>FR990075.1:0-1200000 GCA_905404285.2 Erannis defoliaria
ACCTAACCTAACCTAACCTAACCTAACCTAACCTAACCTAACCTAACCTAACCTAACCTAACCTAACCTAACCTAACAACTAACCTAACCTAACCTAACCTAACCTAACCTAACCTAACCTAACCTAACCTAACCTAACCTAACCTAACCTAACCTAACCTAACCTAACCTAACCTAACCTAACCTAACCTAACCTAACCTAACCTAACCTAACCTAACCTAACCTAACCTAACCTAACCTAACCTAACCTAACCTAACCTAACCTAACCTAACCTAACCTAACCTAACCTAACCTAACCTAACCTAACCTAACCTAACCTAACCTAACCTAACCTAACCTAACCTAACCTAACCTAACCTAACCTAACCTAACCTAACCTAACCTAACCTAACCTAACCTAACCTAACCTAACCTAACCTAACCTAACCTAACCTAACCTAACCTAACCTAACCTAACCTAACCTAACCTAACCTAACCTAACCTAACCTAACCTAACCTAACCTAACCTAACCTAACCTAACCTAACCTAACCTAACCTAACCTAACCTAACCTAACCTAACCTAACCTAACCTAACCTAACCTAACCTAACCTAACCTAACCTAACCTAACCTAACCTAACCTAACCTAACCTAACCTAACCTAACCTAACCTAACCTAACCTAACCTAACCTAACCTAACCTAACCTAACCTAACCTAACCTAACCTAACCTAACCTAACCTAACCTAACCTAACCTAACCTAACCTAACCTAACCTAACCTAACCTAACCTAACCTAACCTAACCTAACCTAACCTAACCTAACCTAACCTAACCTAACCTAACCTAACCTAACCTAACCTAACCTAACCTAACCTAACCTAACCTAACCTAACCTAACCTAACCTAACCTAACCTAACCTAACCTAACCTAACCTAACCTAACCTAACCTAACCTAACCTAACCTAACCTAACCTAACCTAACCTAACCTAACCTAACCTAACCTAACCTAACCTAACCTAACCTAACCTAACCTAACCTAACCTAACCTAACCTAACCTAACCTAACCTAACCTAACCTAACCTAACCTAACCTAACCTAACCTAACCTAACCTAACCTAACCTAACCTAACCTAACCTAACCTAACCTAACCTAACCTAACCTAACCTAACCTAACCTAACCTAACCTAACCTAACCTAACCTAACCTAACCTAACCTAACCTAACCTAACCTAACCTAACCTAACCTAACCTAACCTAACCTAACCAAAACTCGCATTCGCGCTGATCCAGGAGCCATACGTGGGCGGTATAAGAAGGATGAAGGACTACCGTGGGGCGAGAGTCTTCCAGTGCGCAGATGTAGGAAGTGGGACTGTGAAGGCGGCTATCGTCGTCTTTGATGGCGAGCTAGACGTCGTCCAGTGCCCGAAACTCACGACCAACAACATTGTTGTACTGAGGATCCGAACCAGCGCCTGGGAAATCGCGGCGGTGTCCTTCTACTTCGAGCCAGACCAACCCATAGGGCCATACCTGGAACAGCTGAGGAAGATCAGGGAGGAACTTGGCTCGACAAGACTGCTGATAGGAGGCGATTGTAACGCCAAGAGCACCTGGTGGGGCAGCACTACAGAAGACCACAGGGGCGTTGAGATGTCCGGGACCCTGGAAGAGTCTGGATTGCAGGTACTCAACAGAGGTGATACGCCTACATTTGACACCGTGAGAGGTAACAAGGTGTACACCAGCTTTGTCGACATAACAGCCTGCACGGAAGATCTACTGGACATAGTAGACAACTGGAGGGTAGACCAGGAGATGACGAGCTCTGACCACAACGCCATAGTTTTCGACATAAGTCTCCGCAAGAGTAGAGGCCTCAAAGTACAGAGGACAACGAGGCTCTACAACACGAAAAAGGCAAACTGGGAACAATTTAACACTAAACTCATAGAATACAAATTAAAAAACGATATTAATATAGAATGGATTAGCAACATAACTTCAAAATTCGAAATTGAAAGCGTAATTATTAAATGGACTGATGCAATAACAGGTGCCTGCAAGGACAGCATGCCCATTAAAAAGAGTACCGAGGTACTCAAGATCCCATGGTGGAATGACGAGCTCGCAAGGCTGAAAAAAGTTACCACTACCTTCAGGCGTAAGATCAGAAACGCGGCACCGTACCGCAGAGAAATAGTGGTAGCTGAGTACCTGCAAAAGAAAGAAGAATATGAGTGCCAAGCCAAGAAAGCCCAGATCGACAGTTGGAAGGAGTTCTGTAGAAGACAGGACAGGGAAGGAGTATGGGACGGGATCTACCGAATCATCAGAAGGACCACCAGGAGACAAGAAGACTTGACCCTAACCAGAGAAGGTGTACATCTAAACCCAAAAGAGTCGGCGAACTTACTAGCGGAGACATTCTACCCACAAGACCTGGAGGATACTGACAACGAAGAGCACCGCCACGCCAGAGAAGCGGCAGAGCGGGTAAACGAGTGGAAGCATGATGAGAGTCATGACCCACCGTTTACATTGCTGGAGCTAAAGACCGCGGTGGGAGCTTTCAACCCGAAGAAGGCCCCAGGTGCGGATGGCTTCACAGCGGACATCTGCAGCAGAGCTATCTACCAGGACCTGGACGCATCCCTTGCCCTCTTCAACAAGTGCCTACAGATAGGACACTTCCCGGACATCTGGAAGCAGGCTACCGTGGTGGTCCTGAGAAAACCGGGCAAGGACGACTACACGAACCCCAAGGCATACAGGCCCATCGGCCTTTTGCCGGTTCTGGGGAAGGTCCTGGAGAAGATGACAGTAGCAAGGATCAAGTGGCATCTAGTACCGAGGATAAGTACTCGCCAGTTCGGATTCATGCCCCAAAAAAGCACCGAAGACGCCCTCTATACTCTAATACACCGTATCAAGGGTAAGATTGAGCTGAAGAAGCTGGTAACCCTAGTGTCATTGGATATAGAGGGGGCCTTCGATAGCGCATGGTGGCCCGCCATTAGAACACGTCTGGCTGAGGAAAAGTGTCCGGTCAATATCAGGAGGCTACTAGATAGCTATCTCGACTGCAGGAAAGTCAGTGTAAGATTCGCCGGGGAAGAATGCACTAGGAGCACCAACAAAGGTTGCGTGCAGGGGTCAATTGGTGGTCCCATCCTATGGAACCTTCTCTTGGACCCGCTGCTGCGTGAATTGGAGGAACGTGGCGTGTACGTGCAGGCCTTCGCCGACGACGTTGTGTTGACTTTTGACGGGGACACTGGGCTTGACATCTCGAGGCAGGCCAACGCAGCGCTCGCCTATGTGCAGCAGTGGGGAGTACGGAACAAGCTGAAGTTTGCGCCGCACAAAACTTGCGCAATGGTACTCACCAAGAAGCTCAAGTACGACACCCCACTGCTGACCATGGGAGGAGTGAGCGTTGGTATGACAC
Source organism: Erannis defoliaria (assembly GCA_905404285.2). NCBI lineage: Eukaryota > Metazoa > Arthropoda > Insecta > Lepidoptera > Geometridae > Erannis > Erannis defoliaria. Next base: position 3,442 of record FR990075.1, read on the forward strand.
GGGAGGTCAAGATCCTAGGACTGACTATTGACGATAAGATGACATTTAATACGCACGTCGCACAACAATGCAGGAAAGCGCTCGATATTTACAAGCAGCTCGCTAAAGCTGCCAAAGTAGACTGGGGGCTGCACACGGAGGTTATCCGCTCCATCTACACAGCCACGATAGAGCCTATCATTATGTATGCATCAGCGTCATGGGCGCCAGCGACCAAAAAGATCGGGGTGCGTAAGACGCTCAACATGGTTCAGAGAGGATTCGCACAGAAGCTCTGCAAATCTTACCGAACAGTCTCCTTACACTCGGCGCTGGTGTTGGCAGGGATACTTCCTCTCGACCTCAGGATACAGGAAGCAGCCGCTCTGTATGAGGCAAAGAGAGGGTCGCCCCTGCCGGACCTAGGAGACAGAGAGACCGAGCGTCTGGTAAGGTTTGCAGAAACTCCCCATCCAGCCGAGCATATGGACCTGGAATTCGCCCGACTGGTAGACCAAAGCCTTGTGGACAGGTACAACGTGCAGGAGGTGCGAATTTTCACCGACGGCAGCAAGATTGAGGGGAAGGTCGGAGCCGCGCTATCCTTTTGGAATAGCGAGGCCGAGTTCCGGAACCTCAAGCTTAGTTTGTCCGCGTACTGCACAGTCTACCAGGCGGAACTCTTGGCCATATGCAGAGCCACGGGCGAAGTCCTCAGGGGAAGAGAGGCGAGCTACGGTCTATACAGCGATTCGAGAGCCGCTCTGGAGACGGTCGCTAACCATAGCTCCCTTCACCCTCTGGCCGTGGAAGCTCGGGACAATCTGCGGTCAGCCTTGGCCCAGGGCAAAGATGTCTCTTTGTACTGGGTTAAGGCGCATGCAGGGCTCCCGGGCAATGAGCGAGCTGACGATCTGGCCAAGGAGGCGGCTATCGCGTCAAAGAGGAAGCCCGACTATGACCAGTGTCCCGTTTCTTATGTGAAGCGGCTAATACGTCGGTCATCCCTGATGGAATGGAATTGTAGGTATCTAGCCGGGGACACTGCGTCCATCACCAAGTTGTTCCTCCCTGACGCGATAACCGCGTACCGATTTGTAAGAAAGGTCAGACCCGCAGGAAAGCTGACGCAGATACTCACCGGGCATGGTGGATTCTCCCAGTACTTGAACCGGTTCAAGTGCAAGGAGAGTCCATCATGCATCTGTGAGCCTGATGCCATAGAGGACGTTCCACACGTCCTGATAGACTGTCCTGTTCACGATGTGCAAAGATTTGACTTGGAACAGAGACTGGGAGTAAAAGTCAGTAGAGAAAACTTAAACGAATTACTTATGCATAAAGAAAACACTGTAGAATTTGAGAACTACTGCATTCAAGTATGCGAGTCAGTGAACAAAAGAAACAAATAGGTACGTAACCATTTGTTGTTTTATATATTGATATATATAAATATATAGATTTCATAAGCTGTGATATAAGATTGTAGTAGTTTTAAAATAGACATAATTACTGTGATAATAATTAAATTGTGTATCGTAAATAATACTCCCGAGTTCCAATAATGACCCACCCGTTCTGTGATAAATAAATGTTGTGTTGTTTTGTAAAAGTTATATTGTCGACAAGGTACTATTACTGCACTGTTACTATTGTTATTGAGTATTGTTGTATTGTGTAAAATTTAAATAACGATAATGTTGTAGTTATACTGTAATTGTAATAAATGTAATAGACTAGAAAAAATAAAATGATAGAAATAAGGCCTGAAATTAGGAAATGTACAAATCATATAAGTGTACATAAAATACCCTTGAATTCTAATCCTGAAAGAATATTCGGGGAACAGAGCCGATAAAAAAAAAAAAAAAAAAAAAAAAAAAAAAAAAAAAACCTAACCTAACCTAACCTAACCTAACCTAACCTAACCTAACCTAACCTAACCTAACCTAACCTAACCTAACCTAACCTAACCTAACCTAACCCAAACTCATCATTCCAAATGTCTTCCAAACTCATCCCAAATGTCTTCCAAACTCATCCCAAATGTTTTCCAAACTCATCCCAAATGTCTTCCAAACTCATCCCAAACTTCTTCCAAACTCATCCCATATGTCTTCCAAACTCATCCCAAACTTCTTCCAAACTCATCCCATATGTCTTCCAAACTCATCCCAAACTTCTTCCAAACTCATCCCAAAGTTCTTCCAAACTCATCCCAAATGTCTTCCAAACTCATCCCAAAGTTCTTCCAAACTCATCCCAAAGTTCTTCCAAACTCATCCCATATGTCTTCCAAACTCATCCCAAATGTCTTCCAAACTCATCCCAAATGTCTTCCAAATTCATCCCAAATTCTTCCAATTTCATCCCAAATGTCTTCCAAACTCATCCCAAATTCTTCCAAACTCATCCCAAATTCATCCCAAAGTTCTTCCAAACTCATCCCAAAGTTCTTCCAAACTCATCCCAAAGTTCTTCCAAACTCATCCCAAATGTCTTCCAAACTCATCCCAAATGTCTTCCAAACTCATCCCAAATGTCTTCCAAACTCATCCCAAATGTCTTCCAAACTCATCCCAAATGTCCTTCCAAACTCAATCCCAAATGTCTTCCAAACTCATCCCAAACTCATCCCAAAGTTCTTCCAAACTCATCCCAAATGTCTTCCAAACTCATCCCAAAGTTCTTCCAAACTCATCCCAAACTCATCCCAAAGTTCTTCCAAACTCATCCCAAGTTCACCCAAAGTTCACCCAAACTCCACCCAAGTTCACCCAAACTCATCCAAAAGTTAACCCAAGTTCATCCGAAAGGTCATCCCAAACTTCAAAGTTCGAATTTTCTGATTTATTATATAGATATTCACCATACAAAGTATAACCATCAAGATAGACCTCCCATACCATAACACTTGTATAGAATCAGGGGTCTACTGAGCTGGTTTATGTATCGCCGAAATAATTGAACCCGGGTCTAAAATCGTTATTTTTGGTCACAGAGTAATAAAATTGGAGTCGATCGACGCGGAAAACATGAAATTTTTGGGTAATGTATATTTCATGACCAAAGGTACATAAAGTTCAAAATTATTTTGAAAAAAACCATAAAAAAAACAAACTTTTGTATGGGAGGTACCAGAACCAGTGCCGATAGACCCCCCAAATGGGGGTCCAGAAGAAGGGGCATTTCAAAAGACCCCCGTATACCAAATTTCAAGACGATCCACCGACGCGAGACCCCTTAACCTCACCTCACCTAACCTAACCTAACCTAACCTAACCGAACCGAACCACCCGTAGGAACCTAGAAGAGTGCATAACCCGGGATAAGGTGGTACAGCTTTTTTGGGTTAAAGCCCATGCTGGACTCGAGGGGAACGAGAGAGCAGATCAGTTAGCGAAAGACGCAGCGCAAAACTTAAAGATGCGGCCGCATTACGACAGATTCCCGGTTTCATTTGCCAAGCGGAAAATCCGCATGGACACCCTAGACAAATGGAACCGGAGATACAGCGAAGGTGACACTGCCGCCGTGACAAAAATGTTCCTTCCGGACGCTCGAATGGCACACAAAATTGTCAAGAAGATAGAGTTCTCCGGTATAATCACGCAAATCTTGACTGGGCACGGTGGGTTCTCCTCGTACTTAAACCGTTTTAAGCTCAAGGAGAGCCCATCGTGTATATGTGATCCTGTCAAGGAAGAAACGGTTGCGCATGTAATAGTGGATTGCCCCGTATATGGGAGAGAAAGGTTTGACTGCGAACAAATGATAGAGATAGATATTTGTAAAGAAAATATATGTAAAGTAATAGAAAATAAAAATACTAGAAATACATTCCTGAGCTATTGCTCAGAAGTTGCGAAAAAAGTTATAAAAAGAAAAAAAGATATATAATTATATGTTGAAGATATATATGTTTATATATCTAATCAACAATAAGCAGCCATTTTGATGTATATAGAAAAGATAAATGATTCCGATAAAACAGGAATGTATAATATAGATTCATAAGTAAGAGCATAAACTTGAATAACAATAGAAGTAAAGTTAAAAAGAAAATAGAACGTAGTATATGTATAACTTAGAATAATAATGTATAACTTCATTTCATCTTCATTAAATAAATGAAAATACCTATCCCAGCATCCCAATACCCCTGGTTATGCTAGGGAAACATAGCTCGCGGGCCTGGCCACACTGAGCCAGGAAAAAAAAAAAAAAAAAAAAAAAAAAAAAAAAAAAAAAAAACCCTAACCGAACCTAACCTAACCTTTTTTTTTTTTTTTTTTTTTTTTTACGTTGGGAAACTTACGCATACCCTCCTGCCAGGGCGCAGGAGAGTTATGTCGGACTCGATGCCAAAGTGAGACTCGATGGCACCCCTACCGACTAAAAACCCAACGGTGTTCCCACACTGCGCCTATTGTCGAGGTCACGGGTACACTCTCGCATTCATCCGCGACCTCGACGGCGCCGCCCTTTCGGGCCCACCACGGGGAGCCGAAGCTCCTCCCGCACCGATGACGATGTGTCCGAACACCCAGACACATCGTGCATCCACCTCGGAGGCCATGCCAGCGAGATGGGCGCCGGACGGCCCTACGTCCGAACGCCCTGGCCTCCATGCGGCGGGTCAGGTGAGTGGCCCGCCGCCTGCCACTTCGGCCGTTGGGGATAGGGCGCTCTGGCCCCTCTGGCCTGTCCCCATCCCGCAGCCCCACCACAACACACCCGGTGGGTGCCCCCTCAAGGAAAGCCCTTGATGAGGCCACCACCCGGCCGTCCCTTTTCGCTCGCCACTGTGCCCTCTGCTGATCAGAGGGACACGCGGAGAGCCCTCATGTCCGGACCAGGTCCGGACCCACAAGCCCAGCCCCTGCCGTGGCCTTTGGGAATGGAGAGCTTTGGCCCCTCTGGCCTGTCTCCATCCCTCAGGCCCGTGCAGTGGCCTAGCCCACCCCCCCCGGTGGCCGCTTCCGCGGCCCCACCTCGGGTACCTCTTAGCTTCACCGTGGGGACACTTCCCACGGCTACTAAGCCCCCCCGCCCCGACAAGGCGGGTACCCACGGGGGGGGCAAACCTAACCTAACCTAACCTAACCTTTTTTTTTTTTTTTTTTTTTTTTTTTGTCGCAGGAAAATGCTTGATGCATACCACGGCCCCGGGGGGGGCAAGTGGTTATGTGGGACTCTCCGCCAGAAGGGCGGCCTACCCACTAAAAACCTGCGGTGTTCCTCGGGTCGCCTTGGAAAGCCCTTGATGAGGCCACCACCCGGCCGTCCCTTTTCGCTCTCCACTGTGCCCTCTGCTGATCAGAGGGACACGCGGAGAGCCCTCATGTCCGGACCAGGTCCGGACCCACGAGCCCAGCCCCTGCCGTGGCCTTTGGGAATGGAGAGCTTTGGCCCCTCTGGCCTGTCTCCATCCCTCAGGCCCGTGCAGTGGCCTAGCCCACCCCCCCCGGTGGCCGCTTCCGCGGCCCCACCTCGGGTACCTCTTAGCTTCACCGTGGGGACACTTCCCACGGCTACTAAGCCCCCCCGCCCCGACAAGGCGGGTACCCACGGGGGGGGCAAACCTAACCTAACCTAACCTAACCTTTTTTTTTTGTCGCAGGAAAATGCTTGATGCATACCACGGCCCCGGGGGGGGCAAGTGGTTATGTGGGACTCTCCGCCAGAAGGGCGGCCTACCCACTAAAAACCTGCGGTGTTCCTCGGGTCGCCTTGCGCCGGGGCTACGGGGTCGCGCTAGCATTCAACCGCGGCCCCGGCAGCGATGGTCCGGGCGGACCCCCTCTCATGGAGCCTACGCTCCCCTCTCGATGGCGATGTGTCGGAACACCTGACACATCACCCATCCACGGAACTTCTAAGCTGGGCGTCGGGTCCCCCCGAACCCGGCGCCCAGAGTTCCCGCCCGCTGGGGACTGGAGAGGACCACGAGTGGTCGTCGCCAGTGCCCAGCCGACAACAACACCTACGACTCCATCCGCGCTTGCGCCACACTAGCGCGCGCAGGTGGAGTCGCTGCGGACCGCGGTGCGGCCCTGGCCTTCCTCTTGGAAGGCGGGGCGCAGCTGCTGCCACCAATACGGTGCCCGGCCGGTTTGCCCGCTGCTGCGCAAACAGCGCAGTGCGGCCCAGCCGAGCACTCGCCCGCCTTATGGCCAGGTTGGCCACACCGAAAGCATAGTCTGCTTCGGTCCACATCCCCTTTGCACTGTTCCCGGACGTGCCCCACCTCGAGGCACCGGAAACAGCGCAAAGGCCTCGGTGTTAGCGCCCTCACTTGGGCCGACACCCATCCAATTTTGAGCCGTGTGCTCGCCGTTACTTTCTTAGCTGCAGACACTGGGCAGCGCACAAAGGCTGCACCCAGGCCCACAGCATTGCGGCGGATCTCCGCGACCTGCACCTCGTCGGGGCGGCATACCCCGACTCGGGCTATCGCCTCCGCCACTTCCAACTGCGTGACCGAGTCGTCCAGGCCGGCTACGCGCAGCTCTGCGCATTTCACCGGCCTGGTGACCCGCAACTCGTCCTCGACGAACAACCCCTTTAGCCTTTCGGCCAGGGCGTCCGCCTTCGGACCGCTGTCCTCGCCGGAGACCTCGAGCATTCGGGCTCCCGTCACCGCCTGTCGGAACCCGAGCGCCGTCATGATCCCCAGCGAGGCCAGGTCTATCCTCTGGCGAGCCACAGTCAGGGCTTTTATATAGGTGAGGCCCTTCTCCGCACCCTTCGGCTGTATCGTCAAGACGATTGCCGACGATTTCGGGGCGCGGAGTCTAGGTTGCCCCACCTTTTTTGGTCCTGCTTCGGCAGGCTTTCGCTGCCGTGCGGCCCCCGCTTGGGACTGAGTCCCTTGCGAAGGAGCCGGTGTCGCAGCGGGCCTGCCCTTCTTGCCCCGCTTGGCCACCTCCACCCAGCTCACGCCGGGTTGGACTTTGGCCAATTGGGGCCTGTCTCCTCCAGGTTTTGCGGCTGCAGGCTTCTTGCCTTTGGCCGCTCCGTCTCGTCCGGTGGAGTCCCTTGCCCTCTTTTTACCCCCGAGGGTAATGGAGGGAAGGAACTGGGTCATATCCAAGACCGCAGGCATGCCCGACGGGCCGGGTTGCGGCTCCGGAGTCTTACTGACTGCAACGGAAGCCTTCGGCGCCGTGGGCTTCCTGCGGTCGACCGCAAGTCCCGGCGTCCCAGCCCTGCCTTGCGAAGATCGCTCGGGGGGCGGGGCCGCAGGGATGGCAGCGCGCGCCTGCAGCATGTCTCGCCGGAGCTCAACGATCTCTTGTCGGAGCTCTCGGACCTCATCCCGCAGGCGCGCATTCGCGGCGTTTAACCTCCTCGTTTCCTCCGAAGAGGAACGACCTTGGAGGGCCTCCACTGCCTCCCTAATGGAGGCGGCTGCGTCCTTAAGGGCACGAACAAACGTGCCCTTAAGGTTGCCGGATTTAGTGGCCACCAATTCAATGGTGGACACGGAATCCAGCACCCGCTTGCCCAAGTCGGTGGCGAGGGCTCCGTCGCACTCCTCCACCGACAACTCGGAGAGCCGGCTTACCGGTACCCGAGGGGAGCGCCGAGACCGGATCTCCTCGGCGAGCTCTTGCTCAGCCTGGAGCTCCATCTCGGCCCTCCTCGCGGCCACCAGTTCCGCCTTAGCGCGGGCGAGGCCGACGTACTGCCCAGTGGTGGGCGGCCGACCTCTGCCCCGCTTCTCCCCAACAACCGCGACTTTCGGCACGGGAGCACCATCCGACCCTCTGTCGGAGCTCCCGTCGTCACCGCTGTCGCCCTCCATCACGCGCCCGCCGCGCTTCCGCTCTGAGGATCGCGATCCCACGGACATCAGACTTGCTGACGAGTCATCGTCAGAGTCGACGTCCGAGAGATCGGGACCCTCCCTCTCCTTCTCCTCGCCTCTTCGCTTCACCGTGGTCCCCCGCCCACGGCTACTAAGCCCCCCCGCCCCGACAAGGCGGGTACCCCCGGGGGGGAACCTTTTTTTTTTTTTTTTTTTTTTTTTTTTTGTCGCAGGAAAATGCTTGATGCATACCACGGCCCCGGGGGGGGCAAGTGGTTATGTGGGACTCTCCGCCAGAAGGGCGGCCTACCCACTAAAAACCTGCGGTGTTCCTCGGGTCGCCTGGCGCCGGGGCTACGGGATCGCGCTAGCATTCAACCGCGGCCCCGGCAGCGATGGTCCGGGCGGACCCCCTCACATGGAGCCTGCGCTCCCCTCTCGATGGCGATGTGTCGGAACACCTGACACATCACCCATCCACGGAACTTCTAAGCTGGGCGTCGGGTCCCCCCGAACCCGACGCCCAAAGTTCCCGCCCGCTGGGGACCGGAAAGGGCCACGAGTGACCGTCGCCGGTGCCCAGCCGACACTAACACCTACGACTCCATCCGCGCCTGCGCCACACCAGCGCGCGCGGTTGGAGTCGCTGTGGACCGCGGTGCGGCCCTGGCCTTCCGTTTGGAAGGAGGGGCGCAGCTGCCGCCACCAATGCGGTGCCCGGCCGGTTTGCCCGCTGCTGCGCAAACTACGCAGTGCGGCCCAGCCGAGCACTCGCCCGCCTTATGGCCAGGTTGGCCACACCGGAAGCATAGTCTGCTTCGGTCCACATCCCCTTTGCACTGTTCCCGGACGTGCCCCACCTCGAGGCACCGGAAACAACGCAAAGGCCTCGGTGTTAGTGCCCTTACTTGGGCCGACACCCATCCAATAAGGAGCCGAGGGCTCGCCGTCACCTTTTTCGCCGCGGACACCGGGCAGCGCACAAAGGCTGCGCCCAGGCCCACGGCGTTGCGGCGGATCTGCGCGACATGCACTTCGTCGGGGCGACATGCCCCGACTCGTGCTATCGCCTCCGCCACCTCTCCCTCCGTGACTGAGTCGTCCAGGCCGGCTACGCGCAGCTCTGCGCATTTCGCCGGCCTGGTGACCCGCAGGACGTCTTCAGCGAAAAGCTCCCGGAGCTTATCCGCCAAGGCGTCCGCCTTCCGACCACTGTCCTCGCCAGAGACCTCGAGCATTCGGGCCCCCGTCACCGCCTGTCGGAACCCGAGCGCCGTCGTGATCCCCAGCGAGGCCAGGTTGATCCTCAGCTTTGCCACCGTTAGTGCCTTCACGTAGGTGAGGCCCTCCTCCGCACCCTTCGGCTGGATCGTCAGGACGATCGCTGCCGATTTCGGGGCGCGGAGTCTAGGTTGCCCCACCTTTTCGCGTCCATCTTTGGCAGGCTTGTGCTGCCGTGCGGCCCCCGCCTGAGACTGAGTCCCTTGCGAAGGAGCCGGTGTCGCAGCGGGCCTGCCCTTCTTGCCCCTTTTGGCCACCTCCACCCAGCTCACGCCGGGTTGGACCTTGGCCGATTGGGGCTTGCCTCCTCCAGTTTTGGCGGCCACAGACTTCTTGCCTGGGGCCGCAGTGTCCCGTCCGGTTGAGTCCCTTGCCCTCTTTTTACCCTGGAGGGTAACAGAGGGAAGGGACTTAGTCTTGTCCAAGACCGCAGGTATGCCCGATGGGCCAGGCTGCGGCTCCGGAGTCTTATAGACTGCGACGGAAGCCTTTGGCGCCGTGGGCTTCCTGCGGTCGGCAGTAGTCGGGGGACGGGCACCTGGATGGGGCGGGAGAGACTTCTCCGTTGCCCCGACCAGCTCACCCGACAATCCCCCGACTCCCTGCATCCTCTTTCTGGTCGCCGCGTCAACCGCAGGTCCCGGCGTCCCAGCCCCGCCTTGCGAGGATCGCTCGGAGGGCGGGGCCGCAAGGACGGCAGCGCGCGCCTGCAGCATGTCTCGCCGGAGCTCAACGATCTCCTGTCGGAGCTCTCGGACCTCATCCCGCAGGCGCGCATTCGCGGCGTTCAACCTCCTCGTTTCCTCCGAAGAGGAACGACCCTGGAGGGCCTCCACTGCCTCCCTAATGGAAGCGGCTGCGTCCTTAAGGGCACGAACAAACGTGCCCTTAAGGTTGCTTGACTTCGTGGCCACCAACTCGATGGTTGCCACGGAGTCGAGCACCCTCCTACCCAAGTCGGTGGCGAGTGCACCATCACACTCCTCCACCGACGACTCGGAGAGTCGGGTCACCGGCACCCGAGGGGAGCGCCGAGACCGGATCTCCTCGGCGAGCTCTTGCTCAGCCTGGAGCTCCATCTCGGCCCTCCTCGCGGCCACCAGTTCCGCCTTAGCGCGGGCGAGGCCGACGTACTGCCCAGTGGTGGGCGGCCGACCTCTGCCCCGCTTCTCCCCAACAACCGCGACTTTCGGCACGGGAGCACCATCCGACCCTCTGTCGGAGCTCCCGTCGTCACCGCTGTCGCCCTCCATCACGCGCCCGCCGCGCTTCCGCTCTGAGGATCGCGATCCCACGGACATCAGACTTGCTGACGAGTCATCGTCAGAGTCGACGTCCGAGAGATCGGGACCCTCCCTCTCCTTCTCCTCGCCTCTCCGCAGATTATAATGGCCCCCCCCAGAATACGAATGGGGGCCGCGCGCCGCCTCTGCGACACGGAGGGATTCCCGGCGAACCGGACCCTCCTGGGTAGGTTTTTTATTAAGATCTGCTTCCATATTTTTTTATTACCCCATTTCCCCCCCCTTGGGTGGGCCTAGCGGCCGGCTTCCCGCCGACCATGCCCGGTTCGCGAGCTCGAAGTCGTGACTTATAAACAAGCCACGGCTCCGAACTCCCGCTCCGGACACTCCCCTCAGCGACCCACAAACCTTGAGATTTGGTATCTTCCCGTCGCGACTACCCGCACACATCAAAAGGACGTCCACGTGCAGTCGCGACGGGAAGAGATCTCTTGCCACCTACCGGGCAACTCCCACTTCAACGTCCGAAAACGGACCCCGGCCCATCAGCCGAGTCGTCTCCGAAGAGAAGACCACGCGAGGGCCCCCCTGTCCGGGCAATCTTGCCACCGGACCGCCCAGCCTCCTGCCGAGCCCATCCCCATCTTCTGCGCTCGCCCCCAATAAAAGCTTGGGGGCGCACGCAGAAGTTCCCCACCCCAGTCCGAACTTTAGCCACGGCCAACAAGATCCCCGGTAAGGAGAAGTTGTTGACCGTGCCCAGAGTGCACCCGCCCAACCAGTACCATCCCCCCGGATTACGAATTCGCGAAGGATAATACTGGCTGAGCTTCGAGGAGGTAGTTCGGCACCGCACTCCCCGGGGGGGAACCTTTTTTTTTTTTTTTTTTTTTTTACGTGGGGAAATGCCTTTACGCATACCCATCCGCCGGGGGGGCAGATGGGTGATGTCGGGCTCAGCGCCAGAGTGGCGCCACTACCGACTAAAACCCCACGGTGTTCCTCCTGCGATGGCACAGGTGCAAGGCCGCGGGACCGCTCTCGCATTCTCCGCAGCCTTGCCATCGCCAACGTCCGCCGTTAGGCGGACCCGCCTCGGGAGGAGATACTCCCCCCCGTTCGGCTCAAGCGATGCACCTGGAACACCATGGTGCATCACCATCTCTGGAGGGTCTCTCCCTAGTTGGGGGAGTCGGACGCCCCCGCATCCGACCCCCCAGACCCTCAGAGCGGTGACGGAGTGCGGGCACGACCAGCTCGCCTCCGTCTCCGCGCTCTCCGGAGCGGGTGAGCGAGAGGATTATTCTCCCTCTCACGCTCTTCGGCTTCCCTCTGCGACACCACCGTCTCGCAGAAGGAAACCATCGCCTCCCATGACCTCTCGTCGTCAACAATCTTTGCCAAGATTGTTGACAAGGAGAGGTCCGCCCCCACGACCGCGACCAGGGCTTGTCGCGGTCCCGCCGCCGCCGGACATGTCTCCAGTGCATGCAGGGAAGTGTCCTCTGACCCGCACTGGTGACATTCCGGCGTCTCCTCCCTTCCGGCCACACGACACAGGTACCTCCCGAAACAACCATGTCCCGTGAGGACCTGCGTCAACCGGAAGGTTAGAGTCCCGTGGCTGCGCTGCGCCCATTCAACGAGTACGGGCCGGATTGCCTCAAGGAGTCGTTGGGCTCCGGCCCCCCTCTCTCTGGGCTCCGATAGGAGTCCCTCCCTCCACTCCAACAGGGCTGTGTTCCGCACATTTCTGTGCCACAGCCTCTCCTCCATTGCCGTGAGACGCAGGTCCTGCTCTCTGGCCCGCACTCTGTGCCAGTAGACCGAGGACAGGACCCCAGCCTCTAAGTCCCACGGCAGCGAGCCAGCAAGGGCGCTGGCCACCTCGAACGAGAGTGTGCGGTAGCCCCTGCACACTCTTATGGCCAACGTACGCTGGGCTCGGCGGAGGAGTGCCGTCTCCCGGCGGTCAAGCGAGCCGGCCCATATGGGAGCACCATAAAGGGCCATCGATCGCACGACCGCCATATACAGGCGGCGGCAACTCCCGTCTCCCCCTCCCAGGTTGGGGAGCAGGCGACTCAGCGCTGCAGCGGTTCCCGTCACCTTGGGCGTCAACCACTGCAGGTGCGCCTCGAACTTCCATCTGCTGTCAAGAACAACGCCGAGATACTTCAGCGTTGGCTTGACAGCGATGGAAGTCCCTCCCACCACAATGCTGGATCCTGCAGGCGGCGCCCTCCGAGGACCATGGAAACAGATGGCCTCAGATTTGTGGAGCGCCACCTCCAGGCCCAGCAGCCGGATCCTGGCCACCACCGCAGCAACACCGGCCGTGGCCAGCATTGCCGCCTCCCTATACGTCTCTCCACGGGCGGTAACCAACGTGTCGTCAGCGTAGCAAGTGACGTTGACGCCACGAAGGCTAGCGCCCCGGAGGACCCAATCATAACCAAAGTTCCACAGGGGTGGCCCTAAAGCCGAACCCTGTGGAACCCCGCACGACATGGGATACCGCTCCTCCCCCTCCTTCGTTGGGAAGACTATTTCCCTTTCGGAGAAATAGTCCCCAACGAGTCTTCGGAGGTAGTCCGGCACGCGGTGGTACCCCAATGCCCCCAAGATCGTGCCCCATGGTAGGGAGTTGAAAGCGTTGGCGATGTCCAAGGATATCGCCAACAGAACTCCCCCACTGGAGCACGCCTCCTCGGAGAGATCGCGGACGCGCGCTATCGCGTCCAGCGTCGAGCGACCTCTCCGGAACCCGTACTGAGTGTCGGCCAGATCAGGTCCGACGCTCTCCAGGTGTTTGACGAGGCGGTGAGCGACGATTCGCTCCAACAGCTTGCCCGCCTCGTCAAGCAGCACGATCGGGCGGTATCCCGACGGCTCGTCCACCGGTCGTCCCTCCTTGCGGAGGAGGACGAGTCGTCCAGCTTTCCACCGCCTGGGGAACCTCCCCTCCCGCATGCAGCGGCTGAGGAGATCCCTCAAGCGGGGCTCCAGAGCGTCCTGAGCGAGGGCCCACGCACGGCCGGGTATGCCGTCAGGCCCCGAAGCCGTGTTCTTGGCCCCCATTCTCAGGACAGCCGCCGCCAATTCTCCCTCCGAGACATCGGGGGGCTGCTCTTCCTCCTCTCCGATCTCTGGTCTTCGTGATGCCACCACCGCGGGAGGAACGAACTCGGTTCCTAGTCTCCCAGGAAACAGTCCCTCAACCACCCTTCGGAGTATAGGTGGCTGCAGCGAACTGGTGACGGGGGGCGCCCAAGGGCGAAGCTTTCGTCTCGCAATAAGGTATGGACGCCCCCACGGATCCCGCTCCAGTGTCTCCAGCAGCTGTCTCCACGCACCCGCCTTGGCATCGGTGATGGCAACACGAAGAGTTTTAGACGCTTCTCTATAGGCGGCATAGAGAGTGTCCAACTCGCCCGTGTCCTGGCGTCTCCGTCTCCGGTAGCGCTGGTAGCGGCGACGCCTCGCTACACAGCTGCGACGGAGCTCAGCGATCTCCTCCGACCACCAGTAGACCTGGCGCCTGGAGGGTATGGCCCTGGCGCGGGGCATGGAGGCATCGCACACGTGCGTCATGGCCTCACACACCCTATCCGCCTCCACGTCCACATCAACTGGCTCCGCGGGCGGGGCGTTCCACGCCTGGACGATGGCTGCCTCCCGCAGCAACTCCAGGTCCAGGCGCTTCAGGACCCACCGTGGGCCAATTGCGGGCGGCTGTCTGTCGTCCCCTGCCGAAGACGAGGAGACACTGAAACGGATATAGAGATGATCCGACAGCGTCTCCTCGTCCACAAGCACCCCCCAGTCACGAACACGGCGCGCAAGCTCCGGAGTGGCGAACGTTGTAGGGATATGCTTCCCTACGGGTACCTATTGACTTACTATTTTATAGGTAATTCCTGTGTTTAGCTTCCTAATAGCTGAACATGCTTGAATAACACACTTTTATGTATTACTTTTCTTTATTTGGATAATGTTTCTCACATCTCGTTTTTGAGGCATGATGTTCGTCTTAGATTAGGCCCTTGTAGAAAGTTAGGTGCCTTCTTTTACCTTGTATGTTTAGGGCAAGTTGTTATAATTTTCCTTCTTTCGTGTTCACACGATTTCTCCTGCTAGGATCCAATGTTTTCCTGGTTTGTCGGCATACGGGCGTTCTTTGGGTCCGCATGCTGAATCTTTCATGCTCTTCTGGTGCCGGGATCGACGTTTTCGGATTAATTTTGGAAATAATAAATTTTCCTGGTACCTCTTCGATCTGCATGAAACTTACATCGATTGGAGAGCGAATTTTTGTGGTTCATCTGGTGTAGTTAGATTGTGAAATAACTTATTGGTTTTACTTGAATATTGGTTTAAAATTAGGTAAACAAAGCGCTGTCAATCTTGACAGTTGTCAAATTTGACCGTCTGTAGTCTCCATGTAGTTTCGTGAAAAGAGGTTTGCCTGGAAATCTCGACTACATGGAGTATTTTTGGGTAAGGTCTTTTATATTATTAATAGGACCTCTCCGCTCTGTGAACAAAATTTCAGGCTGCACAGAATTTTAGAAATGGCTCTAGAATACTTTCAAAATCCGTATATAAGGGAGACTTCCATCCCTGGTGCGGGATTCTGTTTTTGGATTCTGATTCTACAACTACTACTGAGATCAATGATACTTATGCCCTAAGGGTTATTGTGATTAAATTTAACCCAGTCTTAATTTTGGACGAGTTGGTCCGATTTGATCTCTTACTGGGCAAACCTTAGGCCCTTCATTGTTCCTTTTTCTTTTCTCATCACAAATTATTTCAGATTCCCTAGACGGTTGCCAGCTCCAGCTCTTGGGGAACTCTGCCCCAAGACCCGTATTCCTGCTTCGGGGAGCTGAAACTCCGAGCAACCCTGGTGTCCTATGTCGTGCCTACTTCTGGTTGCGAGAACTACAAGCAAATCTGGTGTCCCATGGTTGTGTCTGCATCTGGTACAGAAGCTCTCCAGTGAACGTGTCGGCTTCTGGAAGCTTCAAGCAATCTCCACTGCGGAAGTCTTCATGGTGGCTAGATTTCTCTAATAAAATATTCTTCTTTTGACTTTCGATATTAGGGATCCGTAAGGTTACAAAGCGCTGTCAATCTTGACAGTTGTCAAATTTGACCGTCTGTAGTCTCCATGTAGTTTCGTGAAAAGAGGTTTGCCTGGAAATCTCGACTACATGGAGTATTTTTGGGTA
This sequence comes from Erannis defoliaria, assembly GCA_905404285.2. Lineage (NCBI taxonomy): Eukaryota > Metazoa > Arthropoda > Insecta > Lepidoptera > Geometridae > Erannis > Erannis defoliaria. The sequence goes on from FR990075.1 coordinate 18,996, forward strand.
AGGTCTTTTATATTATTAATAGGACCTCTCCGCTCTGTGAACAAAATTTCAGGCTGCAGAGAATTTTAGAAATGGCACTAGAATACTTTCAAAATCCGTATATAAGGGAGACTTCCATCCCTGGTGCGGGATTCTGTTTTTGGATTCTGATTCTACAACTACTACTGAGATCAATGATACTTATGCCCTAGGGGTTATCGTGACTAAATTTAACCCAGTCTTAATTATCGGACGAGTTGGTCCGATTTGATCTTTTCCTGGGCAAACCTTAGGCCTTTCATTGTTCCTTTTCTTTTCTCACCACAAATTATTTCAGATTCCCTAGACGGTTGCCAGCTCCAGTTCTTGGGGAACTCTGCCCCAAGACCCATATTCCTGCTTCGGGGAGCTGAAACTCCGAGCAACCCTGGTGTCCTATGTCGTGCCTACTTCTGGTTGCGAGAATTACAAGCAAATCTGGTGTCCCATGGTTGTGTCTGCATCTGGTACAGAAGCTCTCCAGTGAACGTGTCGGCTTCTGGAAGCTTCAAGCAATCTCTACTGCGGAAGTCTTCATGGTGGCTAGATTTCTCTAATAAAATATTCTTCTTTTGACTTTCGATATTAGGGATCCGTAAGGTTATCACTTCCATATAGGAAATTATCAGTATAGGCAAATTCTTTAAAACACTAGGTAGGACATCTATTTTACAACAAGAGAGAGATTAAAATTCTTATAACCTATACTTTCTTTTATTTTAAAACTGCACTTCATTACAGTTTTTGGCGCCCAACAAAAATCCACAAATTTTACTCTCTTTCTTGTCTCTAAATTCCAAAAAAAAAAAAATACTTACAAGGGTTTTCTTTATCCAATCAGAATTATGATTATTTTTATTCTTTACTATGTCTACATGTTTGTTATTATCTTCTATTAGTATTTGTTTTTATATTCTTTCTTATTAATGTTAATTATACCTTAAGACTTAGATTTAGTGGTAGATATTAATTGTATTATTATTGTTAATATTAGGATAGGTGTTAGGTTTTATTATTCCTGCTTATCTGCTTGTCTTCTTGTCTTGAATACTTACTTACTTGTAATCTTATCTTATCTTACAAATTGTCATGGATATCGACTATTGGATTATGCAAAATGGTTTTAGCATGATTGGGGGTTAAAGTTTTAACTTTATAGCCTTCCTGTTGGGGTACCGTATGAGTGTGGAAGTATGAAAGATATAGTAAATATATATTAATATTTTTAAATTATAGGAATGATAGGTTTTTCATGGAAGAATGCCTGCATTGTGCTATTAACATGTCATATCGATTGTTCGTTTCCAAAACTTGTTTGCATGAACTAAAAACATGTTTTTGACTATTCTAACTAGTGATTCAATTGGTTCTTTGATTATCTTAGTAACTTAATTTAGGATTTTCTCTTCGGTTTTCTCGCTTTATCGTTGCGTGCCTAACTTCTCAAAAACGGTTTTAAAAAAAAAAAAAAAATTAAAATACTTAGATATTTTAATATTTTTTTTTACCGGGGTTTTTGGGGAAATGTAGGGATATGCTTCCCTACGGGTACCTATTGACTTACTATTTTATAGGTAATTCCTGTGTTTAGCTTCCTAATAGCTGAACATGCTTGAATAACACACTTTTATGTATTACTTTTCTTTATTTGGATAATGTTTCTCACATCTCGTTTTTGAGGCATGATGTTCGTCTTAGATTAGGCCCTTGTAGAAAGTTAGGTGCCTTCTTTTACCTTGTATGTTTAGGGCAAGTTGTTATAATTTTCCTTCTTTCGTGTTCACACGATTTCTCCTGCTAGGATCCAATGTTTTCCTGGTTTGTCGGCATACGGGCGTTCTTTGGGTCCGCATGCTGAATCTTTCATGCTCTTCTGGTGCCGGGATCGACGTTTTCGGATTAATTTTGGAAATAATAAATTTTCCTGGTACCTCTTCGATCTGCATGAAACTTACATCGATTGGAGAGCGAATTTTTGTGGTTCATCTGGTGTAGTTAGATTGTGAAATAACTTATTGGTTTTACTTGAATATTGGTTTAAAATTAGGTAAACAAAGCGCTGTCAATCTTGACAGTTGTCAAATTTGACCGTCTGTAGTCTCCATGTAGTTTCGTGAAAAGAGGTTTGCCTGGAAATCTCGACTACATGGAGTATTTTTGGGTAAGGTCTTTTATATTATTAATAGGACCTCTCCGCTCTGTGAACAAAATTTCAGGCTGCAGAGAATTTTAGAAATGGCTCTAGAATACTTTCAAAATCCGTATATAAGGGAGACTTCCATCCCTGGTGCGGGATTCTGTTTTTGGATTCTGATTCTACAACTACTACTGAGATCAATGATACTTATGCCCTAGGGGTTATCGTGACTAAATTTAACCCAGTCTTAATTATCGGACGAGTTGGTCCGATTTGATCTTTTACTGGGCAAACCTTAGGCCTTTCATTGTTCCTTTTCTTTTCTCACCACAAATTATTTCAGATTCCCTAGACGGTTGCCAGCTCCAGTTCTTGGGGAACTCTGCCCCAAGACCCATATTCCTGCTTCGGGGAGCTGAAACTCCGAGCAACCCTGGTGTCCTATGTCGTGCCTACTTCTGGTTGCGAGAATTACAAGCAAATCTGGTGTCCCATGGTTGTGTCTGCATCTGGTACAGAAGCTCTCCAGTGAACGTGTCGGCTTCTGGAAGCTTCAAGCAATCTCTACTGCGGAAGTCTTCATGGTGGCTAGATTTCTCTAATAAAATATTCTTCTTTTGACTTTCGATATTAGGGATCCGTAAGGTTACCACTTCCATATAGGAATTTATCAGTATAGGCTAATTCTTTAAAACACTAGGTAGGACATCTATTTTACAACAAGAGAGAGATTAAAATTCTTATAATCTATACTTTCTTTTATTTTAAAACTGCACTTCATTACAACGTCACATCGACAATCGAACCACCCCTTCGGCGCACGCACGTGTTCTGTGTCCCCTCGTTGAGGACGCACAGACCTGCCTCCGCCAGCCACTCATCCACCGCCCTTCCCCGCACATCGGTCCTCGGGGACCCCCACGCCGTAGACTTGGCGTTGAGGTCTCCGAGGACGACGACAGGGCGGGGGCGACTTCGTCCCACCAAGGTCTCCACCTCATCGAGAAAAACCTCGAACTCAGCGAGGGCCCTGTTGGGAGAGAAGTACACCCCCACAACAACCACTTCGCCGACCCTGACCGCCACAAATCCCCTGCCCCTGACCACATCTTCAAGGGTGGGGGAGTGCACCGGCGATTGCGTGGTGACTGCCACCAGTCCGTCTAGGTCCCCAGCCCAGTCTGACCTGGAAGGGACCACGTACGGTTCGGCAACCGCAGCCACCTGGATCGACCGCTCCGCCATGCACTGCAGGAGAAGGTCCTGGGCGCGGGCGGAGTGATTGATGTTAGCTTGGAGGAAAGTTAGGGGCATACTAACTTTCCTCCATGATTTCTGTCCGCTCCGGTATTGGGCGAGTCGGCTGTGACTTGGCCGTGGCCTCAGTCACAGCGGACTTCTTTTTTCCCCTTATCGTGGACGGGGGCTTGGCACATGCCTTGCCCCCGGAAGGGTGGTTCGCCGACTTTCCCGCAGCTGCACAGAGGGTGCAGTGCGGCGCAGCGGAACACGCGTTGGCTTTGTGGGTCTTTTGACCGCAGCGATAGCACTCCTCGCTGCGGTCTATCTCCGACTTGCACTGGGCTCTTACATGGCCCAGTGCAAGGCATCTGAAGCAGCGGCGCGGTCTCACTTCCAGCACCTGAACCCGCGCCGCCACCCAGCCCACCATCACGCGACCACCGCTCGCAACCACTTTTTTGGCAGCCGTAACGGGGCATCTCACGAAGGCTGTGCCCATACCCGCTGGTCCCTTCCTAATGTCGCCTATTTTTAAGGCGGTGACGGGGCACCCTCCAGCTGCGGCGAGGGCCACCGCCAGCTCGTTGGGGCTCACAGAGTCATCCAACCCACTCACACGCAAGTCTGCGGTGGTGGTCGGTCTTGACACCTGTATGTCCCCCGAGCCATGGAAAACCTCCCTCAGCTTTTCAGCCAGAGAGTCCGCCTTTCCCTCCCTTCCTTCTCCAGGAATCTCGAGGACGCGAGCCCCGGTAGCCGCAGCTCGCATCCTCAAGGGCGGCACTCCGAGAGCCGCCAGATCCACCCGGCTCCTGGCCTCCGCCAGCACACCTGCATAGGTCATGCCCTTCTCCACCGCCCCCGGCTGCAGCGTGATTACCACGGCTGCAGTACGAGGAGGGCGAAGTTTGGCCGCCCTCGCCTTTGCAGTTTGTGCTGCCGATTTTGTTGGCGGCGCCCGCGTCTGGGCTTGGCTCCGTTGGGGAGCTGCTGACCTCGACTTATCGAGTCCCGTCACTCTACCACCCTTCCCCCCCCGCCTAACAACTTCAGACCATTGCTCCGTAAGAGCTGCTGGCCGAGTCGCAGGCGAAGGCTCCGGGACAGTAGGTTTGGCTAGAAAAAGTGTTTTCCCACCCTTACCCTGCCCTTTCCCTTTCCCCTTTTGTATGGCGCCCGTTTTGGGTACTAGTGCACGGGGAGGAGAAGGGAGGGTAAGGGGAGCCATCTCCGCCGATATACTGGCAACTCCCATTGCCGCCTCGCTTTGTCGCCTGTGTGAAGGCCCTGGCCTCGGTTCCGAATTCAGAACTATAGAAGCCGTACGGGCAGTGGCATTTCGTCTTTCCGCCGCCAGTGTGGGACGGATGCGCTTTTCGGGCAGGAGGCGCTCCTCTAGCGCCTCCAGACGAGCGTTCAGCATTCCGCCTACCTGGCGCAGTATTGACTGCACCAACTCCCCCGACAGCTGAGGATCGTGTCGGATCGAAGATCCCGATACCTGTACGCTGTTGGTGCACGATGGTTGCTCAACAGGGACTGAGGCGGACGTACGCGCTGACACCATGTCTTTTCGGATCTCCGCAATTTCTTTGCGGAGATCTGCCACCTCTTCTCGCAGCCGTGCATTAGCAACCTGAAGGTGCTTGGTCTCCTCTGTGGAGGACCTCTTGTGGAGAACCTTCACAGCCTCAGCGATACTGCTGGCCGCTTCCTTCAGGGCACGCTGGAAAGTGCCTTTTAGATTTCTGGACTTGGTAGCCACAGTTTCAATTGTGGCTACGCAATCCAAAACTCTCTTGTTTAGTTCAGAGGCCAACTCCCCCCCTTCGTCTTCCGAGGACTCGGAGAGTCGACTGGAAGTCATCGGCCTCTGAGAACGCAGCGTCATCGTCATTTCCTGGACCTGTTCTTCGGCTCTTAGCTCCATCTCTTGGCGCTGGGCAGCCACCAAATCCTTCTTGGCTTTGGCGAGGCCAACATACTCGCCTGTTGTGGGCGGTCGGCCTCTACCCCTGGGTGCTGCAGCGACCTTCCTGGCTGGAGCCTCTAACGCGCTGTCAGAGACGGAGCCACTGCCAGCATCGCCTTCGCTCTCGTAAGACCGCTTACGCCACAGTCTGCCACCTGGCAGCCTATCCGGTGACCCCGTCACCGTCACCATACTCGAGGATTCGGATTCCTCACTTAAATCTAGACTTAAATCTAAATCATGTCCATTTTTCGTGCTTGGGTCGTTATTTGAATCAGCCGAGCGATTTTTGGCCCCCCCAGAGTACGATGGGCCGCGTGCCGTAGCACGGAGGGATTCCTCCCGTGGGAGACCCTCCTGGGTAGTTTTTAAATCGCTTGTATCCATTTTTTGTTTTGTTCAATTTTTTAACAGGTAGAACTCCCTGTGGAGGCCTAGCGGCCAAGCTTCCCGCTGACCATGCCCGAGCATGCGAACCCGGAGCTGTGCGGCGTATGCAACAACACAGCTTCGGACTCGCAACCCGGACACTCCCCTCGGCGACCCCTCCAACCTTAGGACTTGGTGTTCCCTGCGCGGCGACACCCCGGACACACCCGCCCCACTCAGTCACGCCGCATGGCGTGAAAAGAAGAGACAGCTGCGCACAAAATGTCGCCACGCACAGAGTCCTCAACATCTCACTCGCAGCCTTGCAGGCTCGCCATCCCCCGACCCCTATGAGTCCTCTGCAGCCAAGGCTACCTTCATGTTTGCCCGACAGGGGAGCCGAGTTGACAACCCCTGCCGCGCCGCGTGCCTTGCAGGCCAGCCATCCCACGACCCGAAGGTCCGCTTAGTCCCTCAAGGACCCGCCCTCGCGGAGCTCATAAATAAATGAGCCCGCTTGCCTCATCCACTGTCCTATGCTGATCATAGAACTAGTGGAGAGGCACCCCGTGTCAGGAATTTGGCCACAGCCAATAAGAATCCGTGGAAAGTTATTGTCTGTGTTACCAGGGTGCACCGGCCCAAGTCCTGCCGTTCCTGTTGAATACAGAACTGTATCAAAGAGGACAAGCAGAACCTGAGCACACTTGGAGGTATCCTGACTCGCACCCCCCGGGGGGGAACCTTTTTTTTTTTTTTTTTTTTTTTTTTTTTTTTACGTTGGGAAATGCACTTACGCATACCCTCCTGCCAGGGCGCAGGAGGGTTATGTCGGACTCGATGCCAGAGTGAGACTCGATGGCACCCCTACCGACTAAAAACCCAACGGTGTTCCCACACTGCGCCTATTGTCGAGGTCACGGGTACGCTATCGCATTCATCCGCGACCTCGACGGCGCCGCCCTTTCGGGCCCACCACGGGGAGCCGAAGCTTCTCCCGCACCGATGACGATGTGTCCGAACACCCAGACACATCGTGCATCCACCTCGGAGGCCATGCCAGCGAGATGGGCGCCGGACGGCCCTACGTCCGAACGCCCTGGCCTCCATGCGGCGGGTCAGGTGAGTGGCCCCGCCGCCTGCCACTTCGGCCGTTGGGGATGGGGAGCTCTGGCCCCTCTGGCCTGTCCCCATCCCGCAGCCCCACCACAGCACACCCGGTGGGTGCCCCCTCAAGGAAAGCCCTTGATGAGGCCACCACCTGGCCGTCCCTCCTCGCTCTCCACTGTGCCCTCTGCTGATCAGAGGGACACGCGGAGAGCCCTCATGTCCGGACCAGGTCCGGACCCTCAGTAAGGGCCCAGCCACTACCGTGGCCCTTGGGAATGGAGAGCTCTGGCCCCTCTGGCCTGTCTCCATCCCTCAGGCTCGTGCAGTGGCCTAGCCCCCACCACTGTGGCCGCTTTCGCGGCCCCACCTCGGGTACCTCTTAGCTTCACCGTGGGGACACTTCCCACGGCTACTAAGCCCCCCCGCCCCGACAAGGCGGGTACCCACGGGGGGGCCCGGGGGGGAACCTAACCTAACCTAACCTAACCTAACCTAACTGCAACATAAAAGCACACATTAATACAAATATTTGGAAAACTTACAAAAACACAAAATTTTCCAAAATTTCACTAAATAATTAATATCTTGAAATATAATAATATCTCTTAATTTCGTGGACTTTCATATTGGAATTTTCATTTTATTATTACTGCTATCTGGGGGTAAGCCCGCACCGCGTCCCATCCTCAGAACAGCGAAATTTGCGAAATTTTTCTTTGTTTACTTCGTACCGAGGTTACTTGGTGACTGCTTTTCTCCATACTTTGAATATTTGCAAACTTTCAAAAATTCAATTTAGTTGTGTCAGCTTTGCCCGATTGTGACGTGCGATAACTCATCGAGCGTGTCCCGTGGTCTGCCATCCGCCATCTGCAACAGAAAGCACACATTAATAAAAATATTTGGAAAACTTACAAAAACATACAAAATTTTACAAAATTTCACTAAATAATTAATATCTTCGTCGACTTTCATATTGGAATTTTCATTTTATTATTACTGCTATCTGGGGGTGTGCCCGCACCGCGTCCCACCTTCAGAACAGCGAAATTTTTCCCCGCCCACCCTCCCGGTGTTGTTACAGTTAGAATTTGAAATTTTCCATAGGGTAGGGGTGGAAATAGACCAAATTTGACATTTTAGGCGCATACTGCTGGACAGTTCTTCATTCCAAAAAGCGCTTTTTGACAGGACAAGATCTCTTCCGAGATGTTCAGGACACCAGCTAAAGAAGGGAATAGGGCTGAAGACAATTTTAATGACATAGCGGCTGGTACCGCAACGGTAACGAAGCAAGCGGGGCCTCGCCCAAATGTCAGAAGAAGTGTGGGGGATGTTGAATCCGGTAGTCAGGGAGCCTTTAATAGGCTGACACCCCCGAGAAGTCCAATGGTGGCTTCTCCAAAGACAAAGCTGGCAGTCGTTCGTAGGCTGTCGGTGGAGTCAGCGGAGAACCCACCAACGAAAACCCAGGGCTCCAAATCTTCTGACAGGGTGGCGGAGGCCAGAGCCTGTGTTCGTACAGCCAAGCTGCATCTGTCTATTTCGAAAAACCTCAGAACAGATATCAAAGTAGCGGTCACCCAGGCAATTGATTGTCTGTTCCGACTGGTGAAAAAGGCAGATGCAGCAAAAGGCCAAAAGAACCCTAGCTCTGTTGACAGAACCGTAAAAGAGGGAAAGGGGAAGGACGTGGTGAGAATGGGAGAGGGTGCTTCTTCATCATCTTCCCCAGGATTAGGCTTGGAGGGAATGATGAAGAAGCACATGGAACTCATTGCGGTCAATACCGCAAAAGTGACAACCCTCACTGAGGCGCTTGACCAAAGGACGGTTACGGGAGGACTCGATGATGTGCAGGCCGATAACATAGGCAGGCTTTTAGGTGAGGTGCGGGAACTACGCCAGACCACCGAGGAGACAGGAAAAAGGGTTTCCTCTTTCCAGGAAACTCTCCCCTCGTATGCGGAGGTTCTGGCCTTACCCAAGCGCACAGTCTCACCGACAAAGTCTCGCCCTAATCACTCCATTATCGTGTCCTCCCACAATGAGATGGACACTAGTGACGAGGTGCTCGGTAAGGTCCGTGAAGCTTTAGAAGCCAAGACCACCGGGCTCCAAGTCACTAGGGTCCAAAAGGTCAGGAACCAAAAGGTGGTCCTGAGCTGCGCAAGCAAGGCTGAATTGTTAAAGGTGACGGAGAGAATCTCAAAGACGACCAAGGGCCTTAACGTAGAGGAGGCGAAGAATAAGGATCCCTTGGTCATCATCAAAAACCTCCTCACCTTTAACAAGGACGCTGAGATTGTGTCCTCTCTTAGGTCCCAAAATAAGAACTTCCTGGGGGATCTGAGAGATGACGAGTTCAGGGCCACCGTCAAGTATCGACGGAGAGCGAGGAACCCACACGAAAACCACGTCGTGTTGCAGGTGTCGCCTAAACTGTGGCTAAAGCTGACGGAAGCTGGAAGGGTACACGTCGACCTGCAGTATGCGGCGGTGCAGGACCAATCTCCGCTCGTGCAGTGCACACGATGCCTGGGATATGGGCACGGGCGCAGGCTGTGCACAGAGTCAGCGGACCTGTGCAGCCACTGCGCTGACCCACATCTCCGGGCAGATTGTCCAGTGCACATAGCGGGTGGAACTGCAACCTGCCGCAACTGCAGGATAGCGAAGTACCCCGATGTCGGCCACAATGCCTTCGACGGAGAGTGCCCGGTACGTAAGCGATGGGACGCCATAGCTAGATCTAGCGTGGCGTACTGCTAAGGTACCGGGCACTTCAAGAAACGCTGACAAGAGGGCGACACCTGCACACGCTTGTGGGTTCGTGCAGGTTTCACTAATGACGAGGGTGAAGGCCGAATGTGCTGGAGTATCCCTGCCCTCGAATACACTCAAGCGCAGGGAAACCCCAACATGCATCTGTAAGAGGGTGAATACTTTTACGAACATGCTACCGGAGAGCCCTAAACACAATGCGATCAGGTCCGCCCTGGAATCTACAATAAGCATAAAGCGGATCGAGCTCCTATCCTGCGCGATGAAGCACGTAACAGAGTCCAGGACGTACCTGCTCGTAGTCGACTCTTCGGTAGTCAAAGTTTGATAGTAAGAAATAAGGCTTAACGACTCTGAGAGTCATTAAGCGTTATTCTGGTTGAAAAACAGATGGTAAGGTGCGTGCAACCTCTAATGCTTAGAATTAAAAGTTATGCACGCACGTGGGAAAGTGGGTAAAAACTGTAAAACGTATTGACCTTAATGCAGTATTACATAAAATTTATTATTATTGAGGGTCTAATTATCACCTAAGACATTAAATAGTTATTTGAATTTTAATTGCAATTTTAACATTATTTTATAGAATTAATAATAATATTATTTTGCATTAAATCATCATTTTAAATTATTTACATTTTAATATTGTTTTTAAATTTTTAACCAATTATAATAAAAATTAATAAAAAATATTATATAAATCAATAAATAATGACTAAACATACTGTACAGTATGATAAATTTAAAATATAAAAATTACTTGTAATAATAATACACATGGACATAAAGCTACACTTGTAGCACAAATTAAATAACTTTGTACAGAAATGAAAAAACCTAAACAAGGTCTCTGATAATGTCAGAGGTACATAGGTGGAGGAGGACGGCAAAAAAAAAAAAAAAAAAAAATAACCTAACCTAACCTAACCTAACCTAACCCAGGGAAGCTCCTGAACCAAAACCGACTATTATCGGAATTGGATCAGAAAGACAAAGCGGTGAAGGTAGTGCGAAGAGCAAAGGCCAGAACCCGTGAGCTCTGTAACCCGATACTTGAAGTATCGCCAATAGTCTGGCAGATACTGCAACATCGAAGGGTTCATGTTGGGCTGCAGAGCGTTTGGGTCGTCGATCAATCACCGGTTATGCAGTGTTTCAACTGTATGGGATTTAATCACCGAGCCTCGGATTGTAAGAACGCCCCGAAATGTGGTTACTGCGCTCGGGAGCATGACACCAGAACCTGCAAACACCGGGATGCACCACCTGAGTGCATTAACTGCAAGATAGGTAAGACAGCCACGGGAGCGGAGGCTGCTCATCCAGCATACAGCCAATCCTGCCCAGTATGGGAAAAATGGGACCGTATAGCTAGATCCTCAGTTGCTTACTGTTAAGGGCCACGATCAAGTTAACCCACAGACAAACACACAGACGGACACTAAAATTAAATTTGGGCAAGTCAATCTGGGCAGGGGCTATTTAGCAACAAAGGAATGCATCCAGGCAGCCGTCGAGAACCGTACATCTGTGCTTCTGCTCCAAGAACCATACGTTGGAGCAAAAGCACAGGTCACTATGGGCAGTAAAGTCGTCCAGAAGAATACTTCTAACAAAGACAAACCGGTTCGCGCGGCGGTCATCATTGTCGATCCAAATTTAGTACCCATTGTCAACATTGATCTTGTCACTGAAACCATAGCTGCTTGCGTTGTTAAGTTAGGCGGTAAAACGATAGGACTAGTAAGTGTATACCTAGACGAAAAAGAAAATATCGAAGAAGATCTTCAAACGATACAGCACGTCATAGAGAACATCGGCACTGACGACATCATCATCGGAGGAGATATGAACGCTTATAGTCCCTGGTGGGGTAGCCTCGGTAGGAACAGTGGGAAGGAGAGGAGGGGCAACGAACTTGCGAGGTTCATTTCACAAGTTGGCCTTAACGTTCTTAATGAAGGTAATACAGCGACTTACTTCGCAATCAGGGAAGGCGTGGAGTGTACGAGTATAGTCGACGTAACTTTATGCTCAAATAGCTTGTTACAAAAAATTCATAACTGGAAGACTGACGCGGACATTGTGACATTATCAGACCATCGGCAGATTACTTTCACCCTTGGGTGCCAGGGATTGAGGGCAGTAGAGCGAATAGGAACAAGAGTGTATAACACCAAGAAGGCGAACTGGACGGAATTTAAAGCACAGCTATGCATCAAACTAGATGAAGAAGATATAACGGAAAATATCATAGAAGGCCAAAACACATCATCTGGACTCGATCATCTGCTGGCTAGATATTTGAAAGCTATTGCTTGCACTAGCAACACAACGATCCCGCAATTGTCGAAGAAAAAATCCCCAAGACCAATTGAGTGGTGGAACGATGAGTTACGAGAAAAGAAAAGAAACGTCAACCGGCTCCGCAGAAAGGTCCAGAACTCTCGGAATCCCGACAGGCGTCCAGCTCTAGTGGAGGATTACAGTAGGGAAAGGCAAGAATACAAAGAACTCATCGAGTCTACAGTCACTACAAGCTGGAAGGATTTCTGTACCCAAGAGGAAAGTGAGACAGTTTGGAAAAGATCTTACCGAATACTCAAACTGGGCAGCCAACAGAAGGACGACCAACTCCTTAGACCCTCTCCATCATCAGCCGTACTGGACGCTATAGGCTCCGCCACGCTTCTGGCACAGACATTTTTTCCTTGGGATGATGAAGGAAACGATACTGACGATCAACGACACATCAGAAGTATGGCCTCAGACCTAACCGAACATATGGATCGAGATAACGGGTATCCAAAGGAGTGTCCCCTCTTTACTCACGAGGAAGTCAAGGCAGTTTACAATATGATGAACCCGAAAAAAGCCCCAGGAGAGGACGGCTTTACGTCGGATATCTGCCACAGAGCCTATATGGCAAGCCCAGATATCCAGTTAGCCATTTTTAACAAATGCCTGAACCTAGGGTACTTTCCTCTTGTGTGGAAAACTGCCCGAATAAAGGTTCTACCGAAGCCAGGTAAAGATGATTACTCAGTTCCAAAAGCCTACAGACCTATAGGACTTCTACCCGTAATGGGCAAGGTCATGGAAAAGATGTTCTCCACTAGAATAGCATGGTCGCTAGGAAACGAAAACAAACTGAGTACCAGACAGTACGGCTTCACTCCGCAAAGAAGCACTGAGGATGCTCTTTACGACGCCCTCCAAATCATCACAAATGGAGTCAAGAAGAAAAAGCTCGTGGCGGTCGTTTCCTTGGACATCGAGGGAGCGTTTGACAACTGCTGGTGGCCAGGAATAATAAAAGAACTGTTTATGAAAAGAATTGACAAGCAAACAATGAAACTGGCTCTCAGTTATCTGTCGGACCGCACGGTTACTCTGTCTTACCTGGGAGAGAACGTTAGTACGAGTACAAATAAGGGATGCGTACAAGGCTCTATAAGCGGTCCACTTTTCTGGAACGTACAACTCGATCCTCTACTCAGTGCGGCAGAAAAGCTGGAAGCACACGTTCAGGCATTTGCAGACGACATACTTGTTATCGCTGTTGGAGACACGGCAGCGGAGATAGAGCGAACGATGAACACGGCCCTTAAAGAAATAGCGGAATGGGGGAAACAGCACAAGATGAGGTTCGCCACCCACAAAACCCAACTTATCCTGGCAACCAGGAAGTTAAAATATGACCTCCCCCGGCTTGAACTCGATGGGCAACCCCTTACTTACGCAAGCTCTGTGAAGGTCCTTGGCGTTACTATAGACAAGGCCTTGACATTCAAGGATCATATTGAAAGCGTCACGGCGAGAGCCATCAATATCTATAAACCACTGTCGAGAGCTGTAAAAACACTTTGGGGACTAAATCCGGAGATAACTCGCCTTATATACACAGCAGCAGTAGAACCCGTGATATTATACGCCGCTAGTGTCTGGGCACCAGCATGTGATAAAAAGTATGTTAGGAAACGATTAGATCAAGTCACCAGAATATTCAGCATTAAGATTTGTAGAGCTCACCGTACTACATCACTGATAGCGAGCGCTCTGCTGGCGAAAATCCTCCCTTTAGACCTAAGACTAAGAGAAAATGAAGAACTCTACAAGGTAAAGAGGGGCAAACCACTTAATGAATTACCAGGTCGGAAGCTGGAGCAGAGAGTAAGCCCCTATCAGCTGCCGCACCCTTCCAAGCGGACCCGTCTAGTGTTCAGTTTCATCAACAGCCAAGAAGAGGTAGAGGGGATTGCGAATGACTGGCCAAAACTGTACACGGATGGTAGCAAGATCGAAGGAAAGGTAGGGGCTGCTATATCGTGCTGGAAGAACAACCAGGAGGTGTTCAAGAAGAAGGTAAAGCTTGCCGACTATTGTAGCGTGTTCCAGGCTGAGCTGGTAGCCGTTCTCGGGGCAGTGATACACCTCCACGGTAATGCCGGAAACGTCATCAGCGACTCGCGCTCTGCACTACAGTCAATCTGTGACCCGAGTACACAAAACCCAATAGCGGCGGAAATACAGGCACTAATTGCAGAGAACGGGGCTGAGATCCAACTATACTGGATCAAAGCACACGCAGGTATTGAGGGCAACGAGAGGGCGGACGAACTGGCTAAAGATGCGGCATTGAAGATTAAGACGGCTCCAACCTATGACTTCTTCCCCCTGTCCTACGCGAGACGCTCTATCAGGGATAAAACGCGTGAAAGATGGCGCCAACGATACTCCACCGAGTCTACGGCTGCCGAAACACGGAAAATGTTCCCAGATTCTACGAGGGCTTACAATATATTAAAAAATATAAAGACCACTAACATCAGGACGCAACTTTTTACGAGCCATTGTGGTATTAGGGCTTATCTGTATAGATTTAAGTTGGCCGATAGTCCGTGCTGCACTTGTGACGACCAGTCTTCAGAGACCATTACGCACATTTTGGTGCAGTGTCCCAAATATGGATTAAGAAGACTGGAGTATGAGCTCAGTGCGGGTTATCGGCTAACAGATGACAATATACATGAACATATCGACAATGACGACTGCCGGATCCTATTTCTGGCTTTTGCTGAGAGCGCCCTCTGCGCTGCAGCAAAGGCAAATGGAGCTCGAATCAGGTGACCGGTATCGGTGACGTTGCTGATTAATTTTATATGTAAATTATTATTATTCATGTGTTTTGTAATAATCTTAAGTGGGAGTGCCCTGGCAGCTGTCCTGCCCGGGTGCATGTCTCCTGATGTACCCGTCTGGTGACATGTTTCCATACGCCGGCTTCTGGTGACGCGTCTCCGGATGTCCTCTTCTGGTGACGTGTCTCCGGATGTACCCTTATGGCGACATGTCTCCGGACGTCCCCCTCTGGTGACCTGTCCCCGGGTATCCACGTCTCGTGACGTGTCTCCGGATGTACCCGTCTGGCGACGCGTCTCCGGATGTTCCTGTCTGGCGACGGGCCCCCGGATGTCCATGTCTTGTGACATGTGTCCGGTTGCCTCCATCTGAAGATATGCGTTTATATATTTAATGTACCGAAAGGGTTATAATTATAATTTTAATTATAACATATAAGAATTAAAGACACTTATCAATGCTGTAAAATATATGTTGTGATAGGAATAAAAAGTAGTAATAAGAATTTATTATAAGTTATCATATAAGTAGTGCTGAACTTGAACTGTATTCATGATGAGGTTATTATTAAGAAAGATTTATTATTGATATAAGTATAAAAATAAAAAAAAAATAAACTCTGTATTAAATAATTGATTTATAGGAAAAAGAAAACAAGCCCTGCAATATAAAAAGTAGGGATTAGCTCGCGGGCCTGGCCACACTGCGCCAGGAAAGGAAAAAAAAAAAACCCAGGGAAGCAGCCTCTCTTTACGAAATAAAGAAAGGTTATTCCCGGCGACTAATAGGAGACCGAGAGATTGAAAAACCGGTACCCTACACTGCCACGCCACACCCTGCTCTACAGATGAAGCTAGACTTCACATGTCTGGTAGACGAAGCAGCACTCGAGCAGCACTATAACAGCGGCCTAAACATATTTACCGATGGTAGCATAATAGAGGGGAAAGTCGGCGCAGCACTATCCGTTTGGGATGGTGCTGCGGAGATTAGTACCCGAAAGCTCAAGCTGGATGAGTGATGAAATAACGAAAAATCTACTGTACATTATTTTATTTTTATTTATTGACATTAAAATTATGATTAATAATTCCTTATACATTTAGAAGAAGAAATGTAATTTATTTTGTAACATCATTGTAAATAGTATAACTTTAACATAATTACAGTCAAAGGGATGATGTCACAAAAATGGCTTCAACTCAGCATAGTGCTGTTTATCAATCAGCGCTGATCTTCCGTTGATGCCAATTCAAGTGATTTCACGAAAAGGCTTATAACAGTGAAACGTTTTCCTAACATAAAACTATATAAAATAATATCTGTACACCTACACATTCTATTTTTTTTATATAAATAAATATTTTATTATATTTGACAAATTAAACATGAGCAGATGTAAGTAAATAGAACCTCAGCGAAATAATAAAAAACTAGAACCAAAGTTAGAAAAGTACTTAAAACATAATTACGGATGAATACAAATTATTATGTAGTTATACAAGTTTATAAACGGAAAAAGAGGTGTTTCGCGATAAAAAAAAGTTAATCAGTAAAACATATTTCATAGGTACTTTTAAAATATTAAAATAATTAAACTCTAGAGACAATTTAAACAATTAAGATTGAAATCGTTCATATAAACAATAAATCATAGAGTAAGTAACGTAATATAAATCAAACATCGGCAACACCACGTAATGTCATTAAAAATAGACACTGACAGTCGAACCAATCATTCAATCAGACATAATCTCTCTTTGGTTTGTCTATTTGATTGGTGGAACTCAAACAACGTAACAAAACAGAAATTATATCGTGAATCACAAAAACATTTTTATCAATCTTTAAAGTAATATTAAAAAAAAAAAAACCTGTATAATTCAAACAGATACCTAATCCGACAGCGGCCTGCGACGGTCAACAGAATTGGGTACTGTGACAGTGATCAAAAATAAGATAAACAGAACACACTAAAAATAAATTACCTGAGGAAGACAAAAATAAGGTAGGCTACATATTGCTTATTTAATTACATTTTACAAAAAAAATTTTAGCATTTAATGATCTGAATATTATAATAATGATAACCAAACATACGAAAGTATGATATATACACAAACTATTAACGACAATAATTATAAAAGACAATAATAATAATAAAAAACCTATAAAACTAACATGAAAACACAAAAAGGATATATTATCCTTAAAGGTATATTATATATTATATTAACCAAATAATATAACAAATAAATAATAGCAATATAATAAATTCTAAATTCCATAAAATACGTTTTTATAATAATTGAATAACTCGTGGAGTACACACGGAAAACGGTTGAAAGCTACACTTGTAGCACTATTTATAAAACCATTGCTTACACATGAAAAAAACCTAGACAAGGGCTCTGATTACGTCAGAGGTATATAGGTGGAGGAGGACGGCAAAAAAAAAAAAAAAAAAAAAAAAACCCATCCATCCATCCATCCATCCATCCATCCATCCATCCATCCATCCATCCATCCATCCATCCATCCATCCATCCATCCATCCATCCATCCATCCATCCATCCATCCATCCATCCATCCATCCATCCATCCATCCATCCATCCATCCATCCATCCATCCATCCATCCATCCATCCATCCATCCATCCATCCATCCATCCATCCATCCATCCATCCATCCATCCATCCATCCATCCATCCATCCATCCATCCATCCATCCATCCATCCATCCATCCATCCATCCATCCATCCATCCATCCATCCATCCATCCATCCATCCATCCATCCATCCATCCATCCATCCATCCATCCATCCATCCATCCATCCATCCATCCATCCATCCATCCATCCATCCATCCATCCATCCATCCATCCATCCATCCATCCATCCATCCATCCATCCATCCATCCATCCATCCATCCATCCATCCATCCATCCATCCATCCATCCATCCATCCATCCATCCATCCATCCATCCATCCATCCATCCATCCATCCATCCATCCATCCATCCATCCATCCATCCATCCATCCATCCATCCATCCATCCATCCATCCATCCATCCATCCATCCATCCATCCATCCATCCATCCATCCATCCATCCATCCATCCATCCATCCATCCATCCATCCATCCATCCATCCATCCATCCATCCATCCATCCATCCATCCATCCATCCATCCATCCATCCATCCATCCATCCATCCATCCATCCATCCATCCATCCATCCATCCATCCATCCATCCATCCATCCATCCATCCATCCATCCATCCATCCATCCATCCATCCATCCATCCATCCATCCATCCATCCATCCATCCATCCATCCATCCATCCATCCATCCATCCATCCATCCATCCATCCATCCATCCATCCATCCATCCATCCATCCATCCATCCATCCATCCATCCATCCATCCATCCATCCATCCATCCATCCATCCATCCATCCATCCATCCATCCATCCATCCATCCATCCATCCATCCATCCATCCATCCATCCATCCATCCATCCATCCATCCATCCATCCATCCATCCATCCATCCATCCATCCATCCATCCATCCATCCATCCATCCATCCATCCATCCATCCATCCATCCATCCATCCATCCATCCATCCATCCATCCATCCATCCATCCATCCATCCATCCATCCATCCATCCATCCATCCATCCATCCATCCATCCATCCATCCATCCATCCATCCATCCATCCATCCATCCATCCATCCATCCATCCATCCATCCATCCATCCATCCATCCATCCATCCATCCATCCATCCATCCATCCATCCATCCATCCATCCATCCATCCATCCATCCATCCATCCATCCATCCATCCATCCATCCATCCATCCATCCATCCATCCATCCATCCATCCATCCATCCATCCATCCATCCATCCATCCATCCATCCATCCATCCATCCATCCATCCATCCATCCATCCATCCATCCATCCATCCATCCATCCATCCATCCATCCATCCATCCATCCATCCATCCATCCATCCATCCATCCATCCATCCATCCATCCATCCATCCATCCATCCATCCATCCATCCATCCATCCATCCATCCATCCATCCATCCATCCATCCATCCATCCATCCATCCATCCATCCATCCATCCATCCATCCATCCATCCATCCATCCATCCATCCATCCATCCATCCATCCATCCATCCATCCATCCATCCATCCATCCATCCATCCATCCATCCATCCATCCATCCATCCATCCATCCATCCATCCATCCATCCATCCATCCATCCATCCATCCATCCATCCATCCATCCATCCATCCATCCATCCATCCATCCATCCATCCATCCATCCATCCATCCATCCATCCATCCATCCATCCATCCATCCATCCATCCATCCATCCATCCATCCATCCATCCATCCATCCATCCATCCATCCATCCATCCATCCATCCATCCATCCATCCATCCATCCATCCATCCATCCATCCATCCATCCATCCATCCATCCATCCATCCATCCATCCATCCATCCATCCATCCATCCATCCATCCATCCATCCATCCATCCATCCATCCATCCATCCATCCATCCATCCATCCATCCATCCATCCATCCATCCATCTCAGAGCGCAGAGACTACGCAGCGTCCTTAGTGTAGTGTCCTTAAAATCCATCCATCATACGCAACAGACATACCGTACCACTTACTCAAAATGATGCTCTACGAGGTTACCACTCAAGAGCAGTCGCCCAAACTGAACCAAGAAATCACTGACTCACAACCTGTAGCTCCTCTCACACCCAACTCTGCATTAGATAAACTCAAAACAACCATTAAGGAGCTAACCGATGAAATTAAGAACAAGATCAAAGAAGGAAAGAATGTCAGTAGCATAAATAAAAAAGCAATCTCCAGGATCGCAGGAGAAATAAATGGACACGTACAAGACTTCCGTCATACAGACATTGGGGGACCAGAACATACACCACAGCCAACTCATAACAATCCAGACATTGATACAGACAATTCCAACGGTAACCTAACAGAATATCAAATTAATGCAATTACAAGAGAGAACACAAAGCTGCAACAAGCGGTAACTGGAATCACGGGAAAAATTGCTGAGCTTCAAACCGCAATAGAAAAGGTAGGCCAGCTTACTGTTCCCCTCAGAGTAGACCCCATTATCAACAAACCACCGTCGTACAAGCCAGCTCTTATTATATCCACCAACCATCCAGTCACCAGCCACGCCGAAACTGTACTGGCATGGCACGAAAGTGTACACTTCAGAGACACTGGATTCGCTCCCAACAGGGTAACACACATATCGAACAACAAACTGAAGGTTGAATTCGACTCACAGGAACACTGCTCAATAGCATTAGAAAAAGTCAAACAACCCAGCTCCACAGTTACTGCGGAACCTGCCAAAAAATTTAAACCAATGGTTATTCTGAAAGGAATCTCCAACAGAACCCCACCGGAACAGCTTAGAGACATACTCAGTTCGCAAAACAATAACATCAAAAACCACATAACCCAGGAAACCGGCCTAGAATTCAAATTCAAGAGAGGTAACAGGAACCCTGAGTTATACAACGTTATTTTTATGGTTACGCCGAAACTGTGGGAAACCATCACCACCAGTGGCAGGGTGAACGTAGATCACCAAAGAATCCATGCTGAAGAATACACCCCGGTGCTGCAGTGCTACAACTGCCTGCAGTACGGCCACACTAGGAAATGGTGTAAAACCAGTACCCCCACCTGCTCACACTGCGCACTAAACGGGCACGAGTACAAGGACTGCCCGCACAAGACCGACAACAGCAAGCAACAGTGTCACAATTGTGCATCAACAACCAAACCCAGACCTAACGAGCTCCAAACCGACAGAACAAGGCATAGCGCCACATCAAACAAGTGCCCTCTGGCAATCAAGAAAACTAGAGATGTCCGTTCACGAACGGACTATGGCGTGTAGTCCACCCCCTGATATCACGCAGGGGCCGATCGGTAATGCTAGACATGCGCGACCGAGAGGCCCCACACTCACCTGTATACAGGTAAACCTAGGACGTAGCAGAAATTCACTGCAAGAGCTAAACGTCTGGGCCTCACAACACCAACCAGATATCATAATGGTAAACGAACCATACACTGGTACCAGTGGCACTATAGCAAATATCCCAGGCTACTGCATCCACCAATTCCCCTCCAAAGACACCGCATCGCAACAGGCACCCATCAAAGCGGCAATACTCATCAAGAACAACTCCTTCAGCGCCGTTGGCTACAGTAATTTCTCAAACACCAACTTAACCATTATCCGACTAGGCAACACCACTGGCAAACAAATATTTCTTATATGTATATATCTCGAACCCAGCGGAATTAATTTGCATCTCCTACAAAAACTTGAAATTTTCCTTAAAAAGACCAGTGGAGCACAGCATCTTATATGTGGAGACTTCAACGGATGGCACTCTGCCTGGACATCCAGAACTAACAATAGGACAGGCAACAAAATATTTGAATTTATCACCCTCAACAATCTAGCTATCTGCAACATTGGAACACATCCCACTTTCGAGACTATAACACACGGACAACCCCGAGAGTCAATTATTGATCTGATCTTCACTAGTAACGATACTAATATGGCTGTTAAAAAATGGAAGGTTGACACTGGCATCTACCCATCATCAGATCATCAATAGACAATAGACAATTTTTTTTTTTTTTTTTTTTGTTTTTTTTTTTTTTTCATCACGCAATCACATTTGACCTTCACCTTCAAAATGTAAATATTACTAAAAACTTTAAGCTCTCTACATTCAGATATAACACCAATAACATAAAATGAGATGAGATAGGAAACGCGCTTGCTACCGAAATTACCAACAATATCCCTTTGCTCTCTATCAACCCCGACATGTCGCAACTAGATACACATCAAATCGACCAAACCATCATTACAATCACGACAGCCATACAAAAATCATGCGATATGCACTTACCCAGATCAACTTCAACACAATCTAAAACCCCGTGGTGGAATGAAGACTGAACGAAGAATGAACTTGAAGATATGAAACAAAAAGTAATAAAGAACCACCACACACTCAGCAGATTAGTCAGGAACAGATTACCTATAGCCGACACCATAGCAGAACGAGACAAACTCAAAAAGGAATACGCAGAAGCCATTTGCGCCGCCTCTACTGAACACTTCCGAAACTTTTGTAATAAACAACAAAAAGAAGACGTATGGTCTATTACAAACCGCATTATTCAAACCCGACCCATTACAAACCCACCAACAACCTTAAGAAATAGCGACGGCACATACACTACCAACCCATACGATACGGCACAAGCACTTATTAATATTTTTTTCCCCAGCGACACCCCAAACACCAACGACACCCAAAACAATATGCAAAGCCAAATGCACCAACCAATCGACAATCCCCCAGAACCACCATTCACCACAACTGAAATAATTAACTGCATCAAGACAATGAATCCCAAAAAGGCGCCTGGCCTAGATCACTTAACAGCTGACATCTGCATGCACTTCGTCATGAACTTGCCCAACATCATCACCAACCTGTTCAACAGATGCTTAGAACTGCAATACTTCCCTAACAGCTGGAAAAATGCGTGCGCCAAAATCATACCTATGCCTAACAAAACATGTCATACCGAAATTTCTGCCTACAGGCCCATCGGGTTGATAAACGTGTTTGGGAAGTTACTCGAAAAACTCGTCATAAATCGACTCACCCACTTTATTAATATTTCCAACAACGAGTGCAAAATACAGTTTGGCTTCAAACAACAGACCTCCACTAACGATGCCATACACACAGCAATCCAGGTCATAAACGTCGCTAAACTTAACAAGGAACATGTCATCGCGGTATCCCTGGACATCAAAGCAGCCTTTGATAACGCCTGGTGGCCTGCAATTTTCAAAAGGTTAAGAGACATCAACTGCCCTAATAATATTATATTTATTATAATATAATATTATATTTATTATAATATAATATTATACGGAATGTTACTCAGCTACACTCAAAACCGGAAAGTTTACATCAACTTCTCAGACTGCAGCGTCGCCAAGGCGTTGTCAAGAGGATGCATCCAGGGCTCTGTCTGCGGCCCCAAGCTATGGAACCTCATTCTAGATGAATTACTACTCACCGAACTCCCACCTGGCTGTCATGTCCAGGCATACGCTGACGACATCTTATTAATCGCCCACTCCAAAGATTTAAACAACCTTGAGCACATCACTAACAGCTCACTAGACACAATAATTAATTGGGGCACCAAGAATAAGCTCTCGTTCGGACCTGATAAAACACAGGCTATAACATTCACTCAAAAATCGAAACTATGCCAAATCAAAATTAACAACAACTTAATACCCTTCTCTAACCAAATTAAATACTTGGGGCTCATTATAGACGACAAACTCAAATTTATCAAACATGTAAATTACACTATAGAAAAAGCTAAAAAATTACTCAACAAATTATCGATATTTTATTAGGCCCACTTGGGGAGTATCACCAGAAAATGTAAGAATTATCTATAAACAGGTAATACAACCGATCATATGTTATGGGGCAGGTATATGGGCTGATGCCACGAGATTCCAGTGTGTGCGTAATAAACTCCTATCTCTCCAAAGACTTTTCGCCATCAAAATGATCCAAGGATTTAGAACGTTACGAACGGCCACTGCTATCTCAATCGCACAACTCACCCCATTACCCGACAAAATAGCAGAAATCGCTGATATTGAAACGACTAAAATCAAACAGTATACCAAATTCCTACCTCAAGATACACCAATAGACAGCCCAGCCCCTCCATCAACACTTCTTCATCCGGCATTTCGAGCAGGCATCGAATTCAGAGAGCTCAATGATATCACCGAATACGATGAATACTGCTTAGAAATACATGACCACACGCAAATATTTACAGATGGAAGTAAACATGATGAGAGGGTGGGAGCAGCATTTGTAGCTATCAACGAACATGGAACCATCTTACAAACCAAAAAACTCAAGCTACACAACTGTTGCTCAGTGTATCAAGCCGAGCTGCTAGCAATAAAACACGCCACTGACTGGACCTGCGCACAAAACAACGCTAACAGATTCTGTCTACTATCAGACAGCAAGTCCGGTCTCACAGAACTAACCAACCCCAATACAAACCAATACCTCACGGTAAGCATTCTACACAATCTACACACTATTGCACGGCAAGGCAAAACGATCAAATTTGTGTGGGTAAGAGGCCACATCGGGATGCTGGTAATGAGCTGGCTGATCTAGCGGCAAAGGCAGCGGCAAACTTACACAAAACCCTCGACTATGATCGCATCCCAATCATACAAATACAGAAACAAAACCATTGCTCAAGGGAAATCACATTCATACTACACACTAGCAAGTCCACACACCTTAAATCTGCTACCAACCTACGATATCCTCAATAACTACATAGACAAAATCAGTATCAAACCCAACTTTGCAATCACACAAATGTTAACTAATCACGGATATCACAAGGAATATATTCATAGATTCAAAATTACAAGCGATAACTTATGCCCTTGCGACAACTCAACCATCCAAACTATCAAACACTTAATTGAAGATTGCCCAAGGTTCGAGAACACTAGAACAGCACACAATTACTCAGCACACAAACTCACAAACCATTTCTGCCTCACTGATATAGCCAACCACAACCAAACAATATAGAAACCTTCCATGCACATCTTACCTACAATATCATTAAACAATTAAAAACCTTTAATGGTACATAAGTTAAAAATAATGGGTGCCTGTAGCTGAACGGTCGACCAATGTCATTTGAATCAAGGGCAGAGCAAAACTATGTACCTTCGGCACGGGAGCACCGTCCGACCCTCTATCGCTGGAGCTCCCGTCATCGCCGCTGTCGCCCTCCTCTGAGCGCCCACCGCGCTTCCTCTCTGAGGTTCGCGATCCCACGGACATCAGATTTGCTGACGAGTCTTCGTCAGAGTCAAAGTCCGCGGGATCGGGACCCTCCCTCTCCTCCTCTCTCACTCTTCTCTCTCCCGACCCAAGATCATAGTGCCCCCCCCCCCAGAATACGATTGGGGGCCGCGTGCCGCCCCTGCGGCACGGAGGGATTCCCGGCGAGCCGGACCCTCCTGGGTAGGTATTTCTTTATGATCTCTATCCATTTTCTTTTTCCCCATTTCCCCCCCATTGGGTGGGCCTAGCGGCCGGCTTCCCGCCGACCATGCCCGGTTCGTGAGCTCGGAGTCGTGACTTATAAACAAGCCACGGCTCCGAACTCCCGCTCCGGACACTCCCCTCAGCGACCCACAAACCTTGAGATTTGGTATCTTCCCATCGCGACTACCCGCACACATCAAAAGGACGTCCACGTGCAGTCGCGACGGGGAGAGATCTCTTGCCCCCTACCGGGCAGCTCCCACTTCAACGACCGAAAACGGACCCCGGGCCACCAGCCGAGTCCTCTCCGAAGAGAAGACCGCGCGAGGGCCCCCCTGTCCGGGCAAACTTGCCACCGGACCACCCAGCCTCCTGCCGAGCCCTTCCCCATCTTCTGCGCGCGCTCCCAATAAAAGCTTGGGGGCGCACGAAGAAGTTCCCCACCCCAGTCCGAACTTTAGCTCGGCCAACAAGATCCCCGGTAAGGAGAAGTTGTTGACCGTGCCCAGAGTGCACCCGCCCAACCAGTACCATCCCCCCGGATTACGAATTCGCGAAGGATAATACTGGCTGAGCTTCGAGGAGGTAGTTCGGCACCGCACCCCACTCAAACAAAAAACCCAACGGTGTTCCATCACTGCGCCTTGCGCCGAGGCCACGGGTACGCTCTCGCATTCGTCCGCGACCTCGACAGCGCTGCCCTTTCGGGTCCACCACGGGGAGCCAAAGCTCCTCCCGCACCGATGACGATGTGTAGGAACACCCAGACACATTGTGCATCCACCTCGGAGGCCACGCCAGCTAGATGGGCGCCGGATGGCCCCACGTCCAACGCCCTGGCCTCCATGCGGCGGGTCAGGTGAGTGGCCCCGCCGCCTGCCACTTCGGCCGTTGGGGATGGGGAGCTCTGGCCCCTCTGGCCTGTCCCCATCCCGCATCCCCACCACAACACACCCGGTGGGTGCCCCCTCAAGGAAAGCTCTTGATGAGGCCACCACCCGGTTGTCCCTCCTCACTCTCCACTGTGCCCTCTGCTAATCAGAGGGACACGCGGAGAGGGTTATGTCGGCACCAAAGTGGCACCCCTCGTCGTCGTCAGCCATAAAACGTCCACTGCTGGACGAAGGCCTCCCCCTTTACAGACCACTACTTTTTTTAAGTTAGCTTAATTTTAACAGCGTTATCTATTTTCGATACTGAACACATTCCTGAAGAAAAAAACTGAAAATATGAGGTAAAAAAAATGTCTAGAAAATTTGGTAATTATTGGACACTAAATATGCAACACAACCATTTACGCAATTTACTCTATTACAATGTGCGTCAGCTGATTGAAATCATTCATAAAGCAGTGCGTCCCTCTCTTCGCTCAATTCTGCGCCAACAGCAGCGGGCGGCTGTAATCAAAGGCGCCGCAAGGCGAGCGAGCGATTCAAAGGAAGCCGCCGCGACACCAACGTAGTGTCGTTAGTCGCGTGCTAATTGCGGTCAAGGTAACACCGGTTTCAGCGACCTTTCGCTCCGCGTCGTCCATGCGCTATTTTGATAATGGCGTATCAATACAGTGCTCGTGAATACACTTTAAAGTAAGCTAACTTAAATAAAGTAGTGGTGTCGGGTGTGGCCATAATTCCCACGCAGCACCACCACGACACACCCGGTGGGTGCCCCCCCTTGCCCTTGATGAGGCCACTACTTGACCGTCCCTCCTCGCACTCCACTGTGCCCTCTGCTGATCAGAGGGACACGCGGAGAGCCCTCATGTGCGGACTCTCAGTAAGGGCCCAGCCACCACCGTGGCCCTTGGGAATGGAGAGCTCTGGCCCCTCTGGCCTGTCTCCATCCCTCAGGGTCGTGCAGTGGCCTAGCCCCCACCACTGTGCCCGCTTTCGCGGCCCCACCTCGGGTACCTCTTCGCTTCACCGTGGTCCCCCGCCCACGGCTACTAACCCCCCCGCCCGATAAGGTGGGTACCCCCGGGGGGGAACCTAACCTAACCTTTTTTTTTTATGCAGGAAAATGCTTGATGCCTACCACATTCATTATACCATTCGGGGCGCGGAGTCTAGGTTGCCCCACCCGTACTTGACCAGCTTCGGCAGGCTTGAGCCGCCGTGCGGCCCCCGCCTGGGACTGAGTCTCTTGCGAGGGTGCCGGTGTCGCGGCGGGCCTGCCTTTTTTGCCCCTCTTGGCCACCTCCACCCAGCTCACGCCGGGTTGGACCTTGGCCGATTGGGGCCTGTCTCTTCCAGTTTTAGCGGCCGCAGGCTTCTTGCCTGGGGCCGCCTTGTCTAATCCGGTGGTGTCCCTTGCCCTCTTTCTACCCCCAAGTGTAACGGAGGGCAGGGACGGTGTCAAGTCCAAGACCGCAGGCCTGCCCGACGGGCCAGGCTGCGGCTCCGGAGTCAAATTGAAAACTACGGAAGCCTTCGGCACCGTGGGCGACCTGCGATCAGCGGCAGTCGGGGGGCGGGTGTGCGGTTGGGGCGGGAGAGGCTTCTCCATGGACCCAATCAGCTCACCCGACAACCCTCCGATTTGCTGCTTCCTGTCTCTGGTCGCTGCGTCGACCGCAAGTCCCGGCGTCCCAGTCCTGTCTTGCGAAGATCGCTCGTGAGGCCGGGTCGCCTGAAGAATCCAACTCGGATGGGCAGCGTTCGGAAAATTGCGTAATATCTTCTCGTCCAAAATCCCGCAGTGTCACAAGGGTTTTCGACCGGTATATGTTGCCAGTGATGACATATGGAACTGAAACGTGGTCTTTAACTGCTGGCCTTCTGGAAAAACTTAGAGTCACGCAACGGGCAATGGAGAGAGCTATGCTCGGAGTTACTTTGCGCGATAAAATCCGGAACGAGGATATTTGCCAAAGAACCAAAGTTACCGACATAGCTCGCAAGGTTTGCAAGTTGTAGTGGCAATGGGCAGGCCACATCGCTCGAAGAACTGACAACCGATGGGGAAGAAAGGTTCTTGAGTGGCGACCGCGAACCGGAAGACGCAGCGTAGGAAGGCCTCCCACTAGGTGGACCGACGACATTGTAAAAGTCGTGGGCAACCGGTGGATGCAAATGGCAGGTTGTCGTACAGTGTGGCGGTCTAAGGGGGAGGCTTTCATTCAGCAGTGGACGTCTCCGGCCTGATGATGTACCTTCTAAATTTCCATCATCCGAAGAGTCAGAAGATCGTATGACATGCCGTTTTTTTTTCAGCTTTTTCTACTATTTTCCTGATTTTCCGTTGGTAATGCGCTAATTGTTCTTCGGCGCTACGTTTCGGCATTTATATGGGAACGTGTGCTCGTTGCCTTTGCACGAAAAAGAATGAGGATAGAAAGATGGCCGCCCTTGGGGCAGGGTAGAATACGAATGACAGGAATCGATTGAAATCTTAATAATTGATTACTTTACACTAAAAAACGTGCAAGTTGTCTGTAGGTTAAAGAAACTACCAAGTTAAACCTAGAAATAATACTATATCTTGAAATGAAGTGAAGTAATATAATTGCTTTAGAACATTGTTTTGACGGAGAGAACGGCTGTTCTACCTAAGAAGTGGTATTCACTTTTCTGTGACCAGCACAGCTCGTGGGCAAAATGTTTCTATAACACTAATACAATTTAAATGATAAAAACGGACCGATGATGATGATGATAATGTCACTGGCATCTGTAATCCTTCGCTTTCACGTCCGTTTGACATCATTTTACGTAATAACGATGACGAGAGGGTTAACGTGGTCAAAGGTGAGGCCGTCGCTTGGCGATCATGACTTTTATTTGCCATTAAATGTGCAATATAGAAGTAAGAATGAAATACGATGCTATCAACTAAGTTTAATGTTAGCGTCCGTTGTAAAGTAAGCATTGACAGCTCAGAGTTTTTTTTTTAATATGAATAGTTTTTTTTTTCAGTGTAATGACAGGGCTCGATAGTGTTCGGAAAGAATTTGTCTATTGGGAAAAGCCAAATGACGAAGCTGAAGATCGAGGAAGGCAGTATCATTTCATCAAAGCCAGACATTCTGAGAGAGCTCGAGAGGTTGTACGGACTGAGGAGCGCGGTATCTCCCGGTATCTCCCCACACTGTAATGGTTGGAAACAACCATTTGAACACGCAGTTTGGAGTTAACGCGCACCCACACATGTACAGTGGCCAGATTATTCCTTAGTGGTGACCCTTCCACAAACCCACAAGCTCTTGGACTAGAACGGATTCGGAATCAACATTAATGGCGAACAGATCACTCACTTTCGCACTGCTGATGATAATTTATAGTCATCATGAAAGTCATTGGTGGACCTTAACACTATGCTCAGCGACCTGAGTAGCGTTTCCCATCAGCTTGGTCTTTAAATGAACATTGACAAGACGAAAATCATGTCATCATGTTGTGCCCGTATCGGTAGTCGTTGGAAAATATACTCTTGAAGTTGTTGACTACTTTACCTACCTAGGACAGATTGTTTAGTTAAACTGGGATGAAGGAGAATCCAACTCGGATGGGCAGCGTTCGGGAAATTGCGTAATATCTTCTCGTCCAAAATGCCGCAGTGTCTGAAGGCAAAGGTCTTCAACCAATGTGTATTGCCAGTGAAGTATAAAATTATTATTATTTACACTGCAACGGGCAATGGAAATAACTATGCTAGGAGTTTCATAGCGCAATAAAATCTTGAACGAGGATATTCGACAAAGAACTAAAGTCACCGACATAGCTCATAAGGTTTGAAAGTTGAAGTTGAAGTGGCAATTGGCAGGATACATCGCTCGAAGAACTGATAATTTCAAATTCAAATCAAATAAAAAAAATATTTAGTTTAGGTTCAGGTGTACACCCATATTCACATAATTAAAAAATAAAATTAAACAAACAGTACGTACTCTGTGGCGGTCTAAGGAGGAGGTATTCGTTAAACAGTAGACGTCTGATGATTTTTAAGTATTAAAATAAGCCATCCTTGTTACCCCTCCCTATTAAGGGGGAAGCCTTCGTCCAGCAGTGGACGTCTTCTGGCTGATGAGTGAGTTGCCCCTGTGTACGAGCTCCCCGCCTGGCCATACTAACCGCCTACTGTGCTTTGGGAGTGGAGCCTCAGGTTGCGCACACCTGCACATTTGTAACTTGTCACTAGATATATTCCGCTCGCTGTGTTATTTCGTCCTCACTGTATCCAAGGTTTCACTGCTGTCGCTGCTATCGACGACGTCAATAAAGTAATACAAATAATTAGAAAAAACTAAATAATGTTGTGTGTGTTGATCGCAGTGCTGGCGCTGTGTGCTTGCGCGGCGTGGGCGCGGGGGGTGTGGGCCATGCGGGGCGAGCCGCCCGTGTTGGCGGGCTGGCTGCCGCTGGTAGGCCACGGCCACATGCTCTTGGGCGACGGAGTCAGTGAGTATTTACTGTACGGCGTGCGTGGCGTGGGCGCGGGGGGGGGGGGTGAGGGGCGCGGTAAATCTAAATAAAAAAAAAAAAATTAAAAAAAAACAAAAAAAAAATACTAAAAAAATATTAAATAAAAAAAAACTAAAAAAAACTAATAAATCTTATATGATTGGTATCAATTTAAAGGTATTTTTTTACGGTTTACGGTCGTATTAGAAAATGTAAGCGAAATATTAACAAAAAAGTGTTTTGCCATGTCAAAGACATTGTAGAAATGGTACCATTGTTTTAACAAAATACTGTAAGTTACTTTTGCGGGCGTAGTTTCAGAATAATCAATATCAGACGTAAATAATAATACTTATACGACCTTTCCGAATTCCGTATTTCAAAATGCTTACTTACTAGAATGATAATGGCGCATTCAATTATATTTTTAGAGATGTTCCAGTCAGTAGTGAGAATGTCCGAAGAATGTACAAAAAAAGGTGGCTTGGTTACATTTCACCTGGGATTTAAGAAAGTATATGGTAAGCTCTAAATAAATAACTATTTAGACAGTGAACTCACATGGAAGACACATATTTCTCACGTCATGCCCAAAATACAAGGTCTAACTGGTGCTATACAAAAGTGTGTCGGCTGTCTTCCACGTAAAATAAAATATACTAAGTATATACAATTCGTTGGTTAAACCACATATTGACTATTTAATTGAAGTGTGGGGAAATGCTGCTCAAACAAACTTAAGAGACCTCCAAGTGAAACAAAACAAACTGTTAAAAGTTATTTTTTTCGTACGATTATTTAACTCCCACTAAACAATTATACAAAGAACTTAAAATTATGAATATAAAATAAATGTATATTTATAACACTTGCATTTTAATAAAAAATACACTAAACAAACAAATACATACACAATTAACATTTAAGAGAAAAGGGGAACACTCACAACAAATGTTGAAATTAAGAAGTGCTAACAATCTTATCTTGCCAAAATCAAGAACTGGTTATGGTCAAAAAACATACTATATAACGAAACAATATTATAATAAATTAGCAAACAATATTAAGGATGCAAAGTCTATACAAATATTCAAAAGTAAATTAAAAGCTCATGTGTTCGATAAATATTCAATAGCATAATGCTGTGGTCAATTCTGGGTTTGGGTTGACGGAGCTGAGCTGACTAAAGTATTGCTGTCCTTAGCAAACATGCCTAGTAAAAAAGGTGACAGTAATATTTTATTTAGTTTTGAACTGTCAACTAAGACTGTCAGAATCAACCACATTATGTAGGTATGATATGATGCGTGTAATATGCGTGTAATATTTTATACTAGGAACTATCCTTGTTCCTTGGTTATTCTTGTTTTACTTGATATTTTGTTTGAATACGACATACCACCTACATTTACAATAATTTCTCAAATAAGAAGTTTACTTGCCTACTAAAGCATAATTATACATTTATTTTTATATACATTTATTTACAGTCATGCAAATATTTCCAAAATTGTATTTTTCTTAAATCGTAACCTTTCTTCCCCATCGTTTGTCAGTTCTTCGAGTGATGTGGCCTGCCCATTGCCACTTCAACTTGCAAACCTTGCGAGCTATGTCGGTAACTTTGGTTCTTTGGCGAATATCCTCGTTCCGGTTTCCATCGCACAAAGTAACTCCGAGCATAGCTCTCTCCATTGCCCGTTGCGTGACTCTAAGTTTCTCCAACAGGCCAGCAGTTAAAGACCACGTTTCAGTTCCATATGTCATCACTGCCAACACACAATGGTCGTATACCCTTGTCTTCAGACACTGCGGGATTTTGGACGAGAACATATTACGCAATTTCCCGAACGCTACCCATCCGAGTTGGATTCTTCGGGCAACCTCTTTGTCGAAGTTGTACCTACCTAACTGAACAATCTGTCCGAGGTAGTTGTATTGGTCAACAACTTCGAGAGTATCGTTCCCAACGACAACCGGTACGGGCACAACATGGACATTGGACATGATCTTTGTCTTGTCCATGTTCATTTTAAGACCCACCTGTTGGGAAACATTACTGAGGTCGCTGAGCATAGTATTGAGGTCCTTCAGCGACTCTGCCATGATGACTATCTCATCGGCAAAGCGAAGGTGAGTGATGTATTCGCCATTAATGTTGATGCCGAATCCGTTCCAGTCCAAGAGCTTGAAAACGTATTGCTGTCCACTTCTACACTAAACAATGATCGCATTTACTGAAAGCCGCGGTTCAAAATGTTCAACCAATCAGGCAAAAAATATATCGAGAAGCCGGCTTACCCAAATTACGTCAGAACTGGCCAGTCAAGAACGAACCGTTGCGCCTGCGTTTACTGAACTTGTATGTTATTTTCTTATTTTTTTTCCCTAGTATATACCAATAAACATAATTAGAGCACAAAACAAGGGGGTCATTTTTTCTATCCATATGGCTACTTTCGGGTATTTTTGTCGGTATATACCGGCCTGGTTAAAAGTAGGTACCTCAAATTTGAATAAAAGATATACCATTCGAAGCGTCTATTCAGGTAGATAATGAAAAAAATACAAATGATACCGTAAAACTACGGTCGAGCCATAAACCCCATTGTTTCAAACAGCGACGCGGCGACAATGTTGTATGGGCAACTCAACGGAAGGCGCGCGCGGCCGCGATGAGCGTTGTGAGCGGTTATTCTTAAGCTGTCTGAGAGCCATTCTAATCTCGTACAGGCTGACGTCTGGGATGTCCTCAGTGTAGTGTCGGGTCAGTTTAGCTGTTGTGTCCCGAGCATTACTGATAATGGGTTGCCGTGTTGAGGTGTACAACTGCAGCTCGAGCTCGAGCTTTCTCAATATCTGTGGCTTTGACGAAATGATACTGCCTGCCACCTTCGATCTTCAGCTTCGTCATTTGGCTTTGCCCAATAGACGAATTCCTTGCGAACACTTTCGAGCCCTGGTTCCGCTCAATTGCGTCCTTAATACATACTGTATTATAGGAACGCAAGTCGTGTCGCAAAGATTTCGAGATTCGTCTATTAAGCTTACCATATTCCGACATATCAGCTAAAGATTGCAGTCTCATTTCTGTCCGGTCTTGTTGTGTGTCTTGTAGAGTTGTGTTTGAGAGCTTTTGAGGCTTTTCCGGCGTGGGGCCTTAAAGAACTTGGACCCCACTACCTGGACAGTTTCCACAAACCTATTGTTGATCTCGTCCACAGTTCCGCATTCGGCGAGGCTCTGGAAGCGATTATGCAGTTCGAGTTGAAAGCTTTCAGGGTTCTGGATGTGGGCAGGGCCAGGACGGAGCGTAGACTTCACCAGACGTGACCTTTCCAGCTTGACATTGATATTCAATGTGCCTCGGACAATACGGTGATCGCTACCGGTTTTCACCTTGCTGATCACAGAGACATCATTGAATATTCGCTTCTTGGTCGTCATGATGAAGTCAATCTCATTTCTGGTTGAACCATCGGGGCTTATCCACGTCCACTTCCTGGAAGGTTTGCTTCTCGAAGAAGGAGTTCATCATAAAGAGTCCCTCCTTCTCCATGAAGTCCACCAACCGCTGACCCCTCTGATTCCGCTGTCCATATCCATGTGATCCCACTCTCAACTCGTCGACATTCCGTGAGCCCACCTTGGCGTTGAAATCCCCCATAACAACGATGAATAAGTTTCGGAGACATGTATGGCCTTGGATATCTCCTCATACAATGCCTCTACTTCATCGTCAGGGTGTGCCGTGGTCGGCGCATATACCTGTATGACCTTCAGCGAATACCGGTCGGTGATTCTGAGTATAAAGTACACTACCCTGCACGACACACTAACGACTTCTACTACGTTGTTGATGAGTGACTTACGGTCGAGAAATCCGACACCACCCTGGGATTTACGCTCTCCTTCCCGGAAGAAGAGCATGTTGCCGGACTCCAGGATTATCGTATCCTGTCCCTCTCTTTGGATTTCCGATAATCCCATGATGTCCCATCGCATCTTGCTCAATTCTTCCTCCAGCTCGAAAATCTTCTCGTCGGTTCTTAGCGTGCGGATGTTATGTGTTGCCAGGGCCAAAGTCTTATGTTGGGGGTGGTAGCGGTGCGTCTTCTGGTGATTCTTAGCACCCCTTGCTCCTCCGTTACCTGACCTGCTACCTAGGTCAGGAATAGAAGAGCTGCCGGGGACTGGGGGCCATGGTTTTTGGTTTGCTGTCTTATTGTGTGGGGGGGGGGGGGGGGGGTTGCCATAATCCCCACGCTTGGCAGGCGGCTTGGGGATCGTTAACTAAGAGGACGCTGCTGCCCGTCCTCCGGTGGTGCTGGATTGCAGTTTAACGACATGCCCAGGTCAAAGTCAAGTTTACTGTTATGTTGCAGGGATCACGGACCCAGACGACAGTTTCACCGTGCTGAACACATGTCTGGAAAAAGGTTTAATTATAAGATTTATCAAACAATTTCTCGGGAACGGGCTGTTCACCGCTGATGGTACGTACACAATGGTCTACTTCATGATGCATTAGGTGCCATTATTGTAGTACGGGCTCCAAGCAAGTCTAGTTCATCAGACTGCTGTAATGTTGCACAGTTCGCCAGGCTCCTGTCATGTTGCACAGTTCACCAAGCTTCTGTGAAGTTGCTCAGTTTGCCAGGCTCCTGTAATGTTGCACAGTTCGCCAGTCTCCTGTCATGTTGCACAGTTCACGAGGCTTATGTAATGTTGCACAGTTCGTCAGTCTCCTGTAATGATGCACAGTCCGCGAGGCTCCTGTAATGTTGCACAGTTCACGAGGCTCCTGTAATCTATCACAGTTCGCCAGGCTTCTGTAATGTTGCACAGTACAGGAAGATCCTCTAATGTTGCACAGTTCGCCAGGCTCCTGTAATGTTGCACAGTTCACGAGACTCCTGTAATGATGCACAGTTCGCCAGTCTCCTGTAATATTGCACAGTTCTCCAGGCTCCTGTAATGTTGCACGGTTCTCCAGGCTCCTGTAATGATGCACAGACCGCGAGGCTCCTGTAATGTTGCACAGTTCACGAGACTTCTGTAATGTTGCACAGTTCACCAAGCTTCTGTGAAGATGCTCAGTTTGCCAGACTCCTATTATATTGCACAGTTCGCCAGGCTCCTGTAATGTTGCACAGTTCACGAGGCTCCTGTAATGTTGCACAGTTCGCGAGACTCCTGTAATGTCGCAACACGCGTTTCCAGTTGACAGGTGGCACACAAGTCGCAAGCTGCTGAACCCGGCGTTCAGCCAAAAAATTCTCGACGGGTTTATCGACATTTTTAACAGTCAAGCGGAGAAGTTAATCGACATGTTCGCTTCTGAAGTTGGAAAACCTTTCGATCATGAGAAGCTGCTGAGGATGAACAATCTGGAGACGATATGCTGTAAGTAATTTGGCAAATGCGACCAAACCGCCGACGTAGCTACGCGGTAGACATGCCCTGCTTGTGCCTACGTAGTGGACATGCCCCGCACGTGCCTACGTGGTGGACATGCCCCGCTCTTGCCTAATTGGTGGACATGCCCCACGGAAGCACTGAGCACTCCGATTCCACACTATATTCGACGAATAATTAATTGTATTTTACATTAAAAATATAAATCATCAAAAATAATTGAGTGACTTCAAAATTTCTGATTTCCACGTAGCGTACAATACGAGTGTATGTAATAGGTAAATAGGTTCCTCCTAGCTAGGCATGCTCCATCCTAGACCGCAGCCCTGGCAACATCAGGCAGAGTGTGGACAAGCGAACAAACCTATTCTGAATTAAAAGATGTAAAATCAGCTCGTGCAGTACAAATAAAATATTGTTACAGCGCTCTTATGCATTTATTTGCTCTACTGAAACTTCGATTTTTATAATATGAAATTATAATAAATAATATTATATAAACACCTTGACTTTTTTCACCATGAGGAAAAAATTTGGGTGTGGTGTATGTGGTGGACCTGGGAGATCCACCGGAGGACGGTGCTGCCCGTCCTCCGGTGGGTCTCCCAGGGCGTCCTCTCAGCGGCGGTGAGCATTGTGCGATCCCCAAGCCGCCTGCCAAGCGTGGGGATTATGGTAATCCTCACCCGTACTAAGGAGGAGGCCTTCGTCAAACAATAGACGTAAAAAAAACAATCTAACTAAGCCATTAGCTTCTATTTCATGCAACGCTTTGTTTTTTCGTCGCGGTAAGAAGTCGCCCGATATAATATAATTATACTCGTAGGTAATTGAATCCCGACTGTGCTTCTGTTATTCTGTTCACACAGGCACGTCGTTCGACGTCGAGAACGCGGCGGTCAGCGACATACTAAAGCAGTACTTGCCGCTTTTAACGACAGGAATCAAAAAAATTAATAAAAGAATGCAGAATTTCTGGCTTCACAGCGATTTTGTATACAACATGACGGGACTCAAGAGAGAAATCAACGAAATTATAAAAAAACTAGTAGTTCTGTCCGACATGGTGAGTCGAATGATAAGATAAGATAAAAAGAACTTTATTGCCAAAAAATATATACAAATGCTAGACATGTAAGAGAACAATACCTTTACCTATAACATTTTAAAATTCAACCACCTTCTTTTTTGATTACCTGGATGACACCTTTTTTACAGTAATTATGGTTCAAAAACAAAACTACTGAACCGATTTCGATGATATTTCCATGATACCGATCTGAAGTATCCTTTCGAAAAAGAAGGAATTTCTAAAATCAGTTCTGAAATGAAGAAGTTCTGAGGTAATAACAAAAAAAAACATACAACCGAGTTGTGAACCTCCCTCTTCTTCGAAATTGGTTAAAAAGATTAGATACTATATACTTAATGTTATGAAATCAACAAAATGAAATTATTTATTTATTTTTATTATGACGTGTTTATAATATTTAAAAAAGAATCATCCAAATGAATTCATACTTGGCGGAGCAATCGCGAAACAAAACGTACATAAAACAAAAGTAAAAACAAACATACAGTCGAATTGAGAACCTCTTTTTTTTACGTCGGTTAAAAAGTGACTGAAACAATTTGGCAAGAGGGACAAAGTCAGCTCATGCTGCAAGAATAACTTAATATTCTAGCATGGCTGGTTTTCATTTTGCCCCTCTACTCGAGCTCGGATGTTAGTCGAGATTACATTTTGTAAAGGTTTTAATAATAATTACTATCAACAGCTAAATTATGTAGATAATAAAGATCTAGAAACAAAAAAATATATAATAGGTAGTAATTATGCGGATTTCGTTATTCTTGCACGGGTATGCGTGTGTTTGTTTATGTGGGGTGCGTATGCGTGTGCATGTGTGTGATCGAACCTATATTGTAAATAGAGCGACAGCGGCATCGCAGCACCGACCACACACTCCGGCTGCCGCGCGCCTGCTTGTTGGTCTGCGTATTAGAGCCTGTAGGCTGCTTTTAGAGGTCCCACGTCGCAGGTAAATTATTAATTAAAATAAAACAATGTTTATGATCATGTTGCGTTTCTTGATTTATTTGCAGAAGAAGGTTTTGGAAAGAGTGAATGAACAAATATAACATACAACCACAGATGGCTAATAGATGTTGCTAACATACTCCCCTACAAGAATTTATGAGGAATTTAATATAAATTTTAAAAACTTCTTAAATTCTTTCATTTATAAACCTATTTTAAACTACCTTTTCTACTCTGTACAGTATCAGCTTCGAGAGTGGACTGTAATTTTTTTTTTTATCATAATACCTGTACTATGTTATACAAAACTAAAAAGGAAGGTAAACAGAATTTTGAAATTATAATAGTACATACTTGGATCTAATTGTACGAGGAACATTGAACATTATTGAGTATTAAGACTAAGAATGTCATGGACCTCCTAGTTGTTTAAACAAACTTATGAATGCAACTTATAAACAATCGTTATACAATCTGTATAGCTATGCTATATAGCAACATACATTTTTTTTAATAGTTTAAAACTACTTATATCTTAGGAATTATTACGTAGCACTTTAAACCAAATTCCCGACACCTAGATATTACATAATACCTTAACTTAATTTCCCGACACCTAGATATTACATAGTTATCACACCTAAATTTCCCGACCCTAGACATAAAAACATACTGGCATGTTTACATAAGATTCAATCTAGGGAATTTTAGGTACTTATCTTAATAGTTATGAATTAATTAGTATTATTACTAATTGACAATACATATATATTTTAATTTAATTCTAGCGGAAGTATACAAATCTTTGTGATAGAGGTTCTGTGCACCCTACCGTTAGCCTTTTTTACCTCTAGGGCTCGCACAAGGCCATCTGCCCCCTCAAATACTCTAGTCACTCGTGCCATTGGCCAAGTCAACGGAGGGGTATCTATCTCTCTTAAGAGGACCAAGGCACCAACTTTTACATTAGGTTGGCTATCTTTCCATTTAGAGCGATTTTGTAATATATTTAAATAGTGTTTTGACCAATATCTCCAAAAGTGCTGTTGGATTGCAGTGCATTTGGTCCAAAATTTAAGTCTATTTTCTGGTACGATGGTGAAGTCCTGCTCCGGGATACAATTGAGAGGAGCACCCGTTAAAAAGTGACCTGGTGTCAAGTAAGACATATCCTCAGCGTCAGATGACATTGGAGTTATTGGTCTTGAGTTTAATATCCCCTCAATTTGCACTAACACAGTGTATAATTCTTCATAAGTTAAGACATGTGCACCCAGAACTCTTTTTAATAAAGATTTAGTGCTTTTTACTGCTGCTTCAGCGAGTCCAGCAAAAACTGGTGAATAACAAGGTACAAATTTAAAGTTTATTCCTAATTTTGAAGCCGCAGTTTGAACCTGAGCCTGATGGGTCTTTGAGCTATATAGCTTGTACAGTTCTGACAGTTGTGTATTTGCTGCCTTGAAAGTGCTTGCATTGTCACAATAAATTTCAGATGGGACATTACGTCTTGCTATAAAACGTTTAAGGGATCCTATGAATGTCTTTGTTTCCAAATTTGATAAAAGTTCAATGTGGCAAGCATGAGTTACAAAACACACAAACAAACATAAATAGCCACGAGTGGTTATGACACCTCTCATTCTAGATTGCTTTACTGCCACAGGGCCTGCAAAATCAATCCCCACTTTTTGGAAGCATCGGCTCATATTAACTCGGTCAGCAGGTAATGATCCCATCAGCTGCTTAGCAGTTACACCTTTGTGCCTAAAACAGGTCATACATTTGCGAAGACATTTCTTAACTAATCTTAAACCATTTACAATCCAATAGCGTTGTAGCAGGCTACTTAGAACTAGCTTTTGAC
Source organism: Erannis defoliaria (assembly GCA_905404285.2). NCBI lineage: Eukaryota > Metazoa > Arthropoda > Insecta > Lepidoptera > Geometridae > Erannis > Erannis defoliaria. Next base: position 58,778 of record FR990075.1, read on the forward strand.
TTGAGTGTAACAATTTAAGATGCTCATTTTGAATGAGAAGGTGCGTCACTGTAGACTCTTTCGGCAAAATAATTTGATGCTTATGGCTGTACGGCAGTGCCGAATGTTGAAGCCTACCCCCTACTCTTAAAATGCCTTCGGCATCAATAAATGGATTAAGTGATTTTAGATAGGATGAAGCCGGCTTGCCTGCCCGCAATAAAGCCATGTCACGTGGAAAATAGTTTTCCTGTTCGTTTTTAATTAATAATCGCAGCGCCTTGCTTGCTTCTACATACATTATAAAGTTTTCTTTGATTTTGTTTGACCCTGGCCTAGCATTGTTGCCAAACCGGAGTATGTAAGCTAAGACGTTAACAAGTGTATCAATAGAAGAGTACTTATCTATTAGTAAATCTATAAAGGACTTGGCCTTTTCTTGTGATGCTGCACACACCAATTTGGTACTTTCTGAGTTCTTTATTTCTGGTAAGTTTTTTGTTGATTCATAATTAAATTCTTTGAAGTTATAATCAGAGTCTTTTAAAAAGGAAGGGCCTGACCACCACAGCTGGTTACATTGCAGCTCAGTAGGTGTGTAAGGTTTTGTCAGAAAGTCTGCTGGATTTAAATTGCTTGCTACATATGTCCACTTGAAAGACATTGTGAGCTCATTAATCATTCTGATTCTATTTGCAACATATGCATTTAACATTGTTGGGTCCGTTTTTTGCCAAGCCAAGACTACTTGTGAGTCGCTATATAAATGCACGCTATCGATTTTTATCTTTTTTTTTAAAGTATCATGCACTCTGATACTCAATTTTGCTAACAGTAGTGCAGCGTTTAGCTCTAGCCTTGGTATAGACAACTTACTTGCTTTAGGTGCGATTTTGGACTTTGAGCATAGTAGAGATACGGTGGTTTTTCCTTGGTTGTCAACAACGCGCAAATAGACTGCGCATCCCATTGCTGATATTGCAGCATCGGAAAATCCTATGATTTGAACTGACTTACTATTTTCTGGACAGACATTTCTAGGTGCTGTGATTTGACCCATTTGCTGTAAGTTATTGTAAAATTGCAACCATTCATTTTGTATATTTGGTGAAACAACCGTATCCCATGATATAGTGCTCTCATCCCACAACTTTTGCATTATGATCTTGCCTTGGACAAAAATTGGACCAGCTATTCCTAGTGGATCATAAAATTGACTGATATAGCTCAGTATTTGTCTTTTTGTTTTAGGAATATCGCAAGCTACAGGGCATGTGATTCTGAAGGAATCTTGCTGTATATCAAATTTCAAACCTAAAGTTTTCATGTCCTTATTGAATTCCAAATCTCCAGAGCTCTGCTGCTGCTCCGGTACTTCTGCCAGGATTTCCTTGTGATTCGCTGACCACTTGTGCAAATGAAAACTTCCCTTTTCTAACAGTTCAACTAGCTGCGCTTTAGTAGCGATGATCTTTGCTAAATTATTATCTGTGTGAAGCACATCATCAACATAAGTTGAATTAAGCAGAACTGGAGCAGCTAGCGGGTATTGTTCACCAAATCTAATGGCTAGCTCCAGTAAGCATCGAGTAGCCAGCCAAGATGAGCACTTCAGTCCGTACGGAACGGTTGATAGTTGAATGCATTTGAGTTGCTCATCCGGGCTGTCCCTCCAGAGGATATTTAGCAAAGATCTCTGGCTTTTTTCAATTACTATATTGCGGAACATACGTCTGATATCACAGACGAAGAAGTATTTGTGGACTCTAAATAACAATAAGATGTCAAACAATTCTTGTTGGACTATGGGCCCATTTAACATCAAATTATTCAAGGATATCTTGTTACTCGTTTTCATTGAACCGTCAAATACTGTTCTTAATTTTGTTGTTATAGCATCATGCTTTATCACTGCATGATGTGCAAAGAAATATATCGGATCTTTCGAAAGATCATAGAGAGTAATGTCCACAAATGAGGCATGGCCTAATTCAAGATATTCTTGAATAAAGCTTTTGTACTCTTCATGTAGCTTATTATCTTTTTGCAATTTATTCTCGAGATTTAAAAATCTTTTTAATGCTAAACCGAGTGAATCACCTAGAGCATTGTTCATATCACAAAGAGGTAGTTTTAATGGCATTGAGACTTCAAACTGATTGTTTTCTATTTTTACTGTATCAGCGAAATACTTCTCTACATACTGTTGTTCAGATGTATGTTCCACAAATTTTTCAGGTACCTTTTCAGATTGCCAAAAGTTGGAAATTGTCGCACTTATGTCAGTTTCGCATTCCTGACAGAATAGGGCAACAGCAGAACCCTGGGTAATTGAATCAGGGACGCTACCTGCTACAATGTAACCGAACTGGGTGTGTAGAAGTGTTGGCTGTGCAGCATCACCTTCATCCTCATCCTGTGTTAGCTTTATGTGATCATCCTGCGGTAACAGCGCCTGGAAAAACACATCAGCACCAAGTAAGATACCTATGTCGCTTGTGATATTAAAAGAGTCATCGGCTAGCTTTATATTGTTTGGTAGCTTTATTTTTGCTAAATCAATTGGCCATTGAGGCAACTTTGAAGTTATCTGATCTACTAACAGGAGATTGGCTCTCACCTTATATGGATAAGCACACGAAAAGACATCTAACTGCATCGCATGTCTAACTGTCTTCCCAGTGTTCGCTATACCTACCACTTCAGTGTAGTTAGGTGTTGGTTGCTTACCTATCGCTCTAGCAACGCTAGAGATAATAAAGGAAGATTGGCTCGCTGTGTCGAGCAATGCTTTAACTATGATCTCTTGACCATTTTGTGAAATTAGTTTCACTTTTGCAGTTGGCAAAAGGACTTGGGTCTTTTTGCTCAACTCGTTCGCACTCATACTTACTACGTTCGCATTTATTACTGGCTCCTTATGGCGTGCCACTTGCTCGCTATCATGTAATAAACTATTGTGGCCTAATTTGCAAGTAGCGCATCGAAAATGGAATTTGCATTTGTTTGGGTGCGCATTCAAACATATTTTGCAAAGCTTTTTATTATTTATGAAGGCTAATCTTTCTTTGACTGATGCTAGCATGAAGCTAGGGCATGTATATAATTTATGTGGCTTACCGCAGAACATGCAGCTTGTCTCCTTCACGTGGATTATGTTTGCTGCAACCTTACCCGTTGCACTCGCTGCAACTGTTAAACGCGCAGCGTCATCCGATTCGAGAGCCATAGCTCTTGCTTCTAAAAATTGTATGAGAGCAGTGTTAGTGGTCGGTATCGGGAGAGACTGTGTCAACGCGAGGTGATACGCATTGCGAGTAGAAAAATCTAGTTTTCTTGTCAACATACATACAAGTATGCTATCCCACTTGTTGACAGGCTCCCCTAAGTTTTTTAAGGCTGCTAGATGCTGCTTCAGTGTTGATATTAGTATTCGTAGAGAGGCAGCACTGGCTTTGTTGCAGGCAGGCATGTCGAGTATTGCACATATGTGCTCGTTAACAATTTTATGTTTCTTATCATACCTATCAGACAAAATGTTGAGCGCTTCTATATAGCTACTCCCTACCACAGGTAAATTTTTAACTAAATCGTAAGCTTCACTTTTTAAAAAACCTCTTAAGTAAAAAAACTTTTGTATCTCGCTTAAATTGTTATCCTTATCAATAAACGCGGAAAACATTTCTATAAACGGTTTGTACTCAGAGTATTTGCCATCAAAGGGCGGCATTTCCACCTGCGGTAGTTTTAATTTGGTGACAGATCCCGATGTTGAGACCGGCTTACTGTCGGTTTTTCTTGCCACCGTGGTTAAACGGGTTCGTATGACCGATAAACATTCGAAGTAGGCCGTCTCCGTCGCTTCTGGATCCTCTGCGGCATCACCTAATTCCACATTAATCGCTTCATACTCACTATATGTTGTTAGTGTTTTTTCCTCCATTAGAAGCAACATCTGTAACGAGGCATCTTCAATGTTTCCAGAGTTAACCCTGTTTTGCATCCGTGTAATGTTTCCTTTGAACGCAGCTCTCTTTGCGAGGAGGCGTCGTGTGTCCTCTTTTTCCTCCATCGTACTTTTCAATTAAAGGCTGTATACACTTTTTCATTAATTTGTCGCACGTATCCAAAGAAAATCAATGATTTTTTAAGCAACGGAGATTGTTAATTGTTATTGTGTTCTGTTCGGTCAACGACGCTATGATGCTGCATCCTATTGGTTGCTTGATAGGTTATTGCAAATTGCAATGTTTTGTTGATTCACTCTGCTCGCTGGTTGGGCGAAATCACTAGTTATGTTGTTTGTTGGCAGCACTGGCGCGGCGCGCGAAATTCAAACTTATATGTTGAATCTTTTGTTTGAGTGAGTGAAGTTGCTCGCTTCTGAAGAAACTAGAATGAATGTTGGGCACGGCTGTGTCGAAAGGTAAATTTTATGAAATCGTATAAGATGGCGTCTCGATGTCTTGATGACGGCAATTCTGTCGCTGATTTCTCTTCGCACCTGTAAAATGGTACCTGTTTCCAAATAGCTGATTTTGGTGGACGGCTCGATGGACCATATGTAGGCTGCTTTTAGAGGTCCCACGTCGCAGGTAAATTATTAATTAAAATAAAACAATGTTTATGATCATGTTGCGTTTCTTGATTTATTTGCAGAAGAAGGTTTTGGAAAGAGTGAATGAACAAATATAACATACAACCACAGATGGCTAATAGATGTTGCTAACAGAGCCCTCATGCTACATCAGAAACAGTTCTCGTGATACTTTCTTCCTTGTTAGGTAACTGCGATTATTATTTGTAACCGGCTTCTAGACAGGAACTAGGTACAGTTACGGAACGGTAAGCTTAGTGTGGTCGCGGCGCACACTTGCGGCCCGGCGACCTGCGCGACGTCCTTCCGGCGAGTGGGCGTATCCACGTCTGTTCGCGATCCCAATGATTGCAGCAGCCTCTGACCTGCAGAATATTTTTCGGGATAATAAAATAAGCCTGCATTGAACAGACTAAATATTCGCGCCAGAATCACACCACCCGGCCGTATCGTCGGGATGGGAAAGTCAGACAATCGAACCGACAAACACGATTTCGCATTTATAATGAAAAAAAAATAAAAAAATGAATAATTATAAGGATGTGTTAAGTGCCCAAGCGAATGTGTAAAGAATTTTATCTTTTTGTTTCTGTTTTGATTAATTCAATCCTGTTCACTATTCATTCTTTATAACCTCAAAATATATTCAATGAAGGTGTCGAATCAAGACGTTGCGATTTTTCATTTTACTACAATCAAATACAATACGAGTCCCTTAGCGTTAAAACCAAGTACTGCGAAGTCACTGAAAGGATCCCAAGTGAAATCCAGTGGTGAAATGTACAATAAGTCTGTGGGCATTTTTGATTTTTATCTCATTAAAAACTGTTTCAGATGATTCAAAAGAAGATACTAGAGAAGCAAAACATGCCAAAACAGAATAGCGAAATAGGTACATAATGAAATCAGTTACTTACCGTTTATAAAAGCACAAAAAAACTAAAAATATAAATTAGATTTAAAAAAAAATGTGCAAAGATCTATGCAAAGACTCGACACTTCCTAACGACACGCCGAACGATCTGTATGTCACGCCTCCCAGGTCACGTGAGGTTCCGCGAAGAGGTATCTAATGCCACTTGAGGCTGCGCGGCGAGGTGTGTAACGCCGCAAGAGGCCGCGTGGCGAGATGACTAACGCTGCGTGTTTCAGGGCGAGCGAAGAAATTCGTGGATTTGGTGCTGGAGGCGGCGGCACAATCGGGCGCGTTTAGCCCGCGGCAGGTGCGCGAGGAGGCGGACACGGTGATGGCGGCGGGGCACGACACTACGGCCTCCACGCTCACCTTCGCGCTCACCCTGCTGGGCTCGCACCCGCGCGCGCAGCACGCCCTGCTGTGCGAGTATGTACACGGTAGTGGCGGCGAGGCACGACACCACGGCCTCCACGCTCACCTTCGCGGTCACCCTGCTGGGCTCGCACCCGCGCGCGCAGCACGCCCTGCTGTGCGAGTATGTACACGGTAGTGGCGGCGAGGCACGACACCACGGCCTCCACGCTCACCTTCGCGGTCACCCTGCTGGGCTCGCACCCGCGCGCGCAGCACGCCCTGCTGTGCGAGTATGTACACGGTAGTGGCGGCGAGGCACGACACCACGGCCTCCACGCTCACCTTCGCGGTCACCCTGCTGGGTTCGCACCCGCGCGCGCAGCACGCCCTGCTGTGCGAGTATGTACACGGTAGTGGCGGCGAGGCACGACACCACGGCCTCCACGCTCACCTTCGCGGTCACCCTGTTGGGCTCGCACCCGCGCGCGCAGCACGCCCTGCTGTGCGAGTATGTACACGGTAGTGGCGGCGAGGCACGACACCACGGCCTCCACGCTCACCTTCGCGGTCACCCTGCTGGGCTCGCACCCGCGCGCGCAGCACGCCCTGCTGTGCGAGTATGTACACGGTGGTGGCGACGAGGCACGAAACCACGGCATACACGCAAGACGGTTATTATACAAGTCGACACATGAGACACGGAACCGTATCAGATGTGGTACTTGGCGGGCAAGGAGAGTAACATGACACACTTTATTATTATCAATTTATAATCTAGATTATTAACTACACAGTGACTTGACCGATTTGATTGATTTGACACATTCTTTACTTTTGCTCCCTGGGTGAGTACTATTACTTGAAGTTTTGATTATAAATATACATTTCAGAATACTGCAAGTTTGTGGGGACTCTGACAAAAGATTAGAAAAGCAAGATTTATCAAAGTTGGTGTATACCGAGGCCGTCCTGAAGGAGACGTTGCGGCTGTACCCCATCGGCGTCATCCTGCCGCGGTGCGTCAACCACGACCTCGTGCTCAGTGAGTCTCCCTCCAGCGTGCCACCTCCCGCTTCACTCGCATCGGCGCCATCCTGCCGCTGCGCGTCAACCACAACCTCGTGCTCAGTGAGTCTCCCTCCAGCATGCCACCTCCCGCTTCACTCACATCGGCGTCATCCTGCCGCGACGAGTCAACCGCGACCTCGCGCTCAGTGAGTCTCCCTCCAGCGTGCCACCTCCCGCTTCACTCACATCGGCGTCATCCTGCCGAACGAGTCAACCGCGACCTCGCGCTCAGTGAGTCTCCCTCCAGCGTGCCACCTCCCGCTTCACTCACATCGGCGTCATCCTGCCGAACGAGTCAACCACAACCTCGTGCTCAGTGAGTCTCCCTCCAGCATGCCACCTCCCGCTTCACTCACATCGGCGTCATCCTGCCGAACGAGTCAACCGCGACCTCGCGCTCAGTGAGTCTCCCTCCAGCGTGCCACCTCCCGCTTCACTCACATCGGCGTCATCCTGCCGAACGAGTCAACCGCGACCTCGCGCTCAGTGAGTCTCCCTCCAGCGTGCCACCTCCCGCTTCACTCACATCGGCGTCATCCTGCCGAACGAGTCAACCGCGACCTCGCGCTCAGTGAGTCTCCCTCCAGCATGCCACCTCCCGCTTCACTCACATTGGCGTCATCCTGCCGAACGAGTCAACCGCGACCTCGCGCTCAGTGAGTCTCTCTCCAGCGTGCCACCTCCCGCTTCACTCACATCGGCGTCATCCTGCCGAACGAGTCAACCGCGACCTCGCGCTCAGTGAGTCTCCCTCCAGCGTGCCACCTCCCGCTTCACTCACATCGGCGTCATCCTGCCGAACGAGTCAACCGCGACCTCGCGCTCAGTGAGTCTCCCTCCAGCGTGCCACCTCCCGCATCACTCACATCGGCGTCATCCTGATTTTCAGAAAACTACACGATAAAAGCAAATTCAGAGTGCATAATCCTGGCGCACGGGCTGCACCGGCACGGGGTGTGGGGCGCCGACGCGGACCGCTTCCGGCCCGAGCGCTGGCTGGACCGCGCCGCTCCGCCCGACCCGCGGCACTTCGCCGCCTTCGGCCTGGGCCGGCGCTCGTGCATCGGTGAGTGCCTCGACTAGGGCGCGCTCCACCCCTCCCCCCGCATCCCGCGGGCCGCAGCTCCGGCGCGAGTGCTGACCGTGTGGTGGCTCCGCAGGTCGGGCGTACGCGCTGATGTCGATGAAGACGGTGCTGGCGCACGTGGTGCGGCGGTACCGCGTGTCCTCCGACGTCGCCGGCATGGTGGTCTCCCTGCACGTCATGTCCCGGCCGGAATCGGGACATTTCATACTCCTGCAACGGCGTTAAATGTATTACACCTTTTATCGCATTGCCGTATTTTAAGAGAAGAACATGTAATTGTAATTACATTATTATTACACTTTTGATTTAAAAAAACTTATGCGTATTTTTATGTAGATGTACATTCGAATAATTTATATGTAAAGGTAATAAATAAATATCGAAAGACATTTTTCACACAGCGCCAAACTAAGCAAAGCTTAGAAAAGCTGTAATATGGAAACTAGATATCTGATAGAATACTTATATTTTTTTTTTGTTGTAAATACATACTTATAATACATAGTCGAATTTCGGGAGCACTTACATACCAACATTAAAATTAAAATTTCTTCCGTACGCGCACCTCTAGTATTTTATAAGAAAAATTTCCTTATTTTAGTTAAAAAATAATATACTAGGAAGCTTGACTGTATTTACGATGGTGTGTGCAATAAACAATTTGACTTTGACTTTGAGTTTGACCATCTACACCTCTGCACCAATATAATAATGAGGAAAGATTTGTATTTTTGTATGTTTGTAACGAATAAACTCAAAAAATCTAGTCCGATTTCAAAAATTCTTTCACCATTAAAATTCTACATTATCCCTGAGTAACATAGGCTATTTTTATTACTATAAAAGTAGTGGTCCCTACTAAAACTTCAATAATGTAACCCAAGTGTAAATTGGCCATAAAATGTATTTCATCGCATGCGCTGCGGAAACTATTGATGATAGAACGAAAACATGTTCTACAATTATTAAATAAACATATCAATATCTACAAAAAACGTCGCGATACCATAGGTCCAACTATTGTAGTTATGTCACTATAACTACTTTTTACATCTTAAAAGTTGATAGAAATACTGACCAAACTCAGACCATGTCATTCATACTTTTGAATTAATTCTTATCCAAATAAATTATTTCGTATTCAAGACTGTTTCAATACCTGTATATCACTTTTTGAATTATTCAAATCGGACATTCCATTCAAAAGATATTATGAATTTAACAATCTAAACAAATAAACACCGCCGCACCGTGGCCGCCGGCCCCGCTCAGCGCAGGGAAGAGCACCGAAGTGCGGGAGAGGGGCGTGCACATCTATGAAATGGTTTCTTTCCCGTGGTCCACGTACGTGTTCCACGGATACCTTTTTGTGCCGTTAGCCTACCCAATAGGTAAACCACGTGTAAATATAATATGTAGTGCCCGTGGTTCACCCAATAGCTGAACTACGCGGTTTTACGCGATTCTTGGGATAAAAAAGTTGCCATGTTTTATTTTAAGGTAAAAAGTACCTCTAAACCAAATTTCATCCAAATCCGTTCAGCCGTTTCAGCCTGATGCAGTAACAAACATACACACCCGCACACTGACAAATTATCGAATTCATAATATATTATTAGTAGGCAATTATATCAAAAGATTTATTTAAGTTACCACCACTGTTAAGGACTTACAATATAAATATCATACCTACAGTGAGTTGAAATAAATAGAGTAGTTATAGTCGAACAAAACTGCTTTAAAAACTGACTAGAAGTTGCCTATATAAATATACTTATTCATGTTTCTATGCAGTTTGTGAAGAAAAGAAAAGAATATGACCGACTTTATACACCACACCTGTTGTTAGAAAGAGACAAATATCTAATTTCTCTTACGGCGTAATTAGCTACACAATGTGATTGGCCAGAGCGAGCGACCTCGCCGCGCCGGTGTGTCTCTCTTTCACTCTCTCACACAAGACGATCTATCTTTCTCGGTCATCCATTTCAAAGTGAGAAACAGTCGCCTAAGATAAAGTATTTTTTTTCCCATTGCAATAAAAATACAGTACATACGCGTGAAATTAAATTTTTTTTGTCTCTCACAGTGCCTGTGTAGATTGTGCAGTGTCTAAATACACAGAAAGGCATTATATCACCATCTTTTTGCTAGAAAACATACGATTAACGGCAGCGTATTACCGGACATTCGGAAGTGAAAGACTGGTAGCGATCACGGCAATTGCCTTGATTTCGTCTAGTAAATATGGCGGGGGGGACAACTCATCTACAGGTAAAAACATCTTAGCATACCTACTCTTTTTTAGACGACTTGAAACAAGCTATTTATTATATCACTGAGTAAGTGTGTGCTTAGGAGTGTTGAGGTAACAGGCATTTAAAAAATCCAACCGAATTGAAAACCTCCTCTTTCTTTGAAGTTGGTTAAAAATGAAGAACATGGGAGTGAACAAGTAAACAATAGGTAGTCTACGGGAACATTGAATTACGCATAGTCCAAATTGAGAACCTCCTCCTTTTTTGAAGTTGGATAAAAGGAAGGACATGGGAGTGAACGAGTAAACAATGGGTATTCTACGGGTACATTGAATTAGGCATAGTCCGAATTGAGAACCTCCTCCTTTTTTGAAGTCGGTTAATAAGGAATGACATGGGAGTGAAAGAGTAAACAGTAGGTAGTCTACGGGTACATTGAATTACGCATAGTCCGAATGGAGAACCTCCTTCTTTTTTGAAGTCGGATAAAAAGGCAGGACATGAGAGTGAACGAGTAAACAATGGGTATGCTACAGATACATTGAATTACGCATAGTCCGAATTGAGAACCTCCTCTTTTTTGAAGTTGGATAAAAAGGAAGGACATGGGAGTGAACGAGTAAACAATGGGTATTCTACGGATACATTGAATTAGGCATAGTCAAAATTGAGAACCTCCTCCTTTTTTGAAGTCGGATAAAAAAGAAAGGTTATGGGAGTGAACGAGTAAACAAATGGGTAATCTACGGGTACCTACCTTGAATTACGCATAGTACACCAGGGTGTTCCAAGAGTACACTCTTAATTCAGTCGTGGAATACATATACAAAAAGGTATCCGTGGAACACCTAGGTGAACCTTGTGGGTGGACCACGGGTAAGACACCCTATGAAATAGGTAGGCTCGAACGCGCGGTCAGACATTGAATATTTAAACTTTTTTCATAGCACATTTTTTGCTCCAGTTAAAAAGTTCTTTTCAGAACTACTTATAAATTATTTTACTAAACCTTAACTGTAAATTTTTTATAGTATTCTCAAAGTTTTCTATGGTAAGTATTCATCAAAAGTTATTTTCAATATCCTGCTTATAGATACTTACTCTACGTTCACATGGGATATGTCATATGTTTCTACGTTCAATCCCAAAATGTTAAAAAAAAAATTGTCCACCCGTGCGAAGCCGGGACGGGCCGCTAGTATTATATAAAGTGTTAGAGGATATAGGTCTAAATATGAAAATTGCTAAAAATAATAAAATAGATGTAATACACGTAAAGATGGGACTAAAATTTTTTGCAATTAGAATATGTTTTTAATGGTATTAAGTGAATTAATTTATTATTTATATAATGTCATATTAACAATCTTATTGTTATATTGTGAAACTATCATAAAATGAATGTTTATTCCAAATAATATATCTAATACAATAAGCAACAAATTAAAAATAAAATAACAATCAGCCAGAAAATAACCCACCCCACACTAAACCTGGTGCAAATGTGCCCATTATTCTGGCTGCGTTACCACGCTGGATGGCAAAGAACAACCTTTGCGCCAGTTACAAGCTAGCGCGGGAGTCACCCGCCATCTTTAATTCTGCGTCCTGATTCGCGGACTAACCTTCTGGCATCAGCACCCCAACTGCCCATGGTCTCCACCGTGATAGGCTCAAAGACACTTGTATAGGCTCCAAGGCACCAAGATCAGCGCGTCTGATCTCTGCCCGACTGATCTGCTAAGGCCTGGCGCTTAAGAGCTTCCAGATCTTGGTAAATTACTTCAGGTTTCCCTCCAATTGTACCGTCGTCCGGGTACCACACGTTTAGGGAAGGTTTTACTTCCGTAATAGCTCTATGTATCGCTAAACTAAAAACGAGTAGTCCGAGCGGATCCCCTTGCTGTGCTCCAACTTGTGACAGAATTAGTTAATCGTCGAAGAAAAGATTTGCAGGAGAGCGATATACTTGGTGTAGAAAAGGATAGTGAGAAAGTATGTGATCCTTGGCCTCGCCCAACAGAACATTATTCTCAAGGGACGCGTTGAGAATGTCCAATTTAATCACAACGCAGTCCGAGTTGCCAGTATCCATTACATATGCGCGGGTGGCGTGAATAGCTGCCTCACAACTTAAGCGCGTGCCAAAGTCCAACTGATAGGGCTGTAGGTACTCCAACATCTCTTTCTTCACTGCTCGACGGGCCAGTTTGGCAACCAGCCGATGATACACCCCACCAGTGGCAATTGGTCAACCCCCATCCTTCTTCGTCAAAGCGCAATGCGTCCAATGCGTCGCTCCGTATAGGTATTGGCATACTTCTGGATTAATCTGACCACTAAGCATGAAGTTTGAGAGCCTGGTCAAACACCCCAACAACCGCGGCCCGTTTTCTCCTGCCGAACTCGACGTAAGTTCTTTTAGATGCACGGGGCGGATTCCATCTAAGCCTGCCGCCGAGACATTATAGAGAGAACCGAGATCCTGTGCCACTCCGTCAGCTGTTACCGTCACTGCAGCATATGACAAGTCAGGCGTCAACGGAAAGTCAAGGGGTCGTGATGGACTCGGGTGTTTATGCTTAAGCGCTATCAGTATCTCCGGCCCACGCTGTACAAGGTGTCGTCTGACATCAGCAGGCGGACAGCTCCCCTTACATCACTCTCATGCAGCTTGAACTCGATGACCCCGCGCATAGACCGTGACCTGGAGCTCGACTCTGCAATGCCACATCTATCATTAACTTGGAATCACGACACGTCGTTCGCCTTCACTTTCACCGTCATATTCCCAGGGAGTTCCCTGGATGGAACCTTTAACGCGCTGTATGCAAAAGTGAGAAGCAAACCCCAGCCCCCCGCACCATTCCAATCCACTCACCTATCAATAATATCACACAGTTTGCCCACGGCCTGATTCCTCGCCCCCTTGGGGACATGTCACAGCACAGGTATGCTATTCCTCAAGTGCGCTAACCTGTCCAGAGGACACTGGCGGGGAGTCGGTGCCGGTGCCTGGTGGGCATGAATGGAGTCCACGGAGACTGGTGTGGCCTGTGGAGTGGTGTAACCCCCCATTTAATACTTTACAATTTTTCACATTAGACAAATACAATGCACTTGTTAAGCCATTATTCTGGCAAAACACTATTAGCCTAACCAATAAAGGAAAATTAAGTTGACAGGGTCATATCTGACAGCACTGATTCTATTTTGTCTTTGATGACGGCCACGTCCTCTCTCGAGACTTTCACTTTTTGACCTTGTTCTGATTGCTTGTTCAATATTTGAATAATTACATGAAATGGAATTCTAGTCGAAATTGGATCTCCAGCTAAAGAAATACGACGTTAGACCTCTAAATCGAAGTTGCAGCGAGTCTCCTGGAAAAAAAGTAACTGCGGCCTCATCGTAGTGACGTTGCTACAAGACTTTTTCCCAGCGTCGCTATACAAAACTTCGGTACACCTGGTGCTGACGCCACGCGCACATCCTCAAATAAGAACCCCAAATTGGGTATGTATCATAACGCTTAGCTATTATCTAAAACAATGATGTTAGGAGTCTAATTCGTTCCTGTGCTTCTCCCAGGGTTCTTGTTCTTCTACTACCGTATACCAGCTTCCATTCGGGGTGCTCCTTCCACCGGGTGCTTCAAAACCAAGCTCAGAGCGTGGTTGCAAGAGAATTTGTTTTATGACATTGAAGCTTATTTTAAAATAAGAGATTATTAACATATTTTTTATAATTATTATTTCATTTTATTGTGACATACTTAATGAAATTTGACGTGTAACTTTGGTGTTATCAATAAACGATTTGTATTTGTATTTGTATTTTGTATTTGTACTGAAATTCTACACTACGGTACAGCGGTCCATGCAATCTGTCTGCCGCCACAGACTGCCACACCGCCTCTGCGTGTTGCAGTCTCCGGACCTGGGCCGCCACGGGTTGCCCGTCTGTTCACCACGGTTTCCCCGTCGGTTTACCCCTTCACCACTCCATACCTACACCGATCCGGTACTCTGCGGGTGACTGCCAGTCGCCCGCAGCTTTCAAATACTTTTGTGCAGTCCTGGAAAGCTAACCCTTAAATTTATCTCTGGTTGCAAAGCAGGTAATAGGTTTCAAGTAGGCAACGAACTTCCACCCTAGCCGGTGCATAGCTACGTCTAAGCTAAGAGTAAACTAAGGCGCCCAAATAATATTGTATTAGCGTAAGAGATAGCGTCCTATGTAAACGTTAGACGAAGAGAAAGGAAGATTATCATACAGAAATAAACAGACTTGTGCGACCACTATAAGCTGTATTTATTTTATTTCTCCGGCCATTGCCTAGTAAACTTTTAACGTTACAGCGTGACGTCGTACATTCTTGTACTTATGACCTATATGAATTTTGAGCCCATGCGCACTGAACGTTGATGCAGGCAGGTTGCAGATGCCAGGTTGTCGTACAGTGTGGCGGTCTAAGGGGGAGGCCTTCGTTCAGCAGTGGACGTTTTCGGGCTGATGATGATGATGCACTGAACGTTTTTGCAGACCCAGGGCAGTGGGGGCAAGTCAAGGGCGCAGATAAGTCACTCATTTTGCGAAAGCGGGAGAAACTATTGTTTTGAATTTTTTACTTCGCCCCCGGAGGTGAAGTGGTATTAAGGTATGTATATACTTAAGAAAGACGATATTACGTGAATTTTTGCAACTTTTGTTACGTCAGTTCACCTACTTCTAATTTGATATACTAATTTAGTTTAATATCATAGATGAATTTTATTATTTAGAGCTTGGTAAATATAGAAACACGATTGGTTACAATTCGCTCGATAGAAAAAAACACCCGAAACTAACCCTAATTCACATTTTAATTATGAGACTGGGAAATGATCTCGTCACAAAATTAATTTCAAAACAATACTATTAGACATATATTACTACTATTGACAAATCTGTGAACCATTTTTTCATGTGTAAAGTAAAGCAAATAAATGTTTACTTATTTGCTGAAACACAACTAACTTTGGATACAAAAGATGTGTACTTATTAACAACTAGCGGCCCGTCCCGGTTTCGCACGAGTTTACTATTCTTTTTTAAACATTTTGGTATTAAACGTAGAGTAAGTATCTTTAAGCAAGACATTGAAAATAACTTTAGATGAATACTTACCATAGAAAAATTGTGAGAATACCATAAAAATTAAACAGTTAAGGTTTAGTTAAATAATTTATAAGTAGTTCTGAAAATAACATTTTAACAGGAACAAAAAAAAAGTCTAAATAAATAATGTCCGACCGCGCGTTCGAGCCTACCTATTTCATAGGGTTTCTTACCTGTGGTCCACATATGTGAACCTTTTATGTGGCCGTTTGTACCTTATATACAGTTTATGTGTATACCTTTTTGTATCCGTGTTCCACGAGTACACTGAATTAAGAGTGTACTCGTGGAACACCCAGGTGTATCAAGAGGAAATTCTGAAAAAAACATACAAATAAGTGCTATTTAAATCATACAGATTGGCTAAAAGACTTGAAAATAATGGGGACGTAACTATCGCAAATAAGTTCCACATCGAAACTGCTTGTAAGGTATATAGAACGTATACTCCTGACTACGTCCAATTACTTACTACTACTACGTTCGGCGCCGGCGCGTACGCAGGTGTGCAGGTGCGCGTCGCGGTACATCGCCAGATATCGTAATGAGTTAGATAATGGAAACTGTTAGTGAAATAGGCTCGTAAACGTATTAACGAGCGGTATCGGCGAACGGTGCAGTCGAGCCGAGCGCCAGCATGTGGCCTGTCTTCCTCTGGGTGCTCATTGTGGGTGAGTAGCTGTACACGTCCGGGACACACACGCCGGCGCACGAGACCGTCACTATCGGACCGTCACACGAGACCGTCACTATCGGTGCAGTCCGCTCCCGCAGCAACAGATAGTAGGTTGTACCGCGACATAGTAGCATATTTACAGTGAGAGCGCTATACCAGAGCAAAGCGAACAACTGTGAAGTGAAGCATCGCATGCCGTGATCACACCATACATGCATGTATCGCGGGTGGTGGGAGCCTCCACATGACGTGATCACACCATACATGCATGTATCGCGGGTGGTGGGAGCCTCCACATGACGTGATCACACCATACATGCATGTCATGCGGGTGGTGGGCACACTCCGCATGACGTGGTCACACTACATGCATGTCATGCGGGTGGTGGGAGCCTCCACATGACGTGATCACACCATACATGCATGTATCGCGGGTGGTGGGAGCCTCCACATGACGTGATCATACCATACATGCATGTCATGCGGGTGGTGGGCACACTCCGCATGACGTGGTCACACTACATGCATGTCATGCGGGTGGTGGGAGCCTCCACATGACGTGATCACACCATACATGCATGTATCGCGGGTGGTGGGAGCCTCCACATGACGTAATCACACTATATGCATGTATCGCGGGTGGTGGGCGCACTTCGCATAACGTGGTCACACTACATGCATGTCATGCGGGTGGTGGGCACACTCCGCATGACATGATCATACTATAAGCATGTATTGTGCGTGGCAGACGCACTGCGCATGACGTGATCACACTACATTTATGTTTTGCAGGTGGTGGGCAGTGGCGGTCTAAGGGGGAGGCCTTCGTTCAACAGTAGACGTCTACGAGTTGATGATGATGATGGTAGTTGCGGGCAACCGATGGATGCAAATGGCAGGGTGTCGTACAGAGTGGCGGCCTACGGAGGAGGCTTTCGTTCATCACTGGATGTCTACGGGCTGATGATGATGGTAGTTGCGGGCAACCAGTGGATGCAAATGGCAGGTTGTCCTACAGAGTGGCGGTCTAAGAGGGAGGCCTTCGTTCACCAGTGGATGTCTACGGGCTGATGATGATGATGATGGTAGTCGTGGGCAACCGGTGGATGCAAATGGCAGGTTGTCGTACAGAGTGGCGGTCTCAGGGGGAGCCCTTGGTTCACCAGTGGATGTCTATGGGCTATGATGATGATGATCGTATTACCAATTGCATCACAAGGCAGAAGAAGTGATGTAATAAATGCCTGCCTAAAGAGTTGTTGTGCGGTGCCCGTTATTACCAAATTAGTTGCAATCTCATGGTTAATATGAGGACCCAAAGAAGGCAGTCAGGATGCGCAAGAGTTTTCCGAATTGCTGTTAAATATTTAATTGGAGAAAGTCGTTTTTTTTAGGAATGAAAATCTTATCGTGGTTTGGTGTCCGTTGCTGGACTTAGATCTATACTCGAAAGGCGAATTAAGCCACTACGCTGGCCCAATTGCGAGTTAGTGGATTCACACAATATACATTAACATTAACGCCAAAGAGATCATTTAGTACGGGCCCGGGATTTGAACTCGCCATCTCACGATTTGAAGTTCAGCGGTCCCGAATTAGGCTACTTGGCTTATTAGGCTCTGCGGTCACATTGATGAATTGCAAATCGTGATACCTCTTGGTTGCGTGCGCGGGCTATTTGTCGCCACGGAACCAACACGAATATCCCATCTACCGACCTAGAAAATACAACATAAGACTGCATTCTGAGGGAATTAAAGTATCTATGTTTAGAGAGGTCCAAGAAAGGGCGGATCCAGCTTTTAAGTCAGGGGGGGTCATAGAGTCGAGTCGAGGTCTAGTAAGGACAGACTCCAATTCGATTACAATTAGAAAAAATATCAGTGGTCGACCTACACCCTGTCCATGACCCCCATGACCCCCCGCCCCCCTGGATCCGCCCTTGGGTCTAAGTGTAAGATGGTGAGAGATACAACATATTATTA
The DNA here is from genome assembly GCA_905404285.2 of Erannis defoliaria. Classification (NCBI taxonomy): domain Eukaryota; kingdom Metazoa; phylum Arthropoda; class Insecta; order Lepidoptera; family Geometridae; genus Erannis; species Erannis defoliaria. Next base: position 76,858 of record FR990075.1, read on the forward strand.
TGCACGAAGATATCGTTACAAAATGATTCTGCTGAATTTAAAACCTCTAAACGTTACTTTGTTATTTAAAGTAAAACAAGGTCATGCGCATAAAACTACTTGGTCCACGCGAGTGAAGCCGCAGGTACAGCTAGTAAATACATAAAAACCTGGATAATTATGTTAACCGTAACCTATTAACATTACTTTAACCCACTGCAAAAATTCAGCGGCAGAGGAATTACTGCGATAGCCAATTCATTGGACTAACGGTTCGTAATGACTCTCGAGAACAGCTTGTACACATGGCTCAGGAGTGAGATGAATTATGAATAGGGTAGGTGACTGATGTTTACATCGTTGAGACCAATAGCTTAGAATTTAAGTAAATATAGTATGTCTATTGAAAAAATAATTTAAATCGGTTAATAATGTTCTGATATATGAGCGTTTAAAGTTTTTGTTAGAGACAACTCTGTCCCTTTCCCACAAAACAAAAAATGACGTCACGCCTTACTTGTCAAAATAGAATTTATATGGCGTACTGAGAAGTCACGTCACGATTTGCTGTTCCTTCTCTCTGTCTAGCATGATATTAAAATGCTTATAAGTTGCTTATTTTTGATCAGATTTTCATTTCCTTTTCATTAATCAGCTATACTTATGGGCCACATTTTAATATGACAATTAAAAAAAACCCAGTCATCTAGCCTATTATAGGCATAAATCTTTAATAACGTGTTATCACATTTCTTGAAGAAAAGCACCACCACACTCCTGTGCCATGCTTCAGGCGTAGTACTTTCGTGAATGACGGAATTAAATAACTTCTGGAGGACTAAAAGTACCGGTTTTCCACCCGCTCTCAGAAGTTCTGTCGTTATTTCGTCCTCACCCGGCGCCTTGTTGTTCTTAGCTGTCTGAAAGCCATTCTAATCTCGTACAGGCTGACGTCTGGGATGTCCTCAGTGTAGTGTCGGGTCAGTTTAGCTCTTGTGTCTCGAGCATTACTCACAATGGGTTGCTGTGTTGAGGTGTACAACTGTCCATAAAACCTCTCGAGCTCTTACAGAATCTCTGGCTTCGACGCAATGATACAGCCGTCTTCGATCTTCAGCTTCGTCATTTGGCTTTGCCCAATAGACGAATTAATTGCAAACACTTTCGAGCCCTGATTCCGCTCAATTGCGTCTTTAATACATTCTGTATTATAGGAACGCAAGTCGTGTCGCAAAGATTTTGAGATTCGTCTATTAAGCTTGCCATACTCCGACATATCAGCTGAAGATTGCAGTCTCTTATCTGTCCGGTCTTTCATTAGTTTTTGTGTTCTGTTTGAGAGCGTCTGAGGCTTTTTCCGGCGTGGTGTCTTAAAGAACTTGGACTTCACTGCTTGGACAGTTTCCACGAACCCATTGTTGATCTCGTTCACAGTTTCGCATTCGGCTAGGCTCTGGAAACGATAATGCAGTTCAAGTTGAAAGTTTTCGGAGTTCTGGATTTGGACAGGGCTTGGACGGAGCGTAGACTTCACCAGACGTGACCTCTCAAGCTTGACATTGAGTCAACGTAGGGTAGTAAAAAATGGTAGAAAATGATGTACCACTCCGAAACATTTTTGAATACGCGTACGAAGTCGCGGGCAACAGCTAGTATAATATAAAATAAAAATATGTTTCAAGTTTTCGCTGAATTCCAATCAAATGAGTCTTAGTCTTAGTGGTAACTGCATCCAGAACCACCGGAGGACAGGCAGCAGCGTCCTCTCTGTTAATGGTGGTGAACATTCTGCAATCCCCAAGCTGCCTGCCAAGCGTGAGGATTATGGCCACCTCTCCCTATTAAAGTGGAGGCCTTCGTCCAGCAGTGGACGTCTCCTGGCTGATAATGATGATGATAACGAGTCTTACTCACAGTTAATGTCGTACACAGTGAGATACGGTCAAAATTATATTGTTTTATCCCACAGTATCATTATAATTACTGTTGACACAGAGGCGGCGTGGGGCGCGAGGGGTGCTGGAGGTGTGGCGGGTGCAGGGGGCAGCACTGCGCTCGACATTAACGAGCTGTTTCCTGGGTTCCGGGAGCCGGCACCAGCGCCGGAGAGTGGGGCTGACTACACCAACATCTCGCTCGACATCCAAAAGCTGGACATCGAGAAGCTGCGCCGCCGCATGCGGGACGACATGCGCCCCAGGTTGCACCGAATCGAGCGCGCGCCACCTGGAGCGGCGGCAGTGGCGGGGGTGGGGGCAAGGGCGGGAGCGCCGCCCGGGGCGGGGGTGGAAGCGGGGGCCGGCCGCCGCATGGCCGTCGTGTGGTACCCGAACACCGGCATAACATTCTACCGGGAGGGCTACAACTTGATGCTGTTCACACTGCAATGCGACATGATCCTGCAGCTCATCTACATGGCCAAGGGCCAAGTGTCCATCGTGGAGAACAACCCAAACGTGAACACGGCCGACACGGGGTACCGCGCCGGCTTCATGGGCCACAAGTGCCGCCGCATCTTCCTTAAGATCGGCCGCGTGCTCAACTTCATGCAGCGCTGGCAGTTCGCCATCTTCGACAGCTCGAGCCACGTGGTGCTGCACCACCGCAGCGTGCGGCTGCACATCGACTTCCTGCACTACTACTGGGTTCTCAACAACTTGGACGCGCTGTACCGCGAACGCTTCGAGGAGAAGTACAGGCCGCGGCTGCCCCAAGGCGACGAGAACACCGGCGGTATTAGCCTAGAGGCGGCCGCGTGACCGCCCGACCCCTTCAACGACGAGGGCGAGCAGGGCGTGCTGGGCTAGCCGCCGTCTTCGCTATTAATTATATTTTCACTCCTTTTACTCAAAAAGTGCGTCATTAAAGCACACCAGAGCGGGGCTAATATAGAATATCATGAAAAAAAAAAAAAAAAAAAAAAAAACAAAAAAAAAAATTTTGTTCCACCCACGAAGAAAAAGTTTTTAGTCTTAAGGTGTCTTTACATTTTGTGTGATATTGCGGACGGATGCTGACCAGCCCGCACCGACGCACCATGGGAGTATCGTCCGTGGTAGCGCAGACAAATCCGTCGCTTTGGAAGAGCCTTGTGCGCGGTGCGCGGCTGTCTGTGGTCGTCGGCCGTGCGTGATAATCCGCAGATTCACGCACCGTGGAAAGCACCTTTAGGTAGAATAATAATAAATAAAGACTACCTAACGACTTCATTCAGTACAATAAAAAAAAAAAAAGTTTCTTTTGAATATGGAACTAAAAGCGGCGATCTCTTTAGTAGAATGCGTGCATTGCGTCTACAGAAAAAATTCAAAAAGAAGGCATTGGTGCGAAATCTTCAAATTTTTTAGTAAAAAATTTAATTGTGTGCTATTTTACAATAATGAGTAGTAGTAGTCAGTATCTAGTGTAGCTGTATTTTCCCCCCCTCGGGGAAGTCCTACCTTAAATATAATCTAAAGGTTGTAAACAAACAATTTTATTGGTATTTTAACTTTTTATTTCCCTTTAGGTACGTCTTTTTTAGGGTTCCGTACCTCGAAAGGAAAAAAAGAACCCTAATGAGATCACTCCACTGTCTGTCTGTCTGTCTGTCTGTCTGTCTGTCAGTCAGTCAGGTATCAAGCTGTAATTAATATCAAATATGTAAGTCAACGGTCCCTTGGAGCAGTAAAAAAATCAAGCTTCTAAATCGACGCAATTAAAAATTATGGCCATTTTTACGAGTTTTTTAGAGTGAACTAAATCAAAATTCATCATGATCATGAAATTTGGCAAGAAGCAAGGTCATAAAACAATAGTTATGGGAAAAATCTGAAATATGATAATTTGTAGATATATCGTCATTTCTCAAGCAAAACCCTGAATAGTTATATTGTTCGTTCCTTTAGTTCCCAAAAAAATACTAGATGGCGCTCTACACTACTAAAACGTGCAAGCATTTTGTTTGTTGTTTTTAGAGGATTTCGGTCGCAGCTGCTGCTTATAACAAACTGGCTAACTTATCTCTACAGATGAGCGAGGGAGCCACCATCGTAGGGTTTGAAGAAAACTGACAGCTGCCTACTGAATATTTTGAGTTCTTCCATTTGACCAATAGTAAAATAATCCGAAAGGAGTTTTACACACAAGTTAACACTTTTTTTTAGGCCAACTTTGTGCGTGGCACCTACCAAAGAGAATGTAAACACTACGTTTTAGGACCTACTGCGTACTTAATTAAATTTTCACTCTAATACGAAGAAAGGTATTTAACATGAAAGTTTTAGCCTTTTCATAAGTTCATCGCTGCCTGCTTACACCGTTTTTAATGCGTTGTCACGAGTGAAAAGAGCAACCGTTCGGAGCGATGCACTGCTTTGCCGAGCAGAGCCGACCTAAGCCGAAAGGTTTAAATCGGCTTCAAACCGCCGCGGGCTCGCGCCGGGCTCGAGACGTCATTCACTTTAGAGATTGTCACCGCACCGCACGCGCACACTGCTGCCGCCATTTTACCGCGCGAACTCGTCGACTTTTCCCCGCTTCTTTCCTGCCTTTATCCTTTTCTTTCCTCTCCATCTTCTCTTCCGCCACCGCATCCTCCCGCGCCGCGATCTTGTCGCGTGTGTATAAAGTACTGTGTTCGCCGTCGCTGCCTTGAGGGCCTAACAGCATCCAGGATTGGCAGATCAGGTTAGTGCTCGCTCTTATTGGTTCTTTCTTCCATTTGTGTGACACAGCTGTTCGACCCCGCATTCTCTTACCGCACCCGCAATCCGCGTTAACATTTTTTGGTTCCATTCGAATCGGATAGAACTGGTTTTCCCAGCTATCGTAGGACAAATGTTACCTTTTTATACCTTATATTATAACGAACTTGTTCTCGTAGACCGTTCGTTGTTTCGTATTGTCTTTGTGGACGTGTTCTGGTAATTGGATTACGATCTTGAAGTTACTTATATTCGAATAAAATAATATTGTTTATTCTTATTGCAACTAACTTTGGATTAGAAATAAATCGATATATTCTAAGTAAAGATATCGGCAAACGTAAAAAATGGACGTGCAATCTAAAACAAAGTTTGTTGCTGCGAAAAAGGAGACTGTTTTCTCCCATATTACAGCTTTGCATGATATCTCCCGGAAACTAAATACGTCTGACAATACAGAAACCAGAAAAACACAAGATTTCTTAGCCGCAACATCAAACTTAGAAAATACACGAGTACTAATGATACGACACGAGTACACGAGTATGAACTATACACGAGTTTTAATGATTTGTGCGATCAATATAACTCATTAATGTTAGAACAAGATCCCGCTTACAAACATAACTTTAGTAACTGGTCCGCTTTCGAAACTTTATTTTCGAATATACAACAAACACGTATTAATCTATTGTCGCGAGGTGTTAGTGCTGCAACTTCGACCAACTTGTTAGGTACAACATACCTGAACGAAATACTTGACGCTAAACAAGTAGCTGATACTGCTTCTCAGCTTAACTTTTTTATTGAACGAGTACGTGCGTCCTGGGCTGCCTTAAAACAGCTGGAAATAGAAGACTTGGTCGACTTTATGTTTACGCACATAGCGTTAAAAAAGATAGATTCGAATATAGTTCAAAGCTTCAAACTTTCCGTGCGGAATAAGGAAATCCCAGGCAGCACGGACTTAGTCGATTTCGTGCGACATCGCATAAACATTCTAGAACGCACAAGCACAAACAACAATAAACAAACAAATCTCGCACGTGTTATATCCCAATGTACCCCCATACAATGAAGTATTGCACAACCACTGAGAACGTCACCGCCGTCCACATAAAAGAAGCCCGCGAGTACCCCGCGCCGCCTTTCGTTACTCAACTTCAGATCGATAGGACATCCCTTTTTTATTAATTAGCCATTAAGAAGTTAATGTAACTATTACTAATAAATCTAGTAATCATATATCGTGTTTTTTTTAAATCTACCGTGGCCGCCTCTCGTAATTGGCGCAGTCGGTAGGATAGTAGAGTCAGTGCGTGCGTAGACTTTTATCGTGAACAAGACTGGACATTCATGTGAACAGACTTCTACTAGTGCGTGCTGATAACGTCCCAACGTTTAATCTACTATCCGGAAGGAAGAACCCGAGAGCAGCCACTGGGAAGCAGCAAAGGTCGCACGTCATCCAACCATTGATGAGTCATCGTGTATCGCCACCGCAATGATACTGTGAGTTGCACAATTCTAAGGATTAAGTAGCTACTTCATTCCTTACCCGTGACTCACACTTCCCAACATTTTCCAACCACGATTTACTAGGGGAATCGTTCCCCAAAGAACGTCCTCCCGCATAGCGCAGAGGGACGCTTTTCGCAATTTAGATCTAATAGAAGAAGAAATTAATTTAAACATGAATACTACTGACAAGAAAATTGATAGTATAATAAGAACCCTTAAGTTAGTTCCGGAGTTCTACGGCACTCCTAATACCTTAATTAGGTTCTTATCGTTATGCGATAAGCTAGTAATAGAATATATTAATCCTGAGCCGGGAAACGAGCTGACCAACTTAGCTCTAATAAATGGCATACTGAATAAAGTCACCGGTCCTGCCGCAAGGACCTTAACCACGAACGGGGTTCCATCAGACTGGCATAGCATCAGAACGACCTTAATTAATTCTTTTTCGGACCATAGGGACGAGACCGCCCTTTACACTGACTTGTCACATCTAACTCAAGGTTCAGACACGCCTCACATATTTTATGAGAAGGTTCAAAATTTGCTTAGTTATATAATGACGTACGTGGAACTCCATGATACTATTCTAACCACAGTGCAACCGAAAAGAACTATGTATCAAAATCTAGCTCTAAAAACCTTCCTCAAAGGACTAGATGAGCCTCTAGGCTCACGCATTAGGTGTATGCGACCACCTACCTTAGAAACAGCACTGATATATGTACAGGAAGAAATGAACGTCCTATACCTACAAAATAATTTACAGAAAAAGCCCATGCCCTCCAGCTCCGCAGGAATACATGCAAAACCTTTCAGCTTTGATAAGTCTTTTGTACCTCAAGCGTTCAAACCTCGGTTTGGAATGCCTCAACTAGAAATGAATAGACCCAGACCAATATTTCAAGGTCCAACTAGAACCCAACAAATGTTCCGAGCATTGCCCCGATCCAACATGTCGACTGGTTTTAGAATTACCCCACGACAACCGAATTTCCAACAATTTTATAACCGGCCGCAAGTCCCGCAACCTATGTCTGGCGTAAGCCACCCAGTAGCAAAACCTTTACCTTTGACTCGACAGGCACATGACTGGAGAATTCATGGTAACCCACCACCAAATAATTACTTCAAAACTCGTGAAGTGAATACAAATGAGTTCTACGAACCTTACCAAGACTATGAATATGACTATGACTACTACTATGACCCCAACCAATCTGACTATGAGTATTATAACTATGACCCCGTACCAAGTGAAGAAACTTCCGCAGTTGCCTGCGAAGAGACCGATCAAGAGCAAAATTTTCCCAAGGGTCAGTCGGACACTGCCCCCGAATAGAAATACACATTCAGAATAAGAGACGCCTGTCCTACATAACATTCCAAATTCATCATGATTGCCCGCCTTTAAAGTTTCTGATTGACACGGGAGCAAATCAATCGTTCCTGAGTCCCGAAGCAGTAGATCTATATTTCCCAGACTATGCTTTAAATTACGACCCATTCATTGTGACAAATGTACATGCCACTACTAAGAACAACTACTCCATAACTATACCTTGTTTCAGAGAAATTAAAACATCCGAACCAATTAAATTATATGTGTACCGATTTCACGAATACTTTGACGGCTTAATAGGGTGCGATCTTTTACAACATTGGTTAGCTAAAATCGATCTAGAAACTAAAACCCTTCAGACTAGATCAGCATCTATACCTATACGTATGTATACGTCAGATAACGTCAATTTATACGAAGACGTTATTCAAGCGAGATCGTCGAAATTATTAAGACTTCCAACAAACGTGCCTGAAGGTGAAATCTGTATCGAAGACCAAACTATTAGTGGATGTCATGTAAACGAGTGTCTATCCATCGCTAGGAAAAACCGTGCGTTTTTAGAGGTATCTAACCCCACGGACTATGACATTATATTTTCATTAAGCGAGCCAATCCGCGCACATATCTTTAGCGAACAGACATTACCCATACCGACATTTGACACCGCCACCTGTCCTCGGACTCGCGATGTCTTATCGCGGTTGCGCACAGATCATTTAAATGTAGAAGAGACAGCGAATTTAAAAGCTTTATGCGCTAAATATGCAGACGTGTTCTATCTAGAAGACGAGCCCTTGACTTTCACCAATCAAATTAAACATTCAATTAATACTACTGATGAAGAACCTGTGCATAGTAAGACTTACCGATACCCCTACATACATAGAGAAGAGGTCCAAACGCAAATTCAAAAAATGTTAGACCAGGGTATTATACGACCTTCCATATCTGCGTGGAATGCCCCTATTTGGGTAGTCCCTAAGAAAGTTGATGCATCTGGTAAAACCAAATGGCGAATTGTCATTGATTTTCGTAAATTAAATGACAAAACCAGCGACGACATGTACCCTATACCTAACGTGACAGACATACTAGATAAATTAGGAAAATGCCAGTATTTCTGTACACTAGATTTGGCATCAGGTTTTTATCAAATCCAAATGAATCCTAGAGATATTCACAAAACAGCCTTCAGCGTTGAACATGGGCATTGGGAATTTTTAAGAATGCCCATGGGATTAAAAAACAGTCCATCTACATTCCAACGAGCAATGGACGATGTGCTCCGAGGCCTTCTAAATAGGATCTGCGTGGTCTATTTGGACGACATTTTGGTATTCGGATCCTCTCTCCAGGAAGTACTGATTAACCTCAGCACAATTTTCGAGCGCCTTAGGCAATCTAATCTAAAAATACAGATGGACAAGTCCGAGTTTCTCAAGCGCGAAACTCCATATCTAGGTCATGTAATCACTCCTGACGGTGTGAAACCTAATCCCGATAAAATCAAGGTCATTCTGAACTATCCCATTCCAAAAACGACTAAACAGATAAAAGGATTCTTAGGACTTCTAGGATACTATCGACGTTTCATACCCAACTTTGCTCGCGTAACTAAACCTCTGACCGCCTGCTTAAAAAAAGGTGCACTAATATCCTTGACCCCTGACTATGTGAACTGTTTTGAGCACTGCAAAACATTGTTGACAAACGACCCCATTTTGCAGTACCCCGATTTCTCCAAAGACTTTATACTCACAACTGATGCATCAAATTTCGCTTTGGGTGGTATCTTATCCCAAGGTACCATAGGTTCTGACAGACCAATTGCCTATGCGTCCAGGACCCTTAACGAAAGCGAGACCAACTATTCAACGATTGAAAAGGAACTCCTCGCAATCGTATGGGCAACTAAGTACTTTAGGCCATATTTATTCGGACGTAAATTTAAAATAATTACGGACCATAAGCCCTTACAGTGGCTCATGAACATAAAAGAACCCGGTTCACGATTGACTAGATGGAGATTAAAATTAGCCGAGTTCGATTACACCGTTATACATAAGAAAGGTAAATTCAATACCAACGCTGACGCACTAAGTCGTATAGAGATACATAATGAAGAGACCGACTCGTTACAAGTGAATACGTCACAAGCACCGCGTCATAACGATACGTCATCAACTATGTCAGCGATAAGTACGTCATCTACACTGACGGCTCCGGACAACCCAGTACACAGCCGATCGTCTACCGAAACAGCTCACACTAGCGCAGAACAACCTATCTTAGATATTCCTATCAGCGATGATCCCCTTAACAAGTTCCGGAAACAAATCATCATAAATATAGTCAGCCGCCTAGCTCGATCAAAACCGATAGTCACTAAACCCTTTGACAATTACCTTCGAGTTTCAACCGAAGCTTCTGAGGAAAATCTCGAGCGAGATATCATAGACTTAATTAAAAAACACGTAGACCCAAGACTACGAACCGCGATTTTAGTCCAGCCCATAGGTAAAATGCTTAGCATCGTCCCTATCATTCAAAAAACATTCCGAAGTTCATCTATGAATCTAGTGTTAGTAAAAAAGAACATAGAAAATGTATCCGACTATCTCACTCAACAAGATATAATACGCAAGTACCATGACGGAAAAACGAACCACCGCGGTATCAATGAAACATATAACTCACTATCACAAAGGTACTTTTGGCCGAAAATGAAATCTGATATCACTAAATTCATAAATATATGTGTGGTGTGCGGTTGTGCTAAGTACGATCGTAATCCCATACGGCAAGAATTTAGAATAGTTCCGCCTCCGCATAAACCGTTCGAGATTGTCCACGCTGACGTATTAACCATAGAACAAGATAAGTACTTAACCATCATAGATTCATTCTCCAAATACGCACAAGCTTATTTGATGACTGACTGTACAGCTCCTAAAATTATAAAAGCCCTTCTTAACTTTAGCACACACCATTGCTTTCCGTTTACCATCACGACCGACCAAGGAACGGAATTCACGAATCAAGTAGTTGCCGAATTCCTTCGATTACATAAAATCCAACACCATACAACTGCTGCGAACACCCCAAACGAAAATGGAATGATAGAGCGTTTCCACAGTACTCTTCTAGAACACCTGCGTATACTGAAACTGAAACATAGGAATGAGCCTGCTATAAACTTAGTACCTTACGCCCTCATAGCTTACAACAGCTCCGTGCATAGTTTGACAAAATGTAGACCATACGATTTAATCACAGGACACTTTGACCCACGAGACCCGACCGACTTAAATATTACAGACCGATTATTACAAAAGTACATACAAGACCACCGTAGTAGAATGGAAACAGTCTACGAACTTATACATGACTCATCGTTAGCCGAACGTGAAGCTTTAACGACACAAAGAAATATTGACAGAGACCCTATTATAGACTATTCGACTGACGAAGAGATATTCATACGGAACCCAGCAGCCGACCGACAAAAGTTAGCTTCGCGTTTCACCCGTGATAAAGTAGTTACTAATCTACCTATTCACATTTACACTTCCAGAAAGCGCGGACCCGTTGCTAAGCGCCGACTAAAACGACAACGTAAGACTGATAAGACTAGAGACTCTAATTTGTTACAGATACCTACTGATACTGACGCACCTGGCCCAAGCTCAAGAAATCCGACTTGAAACCCTTGATAATGGACCTGGGATCTTACCTTTCAAACTGGGACCCACTAAAATAGTTTCTCACTATCATACATTTCTGCAAGATATCGATTTGGCTATTATGAATAAGCATTTATCATACTCACGCAACCGACTGACAGAATCAAGTCAGCAATTAACTAATAAAAGCTATCCCCTGTTTAAATCTCAGATAAAGTATATTTCATATAAACTAGATAAGATACAATCGCAACTAAGCACATTTGAACCATCTATTAGAAATAAAAGAGGCCTTATTAATCCTCTCGGTACATTAATCAAGTCCATCTCCGGTAATTTAGACAACAATGACGCCTTAAGGTTCGAAACTGTATTACATACCTTAAGGTCAAATGAGTTAGTTATTGCAGATAAGATGAATGAACATATAACTTTATATAAGAAGTATTCCATTCAACAAACGCAGCTATTAAATAATCTTACTCATAACCAGCTTAAGTTAGAGAACGCGTTATCCTACGTCATTAACATGACGTCATCCGATAACGAACTCGCGCTTAGATTATCTTATATCGCGCAACTATTCATTGTCTTAAATGACAATGTAAGGGAGTTGTCCGATGAAATGATTAGAATAGAAAACATATTAGCTTTTAGTCGCACGATGTCTTTGCACCACTCTATTTTACCTATTGAAGATTTGAAATTAATGCTAGGTAAGTTACGTGGATTATATAACACGGACGAAATTTTGCAGTTAGATTATAGGTATTACTATGATATAATTAGCTTAGGCTCCTACTATTCGGGTAGGAAAATCGTGATAGTCCTTAAGTTTCCTCTCACTCTTATACTAACCTTTTCCTTATTCAGATTGTGTCCCGTTCCAAACAAAAATAACGAAATCATTCTCCCTCCTTATCCTTATGTAGCTACTACGTCTAAAGAATTCGTGTACATGGAGGCTGAATGCCCGAAGGTTGACAGCGTACGCATCTGCAAGCAACATCTTGGACACCAACTCCGGACCAAGCCTGACTGCATAGAAAAACTCATTAATTCACAGGAGATAGATGAAACGTGTAAAATCACGCCTATCTCTCTGTCTAAGGAAGCTCTAATAGAGCTAGACAGTCAGCACTACGTCGTCTCGTTCCCGAAGCCTACGAGAGTCCAGTTATCCTGCGGACCAGACAAGCACCACATACTTCAAGGCAGTTACCTCGCAGTCATACCTAAATCATGCAAGCTGCAAGCGCCGGAATTTACATTGATCAACCTTGACGATAAAGTCAACGGAATTACTGTCGAAATCATCGCACCACCAATGAATCATCTTCCCAGGGTTGGAGCAACCTACCGCTTGAGTTCCTTGAATCTCAGCTCATTGCACAACATTCAGAAGCAAATCGAATCTGAGACACCTGTTCAACCGGACACCTCTGACGAAGTACTTTATCATACGACAATACCTCTTTATACAATTATAACTGGAACAATGGTAGCATGCTTAATTGTTGCATTATACCTACATCGACTTATGACTCAGAAGATGCAGACTGCACAATGTATAGAAGAGAACATCGAGTTATCAGAACGCCGTAAGCGAGACGCAATATTTGCACTAAACGTTAGCAAATAGTTGCTCATCTAAGGGGTGAGGTGTTATATCCCAATGTACCCCCATACAATGAAGTATTGCACAACCACTGAGAACGTCACCGCCGTCCACATAAAAGAAGCCCGCGAGTACCCCGCGCCGCCTTTCGTTACTCAACTTCAGATCGATAGGACATCCCTTTTTTATTAATTAGCCATTAAGAAGTTAATGTAACTATTACTAATAAATCTAGTAATCATATATCGTGTTTTTTTTAAATCTACCGTGGCCGCCTCTCGTAATTCACGGAATAACAATAATAATAATAATAATAACAATAGCTGGCAAAAGTGTCACATACATTCGCGCTGACGGTATGCGGTTCGCGGTGGTCGAAGACGGTAACACAACCAAAGGTGGTTGTATTTTATTTATTTATTTATTTATTTCTTGGAAAACAAACAGCTATCACAAACTCATTTGCTAGGACACAGAATAATATAAACAAATAAGCCAAAAAAGTTTTCACTAATAGCAACATTGGATACAATCCAGTTGAATAGTAATTAAGTATTAGGTATATAAAATATATTTTACAAATACAAATACAAATCGTTTATTGATAACACCAAAGTTACACGTCAAACGAATCAAGTATATAGATAATCAATCTTAGTTTGCTAGAAGAAGAATATAATGTAAAACACAGAAGTTAAATTAAAAACAAAAGACATTGAAACAATAACGAAACATGCCATAAAACACAAAAATATACCAAATCAAATATACATATAGACAATTAAAATTAAAACATAAATTTACAATTTAAATTAAAAAGGTAGCCAATTATTAAAGTTAGCTAGATGAGTAATAGACAGAATACAGAAATTAAAATAAAAAGAAAAGACATTGCGACACTAACCAAAGATGATACCATATAACACACAATACCATATCAATATATAGATAATAAAAATACATTTAAAAATAAGAGACATGATAGAACATATAACTGGAACTATTCGTCAATGAAAAAAGTTGAAGCTACATAATTTTTGAAGAAGTATTGTCTTGTAATAAATAAGTCCGTGTACTTAGAAAATTTTAAATTAAAGTTGTTACATACTCGTAAAAAGAAGGAATTCTGCCTTTTTTTGTAAGACTTCCAGTCACAACCATTTATATGAATGCGCGACATTTAAAAAGTTGCCCGTAAATGAGCGCTTCCACTTTATTAAAGAAAACAGTTTATGCATAAATTGTTTTAGCACTTCTCACAACACTATGAAGTGTGCATCTAGGAATATTTGTAAATCGTGTTCTTTGCGCCATCATACATTATTGTGCAGAAATACAACGCAGAATCTTAGATCCACGATAAACGTGACTTCCTGTACACCTGGAAACGCTGCAAGTGAGGCGAGCTCCCACTCTGTTTGTTTACATACGCATAACAACATAGCGGTGCCGCAGACGTCCGGCGCTCGCTCCGTCACTATGTCATCTGAACCGGGTTCGCTGGGGATGTCGCTCACTCTGCATTCTTGCGATAACGGAACAAGTGCACATCTAGACAAGACAATTGTGTTACCTACCGCTGAGGTATACGAGCCTAGTAAGGGAAATCGTTTCACGTTACGATGTTTGATTGACAGTGCGTCACAAAACAATATAATTACAGTAGAATGCTGTAATAAATTAAAGTTAAACATTCAACCGCTTGCAGGCTCATCGTTGAAGTCTGTAGGCTCATCCTCAACACCCATTAAGGGTTACGTCACACTGAAGATACAATCGCGCGTGTCGGACGCTCATTATTCCGTAACGCTCCTGGTAGTGGATCTCATCACAGACCACTTACCTACTAGAGTGATACCAACATCGATGTTGGATCATTTACAAAACCTACCGCTCGCAGACGAACACTGGTACTTACCGGGCGTTATTAACGCAATTCTCGGTACCCAGATGTTTGCACTTATTTTGTTAGGTGACAAAATACCGCCGCATACCGCTCATTCACACCTTGACTTCTCGGACGCAGCTAACTCTGGCTTGTACGCCTTGCAGACATCGCTTGGATATATCTTTACGGGGGAAACAAAGAATAGCTCGGAATATATGTCCTGGTCATTCGGTTTTTTAGTAAACGAACTAAACAAAAGTATTGAGAAATTTTGGGAACTCGAGGAAGTTCCTACCATAAACATCGCAAGTCCGGAAGATCATAAGTGTGAACATTTATACAAGTCGACAATTACAAGGAGCTCTTGTGGAAGATACATCGTCACGCTACCATTCAAGAGTAACCCGGAAGGGTTAGGTAATTCTTTTACCACCGCTCAGCGCCGATTAGCTTCCCTGGAACGCAAGTTTGCGGCCTTACCCGCACTACGTACCGCATACAACGATGTAATTACGGATTATATCGATAAAGGTTACCTCACAGAGATCCCGTATACACCCGCTGTGACCGCGGAGAGATACTTAATACCGCACCATGCTGTAGAGCGGCCGGATAAATCGACAACAAAAACGCGCGTCGTTTTAGACGCCAGTGCTAAAACGGACAACGGCACTTCCTTGAATGACATATTGCACACCTTATCTTCAGGCATATTTGTTTGCGCTCCTGTTGAAGTTCCGGTACTTTAAAGTCGCTATAACCGCTGATATACAACAGATGTATTTACGAATTCTTTTAAATGAGAAAGATCGCAAGTATCAAAAAAATTTATACCGCTTCAACGATACTGAACCATTACGCATCCTACAGTTCAACTCGGTGGCCTTCGGTCTTCGCTCTAGTCCATTCCTAGCTATGCGAACGGTCCGCCAGTTAGCACAAGATGAACGTGATCGTTTCCCGCTTGCATCAGAAGTTGCAGATAGAGAGCTGTACATGGATAACTTTACCACATCTGTACTCACGGTCGAGGATGGTATACGTCTAGCAGACGATCTTCTCGCATTATTTGAATCTGGTGGGTTTAACCTTGTGAAATGGGCGTCTTTAAACTCACCAAAGCTTCTCGCCCACGTGCCTGAATCACACCGTGCATCCATAGAGTTCTCTGATGACAACGATACAA
This sequence comes from Erannis defoliaria, assembly GCA_905404285.2. Lineage (NCBI taxonomy): Eukaryota > Metazoa > Arthropoda > Insecta > Lepidoptera > Geometridae > Erannis > Erannis defoliaria. Next base: position 92,763 of record FR990075.1, read on the forward strand.
TAAAAATTCTAGGTTTGAAGTGGACACCAACTGCGGACGCATTCTCCTTCTCCACGTCCACAACGACGACAGTTAACACTAAGCGCGCTATACTCTCAACCATCGTTCGGTTATTCGACGTGTTAGGATTCACCGCACCTGTCATACTTTATGCGAAACTTCTGCTACAAGAACTGTGGACTGCCAAAGTAGGAAGGGATGAAGTTCCTCCCGCAGACATTACAGACCGCTTTATCCGATTTAAAGAAGAATTACCGCTACTATCTGAGCTGCAAATACCTCGTCATTTGGGGGTCGCTGCAGGCTGCACCGTAAACCTTATCGCCTTTGGAGACGCCAGCATGAAAACAACCAAATGTTGCGTTATATACCTGCACGTGGAACACCCAAACAAAGACATATCCGTTCATTTTGTATGTTCAAAATCGAAAGTAGCCCCGCTTTAGACCGTATCATTGGCGAGACTGGAACTGTGCGCCGCACTTCTCCTCGCAAAGCTTGTCAAGCAAGTTCACACCGCATTCAACGACCGCTATCCTATTCAAGACATATTCGCGTTCTCTGACTCGACGGTTGCTCTGTCATGGATTCACTTATCACCGCATCGATGGCAAACGTTCGTAGCGAATCGAGTTGCAAAAATTCACGAACTGCTACCCGCTGAGCGTTACTTCCATATAGAAGGCGTGCTGAAGCTCAGCGTCAGTGGCCCCGATCCTATTCTCGCTATTCACCTGCGACATCCCCCGCACTCCCAAAGTGGAGCTTGCTCTCTTCGCGGACGACACCGCCCTCTACACCAGAGGGTGGAACAAGGTCATTCAGCTAGCCCATCTTCAACGAGCCCTCAACCTCCTCGGAGACTGGTTCAAGAAGTGGGCTATCACCGTTAACTCTGATAATAGTGCAGCCGTGTACTTTCATCCGACCAAAATACCTCCTTCGAAGCATATCACGCATCACGGCCAGCCCATCCCATGGGCTACCGAGACCAAGTATCTCGGTGTGACCCTTGATCGTCGACTCACGTTCTCAAAGCATATCCAGATAGTTCCCAACCGAGCAGCCTTCTTCTTAGGCCGGCTCACTACCCTACTCAATGAGAGTAGTAAATTGTCCCTTATAAATAAGGTCACAATTTACAAAATTTGTATTCGCCCCGTCATGACGTACGCCTCCGTGGCCTTTGCTCACGCCTCTAGTATAGATCTATAGAAACTCCAAGTCATACAAAATAGATTCAGAGATTGAGGCATCCCAATCCACTCATAGTCCGAACCTCGAACTATACGACAGACACAACAGACCCACCTCCCTTCCGTAGACGCCCCAGGCACGTCTTGGGCGTCCCGGACGACCCCATCGCCGTCATCACCTCGGCGGCACTGGGCTCGCCCGATCCGACCACTCCTAGCAACAGGAAGTATTCCGTTTTTGGTATAGGCGCCGGTTACCAGAGGCACACAAACACGCACCGACCTCGCCGGCGAGGTCGAAGACCCCCCAGATCTGTCAGAAGATCGGTTAGATTATCTCCAAATAGTCAACCAGATCAACCTACTAGGGCCCCAGGGCACACCCCTTCTGAGGTGCCAGGGCAAGTCTGACCCCACTCCCGGCGACGGCCAAGCCGAGGTTCGTACCGTCTGAGGTGCCCTTGAGCTAGTTACCTATAACATAAACTAGGCCTAGCGCCATTTGCGCTTGCCTAAAGTCCGGTGACGCTGTAGAGGCCATCTGAGGCCAACAGCATCAGTCATTCATAAAAAAAACAGGTACTGGCTTTTTGAATCCCTGCACTCGGAGCGAACGGAGGTCTGCGGAATCACCATCGGTTGTGTTTAGGTCACGTAAGCCATTATTATTTTCTATTATTGATTTCTTCAATTGTGTCAATAAGTGCTAATCAAGTGTGCAATCGTTATTAAACGAAGATGCAGCCTACAATGGAGTACGCTTGTAACCAGTTATCATTGAAGCAAGTTAGCAAGCATCAGTCGTCCAGCTCGGCTAACTTCATTCATAAGTAGCTATCAGAACAGGCACGGGGAGTCGGTGCGTGGTGTGCGCGGCGAGTCGAGCGAGTCACGGAGTCAGTCAGTGTGGCGGCGCGCGTTCGCTGCGACGGACGTGTGCTCGCGCTGCGATCTCGCGACAAACTTTGCCGGAGTGCGCGTCTATTTGACACTTCTTGAACAATCATCGAAGTTGCGCGATGAAGCTAAACACACGTTTGTGACGATTTCAGTGTAGAAACCCCGGACCGCTAATCATTTCCGATGTGTTGAAACACCGAGTTCGCCGTTAGTCTATCGCAGTCAAAACGACTTCTAGTGTACTTATACTTATGTGTATTTTTCCATGAAAACAATAACCCACTTCTATGTCGTATCCATAATCTTAGCTTTATTATAAATGCTGCTTTTCGACCGTGTGTTAGATTTCATCGGCGGGCGTGCGGCTAGTTGTCCGGAGCTACCGTTACACCGACGCTATTCTAGTTTCACCTACCAATAAATATTTATCCGCACTACAGACTCAGTGAATAGGCATGTAGCGGTAATCGCACGTCCGCGAGCGCAGCTCCGGGCTCCGGGCTTCCGCAGCCGCCGCATGCGGCATGCCGGGGGCGGCGCGCCGGCGGCTCGTGCTCAACGGGCTGACGGCGGAGGTGGAGGCGGAGCCGGGCGGCGCGGCCGGCGAGCCCGGCGGCGGAGAGTTCTACCACGAGCTGGAGCTGTACCACCAGCTGCTGGCACTGCCCCCCGCGCCGCCCGCGCCCCCCGCGCCACCCACGCGCCGCGCCCGCACGCCCGACCCGCCGCCCGCCGCGGAGCGCCATGGTCAGTACCCGCGGCCCGCGTGCGGAGCAACAGAACGAAGGTCTCCCCCTTAAACTCCTTTTAGGGAGGGGTTGCCTTGATGATTGACTTAGTTACAAATATCTCTATCAATATCAACCTATTTGAATAGGTTCACCCTCATACTGGAATATAATACAATTATTCGTCACAAAATACAATGATTAATAAAAAAAAACAATTATTAGATACCTACTATTAAGGTACTATTAGTAACGTTTCTCAACAGGTGGGTCTTAAAATGAACATGAACAACACATATATCATGTCCTATGTCCATGTTGTGCTCGTGCCGGTAGTCGTTGAGAACGATACTCTCGAAGTTGTTAACCACTAAAACTACCTTGGAAAGACTGTTCAGTTAGGTAGGTCCAACTTTGACAAAGAGGTAGCCCAAAGAATTCAACTGGGATGGGCATTGGGCAGCTTTCGGGAAATTGCGTAATATCTTTTCACCCAAAATCCCGCAGTGCTTGAAGACCGAGGTCTTCGACCAGTGTTTGCTGTCAGTGATGACTTATGGAACTGAAACGTGGTCTTGAATTGTTGTCCTTTTGGAGAAACTCAGAGTCACACGACGGGCAATGGAGACAGCTATATGTGATTGAATCAGGCGTTACTTTGCGGAAGTTCATCTTAATTTAACTGTTGAATACTGTCTCTCTAGTGTATTTCCGCTGTACTATTGTATCGAGTACTAATAGGGATAGGGGCTAATAATCCATAGTTTCCATTTAACGTAATAATCTAATCTGTAATAAAATTTTATTAAACCTGAAACTGATATTGTTTTTTTGACCACAAATTTCGTATTTCAATTAATTTCGTTTTTCAATCATCAAAAGCAAAATAATGTGCGGGCGTAAAAGTTAGTTGTGCGTGTGTGTCCGTCGGTGTCCGTGTGTGAGCGTGGTGTCGTGTCGCAGAGCCGCCGGCACGCCGCAGCCGCACGCCGGCGCCCGCGTCTCCCCGCCCGCGCCCCACGCCCGCCTCCGCCCCGCACTGCCCGCGCCCCGCGCCCGCCCCCGCGCCGCCCCACCCGCGCCCCGAGCACGCCCCACGCTCGCCGCCACGCTGTCTGCCCGCCCGGGTGAGTTACCTACACTACACTATACTATACTGTTCACTTTACGAGTACCTATAGCCGCTACGCCGCGTGCCGCGCGACGTCCCAACCCTTCAGTGCCCGCTCGCACGCTAGCTATAATATGCTCCGCTCCGCGTCTGCTCTGCGCCTTGTTTTTTTTTTCGTTAAGGTGTTCATTCATTCACCTTCAGGACCTGGGTATGTCCTAAAACTGCACCCAGAACCGCCGGGGGACGGGCAGCAGCGTCCTCTTAGTTAACGGTGGTGAGCATTCTGCGATCCCCGAACCGCTTGCCTAGCGTGGGGATTATGGCAACCCCACCATATTAAGGGAGAGGCCTTCGTCCAGCAGTGGAAGTCTTCCGGATGTTGACGTGTTCATTCATTACTAGGCGGACTATGATTTAAAGCTTCTTGTCGTAGCGCACTCTACGCCGTAGCTTATTAAGTATACGTCGTAGCTCACTTACTCCGTTAACTAATTTACACCGCAGAATAACGTCATTAGTCTACGCCGAATCTCATAATATAGAACATAGAAATCATTGTACGCACAGTATCTCGGCACGGCGGAACTACCGACGACGTCGCAGCCAGGAGCCCGACCGAACACTGCAAAAATTCGTACTTCTAACAATACTAACTCCGCGTACAAAGGAAATGTGTCCGAAGATGAGTTCCCCGCGGGACACCGCAGTCGCGACATTCGAGCGCGGTGGGCAACGAGCCGCCTTCGGCCCGGAAGCGGCACGAAGCCGCTCTATGTCCGGTGTATCGCCGCGGCCGCCCACCTGCGGGTTCCGTGCAATAACAATACCGCCCGCGCCCCGCGACCGACCCCTTCCTTGCTGCCGGGGGTGTGTTTCTTTAGGCTTCTGTTTGTGTTTTCAGTTTCTCCAAAAAGATAGTCCTTCAGATACGGAGTTGGACGTGAGCACACGCGATTGTTAGAGTAGGGTTTTATTATTGTATTTTTTACTATTCATTAACGTGTAATACTCGTAAAAACGTGTTAACCAATGATAATTAATGTTTAAAGTATTTTTCACACCACCTGCTCGACAATGTCCAATTACATGCAACCTCAACATAAAGTAAAGCATTATCTCTTAAGGGATATAAAGTTGTATGAAACTCGCTAAGGAATAAAGTGATTTGAATTTGGAACGTCAAATTCGTGTGGAAACTCGTGGAAAACTCTAAGTAAAAAATGCCCATATGGCATTGTAAAGAGGTTTGTTCGAAAATGGAACTGGCCACCATAAGCAAGACTAAAAAAAGGTGCTTTTACAAACAATTTGAAACAAAAGATGGTGTTTGGTCCTGTGAATGTCACTGAATTTTAATTTATGGAGCCCTGGCTTTTTATTGTCTCGCAGGAGGTGTGAAAAGTAGAGTAGCTCCTCTGGAATAAAGCCCGTCTTCGTCTTGGGCAGCTTGAACCCTCGCTTCACTCAGGATTCTATATAACCCCCTCGCTACGCTCGGGAGTTAACTCTAGACTCCCTCGTTACGCTCAGGGTACAATAAGCCGCCCGCGACGTGAGACGCTGCTTTATTCTCTGCATTCTCTACTATATAGTCAGTCATCTTAGTTCCGATTTCTAAGGGGACCTTGCACATACCTTGCACTTCCTTTTTGAGACAACACGTGTTGCTGGGGGTGATCTGAGCTGGGTTGCCATGAGGTCCCCCAGCAGGTGGGCAGGGAAAGGGGAGGAAATTACGTCCGGTGCGCCTCACTCGAAGCTTCATATCTGCGTACATCTAGAAACTATATCGAGTTTGGTATCTTTTTCTTATAATTATAGGACGAGGAGTTAATTTCCGTAACCAAATTTTTACTCACCCATACACAAAAACGAGAAATTAATAAATCTAAAATTTTCCTTACATTTTTTTTTTTGAAAATCCTCTCATGAATTAAGGATTTGATCCAGAAAAAATTTTACTATTGAATAGCCCAGTTATCCTACAATATAGAATAATAAATGAACACATTTATTTAAAAACAATTTTAAGTAATAACCGAGTTAAAAAAAAAGTGTAGCGCGGGCGGCCTGCGTAGTAAGAGCGGTATATTATAAGAGCTTTTAGGGTTTATAAGCTATGTTTCGATACGTTCTGATAATTTGTTATTGTTCTGGTTGTAGATTACATTAATAATATACTTTTGGACTTGATAAATATATATCATCATCATCATCATCGGCCCGGAGACGTCCACTGCTGTACGTAGGCCTCCCCCTAAAGGCCTAATAAGCTTTTTGAAGTTTATGTACGGATACTCATACCGCTGGCTTTTAGGTAAAGGAAAATAAACAATGTGTTGTGCCGCACCTGGGCCAGCGTGGTACATATGGCCCATTCGGCTTTCGAAGGTAGTAGGCCTGACTCCACCAGCGGATAATTACATAGGCTGATTATGCTAAATTTTTTTATACATGTTGCTGATTGTAAGCCCCACCGTTTCCGCACCTCACCTATTGGATGTGTCATCTCGAAAATGAGGTCTTCATGTCGGCCGCATTCGTTATTTTTACTTTAAGTTCTTCAACAGAGGTTACTGGGGTCATTTAAACTAATCTTTGATGTTGTACCCTTAGAATTAAAAAACTAAGGGAGTTAAATCTGGCCCGCCTCTTCCCATCCACTTGTTAGGATAATTCAAAAAATTCAAAATTGTTTATTTCCACAAAAAGTTGGTACAGTCAGTTTATTTGTGGCGCTTCTCCCCAAACTAGGTACGTTCAAGCACCCGTATCTTGAGAATTAGGCCTTCCCGTTGACACTACAAGATACAATATAAATTCTCATAAATGTCATCAATATCTGTTTTCTAAACTGACCTGTAATTAACCGACTTTAAAAAGGAGGTTCTCAATGCGACTATGTTCTCTTAGTATGTTTGTTACGCTAATTATGAATTGATTTTGTTTGATAGGTCATTCTTCAGAGGTGGCCCCATATTTATATTTTTAGATATCGGTACCTACAGTAGTTTAGTTTTTTAATCAAAATAACTGCAAAAAAGATGCCATCGAGGTAATCGAAATTGTTGTTGGTTTGTTGTTGGTACAGTTAACTTTTTTAAAGTACTTGTGTGGCAGCTGCAACCATTCAGGGAGCTTGTACGCAGGCAAGGGGGTCGTCAGCAGGTAAAAGCCATGACTCAATAAAAAAAGGTCTGCTACTCAGGGAGTGACACTTGCCTACGTCACTCCAGTTGCCACTTTATGGCAACACAATTGGAAAATTAGGAATTAAATATGTTCATAATTTATTAATTATATAATACACAATTCATTTCAATTGTCACTTCGTATCCGCCTAAGCAAAATGATTCAAGTTAAACACGAATGAACATAGTTTCAACCAAAATCACATAGTTTTATAGGATTCCCACAGGTAATACAAGAAGATTATTATACCATGGTAAAAAACCAGTTGACGCCAGTCACTTACGGCCTTACTTAAAAAAACTTTTCAACCGTTAGTCACTGCTTAAGATGCTTTGCCATCTTCTCTCTGACGTGAAGTTGCACGTGCTAGAAAAGGACAGAGAACTTAAAGCAGTGACTAAGAGAATCGAGATTATTTTAGGTAAGGCCGTTAGTATTATTACTGCGTAGTTTTTTTAGTAGGAATTTACAAGAGGTGTAAGCACTTTCAGTGATAGTTTTAATTTTGATAATACTGTTTTAGTAAAAACTACCAACTGTTAGACCTTTTTGGATAGCAAGTTTTATTAGTAATTTGTACGCTTAGTGTCGTAGTGTTTTTAAAGAAAAAACAAGTTTTTTACAAAAATTACAAAATTCTTAATATATTTTTAAATTTGATGCATGTTAGCCACCCCTATCTGGTCCCGCCGGAGATATGAGTCTCGGGGGTCGAGTTACCAGTAACCCTGTATAAGTATCAATAATTTTGCTGATTGTCCTTAAATGCTCTTTGCTTTGAAGTATTTAAAATATTATTTTCCACTTTTAGTTGGGTTATATAGTTTAAGTTTGTAGATAATGTTGTCGATACTGACGGGTTTAGTTGACAGTTGAAAAAAATGAAAAACAGTTCTAAACTAATTAAAATATTGCTGTTACTTTTTTACTAGGCATGTTAGCTAAGGCCAGCAATAGTTTAGTTAGTTTAGTTAGTTTAGTTCTGTCAACTTAAACCTTCAGAATTGACCACATTATAGGTATTGGTGTCGATTCTGTTGCACCGCTCACTAAACTAATCTGACAGGCCTAAAATTATCCGCGTCTCATTTCATTTCAATATGTTAGAAAAGGATGTCAACAGGTTTCGTCCTGTCAAATTAAGTTTAGTTTAGTGAGCGGTGCAACAGAATCGACACCATTGTCTAGAAGTCGGTTTTTGTTTTTATTAAAAAAAAAACACATACGAAATTTACTAGCGTGGATACATATTTAAAAAAAAACTGGAACCAATGCAACTGCTCTATAATAAAATTGTTCATTATTTCACAATCAAGTTTTTGTATCAACTTTTTGTCTGGATACTTAGTTTATTAAAAAATATAATATGCTATTTTCAATATTTTTTTATGGTGATGGCATAAATGGGTTCCTTTGTTTTAAAGTTATAGTGATGTTAATGGTATTTAAAATAAATAATTTTGAAAAAGATAAAAAATAATAACTCAGCGATATGGAAGATATTTGGGAGCGGGCGAATGTCTTCCGTACGCGGACAAACTCACGGACAACCTCTAGTCTACTATACAAGTGCAATTTGATTCATAAATAGCGGTCAGTTGGAAGTGCTCTTCCCGGTCACCCAGACGGACTGACCTAGACGAGCTATACGAGTGTTATCATAGAACCTATCTAATACTCAAAAACCGCCCTTGTTCCGAGCCACTATTGGCTACATTTCCTCGGCAAGTTTGAACCGCGCTATTCATTGCGGTGATTTGTTCTAGGTTCGATCGCTAAGCGGCTTAAAAGGATTTTCCTTTTCTTGAGAATAAATCATCCTACTGTGAGTAATTACAGAGGAACCCGGGAAAGCCCACAAATCGACCTATTGTACAGCTGAGCCTATGAAATGTCCCTCTCCACTCCCCTCTCTCGCACGAGATAACACTACAGATTCTGCGAGTACGAACTCCTATATTTAAGAGTAAAGGTAATTTATAAGCGCCACTAACGGTAGTGCGAGGAAAAGATAAATCATAATGACATCACACGAAGGGGTCCACACATCGAAACTAGCTCTATGTAGTGCGCCGTACAAGCGAGTTTACAACGAAAACGACGTCACAAAGTTGCGGAGAACGCTCGCCGTGCGCGCTCGTGCGTCGCGCGCTGTGTTCCGACCTCCTCCAGTCGAGGCGGCAACTCCATAACACTCACGTGAAATGAACACACTCTATATAATCCCAAGTAATGGAAGTAACAATGGAACAGACAATCAGAACGCAATATGAACGTATCTACGGTCTGAACCGGCAGGGATGCCCGTTCGGACCGTCGATATCGTCCTCTAGAACTTTGAGTGACACTTGGAGTTTTGGCATCGTAAGCTTATTGAAGAATAATGGAGTGAGGATAAGGTTAGGAGACGGTACTTTTATTAGAGTTATGTATGGAAGCCAATGAAAGACGCATTAACGATTTCATAACATACTCGTTTATTAACTCGAATTAATAGCAGGAGAGGTGTGAGTGCTCTCTACTGTACCGGGTCGCAGGGACGCCATAGGGCAACTACTAGCTTTATAAGCTCACGAAACCAAGGCCTTAAGAACAAAGGTCTCTTGTTAATAATTGTAAATAAAAGATATGAAAGAGAGAGCATTACTTCATACATGTCAAAGAGAGACAGATTGATTTTTGCTATATCCAACACGCCCCCTCAAAAATTAATCTCTTTCCTTAAAAACCATTTTCGAAAAACTATTTACAATTAAAATGACACTTCACACCTTCCCGCTCTGTCTGGGAGTACATTCATCATGGTCCAACATTCGTTGCACAGGATTAGGGAAAACCCAGAAAAACCTAATCAGACCAATCCAATTTAGTAGCATTTCATTTTAATCTACTTAATATAATTTCATAAACATCAATCAAACAGATCGTATTTACAATTTTACACATTTTACAAGACATCATGGACTTCATTACAATTAACAACATTTACTTAATTTGCCCAAGTTTTTCTTTCAATGTCGAAAAACACACAGTCGGCAACTACTTCGTTAGGATTAATTATATCAGCCAACTGATCACCAGTAGGGCCAGTAGGTAGTATAAATGTTTTAGTCGAATTATTTTTCACCTGTTCCCTTGAAAAATATATTTTATAATTCAATCCTTTGTGATTTGTCGAATTATTACCATTGCTTATAAGCACATGATGATACATCCCAAATTATCCTGATAAATTTAATAACTCAACTTTAATACTGGTCACTCAGACTTTAACCACAAAGCTTCTTTTTACAGACTCAAACAAAACCATGTAATCAGCTTCTCAAGACGAAGCCGCCGTTGTTCATCGCTTTGTTTGCCAGCATATTGTGCATTGTTCAAACAGTTGAAACAAATAACCTGTGGTAATTTTTCGTTGTAGTCATCACTACCCCAATATGAGTCCACGTAACCGCTCATATCATTTGCGTTACAATCAATCGACTCAACCCGGGTATAGGTCATCTTTAATTCTATCGTCGCTGTCAGGTAACGTAACACCCTTTTTAAACATGACCAAAATGTTTGGTCGCTTTTGTTAGCAAACCGACTAAGGATGTTTATAGAAAAGCTCAGGTCTCCACGAGAACAGAGTACGTATTATGTATACTAAGCATCCCAACAGATTCATACAAGGGGCCTTTGTAGTTTCATCTGAGTTTAAAGTTCATCAATTTTATTTGCTATAGGACTGACATAATTATTACTCAGACTCACTCAGGTTGAACTTTTCTAATACTGACTATATGTACAGCTCATATACCGACGAAACATCGTATGTCTCTTAAATCTACCATTATATATTGGTCATCAAGTAGTTTTTGAAACTATTCAAGGTATAATAATTATCTGCAATTACAATAATGACATCATTGACACACAGCACAACATAAAAATGTATTTACAATTTACAAATGTTTCCTGCATCTAGAGTATAAATGCAGCGATCAGCTGATGAGTATCGAAAGCCCTTTTCCATCAAAGTTTGTTCAAACATTTGAAACCAACAGCGCGCGGAATATTTTAATCCATACATTCTTAGCTTTGTTTAATTTGCAAACTAAATTGCCTTCATATGAGAATTCATCAGAAATATTCATGTATCATGTAATTCTTCCGATAGTTTGCCATTCAAAAACGTCGTATTAAAGGCGATATAATGGACAAGCAAATTGAATTGATTTGCAAAAATCGAATATACATCTGAACTTGATATTCTAGCTACAGAGGCAAATGTTTCATTATTTGTCAGTTAAATTATATTCCTGACTGAAATCGAGAGCAACTATATGCGCTTTATATTTTACAGGTTTTCCAAACTCATCATTTTTCACAGTGAATACAGACATACACAGACTGTAAATGATTAGGTTCTTTACAGTAAACAATATTTTTAACAAAAAGTTTTTGTATAAATCAAATAGGTATCCAGTTCATAAAAGCTTATCATCCCTGGATTTAATTTCATCAAAAGACAGGTGTTGTACAAATTAAGCTAGTGGCACACAACAAAGAGTAAATATCATCATGTTAATTATAAGATACACAATTACACAGGAACAAGGAATACAGATACAGATTCAGAGGGCAAATAGTTTTTATTCCTCTCACTCCTTCTAACTTGTTTTTCACAAGAAGGTTGCTTTTTTTTTAGGTAGAGTCAACTTATTTGAAATTTCTGTGCACATATCTGTTTCAACTACAGATTTATTAGGCGGTGGACCTAATTGTGCAGGTATTACGCATGTTTGTGAACCATCTGATTTTACCAATCAGACATGCAGTGATCTGATTTCAATATATCAGATTTGCACGAACTTTGAGTGTCCGTTTTTTGTGTCAGAGTGACCAGAATTTCCACTTGAAATTCCCATAGACTTCGACGGTCTACTTTATAGAAAATATAATATATCTTTGACTCTCACAAACCTTTCTGCTACCAAATCTCACACCTTAACCATTCGGTTCATACACGACCAAAATAGCTTTTAATGATTTGTCATCAAACTTGGTCTTTCTAGTCTTTCTATGAAAATAGACAGTTGAACCGAAAACATTTAAATAGTTGCGGCTTTCTACCATGCCACAATCAAATGGTGTGTTAGCGCATCGCGCATTCAGTGCTTTAGTGGAACTCAACACAGCCTCACCCCAGAACGTTTTGCCAGGTACCATGGCACTAAATCGTTCTGTTCTGTTCGTATCATACATTCGGCAAATCCGTCAGAAACGGAGTAAATAACACTGTTAAGTGGTAGCTAATACCTTCTTACATACAAAAAAATAAATCTTTAATTTGATTTGATAAATACTCGCCACCGTTTTATTGCTATAGAGGTTGACAATTTTCAAACCGAAATAAGCTTCACACTTATCGAAACGCAGCAAAAACAAAACATCTTTACAGGGCTATTAAGTATGTTCATCCACAAAAATCACAAAATAGTTTTTGTCGTCAAGTGTTGACGGAGTGATGGGACCGCACAGGCACTTGAGCTGTGCACATTTAAACAATTGTCGTTTTTATAACTTTAAAGATTACGACCTACCAAATATCAAACATGTCCGCCCTTCATCCATGCAAGCTTCACAAAGTATATCAGTTAATTTAATGTTTTCAATTCATTCTAAATTAGAAAACATACACTTGCTTTTTATTTGTAGGAAATTCGACTTTTCAATAATAGTATTTCATGCCACAATTCATTATTATTATGAACGATCTTTAATTGTTACTGAGCTTCCAGCATTTAAAACATGCCTATCAAACATAAAGTTGATGCCAGTTAAATTGTTCACAGACTCACCATTATTTGCTGTCTTACCCTCCTTGCCGTATATCTCCACACCATCGTTTTTACCAAAAACGATAGTCATACTCGCACCAGCTTGTTGCATCTTTTTGACTTTCATACTGTTCGCCTCCAACCATAAAAGCGAACCCGGAGATACCCGACGAATTAGGACCAGATGTATTGATGGTCTGCACAGTTCTATTATTCTCGGTACGCTGTTGAGCTTGTTGACCTCTTTTATTATAATAACAATCTCTTTTATAATGTATTTTTCTTCCACAGTGGTGGCAGGTAACATTTTTGTTTTTATTAAATTTTCTCTTAAACTGCTGTTTCCTTAGCTGATTATTGTTATATTTATTGTGATTGTCAATTGGTTTCTGTACCTCTTTCGTCAACATTTGTGCCTGGAGCACTTTAGAGCTTGTTTCACGTCTTTCATTCATTATTCTAATTTCCTGGTCAAGCTATCTTGTCTTGTCAGTGTGATATTATTCTCCGTCAGTGTTTCAATAGCAGTAATTACTCCATCGTAACTGCTCGGTAAAGTCATAAACAGGTGTGTGAGGTGTTTATCCACCTCTTCTAATTTTGCACCTGCAGCCAGCAACTCCATGATCAAGTCATCGAATTCTTGAAAGTGTTTCATCAGTGGCTTATCACCTGCCAGCTTTAAGTTCAGTAAGCGCTTTCGTAAAGCAAGTTGAGTGGCGATGCTTTTTCTTTCGTAAATAGAGTCCAACTTCAAGAAAATTTACTTCGGTGTGATATTTTCATCACTTGCGAGTCCGAGCAACGAATCGGACAAATACTCAATTATAGTGTTTTTAGCCACACATAGTTCTTTGTAATACTCACTATCACTTTCTAGTTCCACAGTAGTATCACTGTCTATTATTTTTAAAACACCAAGTTCACTTAGTAAATTTCGTATTCTAAGTTTCCAGTTTTCCCATTAAAAGGTTTAATATTACGCTTTAACCTTTGGCTTTCCATTGTTTTGTTTTAGCCAATAATACTTGGAATACTACAAACACTTATCACTGACAGAGTTCACAAAGTTTTTTATTTCACTTAAAGTGTTTTTTATATTTCATTTCACTGGGCCCATAACCTATTAGAGTTATGTATGGAAGCCAATGAAAGACGCATTAACGATTTCATAACATACTCGTTTATTAACTCGAATTAATAGCAGGAGAGGTGTGAGTGCTCTCTACTGTACCGGGTCGCAGGGACGCCATAGGGCAACTACTAGCTTTATAAGCTCACGAAACCAAGGCCTTAAGAACAAAGGTCTCTTGTTAATAATTGTAAATAAAAGATATGAAAGAGAGAGCATTACTTCATACATGTCAAAGAGAGACAGATTGATTTTTGCTATATCCAACAACTTTAGCCGCAAAGGTCTCGTACACTTGTGTTATCATCGGGAGAAATTTTTACCAGAGCCGGGCCTGGGTCTGTTGTTTCATAGAAGTCACACCGTCACTCAAAGTAGTGTGCTATAACTGTTTGTGTTTTTTTTCAACCAATAGCTAAGTATAGGATCAACCATGGAATAATGAAAAATTAATTAGGTGATACATTTATAATAGAACAATGTACCGTCCTACTTTAAAACGACAAGTAAACAGACAATAATCAGAACCGCACGTAGCAGGTACTATCATTTATTCTGTGCCGCACCTCTAAAGGGACAATAATTTAAAATATATATAACAGGAACACGACACCAACGTGTACAACACTAGCAAGCACACAGTGTGTGACGCTTCAAATAACTTAAAAATAATATAGCCGGTGTAATTGGCATCAAAATTTTAAGAAAGAGTATGTTTAGGTCTGTCTGTCCTCCTTTTATGTTAAAAACTTTTCAAATTTGTCTAGTACTCCTCTAATCACGGTGGTAAAAACAGGGCATTTTTCGCGACTCTTGGAGGGTCATATTTTCTTCAGTAATCAGTTAATGAAAAAAAAAACGAAGGGAGATGCCTATAGAGGACCTAGATTTTAGTAAAAAGAGCTCATTGCTCTAGAAGCATTATCCAGGAAGGAAATAGGGGAATACGTTTGTATGGAGAATCGCAGATAAGATTCCCTCTTAAGAACTGTGGAATTATTGCATGGCAGAATCGAAACTCAGTGGGTACTTATGAATTTGATGAAATAAAATAATAACTTCATCACAAGATAAAATAATTTGTTGCGTTAGCAAACGACGTGAACATTCCACAATGCCGCTTGGATGTCAGTTCCACTTCATGTCGGTCATACTCGTGTAAGAAAGCTCATTATGCTTAGAATGGCAGAGCTCACTTCGAGCTTAGTGGTGTTTGTTCCAAGGTTCGGTTTACGCACAGAAGGGACGCGATAACACCAATTTATTCTGATTACGTTTTGTTAATTCTTTATTCTTTGGTGCTAATATTAAGGGTACACTTATTTATGAAAGCAGATGGTATTTAGGCAAATTTAAACGGTTAGAAAAGAATAAGGAATTTTACTGGTAGATACAAACCTAAATACATGGTTACTGCGTTGAGTACGCGCATGTCCAGGATAACATTAGAACATTTCCTGGGATTAGACGGAAATACAAGAATGCAACTGTTAAATATATTACTGTATCTCTAGTGTATTTCCGCTGTTACTATCGTATCAAGTACTCGTACTCATAGGAAAGGAAGGCTAAATAATCAATTTCCAGCAAATATTAACGTGATAGTTCATATTTGCTGGAAACGGGGGATATAACTTTACAGGGAAAGTTCATTGTTTTTGAAGTTATAGTGATGAAAATTGGTACCTATTTGGGTAGTTCATACAAAATAAAATATGTCATTTTGAATATTTTTTGACAGGATTTAAAAAAATATTTTGATTTAAGGGTGTAAAGCGGGTGATTAAACTTTACAGCAAGGTCTTTATTTTTGAAGTTATAATAATGGACTTTTTTTTAACTGTATTTTATGGATACTTAGATAATTCAATCAAAATACAAAATAAAGTCATTTTCAATATTTTTTGACAGGGGTGACTTAAGAGGGTGAAACGCGGGATGAAACTTTGTATGGGAAGTCCTTGGTTTTTGAAGGTATCGTGGTGACAACATTATAGGCAATTTTTTTATTATCTTCTTCGCCGTTTTTCTTCACGCGGGTGGAACCACGGGGCAGAGCTAATAAATTACATACGTACGTGTCCTTAGTACAAAGACAAATAAACCCTCCAAATTTTAAGTACGACCAACGGTTTAAGCTGTGCGTTGTCTGTCCGTCAGCCAGTCAACTTTTATTAGATTTTGTAAACCGTCACTCTGTAAAGCTAGCTGTCATTTACAGAACAGTAAAATTCCAGCTGGATTAGGTTTCCACGTCCAGCGCCTCGTGTCGTGTCCGGCCGCGCGCCGCCCACGTGCCTCGACACGTCTCGCATTTGCATTTGTTTATATTTCAAGTTTCAATGAAAAAGTAACATACAATAGCTCCAGCCGCTACGTTTCGTAACAAATATCCCGTTTCACGATTTTTGTTCTGTTTTGCTCCGAAAAAAACATCTTTCTAATCTATGAATGATATCTTTCAAGAACAGTATGGCTAGTCGAACATTTGAACGGTATCGACTCAGGGTATGTTTAAATGTTCCATTCTTCTCCGGTTGCCATTATTTCCATGCTCGGCAGGCGGCTCCGAGATTTAAGAATGCTTATGACCGTCAACCGAAAGGACGTCGCTGTCCGACCTCTGCTGGTACTGGATGCAGTTTTAGGACACAATTATCCAGGGCCCATATTATAAATAAGAAAAAAACAAAATAATATATAATAAATATTAATAATAACAAAATATTAAACATATATAAATTAAATATGAATATCATATAATTGTATATAATATATGAGGTATTAGTATTATAATAATAATATAATAACACTAAAACGAATATGTAAGATACTAAGTTAATTTTTACTGACAACCTGGACCGTTGTTGTCTGTAATAAAGAATTTTGATTGATTGATTGATTGAATATACTGGGGCGCTAATATTCGGATGGAATATAATCACTTTAAAGATCTTTGCTCCCAGTACAACAATATTATTTGGCTGGAAGCTTTGTAAGATAATAAATTCGAGTGTTTACAGCACCGAGTGAGCCTGTCCACACTTCGTAGCACCCAGTTACACGCTCGGTCGGGCTCGTAGCGCCGTAGCACCGTAGCGACGTAGCGCCGTAGTGAAGTAGACAAAAGCTACGAGGTCCGCGCGAGCCGAACACTGCTACGACAGCGGACGATTCCAGTAATAAGATTTGCACTCGATGGAAATATTCAATTCAAATTCAAATTTTATTAAATAAGATAACACTAGATCCATTTTTGTTAGTACACATAAAGAAAACAAGCTTATAAACTAGTGTTAGTAATATTCTATTAATAAATGAGCAGGTAAATCAATGAGTCATGTACTTAGGAGGCATCTCTCGAGGAAACATAGTCCTCATGAGATGCCTCAGTACAGGAGCTCTCGGGTCGTCGGCTATGAGTTTCAGGATGCTGTTGCTACTCCCTCGAAGCCTCCTCACCAGTGATACTACTTTCTTTCTCATGACAGCATGGAAGCCATCAGTTTGGGTTTGAGCAAACACACTGGAAGCACTGCAGAAACGAGGGAGTTTCAACATCATCCTGAAAACATTATTGTACTGGACGCGCAGGGCATTAAACGATCCCCGCGAACAACTGAACCACAGACCTCCTGTGTACAAGCCCTGACAGAAAGCTTTGAAAAGCGTTATTTTAACCTGCTCAGTACAACAGGCAAATCTGCGAGCCAGCATATTACCACGGACCGCCAACACCCTGCGTTCCCCTCTCCACATCGCCATCGTCTTTAAGGTCGTCGGCAAGAACATGTCCTAGACATTTGAAACTTGAAACCCGGTTCACGTTCATACCATTTAGGGTAATCGAAGGAAAGATCGCTGGGCTTTTGCCGGTGGCCTTGAAGATCATGTACTCACTCTTTTTGACATTATAAATCAGACCATGCGATGCGGCGTAGATCTCACACACTCTCAGCATCTCTCCGATTGAGTCGGACCCAGCAGCACCATTTCGTCTGCGTAACTGATGTTGTTGACATTATGACCTCCCACACTGCAACCGACACGCATGCAGCTAAGCTCGACTATGAGGTCATTTACATACAGGTTGAAGAGCTTTGGAGACGACAACCCCCCCTGCCTCACACCGCACTCCAACCTGTATGACTCGGAGAGGCTGTCTGCCCACTTAACATGGTTAGTCTGATTAGTGTACCAATATTGAAACATTTTTAATAGTTCAGCCGGTATACCCCTGTCCTCCATATTTCTCCAAAGCACATCATAAGATACGAGATCGAAGGCTTTGGAAAGATCAAGAAAACAGGCGTACACCGGAGTCTTACGTTCAGTATAGTATTGGACAGTATGTTTGAGAACCAGGATTGCGCTTTCCGTTGAGAGTCCAGGTCGAAACCCGAACTGGGAGCCGTGGAGGTTAAGGTATTTATCCAGGCACGCCTCAAGCACACTATCCAACACCTTAGCTACTGTCGTCGCGAGAGATATCAGGCGATAGTTGCCCATGTCCAAGATATCTCCTGTACTGTTCTTCACTATGGGCACTACTGTTGTTTTCATCAAGTCGTCTGGTAAATAGGAGTGACTAATGCACATATTGAAGAGCATGGACAAGATCCTCGGTAAGTGCACGCCAGCATATTTTAGGTGTTCGACACTAAGCCCGTCGTGACCAGGAGATTTACCTCTGCGCATGCCGAATATTACCTTTTTAATCTGTTTAGCAGTAAAATTAAGCAAAGGTTCCTCTCCTTGCACGACGGGCCCGCCATCGACCACAGGTGTTGAAGGACCCAGTGGGGAACGCACTTTAAAATGCTCCATAAACAATATTGCTGTCAACATACATTTATAGTATTATCACTTTTTTTTTTTAATATAAGTACATTATTATTATAAATAGTAAAGTAGCCTTCATCTAGAGGTGGGCGTTTTATGGCTGATGACGATTCTTATTTGAAAGCCAGTTCACATTTTGGGATCGGTGCGTACAGACTACAGATCACAACGTTAATTAGCATCTAGCCTGTCAATCATACAAAACTTCTATTAAACAAACTAATTCATCACTCACCCAGAGAACGTAGGCCGAGCAAACTCCAATTGAAATTATTTATTGAAATAAAAAGTCATGGAAAAAATGTCGTGTATAAAGTAGGGAAACTGCGCAATTTATTGCATTAATTATTTTTTCCAGTGTATAAATACAAGCAGAATTGTATCGTTGTGCGGTCCCGAGCCGGCTAATGAGCTCCGAGAAGCAAGGAACGAGCGCCCGGCGCGGCCGGGAACTGACGAAACACACGATTACGGCGGCGGTCACGGCTCGTTGCGCCCGTTATTGCGTTGCTTGTAACGGCGGCTCCGTTACGCGCGCTCGTCAATTACCGCCCCCACGCGTCAGGTGCGTGCTCCGGAGTGAGCCGGACATTAGCTCCGAACATAAGAGCCGGACCCGGCGACAGTAGCGTGCGCTCTGTACAGCAGCGGAGCTGCACGAACACGGGGCGCGTGTTGGCTCGCGAGGCGCGCCGGTGTCTCCTCGAAACATGGACGCGCTGGAGAGATGGAAAACGTTGATATCGATGATGATAAAAAATAGCCTATATGTTATTCCAGGAAATAAGCTATCTCCATTTCGAGTTTCATCTAAATCCGTTCAGAGTTTTTGGCGTGAAGATGTTATAAACATGCACACACACACCACAACAAACTTACATATTTATAAATAACTAGTTGACCCGCCCCAGTTTTGCACGGGGGTAAATATGCATTTTAAACTGACTTCAAAAAAAGGAGGTTCCACCCGCGTGATGCTGAAAAACGGCGAAGATGATATAAAAAAAATTGCTTATAATATGCTATTCCGGGATATAAGCTATCTCCATTCCGAGTTTCATTAAAACTCGTTCAGCAATTTGGCACCAAGAGGTAAAAAACACACACACATCCACCACATCCACTCAGATAAACTTTCGTATTTAAATTATTATACATAAATACATGGCCTATACGTCTATTATACAGACGATTTAAGTAGTGTGTGAAGAGTGTAATTTTTTTGGTGGTTTAATAAAATATTAGTGAGGATATATAATATCTGCAAATACCAATTTTTGTCACTATAACTTCAAAAACAGACCTTTCCATGTAAATTTCATCCCCCGTTTCACTCCCTTAATTTAGCCCTGTTGCAAAATCTTCAGCTTCAGAGGTTAAGTAGTTTTCGAGATTTCGTGTTTAGGCTTACGAAGTTTCATCACCCGTTTCTCGCCCTTATTATTTTATTAATATTGTTTTATTATTTAGGTTTTTTTATTATATTATATATATTTAAGTGAAAATCACTCACTCACTCACTGACTAAACACGAAATCTCGAAAACTACTTGATCTTTGATGCTGACATTTGGCAGGTAGGTAGTCTATAAGTAGGGAATTAAATAATATAATATATATATAGAAGATAACAGCGATAGTAAATAGTAATACTGATCACACTATAATATTATAATAAAAACTAGAGGTGCCCCGCGACTTCGTCCACGTACAGAATAAATTTAGCCCGCTCCAAAAATTCAACACTTTAAATTCATCATCATCAGCCCGGAGACGTCCACTGCTGAACGAAGGCCATATGCATCCACCGGTTGCCCGCGACTTTTACAATGTCGTCGGTCCACCTAGTGGGAGGCCTTCCTACGGAAGACGCAGGTCTTCCGGTTCGCGGTCGCCACTCAAGAACCTTTCTTCCCCATCGGTTGTCAGTTCTTCAAGCGATGTGGCCTGCCCATTGCCACTTCAACTTGCAAACCTTGCGAGCTATGTCGGTAACTTTGGTTCTTTGGCGAATATCCTCGTTCCGGATTCTATCGCGCAAAGTAACTCCGAGCATAGCTTTCATAGCATAGCATAGTACACTTTAAATTACCCCGAGCAAATCAATAACATCAATTTGAAATCAAATCGAGCTATAACTGGTATGGAGAATGAAAGCTTGTACATCTAGCTACAATATGAGCTTTAGCCTAATGAGTATGTTATTTTGCAAAATGGTAAAAAAAAATACGTAGATTCTGGGACTGAAGTTCGTAGCTTTGCAGGAAAGGACTAAAATACGTAGATTTACGTAAAAAGACGTAGAGTTGGCAACACTGAGTGTGACGAAAAACACATGTCGAACAATATCAATAAAGCGTTTCCTATAAACAAATAGGAAAAAACCGCGCCAACTTTTTCGTTTCGAAATATTCCTGAGATTTCGCGAAAACAGGAACTAATAACATAACGGTATTAGTTCGTCCCCGGGTGTCGATCTGTCGGAGAGCGGGACGGAGGCTACGCCGGGACTCTACCTGCAGCCCTGGCTGCCGGCGCTGCTACTGTGCGTCCGCGTCACACTATTGTAACTGATTACATTTAAAGAACAATAAATGTGCCACTTAGAAGTTTTATTGCTCCGTTTGCACAAATTAAATAATCCTTTTGTGACAAAGTTAGAAAGTGCTTTAACTCCGCGCAAGTCATTATAATAATTGTTGAACCCGAGAGTCGTCATTGAAAAGCTAAACAAAAGAGGAGCAAGTTTGCTTGCGGTGGAGGCGGCTTCGACGACTGCACACTCTAGAGACAAGACGATTATTATATTTTTGACCCTATTTGTGTTCGGTGTCCGGTTGTCCGGACGCATTGGACGCACGTGTTTGATTGAAATGCTTGATTGGAAGCTTTTCCAGAGTCTTTTATGCACAAAAAAAGACGTCCCAAAAACTGATGTAGGTATTAAATTCATTTTTGTTGATGAAAATTGATTAAAAAAAATTAAAAAAGGTAAATATTGTGCTTATGTGTATTGACTTTTCATTATATACGAGGAGTCCACGGGGTAGGAAGTCCGCCCGCCTGCGCGGCCACTCCGCTCGCTTTGTATCTCGGAGCGCGGGCCCTGAGGCTCCCCGCGCCGCGCCGCCGCCGCCGGGGCCGGCTGACGACTCACTACATTGGAGTCTCACATCGATCTTTGAAACGTGCTGATCACACCAAAGAACTGGTTCAAAGTATGAGTGCATGTTTTCAGTCAAATCCATTCTGGCATGCAAGCCTATTCGGCTCGGAGAATGGAGCTATCTTCGAAATGTTCTTACAGGTCCTTATATTCTGGATTCAGTTCACACGGTTCGTGGAGCGTAGGCCTCGGGCACAACCAGTAAACGGTAAGAAAGAAATAATATTTCGTATACTTCAATTTATACTGTAGGTGTCTTCGAAACGGTGTATCATAATATCGGGGGTCGGGGCCGGCATCGTAGTCAGTAGACGTAAGTAGCGTCCGGCGCTCCCTCCCGCTTGCTCCAAACCTTTCGTAGCGGTTATATTAGCCGCCGTTCTGTTACCCGACACATATTACACAAGACCGAATTCATTATAGGTATTTTCACCAGGGTTGCCAAAAATTGCGTTATTTTATTTTGCAACTAAGCGATGTTATTTGTTAGTCGTTTTCCTGATGTGTCAAACATTATAGCATGAGTTTTACTATTACCGCTCCAACTGATCAAACACGAGGCCACCAGGTGAACGTCTCGCTTTTATCGCCACTTCATTGCATACAAAAGCTGCATAGTTTCAATGACAAGTCGATGACTATGGGTGACACTGAGAGAGAGAGAGAGAGAGAGAGAGAGAGAGAGAGAGAGAGAGAGAGAGAGAGAGAGAGAGAGAGAGAGAGAGAGAGAGAGAGAGAGAGAGAGAGAGAGAGATAAAGAGAGAGTGAGTGAGTGAGAGAGAGAGAGAGAGAGAGCTAGATCCTCCAAGCATAGGGATGATTGATTGATTGATTCAATGATATTATATGTTTCATTTATCTCAATGGATTGATTGATTGATTAACTCTTTATTGTTCGCACCAAGAATTACACAGAAATAATATAATAAACTTAAATATTGAGATGATGAAACGACGAACTTTTCGTTTGTCGTGACAGCTTGTTCTCCCGCAGTAAGTATCGCATTGTCCCCAGCTGTACACGACCTGGACGTACGATGACAGTACACGAAGTAGGGCCGCGTGTCGGAGATATTGTCCGGCGTGTGACGCGGTTCGGAAGCGGATAGATTGCCAATATTCACATACTCGGATTGTTTTTGCAGTGCGAGGGTTTGTGCCGTTAAAGCGATAGATAAGATAGTGTTATAAAGCGAGGAAAGTTCGCCTCGGACTCGCGCCGGACTGGCCGTGTTATCTAGGTAGCCTTTCGGATTAGGAGACATTTTGCGGGAGATAACATTTAATTCAATTATATCTAAAAAAGGATTTGCCATTTTTCTTAAGGGAATGGTACACGAAATATAGCTATTTATAACACTACCTATTTTATGAAATTAAATAATCAGATAATTTAATTAAGCATTGTTTTGTTCTCGGCTGTTTCAACTGAAACCTAACTTATACTTTGTGGATGTAAGTAGTTTGTTATTATTTTGCTTTGCATAAATCATGTACTAGATGATACAACAACAGACAGAAATACAAGTACAGTACAGATACAAGATTACAGCCAAGAATGCAACTTACAAGTAAATATGTGGCTAACACTTGCGTAAAATGTGACACACTCACTCCAGACCACATGCAACGTTTCGCAGTTGGATCATTTTTTCATGGCTCGCCCCGTTTTAAAATCCTATCTCGGCAGGCTCGGGGCCTGGAACGAGGCTGTATCGGTTGAATGCATTGAAGGAATTCCTTTGAGCGGGCGTGCGCACCCATCCAGAAACATTCTGTTTTACTCACTTGATAGCACAAAACTTTTATTACTTACTGTATAATTATTGCCACCATACAGTTCCATCCAATTATAATGTTGTGTCATATTCAACACAAACACAAAGTTTCCCACTCAGAGAGCAGGGTGTGGTCGTGTCTACTGAGCGCAGGACGTGTTGCGTACGAAGTAGAGTTGTTGCAGAGTAGTGCCGCCGCCGCATGCGACAAGTTGCCGCCGCTGGCGCTTTGTTGTTCATCTCCGAGGGTCTCCGATATAACATCACTATATTATATTGAATTTAAACTGTTCGTAATAACATTTCCTAATAGGTGTGTGCATTCTAATATTTCTGTTTGGCTCTAATGTCAGAATAATGTCGGTAGCTTCTCAATGAGTTTTGTAGAAATTTGATATGGATGTAGCTCAAACCCTTAGTTGGCTATATAAATACGTTACATTCTGAAAAGGTAGAGATTTCGATAGCATAGTGGGTGACTTTGCAGAGTGCTGCCAGTGTCTAATGGCACGTCTTATCGATGAGACGATGCCATTTTACTTACGATGGGTTACAAAAATTGGTCACTGTACACTGTGTATCGCGGAAGTGTGAGGAGACATAGGTTGAATAGTACGAGAGTAAAAGGGAAAACGTAGCTACTTATGCACAACTACGTTTCACGTGGATGGAGCCATTGATCTGTAATATAATCTTAATCTATATATATAAAAGCAAGTCCCTTTTTCTTAGCAATCATCGCCCAGGCTACACCGCTTATTGTAGAGATGTGGAATTTGGACCCAATATTCCTCAAACGGTCTAGGTGTACAATAAGAACGGATTTTTCAAAATTCGATCTCTAAAGGGGTGAAATTGACCCCTAAACTTTGTATAGAAATTAAAATAAAATTCGAGCTACGTTCCACTCGGTTTGTATATTTAACATCAAAAATAAAGAAAGGCACGTCTAAGGATTTTTTGAAATTGTTCCCCTAAGGATGTTTTATTGGGGATGAAAGGTCAAAATGATAAAAAAAAATTCAGTGCCACGGCGCTGAAATTTTGTGAGTGTTCTGAACTAATATAACTAAATAATGTATAATTTGTTTTTTTTTTCTAAATTGTCCCTTAATGGGTATTATTAGGGGGTTGCATATTTTTTCCCCCTATGATGATGAAAGTTGGTAAATATACTAAACTAAAGAAACTAAGAAACTCATTTTCACGGTTTTTGAAATTCATCCCCTAACGAGGAGAAAAGGGGTGTTAAAGTTAAAGATTTTTTCTAAAAGCTAAAATGACTAAACTTCGTAATTCTTAAAGCTAGAATAATAAAAGTATATACACGAAGCATTTAAAAACAAACAAGCGATTTAATATTTTTTTCGAAATTCCACCTTTAAAGAGGTGAAATGGTCCGTTAAAGTTTGTATGAAGTAAATTTTTTTCTTAAAGAGAGAGCGATGTAACTTCGCATGTTTGTTAAGTATAGTACCATTAAGAAAATACTTTCATCGTTTTTCGAAATTCATCCCCTAACAGGGTGAAAATGGGCGTTAAAATTTAATATTTCCTAAAAGCTAAGGCGATATAACTTGGTAATTATTAAAGCTACAATACTGAAAGTCAGCATATGTACTAACGATTCAAAAACAAGAAACTTATTTTCACTGTTTTTTCAAATTCATCCCCTAACAGGCTAATTGTTAAAGCTTAAGATTTTCCTAAGAGTTAGTGTTGATATTTCGTAATTATCAGAGCTAGAGTAATGACACTCGGTAAACGCACTAAGCATAACTATTGTTACGTACCTATGAGGCTAAAGTGGCTAATTTAGCCCCGCTACGCGGAGCGAAAAGTACCACTTACCTACTCCCCGCAGCTGCACGTAAAATCGTTTACATACCACGACATCAAGTAAAGAAGCCTTCATTGCTGATGACATTCATGAAGACATTCTTTATTTTTGCTGCCTAGATGAGTAGTCTACTAATATTATTTTTAATTGCATAATATCCATGTGAATATTATGGCGCCTGAAAAACAACAATAGCAATCTAAGTCGAATTAAGAACCTCCTTTTTTGAAAACGGTTGAAAAAAAAACCTAAAAATTACAAAATGTTGTAATTTTTTATATTTAAAAAAGTATTATATTTTCAACCGACTTAAAAAAAGAAGGTTCTCACTTCGACTGTATGTTTTTTTTAAATGTATATTACGCGATTATGAACTTTGATAAAATCTTTTTTTGTTAATACTTCAATGGTGGTCCTTTAGAAATTTTATCAAAATCGGTTTAGTAGTTTGGTTTTTAAATCAAAATTACTAGAAATTATGAAGATGTCATCCAGGTATTCGAAGTTGAAGTCGGTTGTATCTTTTTTTTAAATACTTATTATTATTAACATTTTCAAATACCTAAAGTTGAACGCCTGTTGAAAAAATTACATTACATAACTTTCACTATTATCTCGGTTAGGTTATAGAATAGATGTAGAGGTTTAGTTCATTTTTCTAGAGGTTTCTTACAAAGGTCCTATGAAAGAAAAGGATGAAAGTAAAAAATATATTGCCAATTAATTCCGTGGTCTTTAAGGTCCAAGATCTTCACGAACGTACTAGATGACTTAGTAAAGACTCTTGAATGGAGTGACAGAGGTTCTAATATCAATAGCACACACAAAACGCATCTCCGTTTCGAAGAAGACTAGCTTAGCTGAGAACTTGCTGACCTGTAGAGTATGCTCAAGACTTATAAAATAGGTTTTAGGGTGATTTTCAACGGGATAAACAAGACCAAGACTAAGACCATAACAAGTCTCAACATCTGCGTTTGGAAAATTGATCTTTGTGCAAGATCCCACAATGTCTGAGGACCAAGGTACCTGAGACGAATGACTTTTATCTATCATCACATACGGTGCTGATACGTGAACCCTCAATAAAGAGACCACGCAAAAGATCTAAGTAGCCCAATATGAAATAGCGCGGGCCATGTTAGCCATCAATCTCCTAGATCGTATACCAAACGTTAGCGTGCGACGGCGAACGAAGGTCGAAGACGTGGTTAAACAGACAGCGAGACTGTGTGTGTGTCACTTTATAAGAAAAGAAGATGGATGGTGGACTGGTGCTTTGGAGTATTTACAGAATGGTGTCCGTGAACAGAAAGCGATTACCGTGTAGTCCACAAGCCGGCTGGTCGGACGACATAATTTTAAAACGGCAGGAAAGCAACGGGTGAGACTGGCACTGGAGCGGAAAACATAGCGCACTGAAGAGGAAACCTATACTTACTCAGCAGTAGGTAGAACATGGTTGATGATGATAACGATCAAAATTTAAACGAGTCCCCATACATGAAAACCACTTTTTAAAAGTTTTTTTGTTTTTCTCATATCGTATAAAAACGATAATAGGTACATTGAATGATTAAACTTGGTGTGGTATTATGGCATACCATAAGGCTAATCAGCCATTTTAATAGTCCACTGCTGGAATTTCACATACCCTCGAAGATACTTCACACTACACCCTTCCAGGGTGATTGGGCGATACGCGATTGAACTTCTTCTCCGGACGTGTGCAGGACCTCTGTATATTTCCCTTCTCCAAAAAGTAAGTGGTATGAATATTCGTACATAAGCTCATCGATACATTCATTGGTTGAGCCCAGGATATGAACCCGCGATTGACATCACGATTTCAAGCCGAGCGGTCTCCTAATTAGGCTACCACAGCCTAGGCGATAGCATATAATAAGGTTAAAGCCATGGTTCACACCGTCATAGACCGAATTCCTGCAAAATACACAGCCCACGCGGGCGAAGCCGCGGGAAACAGCTAGTCTAATATAATAAAAGGCTCTGTCCTGACTGACTGACTGACTGACTGACTGACTGAGGACTTTGGAGGGTGTATTCGTCTCGATGCGGAGGGGTGTAAGTACTAAGAAGGATTTTTCGAAATTTGACCCCCAAGGGTCGGGGGGAGGGGGTGGAGTTTATATGAAAGTCCTTTGTTTATGGACTTTTAATCACAAAAATTTGGATATGGATAGTTCATTTAAAATAAAAAATACTATTTTCAATTTTTTTTTGACCGGGTTGATTTAAGGGGTGGAATGTTGTATGGAAAGTTCTTTGTTTATAAAGTTATAGTGTTGAATATTTTTTTTCAATTAATTATTATTATTAAGTAGAGAATTTTGGGAGCGGTCCGTATTTCTTCCGCACGCGGACGAAGTAATGTTACTCGTATAAGAAACGACGTGAACTTGACATCTGTGTCACTTCTGCGGCTTGTTATGAGCTCCGACATATTCACGTGATAACTGCTGGCTGTAAGCCTTCTTTTACTCGTCGTCCTTTCCGGAATCGGCTCTTCTTAAATGAATCACATGAGAATATGAAGACGTTAAATATTTTCTCCTTCTTATTTATTTTTTATTATGTTACTAACAGTCGGTAAACGTCGGTGGCGCGTTACGTGACGTATCGCGCCTGTAGTAATACAACTGGGCACATGAGACGCCACGTTACACCATTATGCTGAATTATAACAGTTATCCACTTCCACTCGTGAATAATTCATAACGCGTGGTAATATTTCACACCGTGGCAGCCGGCGCGTGGCGCGGGCGCCCTCCTCCGCGCCCTCATTGTGGGCGCGTGGCTCGGCTATGGGCGTGCGGCCCGGCTGTGGGTACGCGGCTCGGCTGTGGGCGCGCGGCCTGGATGCCGCTGCCGGGAGCCGGACCCGACACGGAGCGAGCCCTTCTCTCGGCGAGCACCGCCACCCGCAACGTGGTGCGCTCCTGCTACTTCGCGACCGTCCACAGTAACATCACGTACGGGTTATAAGTGTGGGGTCGCGCAGCCGATCGGAACAGAGGCTTTGTCATGCAAAAACGAGCCATACGTGCTATATATGTGGTCCAGAACGACGTCTCATGCGTAGAGCTATTTAGGGAACTTCAGATACTGCCCTTGCCGTGTGAGTTTATTTACCAGATAGCCTTATTTACCCATGTAAACCTAGAAACGTTCCAACGTAGGGACGTTCACAGCACGTTAGATTTACGAAGCAATAAAAAGAAAGACCAACTGATCACCCCGACGCACCGTCTCGTCAAGTCGGAGAGGTCAGTGTATATTCTGGGACCAGCGATCTACAACCGTATACGAGCTTATATTCGGGATGCTCCTTCCACCGGGTGCTTCAAAACCAAGCTCAGAGCGTAGTTACAAGAGAATTTGTTTTATGACATTGAAG
The DNA here is from genome assembly GCA_905404285.2 of Erannis defoliaria. Taxonomy (NCBI): domain Eukaryota; kingdom Metazoa; phylum Arthropoda; class Insecta; order Lepidoptera; family Geometridae; genus Erannis; species Erannis defoliaria. Next base: position 121,893 of record FR990075.1, read on the forward strand.
CTTATTTACAAATAAGAGATTAAGAGATTATTGACGTATTTTTTATAACAATTATTTAATTTTATCATAGTGATTATTTTTTGTGACTTACTTTGGTGTTATCAATAAAATATTTGTATTTGACATGAACGTTTCCAAGCATGTTTGCTGAACATAACTTCTTCGGTAAAAAATTAAGGCAAAAACTACGTGTTTAGCGAGCAGTTTAACCGTATTTTAAAGTTTAGGACTCTGAATCATTTCGGGAAGAAACAAGCAAACTCACAAAATATTATCACATAATTGTAAGTTTCCTTACTAGTACACAGTAGATCCCGGCGCCCCCGCGGCCGGCGCGGCGGGCGGCGCGTGCCCGCACCTAATGAGTCCCGCGAGATTACCATTATATTAGGTTCAGGAAGTGTGCGCGCAGTTGGCATACTTACTCGTACCTCGGGATCTTGCAGCTCTGGACTCTCTGCAGCACCACAGCGCCGGGACGATACATGTCGAGCGGCACTAACAGTGCACGCCGCGCTTGTGGAGCTGCTGCAGCACCTGTATTGGGTGTCTGCGTGTCGCTAACTTCCCGGGTTGATTGGCCCATACTACGCTACACAGTATCGGTGTAGGTTGGTGGATTTACATACGCTATTAAGTTTCTTATCACGACATAATTAATATGCAAGTTTGTTCATGATTGTTTCCTCAGTTTTTTGTTTCGGTGTGGTTTTGTTGGTTTCGGTTTGTTTGTACGTCTCTAATCTGCAGGGCTGGTTGTTGCTGTACAGTGTACACCATCTAAACACTTTGTAGTTAAATACAGATCATGCGTCGCGGTCGCCAGAATCGAGGAACCAAAATAAACGGAGAAGGAAAATTCTCTTCTAAACAAGTTTCATCTTTCCATAAATAACAAGTCTTTGCATATACTGCTCTATAATTTTCCATTTGCGTCATGCAGAGAGAGAGCTAGCAATCCTCCAAGCATGACAAAGAAGAATAAAAATCATATTTCGAGTGCACTGTGAATATTCAGAGTGTCGGAGTATAACTGGGCGTCGCACCCACCGCTGGCCCGGCAGCGGCTCACGTCCTGCGCGCCGGCTCCCGGCGAGCGATGTACGCCGCTATCGACTATCATTAATTCCGCCCGTGATATGTTACCGCGTCTCATTGAACGCGTCCGGGGAACCTTTATTTATTACTGCGCTTTGACATATTCTTAATGGGATATTTTAATTTTGAAATCGATGTATTGTGGTTCCTTTATACATGAATCATCAAAGAGCAGGGAATTGGAATGAAATCATTTAGACATAATTATAATATTACGCAAGCTTTTAGGTGATGGGCTCCGCTTTTAAGAAAACCAGCACAGACTAAATAAACCTGATATAGACTATAATTAAGCCTAGTTCGAGCTGCAAGAAATCTAGGCCAGACTACAAAAAAAATTGACAAAGCTTAAGAATATGAAACCTAAATCGGACTACAAAAATCCTTCAAGACTGACTACACTAAACGTGACAAGAAAATCTCTCTAGGTTTTATGAAACCCAATGCGAGATTTTTTTAAAAGAAGCCATAATATTAACGCAATAATTATGTGACAACCCGCGCGCACTACCCGCGAATACGAGTTCGTGCTCGCGCGGGAAATAATTGGTAATCCGTCAGTCACGGGGCGGAGGCGCGCGGGGACAGACGTGCTTGCGAGCTCTGTTGCTCGCTTCTGCTCTATTTGCGGAACCAGCGTTTGATTTGTTTCGACGTACAATGGAATCCGTGTACTCATTTGTAATCCATGCTATTGGTTTGAGTTTGCAAATGTGCCAACAAGTTCTGATATTTCGATACACCTAATGTAATTCAATTTAACGGCCGTAAAATAGTAGATTGTTATACAAGGGGCTAAAATAACCCATTATATACAAGGTAGATTAAGGACCGAGCTTTAACGACCGAGCTGTAGCGAGGGAGTAAAAGAAACCGAGTTATAATGGGTTTTTAGCGCCGCGTATTACACACTATACGATTGTGACAAAATAAAATATTCAAAATACCAAAATAAATAGTTTGTGACTTTGACGGCAACAGATTGAAAATTTATTTTCCTTACTCTTCCATCTGCAAATTAGGGGCTCCATTCTCACTAGACAATGTCATTTCCACTTGGAGGATCTAGCTCTCTCATAATCAAAGCATTTTCACTGTTGTAAAATAAACGCAAATGACATTTTGGGCGAGTTCATACAAGGAAGTACGGAAAATATGTACCACTAGGCCACTTGCGTATGGGAAATGTCCTAAGCCTTTACAGTCACGTAATTCAACTTCTAACGAGAGAAAAAATCTAGTGAATATTTCGCGCTAATGCCTTTTTTTATTTCTTCTATAGCCACAACGCAATGCACGCATTCTACCAAAGAGATCGCCGCATTTAGTTCCATTTTAAAAAATAAAAATAAAAATATTATTGTACTGAATGAAGTCGAGTATTTATTTATTATTATTCTACCTAAAGGTGCTTTCCACGTCGCGTGATTCTGCGGATTATCACGCACGGCCGACGACCACAGACAGCCGCGCACCGCGCACAAGGCTCTTCCAAAGCAACGGACTTGTCTGCGCTACCACGGACGATACTCCCATGGTGCGTCGGTGCAAGCTGGTCAGCATCCGTCCACAATATCACGCACCGTGGAAAGCCACCTTAAGATTAAAAACTTTTTTGTTTTTGTATGCTCGCTGGTGCAACAAACAGAAATTAAAAAAATATAATACTTTAGCCCCTAGATCTAGACCCCTAGATCTAGCTCTGGTATGCTATAATGACGCACTTTTTGAGCAAGAGGAGTGAAAAGAATATTATCACACCGAGACGGTTAAAAAATATTTGAACAATTTCTTGCGCGTATTTTTATATGTTACATGAAAATGCTTCTTCTCAAGTGGTTGTCAAAGAAATAAGTACAAGATATACGCGACAAAGTAATCGAGAAGGTAGCAGATGCGCGCAACTTTCGGGTCCACACGACTCTTGCGAAACTTCTCCGCTCTTCTGTCAAGTAATAAAGTTGTAAATAAATCAGCGCGCTGTCCCGGTCTCGCTGCCGGTCGCAGGCCCAGAGTGAATCAGTCGAGGGCTCGCCGGCGAGCCGCGAGCGCAGCGAGACTTGCATCCGTTCACTTCGCGAGCTCGCCGCGTCTCGTTACACAACATAATATCTACAGTTTCCAGTTTGTTCCTTTTCCTCGTGGAGGCTGCCTTCCAGACTAGGATAGCACTATACACCTACGCGAGTAGATAAAAAGAGATGCATGTAACTCGTTCTAGGTAGACATCTAATAATTACCGATTGAAACCACGATGTCATACAATATTCTGTTTTCGAATGACTATTGTTTGCTGCAAATGGTGTTATGTGGAAGACATCTCCTATTATTATTTATAGACCTAATCTGCTTATTTAGGAATTTGTTAAAATAAGCCTTATCTGAAAATTCCATTGAAACTTTCGTTTCTTCAATAATTTACGGAGACGGTAATTTAGTATTAAAAGCCTTGCTCAGCCTTGAATCGAAATGATGATGATGATTTTAGTATTCGTACGTGCAATCCTTGGAAAGCGCGTTACATGTGTGTCTGCGAGTTAGTTAGCTCGTCGGGTGAGTGTGCGCCGCCGGGCTGAGGAGACGCTCCGCCGCGCAGCGAGCGAGATGCGATGAAGATGCTATAATAATATTTCATCTTATATTAGCTTAAGAACTGTATATTATACTAGAGGTCCTCCGTGACTACGTCCGCGTACGGAAGAAATTCGCCCGCTCCCAAATACTCATACCTTCCATACGCTGGGTTAATTACTAATTATTTTCCTCCCCATATTCACCAGTTTAGATCACCAAGTAGCGGGCTTTGAAAATATTTATATTATCATCGTCATTTATGCACTCCAATAAAATGTATGAGTAGAGATATTGAAATATGTTCTAAGATAACATGAAACATTATAGCATCTTCGTCTGTGACGGCTTTAATATCTGAGCGGGTCCGAGTGCGCGGAGCGGAGATCATGTCCGGCCGACGTCCGGCGCGCGCCCGGCATCGTTCGATTCCACACAATGAAGAGAGAAGTAGGGCCTTCGCTTTTCTGTGATTCCACAGGCGCGGCCGCCGACGCGCTCAAACGTTATGAGACCACCGTCGCCTCCAGCTCTACATCTACCGAGAACTGCGACATCCATCGAGCAGATTCATGTTAATGTTTGAGAATAGATTTGCATTCGACCGCTTCTCGGCACAAGTTAACCGACACTGCTGCTGGCTAGGATGGAGCACACTCGCTCAGGAGGAACTGATTCACGGTTCGGCGAAATTCAATGATATCATTAGGTAAGGTTTTTTTTACAAATAATTACGTAATGGAAATTTGCAAACTTTAATATTTACAAAAAAAAAATATAGTTCATCATCATCATCATCATCCCGGAGACGTCCACATAATTATATAGTTACATTGTATATCCGATTTATTTTATTTCAAATCAGATTATTGATAGTCTGTGGTTGTTCATTAAGCGTCGCACTTCACTAAGTGGGCGGGACCCGTCAACGAAGTACGGAATGATTGTAGTAGATGTGTTTGAAAAAATAATACGAAACTTCATGGCCGTGACCTGCCAAAATTATCCTCCTACGAGTAAGACTTGAAAATTCGTAAGACTTGACACTGGCTGAATGGACAAAGTGCGAAGACAAAAACTAAGAAAAAACAACAAAGCTTAGTAGGTACCCAGAGCTACAAATAAATCTTCCAAGGTTATATAATATCAATAAAATTTTGTGAGTATAATTATATTAATACTTTAATAAGGAACCTGGAATATTAAACCTGAACCTGTAAAATTTTCAATGATGCAACATAATTGAATGAAAAAAAACAAGTTTAATTTGTTCGGAGGCTATAGGTACCTACTGCAAGTTCTACGGCTCGGGCCCGACGTACCGTTTGCACCATTGACTTGCACCATCAGTGGTGCAGATGGAACTGCTTTGTATCGTTTGCACCATTCAATCGGGGTGCGTTGCGTGAGACAATGTTTCTACGAGAACGACGAAGTAAACCAAGCGTGGCGCCGCGAGCGTGGACCGTGGGCTGCAATAACACTAACTCTCCAGGCCCCCTAGCACGCGCCGAGGACTAATTGGTCTTTCCCCGCGCGGGAAAGTGATATAGCTAGAATATGTATAAGTCTGTCTTGTTTTCGCGGGGGAAAAAGTGTGGATAGACGTTTATCACGGCTCGCGTGCTAGGCGGGCAGCTGTTTAACCGAACTTCAGAATTCAGCTCAGTATTTTTGGTTTATATTTGGTATTTTGGCTATGCCAGTAATTATTCCTACATAAGATACTCATTTTTACAACAGTTTGTCGATAAGCCCAGTTTTAATCAGACGAAAAACTCTCAATCGAGTATTTCCCGGACATCGGAGCGACGGCGACGATGAGCTGCGACGTCAAACTTGATTGATTGTAGAAACCTGAGGAGAGTTGCGGGCTGCAGACTCTTTATCCTCGTATTTTAAACAAAAAAAAAGAAACCAGATACTTATCATGTATTAGATTAAATTTTTTGTCTAATGTTAAGTTATCGGTTATTTATAATTCCTCCAAAAAATTAACTCTAACAGGATAATGGGTTCACTACGTCTTTCCGAAACACATTTAAACTTGTTACATTTAATTATGTAATCAAGCCTTTTGAGCGAATTACATAAGCCGTATCATAAAGATAAGAGATAAGATAAGATAAGATAACGTTTATTGCTCAAAACTGTGTACATAAAGGTGTTTCATACAATTCTAGACACAACAGTTTATCCTAACGGACATGCAATATTTTGGTTGTTTATAGGAAAAGTTTTAGTGGTTATAACAGCCTTGTGATTCAATAGCCACTAACTATTACAAAATATAACATCAATAAGCATCAATAAGACCTATAATATTTTAACAAGATAAATAATACACTTTTAAGCTGAGATCAGTTTTTCTTATTCTAGATACAACTTTTTTAAATAAACATCTGTACTTCTATAAAATTCGTTAATGTTGTAGAAAGCATTTTCTATTAGCCATTTCTTTAAATTATTTTTAAAGGTATTCCCACTTAAGCATTTTATATGTAACGGTAGGCTATTTTTAAATTCGAAAATAACTGTCTGTTTATTACCTTACAACTAAACAGATCTCAACTAAAACTAAAACTAAATATATGTCGTGGCAGTGGTACATCACGTGGACACAGAATAATATTTTCTTCCTGATAACGTGGAAAAAATGATAATACCGAGTAACCGCGGGACGCAGAGACAAGCGTGGCCTCACTGCAGCTGCCGGTACTGTGGTAGTCCTATACTAGTCGCAGTAGAATTGTCTTGCATTGTAGGATCACCAGCGACGGTGATAAAGGAATGGACGGGCCCAGCGCTTGCAAATCGTTCAAAATTAACAAGCCAACACAATCAAGCATACCTAGCTCGGAGGAACTAGCTCTCTCTCTCTGGAGTGGCCATACTGGGCTTACCCCGGTCGCCAAAGGTTCAAGACAGAAGTTTGCTCATGAGCAAACATCTTTCATTGTCGAAAATTGTCGTATATAAAATAAAACTAGTTGATGCGCGTCACGCGTCATTTGCTGACCGGTAGCGCTCTTGGAAAAAGGTCTTGTAAAAATGCCCAGATGGAGTGTATATTGGTATAATAAAATATCGGAAAAATCCTACAATATAAAAGATGATATTACTTTGCTCCTGTCAGTATAGTTTTTAATAAATGTTAACAAAAAAGCTAAAAAAAATCAAAAGAACAAAATATCTATTTAGCTACAAAGTGCTGCCACAATTTTCTACAATCTCTCATTTAGCAAACATTTTGATGATCTGTATTACTAAATTGTTATATCCTTGGTCTACAAGGTGATAGATTTCCAGACCCAAAATATTGTGAAATATGTTAAAACAATATTATTGGTAAATATGTTTTAACACATACACACATATCGACAAACTTTCGCATTTATATTATTAGTTTGGTAACACATTGCATCGGGAGAGGCCACGTCCAGCATTGGACTTGGGTGGGCTGATGATAATTATGATGGTTTATAGAAAACCGGAGTTACATATTTTACAAGATATTTTTATTATTATTTAAACCTTGTTTATCTGTTCTTGTTGATAATACCAGTACAACAGGTTCAAGACTAATGATAGTAATATAATAGCTTTTTAAGATGTTTAATCTGAAAAAGCTCTCTCTAGATGGTTGAGTCAAGAACCAGATCGAAAAGTCGGTGATCTTTGATACCGCACGCATTGTCAGGACGTTCTTGGCTCTGCTGCAGTAACCACCGGCAGCTTGAGCCTTGTCCTACTGCCGGCGGTACCCTATTTTTAAGTTTTTTAATTACATTTGTATGCCTACATAATTATAAACTAATAAAGAAAATAAATGAGTGATTAAATTGGTATAGGTTTGTAGCATTTAAACTATAAGCTTAACGTAATAATAACGTTAATGCTTAATGTTTTCGAGAGCCACGGGCCACGAGCCAATGAGTTTTTTTGCACATGTTTCATAACAAATGACTCCCTCAGCTTAAAACTCCCGAGTTCAAGCTTAACTCCAAAACCTTGAACAGCGACGCACAGTTGCTAGTCTATCGGTTTTTTGACATTAACATTTCAGATGTTCTTCAGGTCTACATAATCTAGTTCCCCTCTGCCCATTCTACTATTGGACATACACAACCCACACAACCACCCCAAAAACTGACATCGTTTCATGATTGATGTTTCCAAAATTTGTTTTAATTTTTTTTGTTTGTTTTCTTTTATTGATGTTTCAAAAACTCTAACTTATTTCACTTTCATTGTGAGAACCACTTAACAGTAGAATGCGGTTCCCGAGTGGGTGTTACCCGATAAATACAATCTACATTTCTTCAAGTCGCAAATTAATCGGATTCTTCTAGGAAAACATGTTCCTCAGGCTACATCAGGCTTGACAAACAACAACAAAAAAATAAGCATACTGGTCATTAGAGCTTTCATGTTTTCAAAAGATGGCCACATTCTGTTTTCTATTGTGATGGGGTAGCACAATCCCAAAAATCGATGTTTTTCGTGATCAAGGTGATAAATTATATTAAGGTAATAGAAACATTTAAATGATTTTTAAAACGACTATTAATGCAGTGGTAAACGAATATTCTTGGTAAGGACTTACTGTAGTAACCGTCGATTTGAATGGTGTTATGACAATATTACTTACAATAGATACTTAGTTGAGCCCGTTTTTGTGATGTCGCGTTGTTTCAATGTTGCTGTAATTATATAAGCAACGACTCATCATTTACTATCTAGGCATGTAACTGGCTAGCGTGAAGCGTACCATCGCCGTTCTATTTACTTCTCTCTTCAGTGTTCCATACAAAGCTTTTTTTTTTTTTTTTTTTTTTGTTAGTTCTTGGCATCGCACGTTGTGCATTCTGCCAGTGTCAAGTTTATGAATTTGCAAGTATTTATATTAAAATCAAGTCAAATATGTCATGATATCACAGTCAGTCACAAGAAAATAAGTCATAGTCGAGTCCAAATCATGCCCTAGTAAAATTGTGGCGACTTTACTATGAGCTTCTACGGAGTTTTGAAAACAACACAAAAAGACATGTTTCACCACATTATATCACTTGCCCACACTCGTGCATGTAATTCAACACTCAATGAATAAAACACCACCATTTTTAATCATTAATTCGCGAAAAAACACAAGTTTAAGAAAATAATAGAATGCAACGACATGATTTTTCCGTGTTCCCGCCAAAACTCCCATACAAAGCTTAGAGTCAACCGGTTACAACGGCAAAGAGAAAAATTGCATAAATCTATCTCTTTCACGCATGCTATTTTTTCATACGACTGTTACGCTGCGGAGTAAAAGAGATGGAAATGTGACTACGTCCATTGTTTTCTCTGTCTACGGCTTTTGCTCAATACATTTGTCTCACTTTAATACCAAAGAGAAAATGATACAAAATATGTACAAATGTTACAATTTTCACCACGCGCACTTGCCGCCATTTGCGAATTCGCGCCATTTTTATATTAGAAACGTCAAAGATTGTTTTCTTCTTCCCTCCTAGGAGGATTATGGCATCGCACTTTGCGCATTTGCCAGTTCTGATTGATATTTATAATAATAAATTATTTATATAAATATTGTGTGATACACGTGCGGAAATCGTGAGTATGGTAAGCCCTCGACTTCGTCTCGGGACATTCGTCTACTCGTTTGTAAAAACGAACTTACTGGACTAGTATCATACTAGTTATTTATGAATGCGGCCGCCTCCGCAGGCTGCATGCGTGCAGGCGCCGGGGCCGGCTCGCGGACACGTCCAGTTTCCCTTGTTCGAAATGCAGAGTGAGAGCTTAGACCGGCGCGTGGCGACATGTCGCGCGCGGCTGCGGCCTCCACGTCTATTTATATTTAAGGTCGGCAGCGGCGGGCCTCTTCAGATACCACTTTCCAAATCGAAATTTCGAAATAATCTAAGTGCTATACTTTACTTGTCGCTTTAGTGGTCACATCATGCTGCCGGTGCGACATTTGTTATGTTTTATTGCACATACACGCCCGCTTGCTGCGGCGCCCACGTCGCGGGGTCACTGTAGTAGCGGCCAGCACTAGCCAGTCAGATGTACACGTAGAACGAACTCGGAAACTAATCTTCTTCTAAAAACTAATCACGTTTTATATTAGGTATGTATCCCGGCAGAATTTTCCGACATCCTTGGAATTTATTCGGAAGATCCGAAGTGAGGTTTAATTAAAATTGCAAATCGTTCCACTCGCGCGGCGGAGTGGCTCGAGTTCATACCGCCTAGTTCCGGACACGCTAAGTAGCCGCTCTGTAGATAAGCGCATTGAAACATGTCGGGGCCCTTTGTACCCGACTACCAGTCGAGGCAATATTTTCAAACGCACCATCAAGCGAAAGACTTAGCATTATATTTATTACAAGAAACATCTTTCCCTGCAACATTGGAGAGGCTATGTGCTGTAACATACATGTTTGAGTCTGGTGGTGGCAGCGCCGTGCAGTGCGGCTGAAAAGTCCGCTCGTTCTGTAGAGCGCGATGGAAGTGCGTTTGGTTTTTTGTGGCTTCCTGGCGAGCTCGTTAGCCGGCCACAGGAAGTCTCTGACCGATCTCCAACCAAATCGGCCGATCCGATGACAACCTTCACTGTCCCACTTCATTCGAAGTAGGGTAGATGACTGATGTTTATATCGTTGAAACCAATAGCTTTGATGAAGAATTTATGTAAATATAGTATGTTTATTGAAAAAAATATTTAAATCGGTTAATAATGTTCTGATAAATATATGAGCGTTTAAAGTTTTTGTTGGAGACAACTCTGTCCCTTTCCCACAAAACAAAAAATGACGTCACGCCTTTCTTGTGTGAATAGAATTTATATGGCGTACAGAGAAGTGACGTCACGATTTGCTGTTTCGCCTCTGTCTAGCATGATATTAAAATGCTTATAAGTCGCTTAGTTTTGATCAGATTTTTATTTTCTTTTCAATAATCAGCTATATTTATGGGCCACGTTTTTATAGGACAATAAAAAAACAGTCATTTAGCCTATTAGCGACATGTCTTTATTGCGATGCTAACTCTTTATTGACTTTATGGTGAGACAAGGATAGGGAGATGTTATGGGTATGCTTGACGCCATGGCATGCGCGGCGTTCTTTTACTCAAGCTGTTGCTTAAATAGAACAACAGTACAATACAATTAAATACAATTGTTTATTGATAACACCAAAGTAACACGTAAAATTTCAATAAGTATGTCACAAAAAATAATCACTTGTTTCATAAAATAATTATGCAAAAAAAGACTCTAATAATCTCTAATTTTAAAATAAGCTTCAATGTCTTACAACAAATTCTCTTGTTACCACACTCTCGGCTTGGTTTTGAGGCACGCGGTGGAAGGAGCATCCCGAATGGACGCTGGTATGCGGTTGTAGATCGCAGGCCCGATACTATACACTGACCTCTCCGACTTGACGAGACGGTGCGACGGGGTTATTAGTTGGTCTTTCTTTTTATTGCTTCGCAAAATTTGACGTGCTGTGAACGTCCCTACGTTGGAACGTTTTTAGGTTTACATAGGTGAACAAGGCTAACTGGTAAATAAGCTAACTGCAGCACGTGTTGGCTCGCTGTGTTTCAGTGTGTCTGCACTTGCCAGGTCGCGCCTCGGTGATGCCGTAAACACAAGAGAGAGTGCGACAACACCGAGACTCGGGCGGGTATTGTAACAGTATTCATAGCCAATGAATGCGGGCTGGTATCCTGCAGTGGACCTGGGCATGTTCTAAAACTGCAACTGCATCCAGATCCACCGGAGGACGTTACGTGATATTACGTTCATCGTAATATCAGGTAGGGTGGAATCAAACAACGCGACTCGATCTGAAAACCAATTTCAAATGGTGTACAATACTTATAATATTCCGCGTATTTTGTTATTCTATATTATCACAGAAAAAATCTTTACAATAAGAGATACTTAGGTATATCTTTTACATCTACTAAGTATTTGTACTTATTCATTTCGTCGGTTTCGGAACGAATACAAAAGAAGCTTAATCCTTTATTTCTATAATCTCAAAAAGAAACTGTAAAAAAATACGTTAGTAATTACTTACCGCGGATCATCGCGTCGATGTTCGCCCACAACACACAATATTATTTTTAGTAAATACTATGCCACGATATGAATTGAGGATTTCTGGGATCTGTAGAAATAATTATCTTAGATTATTATAGATTTAAAAAAAGCGTTCAAATCTGCCAATAAATGAAAAGGTAAACTTTTTCTCGTACTTCCAAAGCACTCTCTCGAAACGAACGAAGCTGCTCTTTTCAGTTGCAAGCAGAGTTGAGTCGCCTCAAAAGATGGATGCATGCACAGGATGCATGTGAATATAAAACTGGCAAAGATCTGAAATGTAAGGACGTTCTCTCTGAACAATCACGGTCTATGATGATTAGAATATAATTATTATGTACCAATAAGTATGTATTTACAAAAAAAACATTGTATATAAGTATTCTATCAGCTATGTACTCGTAGTTTCCATATAACAAGCTTTGCTTAGTTTGAGGCTAGATGGCGCTGTGTGTCCACCGATATTTTTTTTATTACTATTTCTAGCCTAGAGCGATATAGGCAGCTATATCGCTCGTAATCTTCGCAACGTTCTCTATTATGGTATGGCGTATCGTTATCTAGTGCAAACAAGTCTGACCAACGAGGTCGGAGTTGTTTGTTTATTTGCCTTTAGACTTTCGTCGGACTGGATACAATCTTTTTGTTTTTGTGTAGTACTTAAAGAAGATAAAGATCATTTATTTGCATACAACATGGTCGGTTTCATACAAAATGTGCACAAAATAATGTCAAATATAACAGTGTTACGTAGCTACAGCATGTTGTGCCGATTAGGCGTACAAATGTTAGGTAAATTTGTTGCAGCATGTCGTTGCATTCTATTATTTTCTTAAACTTGTGTTTTATCGCGAATTAATGTTTAAAAGTGGTGGTGTTATATTCATTGAGTGTTGAATTACATGCACGAGTGTGGGCAAGTGATATAATGTGGTGAAACATGTTTTTTCGTGTTGTTTTCAAAACTCCTTAGAAGCTCATAGTAAAGTCGCCACAACTTTACTAGGGTATGACTTGGACTCGACTATGACCAATTTCGTGTGACTAACTGTGATTTCATTTCATATCACATTTGACTAGATTTTAATATAAAAAACTTGTAAATTCATAAACTTGACACTGGCAGAATGCACAACGTGCGATGCCAATAAATAAATAAATAAAAAAAGTACACTGGACTAAATATTGTCTAGGAAATGGCAGTTTTTTGTGCCTATTAGAAGCGCCCTTTCGAGCGTCTCCGGTACTAAAATTGACATTTGTGTATTAAGAAATATTAGTTCCATGAATGCTCACACTCTTATCCGTTGGATATACGCGCTAAAATGGCGAAAATCAAATGGCTTCAATTTGCTATCGACAATAAGAAATCCAGCGTACTTGTATAATAGAGGTCAGTGTCCCATGCACACTATGCTATTTTGCATCAGGGCTGTCCTTCCTTTATGTACGCGCCGTTTGTCATGCGTCGTTGTCTAGTCACAGAGTCATATAGCGAGGGGAATCGCTCTCGGCTTGTTTTTACCAATATTGTTGTCTCCAAGAGTCCAGGATGTATCAGGATGTACCAGATAAAGCACGCCACAGTATTGTACGTCGGTCAGTAGGTACAAATTCAATTTGCCCTGTTCCCGCTAATCTATGCATACCGTTCTGTTATACTCGCTTTCACTTCAACGGTATTTGGCCAGGAAACCACACAGGTGGCTTGCGGCTGGCCACAGCTCCTGCACACAGCAGTGTTGTCGTAGCGGCCACGTATCTCTCCTCCTCCCCCCTCTCCGAGGTGCCTTCACCCCCGCACCTGCGACATCGTGCATTAATCATCTCCGCGTCGTCATAAATCACGAGCTCTGCTTCACGCGGTAATGTACGCCGACAGTGGCGCCCCCCGCGCCCGCCCCTTGCCCGCCTGCCACCACACTCGGACATCGTAGCGGCTGTGTGCAGTTTCGACATACTGCATCCCGCTGTTGAGCCCAGGTCTGCCCTCGGGGGACTGGGCCTTGCTACACCACCACTGGCCGGTGCGGACACATTCGCATTCGAACAACAACCTGACGAGTGTGAGGCGCGTCTCCGACCGAGAGCTCCGCCACGGGTGTGTTTTAATATTTATTTACTGGCTGTACCGGGTGTCCCTTGATACGCAGAAACTTTTTATTCCTTAAATTTTTTGGCGGTAATTGTTCGGCATAGAAATTGTTTTGTATAATGGTATCTTAGCAGAAAGGTTTCTTTGTAGTAAGTATATGTTTTTAGGCATACTTATTGTTTGGCCTTAAATTATTTAGCATGTCATTAGTTTGGCATTGATTTATTAGGCATAATATTGCGAAGCGAAAGTTTTATCATAATTATTATAAAATTGTTTGGCCGTTCCAACCAACCGAAGTTCGAGATAATTTCGGTAGGTTGTAACGTTCGTTCGAACAATGTAAAAAATAATCGTGAAGCGTTGACTCGCTGGCCGAGTGCAGCGGCGAGCGCCCGGCAGCGCTGCAAACTGTCCCGTTAGCATGGAGGAACTGAGAAAGTTGATTCGGAATACATTAATGGCAGCACAATATAGTACAATAGCTTGCCCCTAAAGTACCCCATTGCTTTCAGTAAACCGTCAGGCCATGTTCAAGGTTGATTTGACCGTAGGTACCACTTCCCCTTGCTCCGGCTCGGCCGGTGGTCTGAGTGTGTGTTTTGCTTGCGTCAAGCCGAGGCATTACATTTTGGTCGCTTAGTAGTGATCAAATAATTAATTACAATGAAAATTGATAATACGAAATCCCCCGACGCGCCAGTCTGCCTCGCCCTCAGCCAGTGTTATTTTGATGGCAGGGTGTTATCGTTATCAACTTTGTTGGAGGCTGTGGATCGCGAAATGAGGTTCAGTAATCGGTCGACACGAGCAGCGTGGCTGGGATTATACCGCTGCGGGCAATGATATTATATGTTGCTGCGAGCCGCTCGGCTGCCAAACGAACGCATCTGCAACAACATGGCAATATTTGGGAAATTGGTGCCAGCGGCGGCGCCAGGACGTGGGCGAGGCGTAGACGAGGCCGAGGGAGGGGGGACGCACGCGAGCGCAATTTTCATTACATTATTATCTTTGTACGAAACAGTTTCACATTATACCATAATTGTCGACACTCTGAAATTTTCGTTTGAAATTTTGCAAGTTGCAGAAACTTCATCAGTATTTCGGCGACGCCGTCTTATATTATAGGTATAGTTCAGGAGACTGTAGCCGCGCTCCAGCACGTTCACCCGATAACATCATTATACGGCCTTCATTGTATACGTGCGAACACGTTTGATCTGGAATCACATTAAGGGATCCAAATGTCTCAAGACATGTGAAAAGCATAGCTTCATAAACAGCTGAACCCACAAGTTCAGAGAACAATTTAAAACGAGTTTATAAGAACAGCAGAGAGTTGGCGCGATTTGTCAAAGCTTTTCGAATCTTCAAAAGATTTGCGACTCTTCCAGTTATATCTTCTTCTTTCTTATGAATGAGTGAATCGATCAATTACCTCTTTATTCTCACTTTGTTTCTTAAACAACCAAAGAGTGGAATAAATTTCAATCTGGTAGTTTTCTAGTTTTCGGAGATAATGCCTAGGTAATTTTAAGGCCAGGGTAAGTTTAAAATAATCCACAGTTTAAATCTACATAAGTAGGTTCCTAATTTATCTTTATCTATTCCCTTGCTTATCTACAGGTGGGTTTGAAGGCTAAACGCGAAATAAAAATAACTGTTTCTATATTATATGTGTGAAGATTCGAGTAATATAACAGGCAACCTGTTATATCTTGTAAAACATTTTATTTTATTTATACGGGAATACTCACGTTAGATTAAATCGGATACTCCGACTATAGTTTGTCAAAATGTGTCAAACCCACGTCAGTTTTCATAATAAAATCTCATAAAACGTTGTGTTCAAAGTTTCGAGCTTCACTGTATGACCAACATTTCGAGCTTCACTGTATGACCAAAGTTTCGAGGTTCATTGTATGGCCAAAGCTTCGAGCTTTACTGTATGACCAAAGTTTCGAGGTTCATTGTATGGCCAAAGCTTCGAGTTTTAATGTATGACCAAAGCTTTATGCTTTGAGGAGGGAAAGAAATAATAGATTTGTACATTTTACGATGCTGTTATGGCAATATATTGCATCTGCAAGCGCGACTTGGGATTAAACTCGCTACAGATGCAGTCGTGTTCGACTCGTACCTGCGCTGTTTTACAAATAACTCATTATACATTTTACTTTAATGATTTTAAAATGCGTGCACAGTATACAGGGCTAGTGATAATTTTATCTAACAACGTCTGGTATAATCATACTCGTACATTTTATAGTTTATGACTTTTCGTAATTCGATTATTTTGTTTAAAAATGCTACATAATCCATTTTATACAAAAAAATTACAAATCTCGAAGTACGGACTACGCGGGTGAAACCGCGGGGCGCAGCTAGATACATTATTGTATTTGCATTACCTATTTATATGTCGTAAGTTACGTAAGTTTTCCCTACAGGAGCAAGCAATAACCGATCTCGGCTATCGTCGACTTAGCAAATGACGCCAATTTACGAATATAATAAAAGTCTTCATTATTACTGCGGTTGTTCGCCATACGTCAGGATTATTACGACAGTTATCCGCCCCTCGGATCGTAATTAATTCATAAGGATCATTGATTTCGCTTTCTTGGTAATAAATCCATTAGATGACAATGTCGTTACAAGTATTCTAATTATAGTGTGAAACGGTGTGCGGTGTGTGCTGTGTGCGAGAGGTTGTGTGTATCTGACAGTGTGTAAGGTGTGTGTATTTTTAATGGTCATCGTTTTGCTATGAAAACGTTTAGCGAAAGTCTTTATTGTAGACTTTAAGAAATTATTTAAATATAAAAAATAATTTTGGTATATATATTTTTATTTTTTATTTTTATTTGATATTAAACAAACGATTTGACACAATCAAGCACTTGCTTTTCTATTTTTGACCGGCATTTTTATAAATATACAGTATCTGTGGAAGGCGAGACGTTTTTATAAAGGTATCGCCCTCCGCCGCCAGTAAACAAATACTTAGTTTCGAAAAACAACCCACTTGCAAATACCTATCTCGGAAACAGTTGCAGAATGCTTTACCATTTATTCACCGCATAGCTGCTATATTAAAACACAAAAGGTTTTTCTCCTAGAAAAACTCATAAAGTTCTATGTTTGCAATTCATTAGGTTTCCGTGTTTTTTAAACATATTAATATGGGGATATTAATACGTTTAAAAAACAAGGGAGGGGGCTCCCTCTGAATATCTTCCCTCCACTGTGTGCCCTACGTGAAACTGTTGTGTATACATAAGTACAGCGTGGTTAGGAATGCGGCCGCTCGGTAGATAACTTTAAATGAAATTCTTACATAGATTCTCCACTCGCTCCTCTCCCCACTCGGTTACAGCGGGCGGTGCGAGCAGACAGCGCGCAGCATAATATCTTAACTGGTAAAAATATGGCTACTGAGAACAATACATTTATCATAAATAAAAAATAAAAAACCGTGTCTCAATAGGTCAGTATGGTAAGATACTAAAGTAATGCATTCCCACGGAGAACTGCCGATACATTTCTTTGCGCACACAATAAGTCACGCAGCTCTCTCGTTTAAAATAAATTGGAAACCGCATGGACGATATTAAGTTTCTTTATGTACTGCCCAGCGATTTGGCAGATTCACATTCGTCTTAGAATTTCTAAACCTGATTAGAATTTCTAAAACGGATTGAAATCTTTAAAGTTATCCTATAAACTTGAATATCACTAAATACTTAAATGTGATAGAGCTAAACAAAGTCTAATACCAGGATCCATCTAAACTCAAACGTAGCTCGGTTCATGTTTTACATAGAAACAAAACTCAGGAACGAAATTCCCCACATAGCTCCCAAGTATTTATTGTCTGCTACAGGAAGGATACCTATGTTCCAGCGGCGTCGCTTTGAGTCGAGGGTCGATATTGACGGGTACAATAAACCATTTTTTCTCAAAAGTTCAGAAGCAATTAATTTTATTATGGTCGAATAGTCAATAAGGCCGCCGGCGGAAACTGAGAGACGCCTCGCGGACGCACTTGACTCCTTTCATGTTCCGATCAGACGAGCTTGATACTTTGACCAAAATATTTTAATGTAGGTATCATTAGATAGCCGATATTTTATGGCTGTTCGATAGCAGTCTACTGGCCAATAACAACTCGTACTTGCTGTGCTAGTAGACGCCAGAAGGTTCTTGAAGCATTCGTAATATGCGTTGCCAACATCATTGTCATTTCATTTGATTTCTTGTTATTTTTATCAATGATTCTAAAGCTAACCCAACATCTCATGCAAGCCGCCACGATTCAGTAATCACACAGACACATAATGAATGTCGTTTTCGATACTGTGGGACTCGTTGTATTTTTATGTATTTTGGGTCATGCGATGGTGAGTGTCGGTAGCCCTATAGTTTCACTAAGTACCTACGTTTTTATCAAACCGAAACACACTCATGTTTGGCGGCAGAATATCTGATACATTACCAAAGAGTGCATTATATTTTCATGACCATGGGATAGCATTATCTGTTAACATCACGAGAGCGTTTTGTCCCTTGTCCACCTCAATTTTATTTACCATTATAATGAAAATGTATCTATTTGCAAGTGAGTTATCATCGAGCCACACCTCTCGTGTCAGTACGAGCTATGATCCGCTAACACAACAACGTCTCTCCCCCTCCTGAGTCTTCCTCGTCGCACGTTGTGAATTTTCTTGTATGAAGTCTATTCGTAGTCTAGTCGTTGTCTATTGTCTATTTAAGTGTATTAAGATTTTCAAATTACATGTTTTTAGTTTTTCACACCAAACATAAATAATACAAGTTAAAAGAGTAAAGCAACGTTTGGTCTCTACGTCATGCGCGGTAAAGCGGGGAACACGCCTAATCACTTGAGGTTTTATTATAGTTATGGAAACAACATAAATACGACTCGTTTCACCATATTGTTATAATATCACGAACCTGAACTCGTGAACATGATTTTATTGAAGAATAAATAGCTCATACTTGATCCACATACTAATACCACACAGATGCTCATGGAAACTACATATTTTGGAATATAAATACAATGTAACGATAGGATATTTTCCCGTTGGCCCCAAACCCTAAGAGCTCTCTGGCCTTCGAGAACACTCGAAACTCTATTAGGTACCTGGACCCAGAGATGTTCAAAATTATAGATTAAAGATTTATATATTTATATATTATAGATTTAAAGATTACTCGTATTAAATGTACAAATGAGGTGGCCACGAGTTTGGCATGACGATAATTCACAATTAGCTATACTGTTATGAAACATTTTCCAGATAAGAGACTTGGAACGTCCATTTAGAATCTATAGTTTAGAGTATCTCTGCTCGGACATTATTAAAAAGGTCACCGAATGAATGCAAAGAGGCCTCTACCCAGAGTTCTGGCGACTGTTCAGCTAATTAATACCACTCCGGTTCACCCTTATTTACAGCTTTATTTCGTTGAATTTTTAATTGACGTCAGTTACTATGTTGCGCAAAGAACTGGGGCGATGTTAGATATTACATTTCATGTTCCACGAATCTGTTTATCTTCATCAAAGCCGTTTAAAGTACCTAGTTGTCTTATTATTTAATACCAATTGAAGGCTCTTTTTGTATTTTATTAATAAGTTATTCTAATTTTTGTTCCATCAACATGCGATAGTAATGTTACTAACGCAGACCCTTTTATTTTAATGCTGGCCACACTAGTATTGACGCCGAGGCGCGTGACAATTAAGCCAGCACAATAAAATAATAAGATTAACAAAAAATTTTACTTAACTTTAAGATAATAAAGATGCTACATGATGCTCGCCGGACAAAGAGGTTGCCTTCAAAGCCCAAAAAAGATGCATCAGAGCAATGTTCCATCTTTATAAAACTGATAGCTGCAAACCCTATTTCCATGCCTGTATATACTAGAGACAGCTACTTTTTAAAAATCCAATCCACATCTATTCGGTGAATGGACTGTTTCTGGCATTCGAACCCGCACACAGGGAGAATTGAAGCTTTGCCCTCGAGCAGCTAAAACGGCAATCGTACAAAAAAGTATATTCTGTATGGCTCCAATTATATATTCCAAAATACCTAAAGACATTAGAGATTTGAATGATACAGTTTTTAAGAATAAACTTAAAAAATGTATGACACTAATGCTATTACACAATTGCTTTTAATGGACAAACATCTTTTTTTGTTTTTACGTAATTTGTATTGATAATTGACCCAATTATACTTTTTGATATATTATTATTATATAGATTTACGATTTGACATTTCATTAATTTTTTTTGACGTTACAGTTTTATTTTTCATTTGACATCATTATCAATTTCTTTGTTAATATTTGTACGCCACACCAGGCGAGGACGTGTGTATATAGGTACTTACTTCTCAAATGAATGCCACCCTGTATGCTTCTCTGTATGTTGTGTACCTACCATGTTCTGACAAAATAAATATTATGATTATGCGCTTGGGCTAAAAGCGCATTACAAAGGATTAAATTTTTTACGGTACGTTCTCATTAGCGCCATCTAGCATTTGTTCGATGGAACTATTGCGACCTTTTTTTCTCAGTAGTTCCATGGAGCGTAGCAATGGAACTAGCGAGAATGATTACTCTCAGTAGTTCCACTAAAACCAACTAATTTTAACAGCTCGAGAGTTGTTCAGTTGGGTGAGTCGCCTTAAGTAACCCGCACCGCCAATTTTTGAATTATATAGATGTGCTTGTACCTATTAATTTGGCATTAAAAATATATATATATATATATTATATATATAATATTTTAATAAATAATGTATTTCTTTCTTTCTTTCATTAAGATAAGAATATACGATGGGACTGTCATGTATTTTAACAAAAGTCCCAAAAATTAAAAAAAAACAATTTTAAATAAGTAAGTGATATAAAAAACGCCAATAATTCCTATGGATATAAAAATAGTGTTTTAAACTTTTGTTTACTGCCATAAAGTACAGTATACTGAGGTGGAGTCGGGTGCAACTAGCGGTGCACTGGTCAGCAGTGGTTGCGCATGCGCACCAGCCCCGCGGACATATCGACGGTCAATTAATGCCGACACGTTGATTTATTACAGCGCCACGAATGCCGGGGATATTGAATTAGTTGATTAGTTCTACAAGCAAATATCAATATTTACGCATTACCTATGTCCTGCGGGCTGCAGGTCAGTTGTCGCGGTGATAATGCAACCAACATGCAAATACTTGCGGTTCTGTAACATTATACTAATATGCTATGCACTCGACAAAATCGGTTTATCAATTCAAATGTCATATTTTATTGTATTTAGCGCCAAAGCCTTCGTCGCTTAAAAGTCAAAAATGTCATGTGACGGTGTGGTGTGATTTAGGTAAATTACGTGTTTCACATACAGTATAATAATAGGTAAGTAATTGTGTGTTCCCACTCGTGAGTTTTTAAGCGATGCTCCGCTACAACATGTAACAACATACCTCATTTTTTCACGTCATCCCCAAAAATACACGTGTTTCTAATTTCAGGAGCGCGTCAGCTCGCCAGCGCGGGCTAAACGCGCTAACATACACGAGATGAAATATTTTGTCTGTTTTGAAACGATTTGCATCCACCGGACCGCAGAGCAGGGCGAATGGGACATCTTTTTTTAAAATTTTCGTGATAGTTTTATAAATATTGTTGTGTGAAGTAACCATTAGTGTGCACACAAATATAACGATCATTTATGTTTATGCGTTACCTACATTATCATTTTATTGGTATTGGTTTGTTTTTATTGGTATTGGTATTGGTATTGTATCCCAAAGATCTCAAAGTTCTGCTGATCATGTTTTGTACAGTTTCAAGAGAACCCTATAGGGAAATTTTATTGGAACAAAAATATCTAATTTGTGTGATTAATGTACTCGTAGTTATGCTTAACGTAGCTCTATTCTACTGCTGTTGTATTACTTGGTGAACAGTGATACAAGTAATACAATTATAACCAAGTAGTACGATCGCTCCTGCAATAAGCGCCGTCCGGCCGTTAGATCAGTTTGTATTCTGTCAGGCTCATACAGCTCCGTCCTGGGATGTCTCGTCGATCATACTCGGAAATACTATCGCAAATAAAAAAACATTTCTGTCGTCGTCAGTAGCAGAACAATGACAACTTAAAATTTGTTTTGTACGGTTCTATCCTAGCAGGGAGTCGACCTTGTAAGAAGAGTCAGGTTCTATCGAATTGACCGGTGATTACTTGATATGATACCTACTAGCAGATGTCACTTAGCTGGGTAATAAAAAGGTAAACAATTTGAGAAAAACAAGGCTTAAAAAAATAAAACCGGGAAGTTCATAACATGGCAAAATATTATAACGCGAAACTTTACTTTCGCATTGGTAATTTGAACTATTCCGCAATACAAATCTGCAAGTACATCAAGGTTGCTTATAATATTTTGGGTAGTACTGTGTAGTGTATGTACTACAGATTATTTTTGGTATAAAGTGTATAAGTTCCTTATTTTGGTGTCACCATCGTCTGTAAAATGTAAAACGTCATCACATCAGAAACATCAGATGCATATTGCGAGGTATCAGCAGATACAGGTAGGGTGGACTAGATCGTTGCAGTGTTTAGACGTTATTCACACAAAGATGCATTTCATATAAAAGACACCAAACTTCTATTTATGTTCAGTTATTAGAGCCCCGCCGGTCTCGGCAACATGTCAGCGCAGTCCGCTTGGAAACTGACCGCTCGCTTTCAAATAAATACTCGAACGAAGCTTTGTAAGTGCGAGGGAAATGGCTACGAGACGGTCGTAGCTATTGTCTACGGCGCTACGGCGTAACTACGACTATGAGACCGTGCAGCTGAGCGCATGAGGCCGCGTTTAACTCGTAATTTGAGAAGGAACACGGTCTGCCATTGTCCATACAAATGCATCCCTATTATAAATTTGCGATCGATTATGTAATTATGTAGATTATTTAAATTTTTATCATTACTTAAAACTTTGGATTGTATGCTATTTTTACTTTGTTTTCTTATAAATAATGCCTCTAGCTGGAGCAAACATTTTTTTTTTTCATTAAGATGATTTTAAGATACGATTTTTTTGAAATTAGTTGCTGATAAATAGGAAATGACAGAGACAAATCAGCAGACCTAGATGTTACACCTATTAAAAAATAAGGATTGCTCTAGCTAGAGGCATTATGCAGGAAGCAAATAGGGTAATACATTTGAATGGAGAATCGCAAGCCGTGTAAGGCCGTTAATCTGCATCAAAAAATGTAAGCCCCCAACGCAAGCCTATAGTACAAAAAAACAATGTTTAACCGAAAGTGAATGATTTAAAAATATTTTGAATTTAGCTCAACTTGATGCATGTTTGCTCCATCTGATCCCTCCGGGAATACGTGGATTTAGCAGTAACCCTGTATAATATAGTATGTATAGTTTGAGCATCACAGTGCTGTTGGCCGGCCGCCATTGTCGCAGCGCTGCCCGCCGAGGTTAAAACAGCCTAACTGTTTATGTAGCGACTCCAAAGGCGTTCCAGCATTGCATAGCAAAGTAAAGTTTTCAGTGAGAATTTATTATAAATAAATTGAAATAAATATACGAAAAAAAACTCAACCCCAAACTAAGCAAGCCTTTTAATATGGAAACCAGATAGCTGATAATATACTTATAGACAATGTTTTTCGTAAAATTTTAGTACACCCTGTGGCTGGGTCCACGGAACAAACATCTATGTTCGCCACATAAATGTATGCCCTGGGTGGGGATCGAACCCACGCCCTACAGCTCTGAAAGCAGACATGCTACCAACTGAGCCATAAGGCAGTCATTGGATACTTTATGAAGCACGTTTTAGCAAAAAGTTCCGATTAAAGAATTCAACACGCACGTTATTCTTCAGATTGGACAGTTGGTCTGCAGACTCGTCCGCGTAGTTCAGTAGAAGACGAAGTTATATTGTAGCAAATTATACTTCCTAAAATTAAAAATGATCTCGTTTACTACAATTTAATGTTTAGTTAGATTAAACGAGCGGAAGCGCTCCAGCGTAGAACGTATCCCGTGTGCGCGGGAACAACGAGGCGGCCGCGTGTCTCTTACTTGTAACTTGTAATGTAATTAAATGTGAAAGTTGTCAACAGTGCGCGAGTTATGATCTTATTTAAATGAGTGTTTCGCAAGCGCGAGGTGGAACACGACGGGACAAAGTTTTAATTAAACAAGTCGGAGGAGGTGTGTAGAATCGTGGAGCGGTGCAGGCGCGGCCGCGGCTCCCGCTGCGCAGGCGCCGCCCTGCCGGGACATTATACAGGGCGACGACATCATTCGCCACGGTCCCGACAAAATCCTTTCGGGATGTTTCTTCCCTATTTAAGTTAAGGCAAGTGACGTAACATTCCAATTATTTTAAGTTATTATGGTTTATATCTGCAACGTTTGTGCCACCCATGAATATCTCTACTAGCTACGTTCCATCTCTTTCTATGACAACCGGTCCATTACCAAGTCGGTACTAGTGCGAGTGAGTTCACGCTAAGAGGAATGTACTAATGTACTTGTCTACGTTACCGACTTTGTCCCGCAGAGCATGTGCCGTTACCACACTCCTTCCAAACTGAAAGTATAATTCAACGCGTATAAAGAATTATTAAGTGACTGCGATGCGGTTGGCTGTCGTTATTCCGAGCAAAGAGTATGTCGTGTTCTAAATATACATTTATGAGTAGGACCGGAATGTAAACGTTAATTAATGACGTGGCGACGGGCGCCCGAGCCCCGAGCGCCGGGCCCCGAGCCTGGAGGTATGCCGAGAGATAACAGCTCCGTCCCGATCTTTGCGGCCACCTCCATGTCGCCGCATAACCTTCTTTTAATGTTGTACCTGCTTAATATTTTAAAATATATTTCACGCGAACTGAATCTTAAAAAATTACCCTTCTTTTATATATTTTTACATGTCGGCTTCCATATTTAGTTGTGTTAAGTACAAATAAAGAACCTGGTGGACTTGGGTATGTCCTTAAACTGCAACCAGACCCACCGGAGGACGGGCAGCAGCGTCCTCTTGGTTAACGGTGGTGTACATTCTGCGATGCTCAAGCCGCCTGCCAAGCGTGGGGATTATGGCAACACCCCTCTATTAAGGGGGAGGCCTTCGTCCAGCAGTGGGCGTTTTATGGCTGATGACGAAGTACAAATAAATAATGAGGAATTGATTTATTATTACATTAACCATTTTCTATTGCGTAGTAGAAAACTAAGTTTCCTCTAAAATTCAATTTATGGATACTCGATTTTGATAGTT
Organism: Erannis defoliaria; assembly: GCA_905404285.2. Taxonomy (NCBI): domain Eukaryota; kingdom Metazoa; phylum Arthropoda; class Insecta; order Lepidoptera; family Geometridae; genus Erannis; species Erannis defoliaria. The sequence continues at coordinate 147,157 of FR990075.1, forward strand.
ATTTTTTACACTTGTTGTTCGCAAGTTATGGTTACAAATACACAAACGTACAACACATACAAACACGCAAACATACATACAAATACCAATCTGCCCCAGTAGACTCTATTAGCTATAGACTATTAGCTTACGTTTGAGTTTTTGTAGGCCTTCTAATAATAAAAACTAAGTTTTTTAAGTTTGTTAAACTCAAATCGCATCACATACATATGTCGGATCTGGCTAGGTACGAACCGCAACAGATAATGGTACTTTGGTGGCGTGAGTTTGGCGAGCGAGGAGAGTAACATAATCACGAGTAGTTTTCTTTTAATGATTATCGACATTAAGACACACTTCACATTTAACCTTGACTAATACTAAGTCGCTAAGTAAGAATTATTAGAAGTTGGGGACAAGGCGTTCCGCTAAGTAACAAATGCGACCGCTCTCAACGACTACCCTCCATAAAACTGAGCTCCTCGGATGGAACGTGTCCGCGTGCTCCCACCAGCGCCTCTGTCGGACGGTATGCGAAACCCACTAAATGCCGATTGGTTGCCATCAACCGGCTAACGACTAATCAGCGTCGCACGTTACTAGCGTTACAGCGGAGATGGCCCCACTTCCATCTCTAGTTCACCAGAACTAAACTAGGTGGCGTGATACTAATAGTGTGAAGGAGGTATTTAAAGCACGCTCCGACACCTACATAATTATATAGGATCTGAAAAAAGACTGCCAAAGGAATCTAAGAAATAAATATATTTTTTCTTATTCAAAAGCTCTTCCCTGTGCAGAATAGTATAGTATAGTACAGTACAGTCTGTACAAACCACTGAAGAGGGAAGAGAATAGAACTGAAATGTGACGAGCCGCGCTAGCTGGCATTAAGTGCAAATGCGCTTAATGACAATTCTATCAATATACATTTTTTTGACTGAGAATACTCAAAAAGACAATTTAAATGGACGAGTAGCAAACCAAACCACATTGTATCGTAATTAGATCAATTTTAATCTGTTGCAAAATAGTATTTCCAGCGGGTTACTTCAAATGCGCGACCAATGATTGTCATTTTTTCGTCGTAGTTTCTATAAAATTTTCTGTGAAACTGGCGACAACGGTTTTCCATAAAAATGCTTTAAAACATGTTTTGACAGCCGTTCTACCTAAGAAGTAGGGCTTTCGCTTTTCTGTGATACAAATCTACCTATTTGTATACCTTTATTGCGATAATTTTCGTGGAGTTTCCTTTCTTCAACGTAGGTTTGTTTGAGTATAGTTCTGTAGTTAGTCGTTCCCGCGCTCCCGCCAGGCGGCGCCACCTGCCTCCGACACGGAACATCAATTAGCCCCGGATCGCAACGTATCCTCCGAGATGCTCCCACCGTATCTCATACTCGTACATACTCACTGACGATATTAGCCATCATTTATAAAAAAAACAAAACCCTGCAAGAAGCGCCATACTTGCCGAACATGCTCGAATGTAAAGAACGAGGCCAGTGAGGCGCTACTCGCATGTCCTACACGGCGGACAGGACAATAAGCTGACCCCGCCGCCCTCCGCCCCGGACTAATTAGGCAATCACACTGTTCCAGTGGAGCCTAGTTCAGAACTATTTTAATTTGTCCCCGGGAGGGTCGCCGCGACGAGTGGCGCCCTCTGCCCGGGGCGCACGGACACAGGTCACTTTGATGTGGCCGGTAATCTCGTTACGTATCTAAAAGGAAAAGTTAATGGATTAAAATTAATTTTCAATTAACTCGGCTTTCAGTGCGTAATTACACAGCTTTCACACGCTTTGCCATTGAAATTGTTTCGTAACATATTCAACGGTGTAATGGTTTTATACAGAGTTCCGAGGTAGAGTATCTTGCCAGTTGTTCAACCGCCGGTTCCAGTTTAATGGGCAATGCTTCTATTGAATTTCCTTCGAGATTTCATCGTCTTTTATTCCTATAAATGTATCCAAGACACTGTATCTCGCTCCGGTAGACTTTCATACAACTATAAAAATATTTAATTTCGAACAATATAAATCCAGTATTAGCTGTTCTAACCTGGCCAGCGAGCTTACAGAGCGAAAGCGAGGTACTCACTCCTCTCCTCATTCAATCACATGCAAATACATACCTCAATCTTACATTTAGTGAACAAATCCAGACTTATTTATTATGTTTTTGAATAAATTATCATTATTTAATCGCTGCAAATATCTCAAAACAGCTTGAACCAGGAAAAAGACAGGAATTATAATGTCCTCAAAAACTAAATTGTGAGGAAACATGACGTTCGCGCGTGTCATTATTGCCGGAGGATCTTTTTGTAATTTCTCGGAAGAAACGGAAAGCTGCTCTAAGCCGCTTACTCAGGGAGCGCGGAACCAATTACTGAGACGTAGAAGGACAATACACGCGCGTGTAGGCTCTGTGCCGAGGGTGGAAGGTCGAGAGTCGCGCGGCAGGGGGCGGCGGCGGCGGCGGTAATTTCCCGCGGGGAGCCGGCGAACGATTGTCACGTTGTTTTTAATGCCTCTGTAGAGATCGAATGAGCTGCTCGATTGAACCGATCTGCATATGAATTGAATCATTACTTTTGAAATGATTTTTGTTTCCTTGGAATCCGCTCTGTTTATAAAATATATCATAGCGGAAAATATTTCCGCTGAAGTGTTAACGTGAAGCCTGGAATGCGGGACGAGTAGAATCTATGTTTTATTGGCAAACGTTAGCTTTAACTGTACAAATTAAATAGGCTCCTAAAAAAAAGTGTATGTGAGTGTACTGTATGTAATTGTTATTTTGTTTATATTTTTTGCCACAAATAAACGATTGCCTATTGTCTAAAATTGTCATACGCAAGTGGCCTAGTGTTTCAAATTTCTATACCTCCTTGTATGAACTAGGCCAAAATGTCACATGTCTTTAGAACAAACATATTCGTAAATTATGTTGTACTAAGTTTACACATTAATATATTTTTTACATGCCAAACGTGTAGACAACGACGTTTTACGAGGCGAGAGCCAATCGGGTTGCGTCGAATGTATATTCTTTTAATACTCTAGAAAGTGTCGCCTCCGATACGTCCACATGTTTGTTTATTTTTGTGCTTCTTCATTAAATGATTTATTCAAATAATGTATGGGATACATTATTTTAATATGGCAACACTTTCTAGAGTATTAAGAATATACATTCGACGCAACCCGATAGGCCCTCGCCTCGTAAAACGTCGTTGTGTATTACACGTTTGACTACCTGCCTGCACATAATGTTAACAGAACACATACTAAGATGTGAGTCAAGTACAAAAAGTCTCATTTCCAGTAGATAAGCGAGGTAGTGGTGTCAGCGCTGGCCGAGCGTAGCGCCAGTTTAGTGCGGCGCCGGAGCCACTTGTTGGGGCCGCTCGCAGGATGGGACGCTGTGTGCGTCGAGGGCCGCACACGAGTGTCGACAGCTCGCTAGCGTAAAAAAACGAAATACCGATTATACCTGAACTCGTACCATACAACTCCGAAATCACGCGACTACGAACGTTTTCGTTGATTTCGAATTCTCAGCCATATTATGTAATTACATAACTATTAGCATGCGACAGTTTGGCCTACTCGTAGTTGAACAAAGAGGTATAACAAATTTGTACCACTAAGCCACAAGCGTAAGGAATTTATGGCCTATGGCTTTTATATTATTATACTCCAAAGTATTTTTTCCTTAGCTCCACGGCCTCCTGGGTCCATTCCGGACCCAAGGTACCCCTGGAGTTCGGACCCGTGGCATCCGCAGATCCTCGAATCCTGCGCCTATTGTAATATATTATTTAATTATTTTTATTTATTTATTTACACATTACATCTATTATTACAGGTTGTTTCCTAATGCAATAGAGACTCAAACTCTCTTATTGACTCAAAAAAGTTTAAATGGATGACAAAGATAATGGCACATAATTTCCTAGATCATAAGAAAACGTAAATCAGCATTATTATCTAATTACTGTTCATAATGTACGTCCCATGTGTGCGTGTGTGTCAGTGCGCGCTAGTGGTAAGGTAACCAGTGCTAACGACGAGTACCGGCTTCTTGATTCCATTGTGTTCCAGGACAATTAAATTATTGCCGAACTTGTATCCGCTTATTTTCACCTCCATAAATCGTTTTTGGTAACTCTCAAACTTGTCTGAAGTTTATAAAAGCGCCTGTAGAACTCTACGAAAATATAATTTAAGGTTCAACTTGTTTTTTTCCGAAACGTTATCTGATTATTTTGCGAAATAATAATAAAGAACCCTGACGGCAAAATGAAAGCATTCTAGGGGTAAAGAAAATCAGAAATCCTCCTAATAGGATTACGGTTTCGCAATTTGTGCATTTGCCAGTGACAAATATTTTAATATTGTCAAGTTTTTGATGAATTTCTAGACAAATGAGTCTTAGTCACAGTTAAAGTCACAGTCAAGTCCAGTCATGCCACTGACCTCTATTATGCGTGTATAACAGAGGTGAGTGAGTCGTGCCCTAGTAAAGTAGTGGCAACTTCAAGCTTTTCCGAGTTTTGAAAACAACATGAAATTACATCTTCAGCATATTATAATAACTCGCCTACATACCTGCGCGTAAATCGGCACTCAATAAATAAAACGCCTTCATTTTTATGTATTAACATTCGAAAAGACGAGAAGTTTTGGAAAATAATACAATACAGACAATGATTTTTCGCGTTCCCGCCAATAAAACCCTGTACATTAATTTGGACTTGACCGTGACTGAGTTACCTAGGTGGTTTTGTATTTCCCCGATAATGAACGATGGGTGTCGTGTTCACACATCGTGAACAAGCCGGGTGGAGCACACGTTCCCCGTGACGGAGTCCGGATGGGACTAGCGCTGTCGAGGTCGCGGATGAATGCGCAAGCGTGCCCGCGGCCTTGACGCTGAGCGCCGAGATGGAACACCCCAGGGTTTTTGGTGAGTAGGCCGCCATTCTGGCGGAGAGTCCCACATAACCACTGGCTCCCCCCGGAGCCGGTGGTATCCCTTTCACTGGGGGAAAAAAAAATAAAGAAAAAAAGGTGGTTTTGACTGTGTTTAAGACATAATTAATAACTACAACAAACTAAACACAGAAACAACTTCTCAACGCTTTCTCTTCTTCTTCAACCTCTTTCTTCTTCTCTTTTTTCTTTTTGTTTCTTTCTCTTTCTTTTTTGGTTCTTTCTTTTATTGTAATTGTTATTTTTGGTGTGCACAATAAAGTGTTTCTATCTATCTATCTATTTCTTTGTAACATAGAAACTATAAAGACTACCTAATACTATATAACCTACTATACACAAAAAACAAAAAGATTGTATCCAGACCGATGAAAGCGTAGAGACAATCCAAATACATTAGACATTATTAATTGACTTGGTACCATTAACAAGTAGAAATAGTGTGCTGTCGGATTGGAGCGCACAACAACTTGAATTGGAAGAGCAGCAAACTGCGTAACACTCGCTCACGGTTGGCGAATAACAACACGATTGGTGTGAAGGTGGCCTATTAGTCGACACTGGCAGAATGCACTAAGTACGACGCCTGAAACGAATCAAAAATGTATGTCCCAGCGAACTGGCGTACACTTTTTTCCTTCATTATTAGTATCACACTTCGTGCATTCTGTCAGTGTCAAGTATAAATGTATGTTTTCAATTATTTCATAGTATCAAGTCAAATAGGTCATTAAATCATATTCAGCCACACAAAATTAATCACAATCAAGTGCAAGTGATTCACTAGTAAAGTTGTGGCGACTTTACTATAAGTTTTCGCGGATTTCTGAAAATAACATGGAAATACATGTTTCACCACATTATATCACTTCCCACACATGCGAATGTAATTCGACACTTGACTAATATAACACCAACAAATTTAATCATCTATTCTCGAAAAAACACTAATTAAGAAAATAACAAAATACAGCGACATGATTTTTCCGGGTTCCCGCCATAACTCCTGGCGGAGACTTTACGGAAGGGATTCATTTCCATTAAGGAGGTTTGGTATAAACGTAACAGACACGTGGCGCCACATGGTGTCACCCGGCTACACTCGCGCTCCTAGGCAGCAAAAACTTCAGTAAAAGTTACGTCTCCGAACTCTCCCCGTGTGGACTGCCCGACATCACGCCTGCTCCGCCGTTTCCACGCATCAATGTGCTCAAACTCAATAAATTTTCAAGAACTAAGTTCGAAAAGATTTGTTTTAATTCCATTACGCGGAAAGTATTGATTTATCCATTCAGAGAACGAGTTGGAGCGTTCTCTCAGTACTTAACGGTAATTTCATTTTGATTCCTTATGGGTTCGCCGGAGAACTGTAATGTTTTGCGACTGTAAGTTGAAGTAAGAATGTAGTGCACTGTGGACGTGAAGCGAAGAGTTCACAACATTTATATTGTTCAAGTATACAACAAACTACAAAGACTACTTAGCCTACTACACAACAAAAAACAAAAAGATTGTATACAGACCGATGAAAGTCTAGAGACAATCCAAATGCTCAAACCCACTACCAGTCGGCAGCGTACCCAGCATGCTAGCGGCATTGCCACGCTGGATGGCAATGCTTATGTGTTGGGCCAAATAAACGCATACAGTATACAGGCCAGGGGTGAAGTAACGGGCTCTGTGGAGTGTACAGTGGTGGGACCGGGGCGGACCTACTGTCGCGTTACGTGTGTTTCGAGGCATCTCAACACATACTCGGACTCCCAGCGGAGAGGTACGTGTGAAGCTTTATTATTAAAACAATGAAAGTCACATTACTATGTAAACGGCTTTCATCTTGCCTGTTTACCATAATATCACACTAATATTTATTATAAATGCAAAAGTTTGTCAGTGTGTTTATGTGTTTGTTACCTCTGCACGCCAAAACGGCTGAACAGATTTAGATAAAACTCGAAATAAAGATAGGTTATTTCCCGAAATAACGTTTATTATGATGCTACTTTTATCATCATCATCATCACACGGGTGAAACCGCGGAGCGCAGCTAGTTATTAAATAAAATTAATGATGTAGGTACCACAAACTCAGAACAAAACATTGGATCCTAGAGGTTCCTCGCAGACCATTTGCAACTTTAAACTTCTCTTTATTCTGAGGCAAATCGAACTAAACTAAATGACTCGAATTCAATTATTCTTGCGTGTTATATGTTCCATATTCTATAATATATAGAATATAGAAACCCTGTACTGAGCCGGGGCCAGATGTAACGAGATGTGGCGCGAGCTGGCGAGTGGCTGCGACCGGCCCGGGAGAGAGATTTCACACGTTCTATTGTTCTCTGCTCCGTGAAGCCAGTTCAATGGAAACCTCTGCTCCGGGAATAATAAATAACCATCTCGCGCGTGAACTACAGCACCTCGGGAAAATACACAATAGTGCTTCAGGATTTTTGGGCAAATAAAAAGCATATCGCTTTGTATCGAGTGTCGAGCGAAGCCGCGCGGGGCTGCCGGGCCCGGCACGAGCGATACATACTTATATTTTGTTTAAAAGTTTATTTGTCTGCATCATTATCATCATAATCAGTCCATTGCTGGGACTAGCAATACAGCTCGCTTGTCTTGTTTGGCTTAGAAATTGTTTTCAGATATAGATTAATTTATTACTTTTGCTTACATTTAACTTATATCTGCTTGCCTTGGATTTGAGGTGCATTTTATGCGACTTTCATCGAGTTATTGCCTCCACTGTAGAACACCACCTACGTGTCTCTGTATAGTAACCGGTTGTGCGTCAGACAGGCCGCCTGCCTGCCTCCCTGGCTCGCGAGCACGCTGCCGTGTCAGTGGCTGCGCGTCATCCGTCTCGTACTGACCGTAGAACAGACAACGTCATGGAAACTAAAACTATTTTATATGAAGTGTTTCCACACTTTGGGTATTTCTAAGTTTTCGTAAAATTTGATATTTTTGTTTTAGATGTATCCTTATGCTATCCACGATCGATTTGAGGGGCTAATTACGACAACCCCCTATACTAATAATATAATCTATCTTTAAGATACATTAACGCCGAGCTCTTTACAAAGGTGGCTGTTTGAATGATCTCGTGGATCGATCCAACCTTGCTGAGCACGTTCCAGCGCCGCACGTCCTGACGAGTAGAACGCTCGCTCGGGTGAAATATATACCTATATAGGTATATATTGAAAGTAGTTAGTGAGGGCGGGTGCGCGGAGGCTGCCCCGCGGCACCGGTCGGACCGGTCGGGCGCGCTTGCGGGCCTGCAGTCCGCGCCCGGAGCCGCCACGAGCCGCGAGTGCAGTGCAGTGCAGCCGGAGTAGCTCCGCCCGCGGTGCGGCGACGGAGCCGCAGCGCTGGTAGTGTGCTGCCCCGGGGACATGTCGCCGCGCGGCTGCGCCCGCGCACCATGCTCGCCGTCCGCCTCGCTAAGGTAGGACGGCAGGGCCGACCAGGTGGCCGCGGCTCCTTCCGCTTCAAGTCACCAAACGAGGGAACTCATCAACTATCTTTATCGATTGACATGAAAAGCGTTTTGTTCTGTTTGCTTTACGGTTTAGAATCCATACCTTGACCTGAGCTTCTACCATACAGTTCCTGGGTTGTGGTCTTCATAAGTAAAAGACTATAAAATTTTGGAAAAGGATGTGCTGAGTCGAAAGAAGATCATTTAAATATAGTAAAGAACTTTTACTATGAGGCCAAACTTAAAATAGTTAAAATATTTCAGGTGTTGCCATCTGTTACTAATGCAATAAGATCTGTAGAGGTCCAAATGAAAGCCTCAAAACCTTTCTGCTCGATTCTATTGTTTCAACGCGAAGCCGAACCTGTAGACTGTGCAATGAATGACACCGCGAAAAGTGAAGCTAGACGTACCCACGAAAAATGACGAGCATAGCTCACTCTTGACTCACTCGCGCACACCATAATTGGCTCACTGGCTCACGATGGATCATGTCGCGTCAATGCATTTGTCTTGTTTACACAAATGGTCTTAGTAATCTTATTTACTCCTATAAAATAATGAAAAACAAAAATAAAATTGTCTATTTTCATGGCTATTTTTCACGTACTTACTGGATAGTTACTACCAGTGCTACTAAGCCTGTTTCCATTATGTTCTGGTTGAATGGCGGTGTGGCGCACAGCCGCCGCCGGCGCCATGCATTTCTTCTGACCTTCGGACTCCCATAATTACACAATCTAGAGCACGAATATTGGTTCTGTCCCCATCACTCTTACCTATATCAATCTAAGTAGGAGTGACAGGCGACAGAAATAGTATCGCAGGCTCTGAAATATCCCGCAGAATTGTAGGGTGTGTTTAATTTAATGTATTTTTTTCATTTTAAGCTTGCGTTTGACCGCTAACTTGCCTGATGTTAAACGAAGATGCATTCTGCGATAGAGCACGCTTGCCTAGAAGAAATTGATACAATCGCAACTTGAACACACCCAGATTGTATGTATTGAGAAAGACCCACTCGGGCAGCACATTCCACTGTTTAGCACAATAAAAGTGGAATCAAACCGTTTCGTTCGTGTTTTTGGTATATCTAATACTAAAAGAATCAAAGTCCTGACTGACCGACTGACAGGCAACGCGCAACCTAAGCCGCTGGTCGTTGAAACTCGAAAGGAGGGCGGGCGTATTTGTCTTGAATCGTAGAGGTTCGAAATTCAACCCTTTAAGGGGTTGAAATGGATGAAAACTTTTGTTTGATAGTCTGATAGTTGTAAATTAGTACTTGGATACTCCGTTTTAAATAAAATAGGGGAAATAATTATTTTTATGATAGGGATTTTTACTTAAGGGGCTGAAATGGGGGATGAAACTTTGTACGGCAAGTTCATTGTTTTTGAAGTTATAGTGATGAAAATTTGTTTTTGGATAATTTATTTTTGCCAGACTGGTTCTAAAGGGGTAAAATAGGGAGGAACATTATAAGTGAATAACTCAGCGGTATGTACTTAACATAATTATTAGTGAGCGTGACAATTAATTATTGCTATGTGTGTAAAGTAGGTGCTTTCTTTAACAAGTGGTCAAATAGAAAACATGAAAAACTACGTCTGAGTAGACGAGTATTACTGTATACCTATAGAATATATATTATGTGAGAGAGAGTCCTCTCCTGAGAAGGTATTTGATCGAGTCTTGGTTGTGAAGTTGTAGATCGGGAGTTTTAACACGGACTTTCGAAGCTTGCAAAGTAAATTGATCCGAAATTCAAATTTACGCGAAAACTTCACTATTTTAAAGGCATCAGGCACATCCGAAGTGGAAAAACAAGCAGCGAGTTAGCGCAACTGTTCCCCGGGGAAAAACTTGCATACATTTGGAAGGAATTTGTGGCGCGACTCTACACTATAGTAGTTCCCTGCTATAGCTACTAGCTTAAAGGATATATATCTTCAATAATGCGACCCTTGTTATATGCATACTGTTAAGAAGTTGCTAGAGAATAAATAAATACAAATTTATTTATGTTAGTAAGTATAATATTTTTGTATGAAGTGTTTCCGCACTTATGGTATTTCTATGTTTTTAAAGCTTAAACAGGAAGAAAAATTATGACCTCCGGCAGGACTCGAACCTGCATACGACCAGTCTCTATGGGTTTCCGTCCCAACTGCTTTGCGAATTAAGCTACAGAAGTCTCTGCCTTAGATGCCAAATTTCCCAACCTGTTATAAGCTACCAACGCAGTTAACATAGTTAACGTAGTAAGGCAGAGACCTCTGTAGCTTAATTGGCAAAGCAATTGGGACGGAAACCCATAGAGACAGTTCGTATGCAGGTTCGAGTCCTGCCGGAGGTCATAATTTTTCTTCCTGTTTAAGCTTTAAAAACAAAGTATAATAATGTATGCGTTAAGCGTATCGGTAGTAGTAAGCTGAAAGGAGGCCATTCTACTCATCGTTATGAACAAGTTTTACTGAGCGGCCAACCCTGCCTGAAATGAGAATACAGAATGCATTTTTTTCCGCTAGGTGGCGCATCGGCCATAGTCAACTGTCAATCTCATATTTTTTATTGTTTTTCTACAATTTAATGGTTTTACACTTATTAGAATCGGATTACCAGGGAGAATCTGCATATACTGGTTTATACAGTAATCCTCTGCCTTGCTAATTAAAGCTCTGTCCAACATAAAATGTAAACAACTATTTAATATACAAATCTATTTTCAGGCCGTCAACAGCTGCATAGATTCTTAAAACAAGGCACAGTACCCAGTATTTTTCCTTGGACTAGATTATCGACAACGCCCTCATCAAGAGCTGATAGATATAAGCAAACTCAATTTTGCCACATCGGGATCGCCATCTGCAGATAGTTTTGCTTGTGGAACATCATTGCGAAAAAACTTCTTTCTAAGGATTAAGGTTGCCTGGAAGAGATCGCATTAAGCGATAAGGCCGCCATTTGTGCACTAGTATTTAATTTATTTAATCCTTTGTATGTTTGCTTCTTTGGTGTGAGCAATAAAGAATTTATCTATCTATCTCCCGTAGAACAGCAGTTGAGGGTAGGTAAGCAGTCGTTGGGAACAAAGCAACAGCGGTTCTTTTTTCGCGATTTAAGCTTTGACCGAAACACAAATAACCTCCTTTCACTTAGCACTACCGTTACGCAAAACCCCGCATAAAAGCGTATTATGACCATCTAAAGCAATCAGGTATTCTCGAAACTACTCGCTCTCTGAAGCGAGTGAATACCTCATGAGGTGCACACATACGTCAAGAAAGGGTCTTACGAGAGGGACGAATTAAGGGCGCAAACGAGGGTTGAATGTTCCAACGAAGCGTTCGGAGTCGCGGGCAACTGCCACTGCTTTAACATACAATGGCTCCGTTAGCTAAACTGCGAGGCTTAATGTGCCGGGAGGTGCCTACTGTCGTGTTATTAGGCATGTGTGGGAGCAGGAGTCTCGACCTGGACCTGCACTGTGATGTTAGGTTCGGTCGCCGACTCTGGAAATTGTGAATTTTATCTCCGTGCGATAAGGTTCGCAGTCGCCCAGGGTCGGCGGCTGAATTTAAGAGGACCAGAAGGATAAGGCATTACCAACACAAACAAAAACAAAAGACACGCACACGTACATAGAAGAGAATTATCTGTCGGAGCACTCGAAGTACCTTCCGACCGACTCCAACAATAGCCGCTTCTTAGCTAGATTACCTCAATTTGTTTCTATAGCACATATGTCAGTGGCTTCAATATCGCTTCGCAGGGACTCGGCTAATTGGACATTCTTAGTAGTAAGTACCTCAGGGAGATACATAACTACATTTATTTCTCTCATTATGAATTACAAGATACAAAATTCAGTCGCATCCTGCCTTAGCTGGACGGCGTTCATCCAACTTGAAATAATTATTAATAAATGGAGTTTTTTTATATATTAGCATAATCGACCTGTTAGAAGTCCACTGCTGGAATTTAACTTCAAAGAACAATTGGCCTATATCCACCACCACAGAAAAGCAAAAGCCCTAGTTCTTAGTTAGAACGGCTGTCAAAACAATTGTATGGACAACCGCTGCCGCCAGTTTCACACAAATTTGTATAGTCACTACGACGAAAAAATGCTAATTATAGGTTCGCGCATTTGAAGTAAAACACACGAAATGCCATTTTGCAACAGATTTAAATTGATCTAAATGCGATGAAATGTGGTTTGGTTTCCTACGCGTCTATATTTTTTTTTCTTTTTGAGTATTCTTAGTTTAAAAACATGTCATCACATCACATCATCATCATCATCATCAGCCCGGAGACGTCCACTGCTGAACGAAGGCCTCCCCCTTAGACCGCCACACTGTACGCCAACCTGCCATTTGCATCCACCGGTTGCCCGCGAAAACATGTATATTGGTAGAATTGTTATTAAGCGCATATACACTTGAGCCCGGCTAGCGCGGCCCGTCACATTTCCGTTCTATTCACTTCTCTCGTCAGTGTCCACCGCACTACGCTAGCCTAGGTGCTTGTTGGTGGATTCACGCCATTGTATTTGTTCTACGGACATTCGCTACGATCTTTTCCTTCACCGACAAGCCTTTACATAAACCGTAAGCTCATTGGTACGAGTCTGGGATTTAGGTACTAGGCTATCACGGCTTCGCATTTGACATACTGGATCCAAATATGCTGGCATCCTTACATTATAAGACGTAGTCGTACAGTCAGTGAATGTGGCTGGTTCTGCATTAGACCGGTTCGTTCATCAAATTCTGAGTTAGCGCGCTTGTCGTTCGGCTCGCGCCGCCATTCATTGTATCTTTGTTTGTGTTCCTAGTGAGTGTGTTACACGATTAGATGATCTCCACTAAATCAATACTGACGCGACCATAGCATAGTACCCACGCGCGTATGTAGTTATACCCGCTGGTTAATTACCCTAACGAAAGGAAGGCCTTCTACTAGAAAAAAAATACGCATTTATACGTTTTGACTGACCAATTAATAGAGGTTAAATGTCTCCGAGTATACTGGGGTAAAGTGGTAAATCGTCCAAGACTGGTAGATTGGCGTTTGTGTGTAGGTTGCTATGTATGTTTGTTCGGCGATGACTTGCGAACGGTAGATCCGATGTTTATGAAATTTTGTGAGCAAGTAGGTTAAGTAGGGTAGGGTGCAAATACCATTATCAAGTTCGAATATGAGCCAAATTGGTCAAGGGTTAGAAGAATATAAAATGCGGGTCGCAATATCTCAGTTTGCTGCGAACTACTAGTTTTAGTACAACTTACGATAATGTAAGAATATGAGCGAAAAGCTATGTAGGAGTTATGAAGTGAACAGGGGTCGCGAACTTACCTTTTGGTGTACACGAGGGTTCCGCGTACCGAGTACCTACCTACTCGTACTACACGAACTGCGCGCCATTAACGTTTCGTTGTCATATAACTAATAATATTCAAACTAAAATTTTAATTAGACTCTCATCTTCGCCAGGATTAGTCAATTAATTTACTAAATTACATAATTTTTTCACTAAATCGGTATCTCTACTATGCTTTGTCTAAATTAGGTTGATCATTTTGACAACTCATAGTACGGATGAAGTAGTGTGTAATCGGTAATGAACTATTTTATGACTATAAAAACCTCCCATAACGACTCCTGACTCTGCAGATCAGAATAACGGTGACGAGAAAACCAATGATTAACTGAAAACACACATTATACTTTATGCGTAAAAAAGAGCAAAAAAACGTGTAAAAGATGGAAAATTATTAATGTTCCATAACCTAGTCATTATAAGAAAACCGATTATAGCGCCACATATAATCCGGCACTGCGCCCGGACGAGTGACGAGTTACAAAATGAAATCGTTAGGTATGTAAGCAATAGTATTTTTTTTAATAATTGGGTGATAGATAATTACAAATATTTCCAAAAAATAATATAGTTACCCAAATGTAAATTTTTATTATTCGATTTATTTTATTTCAAAACCTTGGAGGATCTAGCTCTCTCTCCTTATATAATCAAAGTTCAAACCCGATTATAGATAGTCTGTGGTTGTATGTTATGCGTCGCACTTTACTAAGTGGGCGGTACCCGTCAACAAAGCATGAATTGATTGCATTAGATTTATTCGAAAAAAGAATACGGAACTTCATGGGCGTGAGCTGCCAAAATTATCAACATAATTTACACAAAGCATAGTACACTATACATTTAGTGGCGATATGACGCGGTAGAGTCGCATTTTCATCTCATATCTGTAAATCAGATCAGTTGCGCGCCGCGGCTCGCGCGTCTCCGTATAGAACTGTTACGTCGCCGCTTTACTGCCTTTTCTGTATGATAATACCATTTGGCGCGATCACAATTTTACATCTCTGAACATGGCGTAATGTAGCGCATACATCGCCTAATTCCATACAAACGACAAGATCGCGCGCCTACTGAGCGCGCTATGTATCGTAAAACGCGGATTACAGCACCGGATTATGTAGCAGTTAGTACGGCCCTCCCTCGTTTGTCGCGTCATATTACAAGACCGCCGTGATAGCACGTATCTCGCAGATTACGAGTGCTGTTAAACTAATACGACCTTTATATTGCATTCAAGCTAATTGCGACAACAAAGAGGTTTCCTTGTGTAAAAAAAAATAAAAAAAAATTTCACCGGTGTGTGTGTGTGTACATCGTCTGACCAACGTCAATGACAGACGGACTTTTCATTATTTTCTATTTTTCCTTTATCTATGGCAGCCTCCATGGTAGCGGCGGAGGTTTGGTTTACAATATCTTAATATAAATTAGAAATCTTTGGCCATAAGTTTTTTAGCGCGAACAATAATCATGAAAACTAAAATCTGTCGTACTCCGCCTCCGGTTAACTCTATGAGAAGTTGAGGTTAGTAACAATTTTCTTAAGAATTGTTTACAATATCCCCGAGTGAGTTGTGATATTTCTCATCGTAAACTCGCAGCTAGCTCTGACAATTCATTGGAAAGCTAGGACAAAGGATCGAAAACAACTTCTTCCTAGTTGAAAAGCTTTCTGGAAGTGCAATCAGAACTGCGGTTCTGTCGCGTTATTGTTTTAGTGATGTATTCTATTTACGTTAGAGTCACAGTTCCACATACGTAAAATTTCCTGCGAACTGTGTGAAACGTTGTGAATGTGAAGAGGTGATGTCGTTTTTGTACGTCATGTTGGGGCTAAAGCGTGCACTCACTAACGGTCACTGTCACAAGATCATAGTGTGTACTGTGTATCTATAGCCTGCGCCTCAAACGTGCCGGCTGTCCCCTCGCCTGAACAAGACGACGGACTATAATCAAATTAGGATTGCACATGATTAGATTAATGACGTGTATAGATGTGAGTTGAACGGTAACCCTCTCTTCCAGCGCACCACACCGCAGGCGGTCGCGTGCCGGTGTTTAGTACTCGAGGGGACTAGTCGGTTCTTTGTGAAGTAGAGTCGTGAGTAGTCCTCAATGGAATGTACATTTCAGCGACGAAGTACAGCCTGTGCCAGTGTATGTCGAACTAAACAATTCAATAGACGCTTGTGTCGCCCCCGCGAACTGCACTGTACCGGTACCGGTTACAGCTAGTAGTGAGTACGCGCCTTTATTGAGTAATCCTTTAGCGAATCAGTTCACGTGAGCTGGACCAGTAAATAAAACGACAGATATTTCAGTTCCAGTGACGGAGCATTGTTTTTGCAACGCGAGCCTTCGATCTTTGTAAATACCTATATAAATTTAGTGTCGCACTCAAATCCATGCTTGCATCGCTATGTGATCCAAAAAAAAAAAAAAAAACGCCTTGTTACTAGCCGTGTGTCGTTCTTGAATTAATCCTTCAATTGAAGTACTTCAGCTGTGTTCGTCCTTCATTCACTACTTCAGATAAAATGTAGCTACTTCTTAGTTCAGCTGTCTTGTTCACTCGAAGTCGCGAACGATGAGACACGAACGAGCCCAGTGAGGAACGATATTTCTTTGGGAAGGATAGATAAACGTATGTTCTTAGTAGTTAGGTATCGAATGGCGAAATCATTTAAAATGAGCAACTGGACTAGTGAACTAGATGAGTGAAGTACTTCTTTTAATGAAAAGTTACGTTATGTATCTTTTCATTTTAGTGACACATTCTGCGCAAGCCTACTTGTTACGTATCCTTAGCTGCAGCCTTATCATGTAACTTTTCGGGATCGCGATTTGTCATAAATGTCACTTGTCACTGTCACAGCTTCACAGTATCACGGAGGGATTTCTCTCGCTATCGTTATCGAATGAATGCATTGATTTCCTTAATTAAGTTAAGCAAATCCGTCGGTCTTTTGGCGTTTCATCCTGCCCTGCAGGGTCAAATGAGTTTTGGCAGTGACAGTGACAAGTGTCTATTTTTGACAACTTGTATCCGAATCGCGATCCCGAAAAGTTACATGATAGCCTCGCTGGTTATATTGTAAAACAACCTATAAATTGTCATTTGATGGCACGGCGACAAACGCTTGCGCGAGTTAACTTTGCTACTGGCGCCATCTAGCTCCAATGAATCGAACTACACACGCGAAGGTGCCAGCTATTGAATCATAACAAGTATGCATCTCGAACAGAATGTGAGTCTCGCCTATTTAAATTGTGGTTACATGAAGTTAAATTAAAGTTCCGTGACTAAAAACTGTGACGTAGTATGCGGAAATGTTGGTAGATAGTTCTCAGTTTTCGAGAAGTGGACATACCGGGGCAAACAAACATTATTAGAAAGATCTATCCTTGGTCAAGATCTTTGAGCTACAAACACACTATCTTGTCCGTTCTCTAATACCAGGTTTACGAGAAACACGAGCGGCGAAACACTCCAAGTATTCGAGTTGAAAGTGTCTCTAAATAGTTTGTGTGAATATTCCCGAGCCTGGCTTTACACTAGCTCACATGTAGCTACCTCCTTGTTCTCGCAGCAATATATTAATGCAATTTACTTCTGAGTTGTGTAAGCCCGCCCGCAAGCTCACTAACGAGCCGAGCGAGAGACTCCACTCCCTTCTCACACGACGCTGCACACCTCACTCACTTCCCACTCCACACTCTCTGCCGCCACAGGAACAAGACGCGGAACTAACGAACTCGGCAACACACTGCTGTACTGCCATTATGTACTGTATCTGCTTATTTGCAGTTTCGCAGTTTTACCCTAAACATAATATCTCTTATGTCGCTCTATGTTTGACACTAGTATGAACCCAGCAGATTCAGCGCCTAACACAATAATCTTCTGGTGATTTGGTAGATAGTAATATTATTGTACTAAACTTAGGACAAAGCGGATAAAACTGGATAAAATGAAGAATGGCGGCTGTTTCCTGTTTTTTTGGATCGTTGAGCCGTAATTATTATGAGTACAATATTTACATTAACTAATTTTAGTTTAATTTTATTATCATTCCTTCTAGTTTACTCCTGTCAGTACACCTGAGCCCTTGCATACTCATTTTCAACTTTAAAGAACTGTTTAGCATATTATTTGTCTGCTGATAAACGACCGACATCAAAATAGTATTCTAAAGGTGCGTTCGGATAGCCCCTTGGTAGCAAAAATAACTGTTACAAATGCCAATAATGATCACATGTAGCGTTCGTTTTGGGAATGTGTGTGCAAAAGTTGCATTATTATCTGTTTTTGCTCACCGTTCGAATAGGTCAAAAACAGCTAAAAATGCCATCGTAATCTGCCACTTTTGACCCACCTCGCGACATGGGATCGTTGTGATCGTTTTTTGACATTAAGATTTTGACGTTTGATTTTCGCGGTGTTTTGGAGTTTTGTTTGTCAAGTGCTGTCCCTGTGACATTTGTTTGACATCACCGCTAGTCCCTAGTGACTGTACCGTTCGTCACTAGACATTGGCAAAATTGCGGCAATACCGCAGAAGCCACGAAGAAAATTGAAGTTGAAGTACCGTTCGTTTTGGGTAGGGAACAAAAGTGGCAAACATGGCAAAATTCTCAAACCGAACGCTTTACGTCAACACCAATTTTGACAATGCTAATAATGCCAAATAATACTCTCGGTCTTAATTTTTCCAGAACAATGAATAATTAAGCGACCAAACATTAGCATGCTCATTGTAATGTTGTTCATTTGTTTCCGCGATAGCGATCGCACCGAACATTAAACAAGAACCCGCGGCAACACATTTGTTTACAAATGTTGTGAAAAGCTTGCGCGCGCTGGTGAATTAAGCTTTACGGAGAGCTTAGTGGGCTAAACACGAGGATGTCATCAAAAGCGTCGAATTAAAATGTAGGAATGGTCGTAAGTGCAGGCTCGAGGCGGGCGGCGGCGGGCGGCGGCGGGAGTGGAGGAAAAACGCGCGAGGAGCGTGTCGAGAGCCCTCGCAGGCTGCAGATGCTCTCCGGAACTTCTTTGATTAAAACTTATGCAAATGTGAGGAGGAGTCAAGTGGCTTCGGCATCTTCTCACAATAGTTTGGATTCGCCTGGGGCTCGAGGCAAGAGCGCCGGGCGGGGATATGCATAATTGATTGATTTAATTATTACTTAGTAAGGACAAAATTACTATTGAACATTTTCGATGTTTTTTAGATAATAATACAAGTGTGTACAAGTTTGTCAGTTTTGCGCGAGTTTGGTCAGTAGGTGCGCGAGTGCGACGGGCGATTATTCGCACGACTCAATTGCTGGTATGGCCACGTACCAAGCGAGTTTATTACAGTTCTCGAGTTTCGAGTGACGTCACTACCAGCGTAAGTCGCGCGTACTGCGCCCCCGCCCGCGGCGAACGGTTTCGACAACTCAGCGTTAAATTTGAGATTTTGTTTGTTCTTGTTATGAATGAACTTTTCAAGTTTGGAATGTTGTTCGGAGAGGTTTAACGCAATTTGTCGGCGGCCTTTGTAAATATTTCATTGAGTGTGAGCGGAAAATACGCGAAAATATTTGTTTCTTTTTGATTTATTTCGTGGAAGAAAAGGGTGAGGCGAGAGTTTGTAATGTGTGGTTTGTCTTCAATATTAGTTTTAACACTTATTGTCCATTAGAAAGTAGGAAACAATTTTATGCAGCGCCATACCGAGCCGCGGCTGGTTCGGGAAAAAACAATCTATTAGTTTTTATTTACTGTGCTAGCTTGTGAACGCCTTCGCCCGCGAACTTCAGTCCCTTCGACTTGCCTTTGTCTATCTATTTCCCTTCAGGCCGTCACACTACTAACTCTTAAGTTGCCCTAGTCTCGGTCTACTGTAGAACGGATACGCTCACTAGAAAAAAGTTTCATCCAACCTTTTATAGCCCATTTTAACCTCTTAAATTTTGATAATCGAAAAACTCTTTCTAGTAAATGTCTTCACATTACAAAAAATACATCCTCCAAATTTCTAGTTTCGTTTAGTTCTAATACGTCCAGTGGTTTAGACTGTACGTTAGATAAAGGCTTTTAGTGATTGACTGATGACTGACAGACATCTCAATATATTTTTTCGATGTTTCGAGTCTGTACAACTAACGGTTTAGGCTATACGTTGTCTGTCAATCATCAGCTATAGTATTAGAGATAGATAAAAGGTTTTTATTGAGTGACTGATGACTTAAAAGACAACGCACAGCCTATACTGCTGATCCTTTACACTTGAATTTTCGAGGGTGTATTTTTCTTGATGCGTAGAGGTGTACTAAGAAAGGTTTCTCGAAATTCAACCCTCAAAGTTAAAAATTGGTGACAACTTGTGTATAGAAAGTTTTTTGTTTTTAATGTTATAGTAATGAACGTATTTAAATAGTTTATTTAATAAAAGAAAATAATATGGTATTTTCAATATTTCTTATATATCCCGTTTGTTTGTTCTAGTTTCTATAACAACAACCGTCAGCCATGTCAGAGGCCTTCGGGCGGCACATTAACTGTGACACTAGGGCTGGCCACTCAGCCTATACGAACTTACTTACTTTTTTAATATTTCTTGACTTTGATTTAAGGGGGTGAAAGGGCGGGTGAAACTTTGTATAGAAAGTCCTTTGTTTAAAGTTATGATACGTTTTGGATAAGTTGTGATGTTTTTATTTATATTTGGATTGAATTTTTTAAACAAAACAATAATATTTTTTTCTAGGGTTGATTTAAAGGGGTGAAAATGGGGACGAAAATATAAATGAATAGCCAGCATTTATTAGATATTTAGGAGCAGGGTAAATCTCTTCAGTACGCGGATGAAGTCGCGGGCGGGACCTCTAGTACTGGTTTATAAAGATTCGACTAAATAAAGCATAAAATATGGAATCTTGGTAGATATGTATAGTGTATTGTTCCTAGTCACTAGTCTATCGATTATTATCGGATACATTTCAGTTAATGTGTTTCAGATCTGCACGAACAAGATTCTCCCTGCCCATTCTATTATCGGACGGCCAAAAGCTCGAAAAAGCGACATTGTTTCATGGTTGCTGTTCCAAAAACTCGAACAAAACATTTTGATTCTATTTTCATTGTGTGAACCGCTAAACTGTGGAATGCGATTGGGTGTTACCAGACTAAATACAGATACAAATAGTTTATTGATAACACCAAAGTTACATGTCAAATTTCATTAAGTAAGTCAAAAAATATATTACTTAGGTAATAAAATGAAATAATAATTATAAAAATACGTCAATAACCTCTTATTTTAAAATAAGCTTCAATGTCATAAAACAAATTCTCTTGTAACCACGCTCTGAGCTTGGTTTTGAAGCACCCGGTGGAAGGAGCATCCCGAATGGAAGCTGGTATACGGTTGTAGATCGCGGGTCCCAAAATATACACTGACCTCTTCGACTTGACGAGACGGTGCGACGGGGTGATCAGTTGGTCTTTCTTTTTATTGCTTCGTAAATCTAAAGTGCTGTGAACGCCTACGTTGGAACGTTTCTAGGTTTACATGGGTGAATAGGGCTATCTGGTAAATAAACAAACACAACAAACTAAAGATGCGAGTGACTCGATTTCTTCTGGGTAAGCGTGCTCCACCGTAGACCGTATCTTCACATAACATGACGAACAATGATGGCGTGATGGCGGACAAACCTAAACCTATATAAAAAGAACATATTCGACAATGATCAGAACTTTACGAAATTTCGTAGGCAAGAAATTCATTTTTAAGTTACGATATAAGCAAAATCTAGCTTTGGGTCAAAATAAAATTTCGTTTAATAACGAAGCCAGCATTTTGACCGTGCAATCTAAAATTTTATAAACAAATTCTATAATGTGACGCAGTGGCCAAACGTTCAGTGAGAGTCGTTAAAAACAGCAGTGGTGGGTCCATGATACAATATTCATGCCGCCCTGCAGCGGCGGCGACGGAGACGACGTGACGGGCACGGCTTGCTGCTGGAATTAAAATATCGTCTAAATAGCTGCGAAGTGCGAATACTAGCCAGACATTAGTAACGAGGTTAGCGTCACTTAGTGTCCAACTTTATTCATTAGTCGCTGACTCAATTAAGTTCCTCTGTCGCATCTACCCTTGTCTAGCTCGCATATTTTATAATTTTTATGTAACGAAATCACTGAGGCTAATTTTCTTAAAAGCTTTTATTTTAAAGTTTGTTGCATCTTATTATGAAAACAGACGTGGTATTGACACACTTTCTTTTTTTTTTTGCTAAGCAGGACGCAGCTGCTCGCGCGTCAGTCTCTGTTTTCACTCTTTGAAAAAGGTCACCGGATGTGATCGAAAGTATAGTCTAAGTATCCGATTTAATTAAACGTGAGTATTCCCGTATAAATAAAACAAAATTTGTTGCATCTTGTTCTTGTTTTATTTTTTGTTGTTCACTATGTAGTAAAAAAACTAGCTAAATTAATTGGGTTTGAATTTGACAGAAAGGATCGAAAAACTGAGCTTTTTCCGAAATTAAAAAAAAACTATTTATACATTGCAACTTTTTTTTAAAATTTATATGTGATTGCCCTGATAAACCGAATAAAGTTTTGATGATAATCAATACAATACAATACAATAGTTTTATTGATATCACCAAAGTAAAACGGCAAAGAAGGATGGCAGAATTTGCCTGGGTCCAGAAAAAAAATACCCATCATTCATGTTGTTTATACAATGTGTAACAAAAAGGTTCAACAATACTGAAGGGTATGTATGTACTCATCATTATGAACAACTTTTACTATGGGGCCAACACTGAAATCGCGAAAAAATAACAGTTGCCCCATACATTTTGTCCAAGGTCAATGAAGTTTTTGTATGGAACAGCAGATTTTTTTTCTCGATTTCGATGTTGGCCCCATAGTAAAAGTTGTTCATAATGATGAGTACTTACATACCCTTCAGTATTGTTGAACCTTTTTGTTACACATTGTATATTATGTGGAAATGCATGTTATATTTTAGTGTTTTTTTTAAATATTAAGCTTAATATATAAATCTGGCAATTACAACTGACTTTGCTGCAATAAATACTTCCTCTCAACTCCACCACAAATGAACGGGTTTGGTTGAAAGTGAAGATAGCATAAATATGTTCAGAACTATGATATTATTATTATTACTTATCTTTAAAAAATGTTATAGTACAGTGAGTGAAACCGCGGGGTGCAGTTTGTATTGCTACTATAATATTGTGTACAGCGAAATTATTTTCTAAACAAAAAAAGAGTTTAATAAGTGGAATGGAGATTCCCAGGCCACAAGCGAGCATTAATCAATTAGGTTGCGATTAGGTCCCTAACCTAATTAGGTCCCTCGGACTCATCGGGCAACCAATCAGCCTGGATGCTTCACTAACTAGATCTCAAGTTTTTTGTTTCTTTACTTGTTTACTATAATAAAATTGTGTTTGACAGTCGTAAGTTTTATTTTATAACAAACTCTGTTTTTGACCACAACTTAATGTAAACTCACGGTGTGGTCGAAGATGGTAGACACAACCAGGGTTTAAGCTCCTCACAAATGAAAAGACAGTATAAAATATAAACAACACGATCGTGCAAGTGCTGAAGCTGTGCTACGCAATAAAACCTTAAATATAAACCACGGTCTCTGTTTGCACAAAAACTACTTAACTACTTACTACTGACTCTAACGCTGAATGTGCGATAATTTGAAATACCTCTTAATTTTTAAGTCATTTGACACAGTTTTGTTTGCTGTACATTCATAATTTTGCCATGGAGTAGTCTAGATTGTCTGCAAATCAATCGCTGATCACTGAGCATTTTAATTCTACATTTATTATTCGTACTGCGAAGATTTATAACTCTGTTGGAATGATAATTAAGTATACTGAACAGTAAATAATAGATGTCTTAAAATATAAAGTAAATAAGTTTCTTCTAGTGTGCTCTTTCATTCCTTAGCAACAAACACGTATTGCGATGCGCAAACCTGATACAAACAAAAATAAAATTAGGAAGACACAGTAATAGGGCCAGTAACAGGTTTAGTAATATGTCTTAAAACTGCAATCAGAGCCACCGGAGGACGGGCAGCAGCGTCCTCTCCGTTAACGGTGGTGAGCATTCTGCGATCCCCAAGCTGCCTGCCAAGCGTGCGAATTATGGCAACACCTCCCTATTAAAGGGGAGGCCTTCGTCCGACAGTGGACGTTTTCTGGCTGATGGATGAACCTTCTTTGAGTACGGAACTCTAAAAACTAAATAACACACAATTGATACCACAAAAAATTGTTTAATGATTTTTTGAAAATACGCCAAAGTAATGCATTATAACCGTCTACCTATTACCAAAGATAATACAATACTATACAAGTACTATAAAATACAGACCATTAAAGGTCCATAGATTCAATATACAGGGTTAGTCCTAATCAGTTAGCATCCTTTTATGGGCATATTCTGTAACAACTTTTATTATCGGGCCAACAGTATTGAAATCGCAAAAAAAAACAGCTGTTCCATACATTTTGCCCAAGCTCGATGAACTTTTTGTATGGAACAGCTGATAATTTTTTTGCGATTTCAATGTTGGCCCATACTATAAGTAGTATGTTTGGATGTACATAATATGCCCTTAAAAGGACTATAACTGACTAGGACTAGCCCTGTATACCTACTACCGTAATAAATATATGCAAAGGCACAGGTAGGTAACGGATAGACAAAAGATGTGACAAACTTGACGGTTGGCTCATCCAGGTGTAAAACGCAAAAAACTAAGAAAATGAGTTCATCAAAAAGAGTTACTGTTACAAGTAAACAAAGCTAGCATAAATTAATAACTGACGAGCAAGTAGAACAACAATAAACTTTATCTTTACCACAGAGAGTACATAATTTAAGACTCGTGACCGGAATCGAGGAGTGCAAACTTGCACATTCTGGCGGCAGCTTGCGATGACGTTACGACATAGATTGACGATGTTGGCTTAGGACGTCCTGCCGTTATCGTCGTGCTGCCGATACTTCACAGAACTAGTTGCCGAAGATTTGAAAACAGTTTTGGAATGAAAGCCGACTTAATATTAAGATCAATAAGATTCAAAATTTCTTTAACAGATAGCGGATGGTCTTGCCATCCGCTATCTGAAATTAGAACTGATGTAGGAAACTAAGCTCTATTTCCATGCCCTTAGAGTATCGAATGTGGAAAGGGGTGGGAAGTATAGGTATAAAAGAGGAAGTTGCATGCCATTTGTCGTCCGCCTCTGGAAGGCTTTGATTCATATCTTGAGTTATTGTTTAGCGGGTTATTGATATCTGTGGAATCTTCACACTAACGAAACAAAATGTGATTCATAAAGATTGTAAAAAATATTATAAATATGGACAGTTTAAACTTGGGATTGCACCACCCATTGCTTTAGATCAAAAAAATATTATTGTTTTGTTTTAAAAAGTCAATTCAAATACCAATAACATCACTATGACTTCAAAAACAAACCAGCAGGCTGTCGTTGGCGTTGTCTGCCAGTATGTTAGTCGTGACGTAGTACTATTATTTTCTTCTGTGGTTGAGTCAGGACAGAAGACAATATTATTTAGAAAATTATATTAATAGCAACAATGTACGATACGATTTTCATGTTAGTTAAATTAACCCCTTCGGCCGCGTACGAAACCGGAGGTTCGTAACCAGTTACGGAAGAAGAAAAATCCATCTGATGGCACGAGTACCTACTAGATAAAGTTTTAATAGCTGTGTGAGTTCGCGCCAAGTATGCAGCCGACCAAACAATGCTTAACTAGCGAGTAACCCTGCGGATAAGCTGTAGTACACCCCCGCAGGGGTGGGCCGCGCCTGTCGCGCTGTATAAGTGACGTGGTTTTATACTGTAGGTACTGGTCGGAAGAACACTTCATGCCCTGATACACAGTGTCATTTTTTGAGCGAAATGGAGTCGTGAGCGACTTGATCATAAGGTCCTAGGTCGCACAAGCTCTCTGTCATCGGGGGTTTAACAGTACTGTCATTCACAAATCTTACGTTTGTATTTGACATTTAGAGATCATAACATTTATAATTGTGGTATAATATTGCTTCCTAAGTAGCACAAGGCGTGCACGAGTGTAAGTGATCTATTAAACTAAAATGTTTTTTCGTTGTTGATACTCTAGTACCATTGAATTTCGTAAACACGGTAATTGTTTTTAATATCCTGAGGCAGGTATAATTGTACGTAATCTAAGGCAGGGTGATGCTCCTCAGCCTCCCCCACGCCGCGCTTCCGACACTCAGCTGGCAGAAGTAAAATAAGCAGCTAGCTAATGTACTGCACAGTGCAGTAGACGTCACTGCGTGCTGCGTGCGGCTAGCCCTGAAGAGTCCAGCAAGTCACATTGTCGGCATACTGGCAGAGGCGCGGGGGCCGCCGCCGCGCCGGCCGAGGCGGAGCCGGGGCTGCTTCGTGCATTCCACCCGGCACGGGAATCAAGGTCACACCGCCTGACGACTTCACACGGCTGCTTGTGTGCTATGCTACTATTGAAACATTTTTAGTACTACATACAAAAGATTTACTCCCATAGCAAACGCATCTAAACGTATTTGAACCACAATTCATCCTGTCCTACTAATGTTAAAAATGGATAAGTTTGTCGGGGTGGGTGTGTGTATGTGTATGTTTGTAACTCCTTCACGCTGAAACGGCTGAACTGATCTTTTCCTATTGTTTTTTTATTTGTAGTGCACAATAAAGACAGATAGAAAGTCTTTATCTATATTACCGGCCGGGAGTACAAATTAGCTTGCACTGTCTAAAACATGATAGATATATGTACAATATACGATTCTAATTATAATAAGGACAAGATCTGTTTCTTTGCATTCAACATCAATGGCTTCTCGACAAAGACTTATTCGGTAGCAGTCGGCAATACCGCACTCCAACAGGTACATAGTACGAAACTTCTGGGTTGCCACATCGACGGTGCGTTGACATGGGCGACGCACATAGACGAGCTTTGCGCGAAACTGAGCCGCTCGTGCTTCGCGCTCCGGCGGCTTGCGAGCACCGCCACCCGCAGCGTGGTGCGCTCCTGCTACTTCGCGACCGTCCACAGTAACATCACGTACGGGTTGGAGCTGTGGGGCCGCGCTGCCGATCGGAACAGAGTCTTTGTCATGCAAAAACAAGCCATACGTGCTATATGTGGGGTTCAGAACGACGTCTTATGCGTAGAGCTATTTAGGGAACTTCAGATACTGCCCTTGCTGTGCGAGTTTATTTAACAGATAGCCCTATTCACCCATGTACACCTAGAAACGTTCCGACGTTGGCGTTCACAGCACGTTAGATTTACGAAGCAATAAAAAGAAAGACCGACTGATAACCCCGTCACACCGTCTCGTCAAGTCGGAGAGGTCAGTGTATACTTTGGGGCCCGCGTTCTACAACCGTATACCAGCTTCCATTCGGGATGCTCCTTCCACCGGGTGCTTCAAAACCAAGCTCAGAGCGTGGTTACAAGAGAATTTGTTTTATGACATTGAAGCTTATTTTAAAATAAGAGATTATTAACGTATTTTTATAATTATTATTTCATTTTAGTAACTGATAATTTTTTGTGACATACTTCATGAAATTCGACTTGTAACTTTGGTGTTATCAATAAACTATTTGTATTTGTATAATATTTACGTACGTTTAGACGCTTTTGTATGGGAGTGATTTTTATTGTGGTGCTACTCACTTACTTATATCAACATTATTATGTTTGTGATTTGAAGTCTTTAACAAAAATAAGAATAAGGTTATGAGAATTAAAGCCTGAGGACTTTTATTTTTTGGGCGAGGCAGGACTCAAGAGGCCGGCTGGGCTACCGAGTGAGGAACCCATTGACCGAACCGTGTCAAGGATCTAATCCTTTGAATACCGTTAACTTTCTATACGTACCTACTTAAATGTCTTGAGTGCGTGTATAGTCTCCGGGCGACCTAGTATGCTGACATTAGGACTGTTTAGTTGTCCTACATAATTGACGCAGCTCTTTATCTGACTCTCCGCAAATTTTACGCAATAAAGCATCCAGTGCGTCCGCTACGCGCCTCGTACGACATGACATCCGTACCTATACCTACATGTGACATCCATAATATTGTATTCACAGCTACTAGGTATTTCAATTAATATAAATACCGTTTCATTTTCAAACTGGGTCCGGTACCTCATTTTATATTGTTTATTTGATACTTCTTCTTCTTCTTTTCGAATCGATGTTTCGTTTTCGTAGCTATATCAAGTGTTTCGACCAAAACTCGGCCACCTCTATGGCACTATCCGTGGCTTTATGTAGGTCGTTAAGGGAGCAGATTGCAGGGCACGCCGCACACTCCAGAAGATGTGACATTGTCTGCGGGAACACACCACAGAGGCATTGGGTGTCGGTTTTTGATACTGCACGAACGTGATCTAGGACGCACGCTTAGAACCATACAAGGAACCTTTTTATTATGGATTCGAAAGCACTCATAATAGTGTAGGTACATAAAAAAAGCGAAACTGTGACGTTTCATGGTTTTACGTATCAAGATTTACCAAAAACTCGTATGGAACGGTTTGATTCCACTTCTATTATTCGAACTGTTAAACAGTCATACAATACAATACAATATAACTTTATTGCACACCAGAAATATAGAACAACTTATCAAATAATCAGGGTAGGTACATTATTTGGCAGTACAAGGGGCGGCCTTATCACCTTAAGCGATTTCTTCCAGGCAACCCTTTTCATAATAGCCCAAGTACGCGGTTCAACTTTAATTGTACCAACAACTTCTTGCAATAGTCATGTCAAAAGTTTTTAATTCCAAAAAAAAAACAATAAACTATATGTGATTGTTTCAGACGTTACTTTGGGAAAATTCAATTCAACCAAAACGTCGTTAACGACATTAATAATTGTTATGGCCCTTTTCCTATTAGTACTCGATACAATATACTTACACACACTACAGTCACAGAGTTACAATTTTACATTTTGTCCAAGGTCAATGAACTTGTTGTATGAAACAGCTGATTTTTTTCCGCGATTTCAGGATTGGCCCCATACTAAAAGTTGTTCATAATGATGAGCACATACATACCCTTCCATATTGTTGAACCTTTTTGTTACACGTAGTATAACAGGTAGGTTGTTAAATTATTACAAACACGGTCCAAGCTATTTACTAAAGGTCTGTCTTCGCAAGTCGTAGTACCTATATCGGTCTCTTCTAGGTAGGCGTGTTCAGTCGTAGACTGCATCTTTGCTTAACACCAGGCGTGATGGTAGTCAAAAGCGAGCATAATTACTATTAAAAAAATATATTTCAAGTTTCCAGATTCAGATTTAGATATTTATTGCTTCCATAGTGTAAAAGAGAGGACGACTTCATTTTACAATAAAATGCCTAAGTATTAAGTAGAGGTTTTTAGCAGGTTCATCATACATTAATAATAAATTGTGTCAATAAT
Organism: Erannis defoliaria; assembly: GCA_905404285.2. Lineage (NCBI taxonomy): Eukaryota > Metazoa > Arthropoda > Insecta > Lepidoptera > Geometridae > Erannis > Erannis defoliaria. The sequence goes on from FR990075.1 coordinate 176,588, forward strand.
AGTAATTATAAATTAATGTTTCATAAACGATAAAAATAAAAATAAAAATTGAATAATTATAATTACTAATTCGTGTTATAATCTTTTAAAGCCTCCCACTAGGTGGACCGACCACATTGTAAAATTCACGGGCAACCGGTGGATGCAAATGGCAGGTCGTCGTACAGTCTGGCGGTCTAAGGGGGAGGCCTTCGTTCAGCAGTGGACGTCTCCGGGCTGATAATGATGATTATAATCTTTCAAAAATTCGTCAATTGCTAGTAAGAAATCGTAAAAAAAAAAATGTTAATTCGTATAGGCTGAGTGGCCAGCCCTAGTGTCAGAGTTAATGTGCCGCCCGAAGGCCTCTGACAAATCGTCTAAACAAAAATCTAAAAAGAAATCGTTTTAAACCATTTATTCTCATTTTGGCCATTTATTTCACTTTTTATTTCATTTGGTAGCTACCGACATAGATAAAGTGCTAGCTGAGTGCATCTGCAGTCGGGACGTGGGTAACAACAACCGGTTCCCGCGCCGCAGAGTACACTTTACACTGTTTATCTTTGTGCTGCCGTGTTTTATAAGTATGCGAGTTATTCCGTACGAATTTACAAATCTCAAATAATTATATTATGCACGGCATGGTTCACGTTTTGTATTTAGTAAAATAAGGTTTGCAACTGGCTGTATGTTTGCCAGGATGCTGATGAGTTTTTTCTGGTCAATGAACAGCTGCTGGTCACTGCGCAGACTAACAGAGCGCCGCGCTCTGTTGCCCCGTAGTATAATACCATAATTTAGCCTCGAATGAGCGTTTGCGTATTACGTCATGATTGCTGTTTTCATCAGTACCTAGCACCTACTCTCTTTTTATTTCGCGGAGTGCGTATGTGAGAGATGAAAGTTTGGATTTAACTTTCATCACGTGTGATTGCCAATTTATATTAGTGTCAATCACAACACCTAACAGAGTGAATTATTTTATCTAGTTTAGTGCGTGAAATGAATAACTCAATCGAAGCGGTTGTTTCTGATACGGATGAAAGGTCATTCCCGGGTTTTGTTCTGTAGGTGCAAAAACTATAAGGAAGGAAGCACTTCATACTCTATTTTAATAATAATCTATATAGCGCCATCTACTCGACTCTCAGGCAAGCTGAGCTCAGCTTGCCTGAGCTTTGGGGTTGATTTCAGTCGCTCTTCACTTCTGCGCGTGTAGGTCCATTAGTTTATAGTTCCACCGCCACCCCAGAGATGGCGCTACCTGCTGGCTACCTGCGACTTTACCGTTCATTTTGGCACACCAATAAGCTATTTACAAAAACTGCGTCCAAAGAATACGAATATAGCACCTGATATCAGCCGGTGCATGATATAGAGAGAGCTACATCCTGCAAGCATGATATTTACTTACTGTACCCTTGGCAGACAACAGACAGATCGGCTGAAAGATAGAGAAGATAGAGATTTAATCAAACGGAGACATGTCGGTGAACATTTTAAGAAAAAAAACATAACGGTCGAATAATGAGAACCTCCTTTTATAAGTCGGTTGAAAACAAACTACCTCGGCAGCTTCATTTTATTTTATACAATTTCTCTCCTAGCAATTAATAAAATAAGACAAAGGTTTTTAAAAAAACGGCAATTCTATCGTTTATTTTTTTATAGTTATCTGATCTTCGGCGCACATAACTTCCCTTTGGATGAAGAATTAAAACATACACTAAATATTGGTGTTGTAAGGATCAGTATTACATTTCAGGTCACAGGCATACCTTGAAATAATTATTAAAACTTTTCACTTTTTTATTTTAATTTAGCACAATGAAGAAACTATTGAAGGTGCGGCAGTGATATGGTAGGTCCACCAGTCTCTAGCAGAGCTGCTTAGTTCATCAGGACTGTCACAGTAGATTGGCCACCACACTAGCCACACTCCATATTCTTGTTCCGCTATCCACTTGACAGGAATAAAACAATTTGACACAGTCGCCAATGTTCATAGATGTTTAATGTCACTTTTAATATCTAGGCATATTATGAACCAAATAATAAGATTCATGCTCCAAGCAAAGTGCTCGCCTGATGGCAAGTGCTTCTAACAATTTGATTCACGTAGATTGTACTTGTCTCGCAGCAGCTGTAGTTAATGCTTGTCTATCGTACATTTGCAATCTGAAAATAAATTTAAAATATTATATTTATTAGTAGTTTGAAAATAGTACTAGGGCGGAATTCTCTATTCTTTATCTTCTGGAGAAATGTACAAAATTTTACATTCGTAGCCTGTCCGAGCAACATGCCTCCGGTGCCAGCTGTCACGTCACTATGTTCTATGGTCTACGATGAAGATTGTTCTAACGAATAGTTCAACCTAAGCTTCGCGGATCTACTTCGCACTTTACCGCAATTACCTGAAAGCTCATCATAATGTAATCTAAAGAAATCGTCCACTGTGCGTGACACATCTTGCCGATCTTATTCTTCCTGTCTGCAAAACGGGGATTGAACTACATTCATTGAAATTCTGAGAAGGTACTTGTGGTTGTGTAAAATGCTTTTTCCATAATTTATAATGGGTAAGTCAAAGTCAGACAGGGCTGGGCATTAAAAAATAATAGTGGAGCCGTAAAAAATATTTCGACAAAGAATCTCGCAGCGAAAAAGACCCAAAGAGGTTTATGGAATGTGTCTAGGAAGATCTCAGGAGAATGAGACGGAACACACTCGAGACCCGCGAAGTCAGAGGAAATCGTTAAGGAGGTTAATAGACAAAAAATGTTGTAGCGCCGAAGGAAGTTACTGAGGAGTAAGATCTGTTTGACCACCAACGCGCCGGATAGAAAATGACAATGCCGACGATGATAGATCACACCGAGCTAGAAAATGGTTATTCACTGTAACCTTGAAGATGGCAGGACGTAGTTTCCGGAGTAGAACGATGACGGCCACTTACCCACATAGGAGGCGGGGCAGTCGTACAAAAGCTTAGCTCCGTGCTGCGAGTGGGACGTGAAGCTGAGCTGCACGATGTTCTCGCTGTACGTGTCGTAGTTCATGTTGGCGTACACGGGGAAGTGCTCGCATGGCTGGCCCAACTTGTACTTTCCTGGAAAACAAATAATTAATTTAATTAATTAATACTTCATCTTGACAGATTGAATGGACTTTAGACTTGTGTTCAAATTTGATAGGTCTTTATAGGTACGTAATTAAATATTAATAGTAACTATTTATAATCTATATATATTTATAAAAGAGAAGCGCATAACTTTCTGACAAGAAATCTCAAAAACTACCAAAGTTACGATTCTGTAATTTTGCATGTGTTGTTAGGTCGCAGATGCTCAATAAGAACAAATTTGGCGAAATTTCACTCCTAAGGGGATGAAATGAAGGGTGCAAGTTTGTATGGGAAAAATACTTTTTTCATTGTTACCACGACGAAATTTCTTACGCATATTAAATAATGGGAAAAAATAGACGTTCAATTCATATTTTATCAATATCAACCCGTAGAAGCGATTTATGAGGGGTGCAAAGTTATCCATGCGAAATCTCAGAAACTGCCATAGCTACGACTCGGATATTTTGCAAAAGTGTTTTTATGTCGTAGGTCCTACATAAGACGGTATTGAAAAAATCCTCCCCTTAATAGAGGGTGCAAATTGGTATGATGACATTATTTTGTGCTAAGCTATAAAAAGTTAAAAACTTGAAAAGAAACCGACTTCAATGCCGTGCAGCAGTTTTTACGTTATATTTCACTCACACCTTGGAAGGTTTGTACATAGATTTTTTACCAATAATTGTCTATTTAGCCTACTCTGCAATATGGGTTTATATCTATATATATAAAAGGCTCTGTCCTGACTGATTGACTGACTGACTGACTGACTGACTGACAGACAACGCACAGCCCAAACCGCTGGGCGTACAGACTTGAAATTTGGAGGGTGTATCCGTCTTGATGCGTAGGGGTGTACTAAGAAAGGAATTTTCGAAATTCGACCCCTAAGGGGGAGAAAAGGGGGAAATGATTTTATGAAAGTCCTTTGTTTTTGGACTTTTAGTCATGAAAATTTGGATTTGGATTCATTTAAAATAAAAAATGCTGCTTTAATTTTTTTTTGTATGGGACGATTTAAGGGAGTGAAAGGAGGGGTGGAATGTTGTATGGAAAGATCTTTGTTGTTAAAGTTATAGTGATGAAAATTGATATTCGGGTAGTTCATGCAAAGGGAGAAGTTGGGGGGGCTTACGGGGGTTGGAGTTGTGTTGGTTTGAGTTGTGAGTTGGTAGAGTTGGTAGAGTAAGGTAGAGTTGGTAGGGTTTGCTCGGAATGATTTAAAGTGGAGAATTTTGATAGCGGTCCGAATTTCATCCGCACGTGGACGAAGTGGGACCTCTAGTATTATATAAAGAAGCGAAAGCCTTATCGACAAGCAGTGGGCGTCTCTTGGCTGATGATGATGATGATGATGATGATTTATAATTGTTACTCCAATCAAAAACATTATGATCAATTTTATCAGCTCTATTTATCTATCTTTAATTCAAACATACAAATATATTGCAATTCCAGTAATACGACACAATCGTGTCGAATTGGTAACCCTTTTTTGAAGTCGGTTATAATTTGGTTTTTGCCCCCGTGCGGAGCCGGGGCGGGCAGCTAGTTATTTATATTATGTAAACATTATTTATATTTTTCTCTTCAATACTGTGTCAGTCGAGCACGTTTTATGTTCATCTTTACTCTTTTTTTTCGAGGTCACTATACGTGAAAACCTGTAATTAGCTCTCTGTATTTAATTAGTATACTTATAAGTTACAATTAGCCGTTGGTTTTCCAATAAGTAAATAAACTTCGCAACCTAATTAATATGCGAGAATAAATTAAAACTCGACTTCTGTTAAAATCAGGTTTGAGACCCTAAAACATGCGTCAGGTAGAACGACTTAAGGCATCTACTTCAGCACCGGCCTGTGGTGTGGTTCATTATGATTACGTGGGTGATGGTGTTGTTGATGTTGAAAATCGAGGATCGTCGCCTCATTGTGTTGCTGACAGACCAGAAAGATGGTCTCCGGAACTCCGGATAACTTAATTCCGGACAATAGATTAATTTAATTTCATCACTTAGCTATCACTGTATTGTTCCTGATAACTCTATTCATCGAGAAGCTCACTTGTTTAAAAATAATATCTTGTAACATGTGTTTTTTTTACCTTATTCAAAAAAGGAAGTTGTCAATTCGACTGTATGTTTTTTTATGTACATATGGCGTTGTATAAAAAGTGAGAATGAGTATGTTGCCGGTAACTTTTGTTAAATGTTATTTTATTTTTCGATATAGTCGCCTTTTAGCGTAATACACTTGTAATAACTTTTTTCTAAGCTTCAAATTCCTATCTTAAAAACTTTTTATCCTGAACACCTAAAAACTCCTGTACTTCAGCGACTACTGCTTCATCATTTTAAACCTTTGTCCTCTCAGAGACTATTTCAACCTCGGAAATAGATAGAAATCACTAGGGGCAAGGTCGGGCGAATATGGAGGATGCTCAAGTATTTCGAAGCCAGCATCACGAATTGCAGCCATAGCAACGGCGGACTTGTGAGCCGGGGCATTATCTTGATGGAACAAAACAATGTTTGCTAGTTTGCCTCGCCGTGTTTAGTTTTTTTATTTGTTCTAAATATAAAGAGCCCGTTACAGTAGTTCCATGCTCGAGATATTTTATCATGACCACCCCTTTACTATCCCAGAAAAGAGAGCCTATGATCTATCCGGCGGAACGCCGGGACTCGTCTTAAATTTCTTAGGAGTTGGAGATGATGGTATTTTCTAAGTCATAGATTGAAATTTTGTTTCAAGATCATAATGGTGAAGCCATGTTTCATCCATTGTTATGAATCGAGACAAAAAACGATCAGGATCTTGTTGTAACATTTCCAATGAAGCTCGAGAAATGTTCAGCGTAACCACGCTGTTTTTGTGCATCGGTAAGCATTCTGGGAACCCAGCGCGTGGATACTTTTTTCATCCCCAAGCGTTCGTGTAAAATGCTATGCACACTACCAGTCGAAATCTTTGTTTCATCGGCTATGAAACGTATCGTCACACGACGATTTGCTAAAACAATGTTCTCGACTTTTTTTTACCATTTCTGCGGTCACTACAGTTATGGGGCGGCCCGGGCGAGGGTCGTCTTTGGTGGATGTTCTTCCCCGTTTAAATTAGGCATACCAACGAGCAACTGTAGAATAAGGTGATGCATTTGCTCCTAAAGTATCCTGCTAGTCTTGATTAGTTAGTTCCGTAGTAAAATTTTTTAAGTACAGATACATAATAACCGCGTGCATTTTTTTTCCATTTTCGATAACATGCTACGACAGACTGCAAACAAAAGACTTAAATTTTTTTAAAACAAGAGATATTCAAATTTTTTTTTTTTTTAAATCTTATCAATATTCTAGCTTTACCAGGCAGTATTTACTTTTTTCGGTTCCAAAGGGTTTGTACCTCATTCTCACTTTATAATGAACACCCCTCGTAAGTTACGCGATTAGGCCGGTTTGGTAGGTGATACTTTAAGTTGGTTCCATATACATTGTACCGAAATTGGTTGAGTAGTTTGTTTATTCCAGTAATCAAAATTACTGGAATAAATCAAAATAACTGGAAAATCTGAAGATGTCATCCAGTTAGCCGAAATTGTAGTCGGATGTTTTTTTTGTTATAGGCGTATTATGGATGGCGTTACTTACTTTCATTCAGGATAACGTATAACTTAACATATTTATCTGCAGACAGAATGTTAGGAGTGTATCTTTGCTCTGACGTCCACTTGTCTTCTCCTCTTCTTAATCTACGTGCATGAAGTACTTTCGATATCGTGAAATCATTGCCGTTTACTCCGAATTCTGTAAAAAACACATTTTAGAGGTTATCCTAAGATATTTAAATATTGTGAGAAAGAATTTCTGTGATGGGAACCCCTTAATTATATAATATTTTACCTTCTTTTTCGGCGATAGGGTTAGAATAACCACGATATTAGTTAATAATGAAAGTTGTAAAATGTGGAAAAGGTGGAAATACTCATTCAAATTACTGACTGATACAAACTACCAAAGAAATCTAGAAGGTCATCTTCTGAACGGAACAGAAAGCAGGTCCTGTGTTTCTACCCGCCTGGACTGCCTACTTGTCTATTTAACAGAATTTGATTCAGCAAAATTAGTAATTTGTTACAGTCTCTATAATCTATCTCTATATATATAAAAGCGAAAATCACTCACTCACTCACAGACTAAACACGAAATCTCGAAAACTACTTGATCTCTGAAGCTGAAACTTGGCAGGTAGGTAGTTTATAGGTAGGAGACGTCAGCGGATTTTACGACAGACAATTAAGGTGGGAAATGGGGGATGAAACTTTCTATGGAAGGTCTTTGTTTTTGAAGGTATAGTGATAAAAATTGGTATTTGGGTATTCCAAAATAAATAAAATAATTAAAAAATAAGTAATAAAATATGATATTTTAAATAGTTTTTGACAGGGAAATTTAAAGGCGAGAAACGGGGGATGATACTTTATACAGAACGGTCTTTGTTAATTAAGTTCAATTGGTATTTGAAGATATATCCATATATACATGATATTATAAATACGAAAGTTTAGTACAGGACACCCTGAGACTCGATGGAGTGACGATATCTGAAGGCTATCACACTAATATTATATATGCGAAAATTTATCGGTGTGTGTGTGTGTGTGTGTGTGTATGTTTGTTACCTCTTCGTGCCAAAATAGCTGAACGGATTTTAATGAAACTCGGAATGGAGTTAGGTTATATCTCGGAATAACACACCTAAAGGCAATTTTTTTATTATCACCTTCGTCGTTTTTCATCATCACGTGGGTGGAACTGCGGCCACGCAGCTAATATTACATACATATGTAACGAAACGAAAGACGACTCCTTTTTTTTAAGTCGGTTCAAAATAGGTATTTACCCTGTGCGAAGCCAGGGCGGGTCAGCTAGTAATTTATAATTTAATAATTCTCCAATAAAACGTTCAAGTAAAATCCTTCATTGAAAAATCGGAAGAGGAATTTTATCCTCCTAATCTCCGTCCTCCTGCAAATGTTTGCCGATGGCGTTAAAAATAAGAAAATATGATCTTACCAAGTTCATAATCAGGTTCACCCGGATTTTTGTTGAACCGATCCCTCGAGGTTAGCTCGATTTTGAGGTTTTCATCGGATCGTACCGCAATACGCAGCTCGAACTTGTCAGGCGTGACCGCAGCCGGACTGTGCGAGGCCAGCGCGATGTGCTGCAGTGCGCTGCTGTTCAGGGTGTACGTGACGCGCTCCCCCGGCGCCAGCGCCAGGAACTTGCAGCCTGTGGACAGAGCGCGTCTGAGAACCGGGCTTCACTCGCCTCCCTTCCGCTGCCACGACACGTGTGCACAAGGAAACCGAACCTGTCTGTTGGATGGCTGATCTGTCCATCTCGTCCTGCTGGGGCTTGTTTTGTCCTGATACATTATTCAAGCACAGCAGAGCTAGGAAACTCTGAATGACCAAGTAATTATTCATCATGTCGTTGCTTGCGCGGCTCGTGTGTCGTGATGTGCGGCTTATATACTCGTCAGTATCTGTTTCAGCTTCCAGATGAGATAACGTTTTTTTGTAGTGCGTAAATTAATTATTGTGAGATAAACAAAAGCACGTCAAAAACAAAGCATGCGCGCACTGAGAGTTCTGCATATCTAATCAAAATGTCAAATGTCCATGTTTTACTCTTGCCGGTTGTTAACACTATACCTGCCTTGGACTTAGTAAGGTATGTCTAATCCAACTCGGATTGTTCGATATGCTCGGAGTTTAATTGCGCGTCAAAATCCGGAACGAGGATATTTGCCAAAGAACCAAATTCATCGACATAGCTCTTAGGAAGTGGTAAAGGGCAAGCCACATCGCTCGAAGTAAATTTAACCGATGTTAGTATAATTAATCTATGCCGATGGGGAAGAAAGGTCCTTGAGTGGTGACCACGAACCGAAAGGCGCAGCATAGGTGTGCCTCGCACTAGGTGGACTGATGACATTGTGAAAGTCGCGGGCACCGGTGGATGAAAATGGTAAGTTGTCGTACATTGCGGTGCTCTACGGGGAAGGCTTTTGTTCAGCGGTAGACGTCTCTGAGCTGATAATGATAATGACTCAAAATATATTACAGTGTTTAAAAAATATATTTAAGAATAATATTTAGTTGTCCTATAGTATTTAAAAATAATATATTATTATTTTCGTTCAGTCTAGCTTTACGGGCAGAATAATTTAATTATTCAAATAGGTAAAAACTATTTTTTTTGTTCTTATTCTTATTCAACGTGGGGGCGATAAGTCCTGCACTGACGTCCCGCTAGGGGTGTATTGTGCATTTCCCCCGCCAGCGTCTACCCGAGCCAACCCAGCTCCTTGAAATAACGGAGCGTGGCTCTGGGCCGCTGGCATAGTAACTCCAGTGGGTTAGATGGAAGTGTACATGTTACTGATGATGATAATGAGAAGCGTACAAGCTGTTGCGGAGATAAAGCTGCCTCATGCAATCCGGTAGCAATTCTTGTTGGTTCTGTGACTTTGCACTGCCACAGCACATGCTCTACGGTTTCATTGTCCTGCATGCAGCCCTGGCATAACGGACTATCCGTGGCTCCCAGTTTGTTAAGTGGCTGTTCAAGTTGCAATGACCGGTTATAAGGCCTACTAAAAGACGAAGGTCCTGTCGTTGCAACTTCAACAGATTGTTAGTGATCTTTCTGTCCAGGATTGGGAAAGCGATCTTGGCATGCTTGCGGTCGCCTTTCTTGTCCCACAGATTTTGTTGCTCTTTTTCGCTGTGGCGGCGCAGTAGCTCGCGCACTTCCATCGCTGATGGTCTACAGAGAGCTACCACGTCGCCGCTTACCTGTTTTTTTACACCCTCTTTAGCGAGCGTATCGGCCACGTTGTTACCCGTACATGTTCCGTGGCTCTTTGTCCATCTTACTATAGTTCTATACCTATTCGAGAGTGTTTGTAGTATAGTGTGGTACTCGGCAATGACTCTAGACCTTGTTACAGGTCTTCTTAGTGCATAAATGGTTGCAGCACTATCGGTTGTAAACATGAGGATATCTTTATCACCCCTATCGTTGGGAACAACGATAAACTCACATTTTTTTTGTTATGTACGGAATTTTTCGTAGGTTCAAGAGTTTAACGCTGGAATAATGACAGAACTTTAAAATAACAATAGATAGTTTATCAGAGTTTCAAAACAGAGCTAATTAACACAAGTGTCAATAGTTCAGGCATATTTTATTTTCTTGCTATGGAAACTTGGTTATTTTGTTTCTGATACAAACGTGTCATACATAAAATGTTACATGTGAGTTATATCTATCTGAAAGAACTAAACAATTTTTTATGCTTACAAAGAATTCTTATCACTGGGCGACCTGGGCGCCAAAATGCCACACTATCTCTCCGGCAATGAAGTCAAGATAATATTATAATTAGTAACTAACTCGTACCTACTAACTTACTTGGTGCTAAGTAACATTGTATGATGCACCACATTGAACCTGGAACCTCATCCGACGCATGCGCCAGCGCGGAGGACCATTCCCCCAGGAAAGCGATGGTCGAGCGCTTGAACCTCTCCCTTAAGATAATCTCGGATTGCCATGCCAACCTGGTCAAGTCAAATGCTGCCAACACCCAGACGTGTTAAAAGTCCGTTAAAAAGATACCGCATCCCTACTATCTCTCTCTTTCCAAGACATGTTTGTGCCGATAGCCATGTCTGCCTAAATGTGGCCTTTCTGCTTCTGGCTTTCTGGTAGTATTGAGTCTAAAGCTCAACTTCAGTTTTAACTACAAAAAGTTACCGGATGTGATCGGAACATAATATATAAATAGTCTACTGTGCAATACATTATCGATAAAAGTAGACCTAGTTACGTTTCTGTTGAGTTTTTCATTCAATTATTGCTTGTTAGTTGAGCCACATCTTTTGACGTGAAACGTCTTTAAAATTACACTGATACATTACCTTCATAAGTACAAAACGATAAGTCTTAGAAACACGAATCAACTGTCATTATTTATCATAAAGAGTCAGATTACTGCTATGACCTTGAGTCTGCGTCGGGATCGAGCTGGACGGCGGCAGAGGATGGGAGAACACAGAGTAATAGAGGCAGAGATAAAAGCATTTTCTAAGAATATTATGCGTCCTTGCCCACGCCGGGGAAGGATTGTTCACACGATCGAGTTCTGGAAATTCGAACAGAACCAATCCTATTTTACAGTTCTAATATTATTTACTGTGATTGTGTTGTGAAACGAGTTCCTGACATTTCAGTGCATGCAAATCGTGATCATGGATCATAGAATCGCGCGCTAGATGACTGATGTTTAAATCGTTGAAACCAATAGTTTTGATGAAGAATGTAAGTAAATATAGTATGGTAATTGAAAACATTATTTAATTCGGTTAATAATGTTCTGATATATGAGCGTTTAAAGTTGTAGTTAGAGACAACTCTGTCCCTTTCCCACAAAACAAAAAATGACGTCACGCCTTACTTGTCAGAATAGAATTTATATGGCGTCCTGATAAGTGACGTCACGATTTGCTGTTTCGCCTCTCTGTCTAGCATGATATTAAAATGCTTATAAGTTGCTTATTTTTGATCAGATTTTAATTTTCTTTTCATTAATCAGCTATATTTATGGGCCACATTTGAATAGGACAATAAAAAAAACAGCTTATTATATCCCGTTAATATCAATTCTTTTATAATATTTTTTGGTGGACACAATAAAGAGTTTTTATTTATTTATTATTTAATTTACACTACATTTGTATTTTTTTTTGATTGTTTTATAATTTACAATCCTTACAGGATTTACCCAATGGGAGATTTTCTGTCAGGCAATTAAAAAAAAAGTTAATCATTGTAGATGGCTCTGACTTTGCTCTTTCAATCATTCATCATGCCATTGTCAAGTTTTTATTTAATGGGCCACATTAAAAAAATATTACGCTGTTTTTGACTAGCACGTGGTAGCTAGTATGTAGCTAGCTAGCTATAGTCTGCGCTATTTGTCGAATTGAAGGAAACGACTTTTTTTACATCGTGTTTGAAAATCGCTCAGAGTAACTCAATATTTTGAGAATACGAACAATAATAATAATAATTTATCTATCTATTTCCACAGGGCTTAGAGTAAACTTTATAATACGAACAAAGTTTTTCGATCAATAAAGATCAATAAAGATAAAGATCAATAAAGATTCTTTTCATCGTGTGATTAGCGCATGCATTAGATTAATTATCTTCTACAAATTTCCACGGCGGCGGGTCAAACTGTTATGTAGACATGTTAGAGGGAAGTAAATGAATAAAGATTTTTTTTCGAACCTCAAAGTTTATATTTCAGGAAGGAAGTTTACATAATCTTTTAGTTTAAAGCGTTGTATTTTAATAATAATAAATTCTGCACGGGTACTGTTGAATATAAGTTGTCATTAAATAATTATGGGGTGAGCATAAAAGCAATTAGTAACATCACGTAGGTCTTCTCTTTTCTTTTTATATATACATCTGTCTTTTTGTTGTGAATAAATAATTTTGTATTGTATTGTTATTTGTATTGTATTCACTTAGGATATGTTAATGTTCATCCTTCAGTCACACAATGTTTCCCACAGAAGTCCAGAGAAATGATGTGGGAGTGGTGTTGTGAGGCGACTCTTCTCTGCTTGGCGTGGCTTGGCGCTGATTTGCTCTAATAATTCAGCCAGCGACACGAACAACCTGAAATTAGAAGCTGTTGATTCATCCCGAAAACCAAGGATATCTTGTGTAGAGAACTGATAAATGCTATTAATATGCACACTCCCCAATCGAATCGTTCACATACTGGGTAATATATTCCTCTCCAGTATGATGAGTACATTTCTCTCCAGGATGATCAGCACGTTTCTCTCCAGGATGATCAGTACTTTCATCTGCAGTATGATAACTCAGTTCTCTCACAATGTGAGAGAACTGAGTGGTCTGCGTTGGCAAGAACATCATACTGTAAAGCGATGCGACGCAGCACTGGAGATTATGGCAGATGGCACACATTTTTCGAGCAGCAGACTATCCTTAAAATAAAGATCTTTGAACAAGCCACAGGTTTGTCTGTTTGCACAGGTTTGCAACCAAATTGTGTACATGTACAACAATAGCGTGCCTTTTTAAATCATAGTATTTAATAACAAATAAGTTAACCGACTGAAATTAACAAGACGTTCAAATTATTCGAATTCTCCTGAGAGGTTTTAGTCGTGTTGTAATAGTTACCTGCGAAGTTGGTGGGACAATCGTACAGAATCTTTGCCCCGTGCTTGGAGTTTGATAAGAACCCAAATTGTACAAATTCTACCATATTTACTCCAATAGAATCAGTTCTACGTAATGTTTCACGTTCACATTCCTTGCCAAAAATCAGTTCAGCTGAAAAAATATTGATGATTAAATTTGGTAGGAATATTTAGGTAGGCTACATTTGTATACCTACAAAATGAAAAGATATTGATAATTAAATTTAGTAGGAATATTTAGGTAGGCTACATTTTTATATTTGTACCAACAAACCGATAGCTGAACAACATGCAAATTAAAAAGTAATCGGACTCTTTTATAACTGTAATGTTGTCGTGGTTGACGCCAATATTTGCAGCAGCAAAGAAACTCTCGCCATGTTCTCTGTTGAGAACTTTTCTTCACAAATGTACAATGTGTTATCTAGTTTCAGATATTATAAATAATCTTTACGTGTTAGGATAAAAATAAGTTTTAAAATTTCCAAGTTAGAAGAACCACATAATTCTTACAGACGGATAGACAAGGCGAAAATGTAACATTAGTTAGCTACAAGACTTTAAAAATGTTACGTACTGCTATCCAGTTTGATGAAAAAGTTTGTATACTTGTTGGAAGATATCAAGTCGGATGGGCCAAACTCATCGTAGCCGGAGCTGCCGAAAAAATATTCGGCGTTATATGATCGATATGAGAAATACGACTTTTGTCTTTCACTTGATCCAAAAACTGCAAACAAAATAAAACTTGTGTTATTATTATTACAGAAGCCAGTAGAAACTAAATGACTTTATTATATCGTGTCTTCTTCTTCAACAGCCGGAAGACGTCCACTGCTGGACGAAGGCCTCTCCCTTAAAGGGAGGTGTTGCCATAATCCCCACGCATTATATCGTGTATATATTTTTTTATTATATAACATGAATTAAAACACCTAGACGACTTAGTGCTTTTCGTAAATACAGAGTGTTTGATCAATGATTAATTAACTCTATATTATGATAAATAAAAGCTTAGAAGATACTATAATGGTTATCTGTAAAAAAAGTTATTTAAATAATGAATACGTTAGTTATACCTTTGACCAATAAATAATATTTTTAAATTCGGTTGAAAATACGAGTTTTCGTGTACTTGGATGACATATTTTTTTCAGTTAATTTTGAATCAATTTTGAAGGATGTTTTCGAAGTCGGTTAAAAATAAAAATAACCGAAAAAAACGATTACCAATGTTAAAGTCTGATTCAGTTCGCGATGTGTTGACGTACTGGCGCCGCGTGAACAGCTGCACGGTGAGGTCGGAGGCGGAGCGCACGGCGAAGTGAAGTTCGAAGTTGGTCTGGTTCTGGTTGACCAGCTTCGGGTCGGCGAGCAGCGCGCCCAGTGTGGTGTGCGCCAGCCCCTCGCCGCGCGTGAACGCGACGCGTTCGCCCCGCGCGAGCGACACGTACTTGCACCCTGAGAACAGAAGAGAACGGAACTCTATTCAACTCATCCTTCATACTGTTTAACTAAACACGAAGCAGAAACCTAACCTGAGTGATCTAGTTTCGTTCGATCTAGCTCGTCCATCGCAGGCTTGCTCGGCGCTGCTAATCCATTTTCAGTTTCTCTGGGGATTCTATGTCCTAAAGTGTTAGACAAGAATAGTAAGCTTAACAATATTTGAATAAAATTGTATTTCTTGCTCATTTTTATTTAGAAAAAATTAAAGTGTGTTGTGGAAGGCGCCGGCTAGAGTCGTCTGTGTACATAACTAACGTACAGTCTGTTTTATACCGCGCAGCCAGATAACGATTGCTAGAGATAAACCCAACCGGTAATGTTTATTTCAAGACGTAGTGGTCATTTCAAGAATTTGTCATTTCAAATAGTGGTCATTTCAAGTAGTGGTCATTTCAAGTAGTGGTCATTTCAAGAAATTAATTTTTTTTTGGAGTTTTAAACCGCCGAAACTTTTATAATTATGTAGTTACCAGCTTCGCGAATTTGATCGCACTACTACTTGAACAATTAATTTTAGATGAGTTAACGGTAATACACAAATAATAGATCACGTGACCGGTCATTTTGTTTGTGCACAATAATATTTTCATGCATTTTTTTGAAATATTGTTCATTCTGATGGGTATTTAAATGTGGCTACAGTTACCTGCAACACCCTGAAGAATTAGAGATTTATTGTAACTACTCTGGAAATGTAAGTCTTAACCGTTTTAACTATAAATTAAGTTATTCACTGAACATTCAGAACACCAGAAAACTCAGTAGTACCTAAGCCGTAGGTACCACTGGAACTTTGACAGATGTCGCAAATTTTTTTTCGGGTTGTTGTGTCTTTACACTTAGACAGGGTCTTAAAAAGACTATGTACTTTTCTCAATAACATTAGGTACATATTAATTATAGTTAACTTATCGGGGATGAAATTTGCAATTGTTTTTCATGATCAGCGTCACCTTTTTTAAGTAAATAACGCAGCTTGAGATCGCAGATCCTCGCGTGTCTTACGCGACTTGTTTATTGAAACCATAGCCGCTGATAAACCTTGGATAAGATATCACGTTATTGGCACTCGTTTAGTTTTTTATATGCTTTGATTATAATTATACTTTCGTTTTATTATTTTAATTTATCATTATCACTTACGACCTGGGGTTAAAGAGCTCTTGATATTTTTTTATACCAATTTTGGTTGAAGCCTTAAATTGTAATAATCATAATCCTATTATAAAATTAGGTATATTATGTGAACGTTTGTGTTTGTATTCAACCTCGGAAATAGATAGAAATCACTAGGAGCCAGGTCGGATGAATATGAAGGATGCTCAAGTATTTCGAAGCCAGCATCACGAATTGTAGCCATAGCAACGGCCTACTTGTGAGCTTTCGGAGCCCGTTACAGTAGCTCCATAGTCGAGATATTCTATCATGACCACCCCTTTACTATCCCATAAAAGAGAGCCCATGATCTTTCCGGCGGAACGACTCGCCTTAAATTTCTTAGGAGTTGGAGATGATGGTATTTTCCAAGTCATAGATTGTAATTTTGTTTCAGGATCGTAATGGTGGAGCCATGTTTCATCCATTGTTATGAATCGAGACAAAAAACGATCACGATCTTGTTGTAACTACAAAATATATATAAAACATTATCTATTACTTATTCTGACAGGAAGGTGATAATTTAAGTACGTCTGTGATATAGTAAGCATCTATTCTATTCAATATAATATTCAAAAACGTATTTATGACTTTATTTTATTTAACACCTGACTCTATCTTATGTTATGGATACATTTCTCCATTTTGGACCTATGGGTATGCCCTAGAACTGCATCCAGGTCCACCAGAAAACAGGCTGCAGAGTCTTCTCGGTTAACGTTGGTGAGCATTTTGCGATCCCTGAGCCACCTGCCGCCAATGATATTATATGTTTCACTAGATCTGAAGTTTCCGCTTCAAGGAAGCCTCATCTGAAATAACCTTGACAACTACAGTGGACCCCCGGTAATCCGGCAAACATTATGCAGGGCAGTGTCGGACTATCGATTTGTCGGATTATAGAGCACTGCCTAAGACCCCTATAGTCCGGATTTTTTTACGAAAGAGTACCTTGTAATCCGATCTACACCTAATACACAATGAATAAATAGTAAACAATGAACGCACGCTAGGCCGTACCGCTATCACTAGTAGTCAAATTCAAACTAAGTAAAACAATGCATACGCGTCGAGCACAATAGCGGTGGCGCGTACGAGTTGTGACCTGTTCGAACCTGCGTGATCTATATGTATTAGCAAAGATTGTCAAACATACATGTAATTCTAAGTCATGTCGGATTACAGGGGGCGCCGGATTAGACAGGGGCCGGATTATCGGGGGTCCACTGTATATAATTCAAGCTTTGACGTATATCTTTCTCTATTGCCGATGAATTCGGTTCTTATGTCTAACATAAAAAAATTGGTAAATGTGTCGTAAAAAGTTGTGACTCGTGCTCCGAACACACAATAGATGCCATGGAATTTCTTTCCACATGTTAATTTCAATTAATGACGTATTTTACTCAACTTATTGCAAATTTTCGTAAAATTATTTTCGGAATTAGGTGTCATAGCATTTTGCTTTCGGTGTTGCCAGGAATCCTTTTTTGTTTTCCCCATATTTGTGGGAGATTTTTTAATATTATATTTTTCTGCTTAAATTGCCTTCTTAATTGGTTAACCTCTTAAATCAAATTGATTGTGTGTGTAGTGTAATAAGTGGTGTAGCCTTTCTTCGCAAGTATTTTAAAACCAAAACCTATTGAATTCGAGTTCATTCCAGTAAAATCAATACATGTTACGCTTATATTTCTGAATAACCAGATGATTTCAAAAAAATAATATGAAATCAGATTCAGCTTAACTCTCCACTTATTTTATTAATTTTAATATTTGAAACACATGCATATTCTCTAATGAACAATAGGAAAGTCTCCAACTCTACTTGAATGAAGAGGCATTTGTATGTATGTAAATTATGTTTGTTTGTTAATATTTGTTCGGTGATCATCATAATGATGTATATTCATTTGTTCGATGATAGCTAGCGAACCGTTGATATTCGATCTTTATGATTATTTTATTTGGCTATAAATTTTGTTGAGGTAGTAAAATGGTGATCGGTCACATTTCAGGCTGAATAACTAATTATCTGGTGTTATACATTTTGAAGTTTAGTACAATAACAAGATTCAATAATTATTTTTTGGATCGTCAATGTTAAAAAAATAAACTAACAACAACACATTTTCAGTTTATATAAACTGAAACTATTGACTGTAATAAAAATATTTTGTAAACTGAAAATGTGTTGTTGTTAGTTAATTTTTTTAACATTGACGATCCAAAAAATAATAATTAAATCTTGTTATTGTACTAAACTTCAAAATGTATTCGATATCATGTTATATCGTAGCAGAAGTTTTAGGGAAAATTTTCATTAAGTATGCAACATTGATTTCGATTTCGAGTTTGCGCGAAAACTGGCCAACGACAAAAGAAAACAAAAACTTTCGAAAAAACGGCTCCATTTTTTTCACCGCGATCATATGACGTTTATCCCTCTATGTATTTATCTCAATGCCTGCCGCGGCCTAGCGTGGGGATTATAGCACCTACCGGTTAGGAGATTTCACAAATGACTGTGAAATCAAATCAAATCGTATTATGATCTATTAAGTTAGAAAGGGATGCGGAAAATATTATAACTGATCACAATGATAGTAACAAAATAAAAACCATGAAAAAAAAACGTTTTTTTAAAAATTGAAAACGTTAAAAACACGAAGTCATGGTAGTCTAAAATCTAAAATAAAGCTCTAGAAATAAATGTTCAGCCTGTTTTGTTTTTGTGCATCGGTAAGCATTCTCGGGACCCAGCGCGTGGATACTTTTTTCATCCCCAAGCGTTCGTGTAAAATGCTATGCACACTACCGGTCGAAATCTTTGTTTCATGGGCTATAAAACGTACCGTGACAAGACGATCTGCTAAAACAATGCTCTCGACTTTTTTTACCATTTCTTCGGTCACTACTGTTATAGGGCGGCCCGGGCGAGGGTCACTTTGGTGGATGTTTTTCTCCGTTTAAATTCGGCACACCAACGAGCAACTGTAGAATAAGGTGGTGCATTTGCTCCTAAAGTATTCTGCAAGCCTTGATTAGTTCGTTCCGTAGTGAAATTTTTCAAGCACAGATACTTAATAACCGCGCGCAATTATTATTTTTTCCATTTTCGACAACACGCTACGACAGACTGCAAACAAATGACTTCAATTTTTTTTAAATCAAAAGGTATTCAAATTATTTCCTTTATTTTTAATCTTATCAATATTCCAGCTTTACCAGCCAGTATTTACTTGTTTTCTACCTCATTCTCACTTTATAATGAACGCCCTACGTACTTTATAATAATAGTCTGCACCTACACAGGTACTATAGAAGTTCGACTCATGTCCTCTTTGCTAAAGGTGGTGAGCATCTACGAGGCGTGGGGATTATGGCAACCCCTCCCTCCTATGGGGGAGGCCTTCGTCCAGCAGTGGATATTTTCTGACTGAGGATGTTGTGACTCGTGTACTGACTGACGACTCGGAGTTGTTGAGACCCGTCATAGGTTTAAAAAATATATAAAAAAAAATTTTTTTTTCTTTTAGCCACGCATGAGCCTAATCAGAATTATTATATTTTTCAAAGCGAAGGAGGATCATTTTAATAGTTACTATGAATGGTCTTCCATTGTAGTCAAACCAGTTGGACTAAATAGTTTGACTATGAGGAATCACTGTGAAATCGTGGCGCCGCGCGTCGCCTCAGTCACGGCAACAGGCTCTCAGTCAGGCGACTCTCACTGCAATGATAATTATATATCGGCTGTTAGTTTGAACACGGTAATCTTTCTAGGATATCATCGCTACGAACAACTTTTATTAAGGAACCAACCCTGAAATCGCGAAAAATAATATCTTTTCCATAGATGTTGTTTTTGTCCTTTTAAAAAATGTTTTTGTGTGGATAAGCAGATTTTTTTTCGCAATTTTAGTGTTGGTCTCATAGAAGTTGTTCCTAATAATTACTGGAAACCCCCATAAACATTTGCTTGTATATAAAAAATTGGTGTGTATTATGTGTGTGTGTCTGTGTGTTAAGGATTAGAGTGGTGCGATACATGTGTGCGCGTGCATTGTTGCAGTACCTGGGCTCGTTCCCGGTGGGCGGCGGAGAGGACGGCGCGCTTGCCGGCCGCCTGCGCGACATGAAGGTACGTGCTGTACTGCCACCGCGCGACACGCCTCATAACACGCGCCAACACGTGCCATAACCTTCCTGCTGGACTCCACTGCCTACCCTCGAAGGGCGTTTGGGCCGTATACACCTGGGTATGTCTTAAAACTGCAACCAGAGCCAACAGAGGATGGGCAGCAGCGTTCTCTCCGTTAACAGCGGTGAACATTCTGCGATCCCCAAGCCACCTGCTCAGCGTGGTGATTATGGCAACACCTCTCTATTAAGGGGGAGGCCTTTGTCCAGCAGTAGACGTTTTCTGGCTGATGAGTGGGTGGGTGGAACCATCTTTAACCGAGACCGCTGCTGCCCGTCCGCCTTTGGTTCTAGTTACAGTTTTGGGACTTACCCAGGTCCATTCACTGAATCATAAGCTGAATATCTCTTCCAGGCGTATGCAAGTTTCCTCACGATGAAAATAAAGCTCCAAAAAGCTCATCGGTACGGGCCTGGGTTAACTCACAATTCACGGTTTCAAGTCGAGCGAGCGGTCTCCCGAGGTTACCAATACTTCCTTCTTCACCGACACTAGCAAACATTGTGGCTAACACGCTCCCCACTGCACGTCGCGGTCGATGCTGTGAACTGGAGTCGATCAGTCAGCGTTGAATATCTCACCGTCAAGACCTCACGTACGTGACCTCGTCTTCAGAGGGTGACTCTACTAGGCCATACTCTGCTTCGCCAGCCGGTGCAGGGTACATAAACATGAATGGACGGGAAATAAGCGCACGGATTTTGAAGACTATATATTGAGCGCCAGCTCTCCACTCGCGTCAACCTAAACTAGGCCGAGCGCCATTTGCGCTTGCCTAAAGTCCGGTGACGCTGTAGAGGCCATCCGAGGCCAACAGCATCAGTCATGCAAAAAAAAAACACTCGCGTCAGTGATACTCTGTCTTTGCGAGATGCGAGCCGTACTATACAACAATACAAATAAATCCAAATTAGAGTTCATGTGCATTCCCCAAGTTTAATAGACTACCAATATTCGCAATAAACACCTGGGGATCACATTCCACAAGTAAATACATAATCACTGTATTTTGTCACAACTGCAATTAATTTCAATAAATATGTTAAGGTTATCGGAATTTTGAGGCGTTCGTAATGTTACGAGACAGAGAGACTTCGAGAATCCTTCGGCAATGCACGTGAATGTCGAACATTCGATTCGAGAGCAATAGAAAAATACATGTGTTCTCTTTTTGTCATGCAGTAATTAGATTTGCTATCTCTGTTTTCCGGCAAATGTAATATGCATACTTTTAGCTAGGTATGCTTGACTGTGTTGAGTTGTTAATTTTGAACGATTTGCAAGCGCTAGGCTCGTCCACTGTATTCACGTACAATAATGAAGTTCTTCCCTGTACATAATAACAATACTTATGTAGGTCTCCTTGCGATGTTTTTTTTTCACAATAGGCCTGTGATAATTATGTCTATTTCACCGAAAAATGTACTGAGGTACGTAATTTTTGTGCCTTATCAGCTAGTGAATAACTATTTTTTTAATGGCAATCAAAGGTTAATGTCTCTAGAGTATCGCGTTGTAGATACTTGCCGACCATTAGACCGCCACTGAAGGGTCTAGACATGTCACCTGACGTGATGCTAGAGCACTCTCCGCGACAGCCACTGTAGTAGTTACACCATTACATCTTTAAGTATAACAGACGTTGGACTTCATTAAGAGTAGCTTACACTAAAGAGAAATTAAATAATTAATAAATAATAGAAATGGAAATAAAACTTGTAAAGTAAACAGAGATACTGATGATAAATAAGCTTGTGTTTGAGCGGCATCTCGCTTGATGTGCAGTGTAGATAGGTTATACAATTATTATGAATTTTGTAGGCTTGTCTGGAAGAAATCAACGTACATAAACAAATGACACGCACAACAAAACAAAGAGCAATAATGATGTGCATTTAAAATGTTATTGTTAGCACATCTTTCAAAATAGCCCCAACTGCCTTAAATTTCCTTTTTAAACAAATTTCTATTCAAATTTCTTAGAGTTACGGTTTTTTTTTTATTTATAACAGTACCCATACCTAAATTACCTACCAAACTCTATTTTCAGATTATTGCGTTTTGCTTAATTTATTAGTATTTATTTTGTGTTTCATAGTATTGTTGATAGTCCAATATCTCAAGATTCGTCCATAGAACTGAAGCAAATTTGAATAAAAATGCTCGTTTTAATGCATTCGAATAAAAATATTACGTGTTTTTTTTTAAAAAAAAAGCTAAATTATTAGTTCAGTCACTCTACTGAATGTTTGAGTGGATACGAGTATAGCATCTGAAAGACCAAAGCGAGCCGACTACGCCGTAGATGTCTCGTAGATATCGCAACAATTTCGTAGCGGCAGTATATAGTCTAGCTTGAGTGTAGTAGGTACCTCTGTTACTAGTTGCTACGTAGTACTGTTAATTTATTTTGTTGTTTTACTAAGCCTTTTAGTCCTTTACTAACCAATATACATTATAAGTCATACAAATTAAGTAAGTCTTTTCTTATAAATAATGAAAATCAAATTAAACTTATTTGGCATGATAATACATCTACCAAAATATTATAGCGCTTGTTTCACCTGCATTAGAAATATGACGTCGCAGAATTTATTTTAGAAAGAGCTATCTATCATAAGTGCTCCCTCATACTTGACTATCATCTATTCTTGGGCTAGATGGCGCTGTTTAAAGATGTCCAACCAATATTAATTTATGTATTTATTTTATCGCACGTGACGTGTAATCTTAGTGATTATGCCGCGTAAAGTGTCCTTAGCGAACGTTTCGCACAGTAAATCAGTGCTACCTTATTTTGCGGAGCCTGTGTCTTGTGTGTATTAAGTTAGGATTGCACCTTAATTACTCTATTTATTCTATTTATTGGACAAAGGCATGACTTCTCTACAATTGGCAACTATGGAAACTGCGTCCCGCGAGTAGCTCGCGCCGAACATTTTATTTAGAGAAGCGTCGCCACGTTACACGTCTCGGCTGAAATATGAATATTGCCTTATGTAGGCGCAATACTTCACGGAGCGAATGAAATTGTTTCTATCCTGTAGAAAATATAAATAATATTTCAACGTAAGTCCTCTCACAGTATATCTGGCGCTATAGCTTCACACTTGGTTGTTAGGGCCTGTGTTACATTTTAACTGGACTGTTGTTTTTTCGATCCAACTTATAAAGATAATATTATACTGAAGCAGATGTACTCTGCACAGTATGCGGCAGTATACAGTTGTAAGATCGCTTGGCACAGAGGCGTCCCGCAGGATCTCAAATGTGGGACACGTTACTCGATGTGTCGTGTAGCGTGCCGGCTGCCTACGTTCGTTTTATGTTTGTTGATTTGTATACATTTTGTACCACGTGTTTAAAAAATATGTCACGAAAAAATAAGAAAATAATGACGTTCATACAGATCTAATAGTTTTATTTGTTAAGAGCGCTATAAGTTAAATAAGTTAACTAAAAAAGCGATATCTCTATTCCCAAGCTTATTATTAGCTTATTATCTAAAAATAATTGTTTATTGAGTATAAACAATTATTTTTAGATAATAAGCAACACATCACATACGTAACATCTTCCCTTCAAAGTTTTCTGTGTTATAGATTCCACGGACCATAAACAAAAATATGTACAAACAAACACCCACACCCAAAGAAAATATCCAAATTCATTGTTCTAACATCTGCTTAGCTTGGAGTAATACTAGAGAACGCTACTTCCTGAAATCGGCGCACTAACTACACTGAGCCATATCCATAGGTCGTCAATTAAATACATCCTCACAATCTACCGGTACTCGTCAGTACACAGACTAATTATAAAATGCTTACACAATTGGTGGTAGCAACCTGTCGTATCGGGAACACTATGTTACATTTTATTAAAATAATTGTCATCAAATTCGTCAGTGACAGGCGGCACGTGCAGATCGTACTATGCAAATATAGTTGTGTCCGTTGTAACGATGCAGTGGAAATTTATTCATTGGCGCACGTGTTAACGCGCCCTGCCTTACCTCCCCCCCGCGTCAGCCGTCATGAAGCTCTCAAGCAGTCTGCCGATTTTAGAAAAACTGGAAGGAGTTCAATTCAATCCTTCAGTTCACATCAAACAGTGTATTATCCTCGACTGAAAAATTGGACCAGTTTCTCAAACATACGGGTAACACGACGGGGCGTGATTAGTACATTATAATAGTACATTGTAATATGTCTTCTTCAGTAATAATTACAAGGGTTATAAAAAATATTCCAATATTCATATTAATATACTCTGTGTATTATTACTGTCATCATCATCATCATCAGCCCGGAGACGTCCACTGCTGAACGAAGGCCTCCCCCTTAGACCGCCACACTGTATAACAACTATCCACCGGTTCCCCGCGACTTTCACAATGTCGTCGTCGCACCTAGTGGGAGGCCTTCCTACGCTGCGTCTTCCGGTACGTGGTCTCTCAAGAACCTTTCTAAAATTAAAATCCAAATCAAATAAATTTATTTCTTCTAACAATTATTCATTATTATTATATTTATTTTTCTTCCCCTTCGGTTATCAGTTATTCGAGCGATGTGGCCTACATACCCATTGCCACTTCAACTTGCAAACCCTCAGGGCTATGGCGGTGACTTTAGTTCTTTGGCGAATATCCTCGTTCCGGATTTTATCGCGCAAAGTAACTCGAAGCAACGCATTATCACTATCATATCATATTAAAATTAAACTTTTTTTTTTTATTAACTGACTTGATTTGTTTATACAGTACTCGACACTGGCAAATGAACAACGTGGGACGCCATAGCTCTCTGAGGAAGAAAGAAGCTAAAACAAACGCACCCTATTTGTAGGCTCCACCGAGCTAAGGGCTCGTAGGGGAACTCGTAGGGGACCTAATGCTTTGTATGTTGACAGAACAGTAATAAGCGCACTAGAGTATCTGGAACCGCGTGAAATGACGTTCGTACAAAGCGCAGACCCCTTCGGTTGGGACCGCGAGGTACAGTCGAGCAAACGCTGCTTAACTTTTGTTTTTGTGCAAATAAGTGACGAGACGAGCGAGGTGTTTGCCTGATAGTAAGCCCATAACAGTAGCAGTGCCAGGATCGTACACTTGCGAACAAAATCCTACGCCGCAACGCACTGCGCTCGTCACCCTGAGATAGGTATGAGACGGCAAATCTTTTCATACCCAGTAATTTCTCTAAGACCCTTAAACCCCTCCCTCCCCCCTCCCTTAAACCTAAACACAATAATGCTTTCACATTGCTGCTTGGAGGTTAAATAACTGGCAAAGTACCCCAGGTGGCCTCTGCACTACAGTCCTACCACTATACACGTACACACATTTTAGTTTATTACTAGTTGTTCGACTCGGTGACTTCGCGGTTTCTTCGCAATAGCTAGTCCGGTTTTCCTTTTGCTCACGTTACAATAAATTGAACAGCGGAAATTTTTCGCAGGTTAGTTGTACAGTTGGCTTGATGATATACCCGGATCGTTATGTTCAGACTCTGCCTATCAGTCAGCCCTGGATCTACGATATTTTCGAACTGGGCAGAAACTTGATAGTAGCGCCCCTTCTCTCGAGCGTTTGAGATAAATTAAATAAAAACACAGTAAAGGTTGCCATTTTTTTCTTCCTAAAAAAATATTTGAACAATATTTTCTTTTGAGATCTGAGGCTTCTTTACTTGCTCCCGTGGTGTGTACTTACACGATTTTACGCGCTTAAAAGACTTATTAAAGGGCCTATTACCTGGCGATGTCCCTCTCCCTGTCACGTCGTTTGTCACTCGTATCTTATCAGGTAGCTCATCTTAATTTCTTTTTTACTTTAATTAACTTTTAAATTATAACAACGCTGTAGCACTGAGAAAATAAGTCCTTAGAGCAAGTACGATACGAGTTCAGTCTAGAGGAGTAAACATAATGCTTTGGACATCAACACTACTGTTAAGACAGTAAGTACTTGGTAGTATGTACTTACTAAATGATATACAAAAAAGAGTAATTGTTTGTCGAAAATGGTTTGTTGAAATTATAGTGAACAGTGTAAGCAATGCTTAGTCTTGTGTCGGAGGAAATAAAAACGAAATAAAAAGAACATAACCCTTTGTACCCGACGACGCATAATGACGAAGCTTTATGATTCTAGCAGTCTTCATGTATTTATGTACCTAGAATGTGTAAGAAGTAATGTTCATTTGTTCTACCGTACTACTGTTTTAATTTTGATCGATACGTTTTGACCCTCTCGTATCATTGCTTAGATAACTTGATGAGTTTGAGGTTTCTAACCTTAATCTTGTAACGAGCCACCGAAACAATACGAGTTAAGGGGCGTATCCAAGGGGAAGTAATTCTATTTTTCAAGGATTTAAAGTGCGACTGGACCTGGGTATGTCCTTAAACTGCAACCAGACCCACTGGAGGACGGGCAACAGCGTCCTCTTGGTTAACGGTGGTAGCATTCTGCGAGCCCCAAGCCGCCTGCCAAGCGTGGGTAACACCCCTCTATTGGGAGGCCTTCGTCCAGCAGTGGACGTCTTTTGGCTGACGTCGACGAAAGGTTGCGACTGGGTCGCGTTAGCGCTACCGAGTAGTCTTACTGATCTCAAAAATATTATGCACAGATGAATTACATAAATTAAACACTAATTTCACACTATTCAAATGTTAATAGTAGATTATGCACTAAGGGAATAAAGTAGTGTCTTACGTCGCGGGCGGCATATTGAACCCTGAGCGTAACGAAGGATTCTAGAGTTATATAGAGTCCTGAGTGAAAGCGAGGGGTTCAGGCTGCCCAAGACGAAGACAGGCTTTATTCCCGAGGAGCATACTCTACTTTTCACACCTTCTGCGAGACAATAAAAATCCAGGGCTCGCTAAATTTATTTTCACTGACAATCACAGGACAAACACCGTCTTTTGTTTTGCATTCTTTGTAAACTCACCTTTTTTGAGTTCTGCTTACGGCAGCCAGTTCGATTTTCGAACAAACCTCTTTACAATGTCATATGGGCATTTTTTTACTTAGAGTTTTTCACAAGTTTCCACACGGATTTGACGTTTCAAATTCAAATCACTTTATTCCCTAGGGAGTTTCATACAACTTTATATCCCTTAAGAGATAATGCTTTACTTTACGTTGAGGTTGCATAATATGTTATTGGATATTTTCGAGCAGGTGGTGTGAAAACATTATTATCATACCAATCACACCAGACTGAGACACTTAATAATATGAAAGTTTGTGTGTTGGTATGTTTATTTCCACTCCCCTTCGAATTTCGAGTAAACTCTATTTACAATGCTCGTTTTATACTATGCTTAGAGTTTCATACAAATATTAACTTCCCAAATTCAAATCAAATAATGTGATTATCATATAATTTTATATCCCATGGGATATGATGCCTTGCTTTACGTTGAGATTGCGTAATTATGCAATTGGTCATTGTCAAGCAGGTGGTTTGTAAAATGATGTAAGCCGTAGATTTAATGGACAGCTCATTCATCTGAATGTATTGATCGAAGAGACAGCTCCTTATTATGTCTCCATTGTTATTGTAAACGAAAATTGTGATTATTTATCATGTTAATGTGCGTTTTTAAAGTAAGTTGTCATCATTAAGACACATACTTCATATTTTAAACAACAGGCGGTTATTATTAAGTGAAGTTGTTGTTGTTAAATAAGAATAATGTTGTATTTGGTATTTCGATAAATATATAGCACTGAAGGGTTGTGTAACTTACTATTGGTGCAAGTTTTAATGTTAACTACCTCAGTAGTTACCGAAAATTATCTTTTGTCAGAATTAGTTCTATTCTACATGAAAGAGTGCCATTTCCATTACACCAGGACTATGAAGTGTATCATATTACATCGGCATCTACTTTCTAAGGTTTTCGCGGCTACATATGTCACCATTTTGGAATGAATTGAATTTTCATTATTATCAAAACTTCAGC
Organism: Erannis defoliaria; assembly: GCA_905404285.2. NCBI lineage: Eukaryota > Metazoa > Arthropoda > Insecta > Lepidoptera > Geometridae > Erannis > Erannis defoliaria. Next base: position 204,865 of record FR990075.1, read on the forward strand.
ACGCGATTACTGCATTGTTTTATTCCCAAGGAGCCCACTGTCATCTTCATCATTGAGAATTTAATACCGAATCAAATCACTGAATATAGAATACTATAATACGCCCGCCCAATTGTTTAGTCTCGAGTATTACGTAAACTGGAGTCAGTTTCACGGGCTACTGGCTCTGCGTTATTCGCTGTTGTCCCGGGATTCATTCGATTGTCCTTTAAATTGAACATTTGCATACCAGACTTAAATACTTTTATGGAATGTTCCGCAAGAGACAAAAGCTAATTATCCACATACTTTCCTGTGCCTAAAAATCAGAAGTTTTAAAGGAAACTTGCCTCTCATTTCTTAGATCAGGTCTTACAAATTTGAATTGACTTCTAGTATCATTAGTAGTCAGGTACACTGAATGAGAAGTGAATAGAACGGAAATGTGACGACCCGCGCAAGCTGGCATTAAGTGCAAATGCGGTTAATGACAATTCTACCAATATACTTGTTTTTAGATTGAGAATTTACTCAAAAAGACAATTTAAATAGACGCGTAGGAAACCAAACCACATTGCATCGTAATTAGATCAATTTTATGTGTTGCAAAATTGCATTTCGAGCGTTTTACCTCAAATGCGAACACTGATTGTCATTTATTCGTCGTAGTTTCTATACAATAGGCTAGATGACTGGTTTTTTTTACTGTCCTATTAAAATGTGGCCCATAAATATAGCTGATTAATGAAAAGAAAATGAAAATCTGATCAAAAATAAGCAACTTATGAGCATTTTAATATCACGCTAGACAGAGAGGCGAAACAGCAAATCGTGACGTCACTTCTCTGTACGCCATATAAATTATATGCTGACAAGTAAGGCGTGACGTCATTATTAGTTTTGTGGGAAAGGGACAGAGTTGTCTCTAACAAAAACTTTAAACGCTCATATATCAGAACATTATTAACCGATTTTTTTTTTTTTTTAAATAAACATACTATATTTACTTAAATTCTTCATCAAAGCAATTGGTTTCAACGATATAAACATCAGTCATCACCCTATTTTCTGTGAAACTGGCGACAGCTTACAGCCGTTCTACCTAAGAAGTAGGGCTTTCGCTTTTCCATGCTCGGTTCATACGGTTCGTGCCCGCGTGTGTTCAAGCTCGCGACTTGTTACTATCATCAAGGCTATTGATGTCCCGACTGTTGACGCAACATGATCGACCAAATCTGGATTAGTGTTTACTTTAGCTAATGTTAATACCATTCATTACGTATCCAGAGTGCCCTATGTTTTATGCCTTAGTGCTCTGGAATAAAGCTTATATTAACTTGCTTTGTACTTGTCACATTAGATGAGTGTGGATCAGATGGGCGATCGCTTTCTCGATAATAATGAGCCTGTTGACGTGAATTAGTAGTTATTAGTAAAGCAAGTCAGTACTGCCATAACTTTCCTTCAGATTAGACGCCTTTGCATTTTCTTACGTCCATAAGCTAAGGTGTCATCAGTCACAGAAAAACTTTCTAACTTGGTTTTTCGGAATGACAACATGATGTCAGTCCCATAGAAGCAATCTTATTGCTTTTTGGTTTTTGTTCGGTTGTTTGTTCTAATTTCTATCCCTTTCACAACCTTTCAATACAATTGTGGTGGTTCCTGAGGTTCACTTTTGAGCAGAAAATATTAGTCGTTTCGTGTCGGGCTCAGCAACGCACGGTTGTGCGTAAACAATACTTTAGTTGTGCATTCAAATTTTACTCAACAGTCGGTCGGCGCAGAGGCACGAACCTCTCGAAAAGTGCTCATTTTCGCGGCCCGACCATGGTTTTGTTTGTAAATTAATGAGTTGTGCATATTGTAAAAGTAATTGCAATGAATTAAACTATATGGAATTGTAACCCGTTATTTCTATTTGTATTGGAATAATTTAGTAACGTAATTATTTGGGCAGAGCCCTACTAGGACTAAATCAAAGGCTTAGGCACTATTTGAATATTTGTTACTTACTTATTTTGGTGTGTTATTTTCCAGAAATATGTTTTTTTTTATTATTATTTTTCTACGTTATTTAAGTGATAAAAGAATTTAACAGTTTTTCGAGGGTTTCGGGAATTAATGTAGTAGCACTTAGCTCTGATAGTGAATCAAGTACTACTTTGCGTGACTTGCAACGGAATAAGCCGAAGTTTAGTAGCAAAGAAGTCCCGACTTAAACATCTCTGGCCAATAAACCGAGCGAAGAGTGTCGCCGAATATTTGGAAGAATATACTTATTGCACTTTTTTCCAAATTTACCAACTGTTTGCACTGGCTTCTTATCAATACTATACTTATGATCAAAAACGGTGGTACAGAATTAAAACCAAATTGCACACCTGGGCATTTATAGAGATTATTGGGCTTTCAAGGCCCATCTGAACGCAAAAGTGTGACTACACAATTGTGACTTAAACAGCGTTGGCACGCTCCAATACAATTATTTGCATATGAATTTTCCAAGATGGCGGCCGGGAAATGGAAAACTGACTTCGAATTCGTCATCTCCGGGTCACTTTTACTATAGTCTATGCTGTATTTTTATTAAATTTGGCTTAGTTTTGGCGCCGGTCTGAAAGGGCTATAACAACAACCGTCAGCCATGTCAGAGGCCTTCGGACGGCACATTAACTCTGACACTAGGGCTGGCCACTCAGCCTATAGTGAGTGTCTGCGGCACACAGACAGAACGCAGTGTTCTAATCAGATAAAAAAGTCGTCGCTCTTGTTGACAACAACTAGTGACTTTTATCTTAATTGATTAAATAGGTACTTATAATTTACCAAAATGATGATGATGTGCTAAGCAGGACGCAGCTGCACGCGCGTCGGGCTCTGTTTTCACTCTTTGAAAAAGGTCACCGGATGTGATCGAAACTATAGTCGGAGTATCCGATTTAATAAAACGTGAGTATTCCCGTATAAATAAAACAAAGATGATGTACATGCCGATTTCGGCTACGGCGACCAATTATTGTTTCGAGTTACTGATGCGTTCTCACATGACTAATGTACTTAATATTAGCTGTAAATGTCCTAGAACAGTTGCTATGGGAGGACGCTATGGACATAATTGTAGGTTATATTAGAGGGAAGTTTGTTGTTCAGACGGTCTCTTTTTATATCCAGATCGCGCCTTCTCTGGTTTTCTAAAGCATACACTTTTGTGTGCAGTTTCTGTCTCCATTCTAAGCGGCTGGCAGCTTGCAATTCTCAATGAAATGAAATGAAATGAAATATTTATTGTATAAAACTGTGTACAACGAGATGATAATTATTTCATGGTATTAAGTACTTGAGAACAGTTTTGTCCTCGCGGACATACAATATTTTAAAAAGTGCTAAAAACATTAACTGCATACCACCACCAAAACATACCTACAATAGACCTACAATAGAAACAACGTCAACCGAGCACAACTACAGTGGACCGTTTCCGAATTCAAGAAAAACCTAAATATTCATTTAACGAGTAGAAACTTTTTCGAAGCAACCAGACCTTAAATTCTTTAATTTTTTCTTAATTTTAACCTCTGGCAATGATTTAATGCTTTCAGGTAGTTTATTGTAAATAGTAAATATTTTAAATAGTAATAGACATTGTCATACAACTCTTTTCATAGCGTGCTGTCCTGTTTATGTATGTGCTTACTAATCATCTCATGTTGAGGGCTCAATCCCACACCCCTTCTTCTGCCTCTCTTTATATCTCAGAAACTGGCCTCCGCTTTTACGCTTACCTTCCTGAAGTTCTGAGTAAAATCTGCACTTGGCCACCCTTTCTTCGGGCATGCGGGATATGTGTCCACACCATCGCAGCTGTAGTACTAAAATATTATAGAAACATTACCGCAGGACAGTAATATTACCAAAATATTACTGTCCGTGCGATAGCCAGCGCGCCGGTGATATTGAGCCGGCTAGGCCGCCGCCGCCGCCAATCTGTCTAAAAGGAGGTCCAATATCGGGCCTATCTCTCCTAGGCCGCGGCAGATTGCAGCTTTGCTCGGAACTGATTGCAAAGTATTGGACATCGATCCGGTGGAATTAAAACGTAATGTTCCGGAAAGCATTTCAGTAGGCGACGCTTGTGAATGTAGCTTATTCGCAGCATTATGTGCTTTCAGGGTACCGCGTGCTTAAAGGATGTCTAATGAAACCTTTGTAGCAAGCCTGCGCCAATTCTATTCCTACCTTTGTTCGCTTTATTTAGTTTGAAACATAACATTTGTTAAAATTGACATGGAATATGAGTTGCTGTAGAGGAGTTTCCAATAAATAAATAAAAATACAAAATAACGGGGTCCCCAAAAAAAGTTGTGTAATAATTAGTAATTGATTCAAGCGTTACTTTGCGGAAGTTCATCTTAATCAGCCTTTATAATTGTACCATTTTTTTTGTGTAATTCCGCTGTAAATCGTGCTAATGTGTATGTGTGTGTTATTTACAGCGGAATTAATCTAGAAATTGTAGTATTATAACGGTTGATTAAGGAGTGTAATGTTTTCAGGGTTCATGTATGTGCATTTCTATAACCCACCATAACTTCTAAATGCCTGAACATATTTGAATGTGCGGGGTATCGTTAGAGTCCTTACATCACCCGGAGTGACACTAACTATAATATTATTTTGGCAGAGAAGTAGTGTTTTTTAATTTTTAAGTTTGATTTCTTGTTTTTGCTCTATCGTGAAAACAAAAATACCAAATAAGTACGAACTCTACAATAATATTAACTATTAAATGACTACTAGTCTACTGTAAATCGGTCTCTCTGTAAGGATTCCAATCAGAACCAATTAAAAGACCTTTGTTCATTTAAACTTAAACTTTTCTTGATTCATTTGTTTTTATGTGCATTTATATAGTTATTTTGTTTTTAATTTATTTGTTATTCGATGTCGCAGACGGAATTGATGTAAATATCATTTCTTAGAAAGTACGAAGACGTCAAGCATAGACGTTCAAGTTCGTTTTATGTGAGAAAATAAAAATATTTAATGTACGCGTATGAATGCGTAGGACCTACTCGTAGTAGCACAACAGCGACATAGGTACTATATAGTGAAGCTTACAGAAGATGGTTCTGTGAAAGCTTTCATTCTCGGTGAGTACAATGCAGATTGTATATAGAACCAGTCTCGAGTACAAGCGCAGAGTCAATCTGCCTGAAAAGGAACTGCAATACAGGGAGAGGGTCCCCCAGGCTTCGATCGACGCGGCGCGGCCGGAACCACGACTGAGATTGCAAAGTATTTGTTAATGGTTGTGTAACATGTGTTTCTAGGTACCTGCTGGGAGATCTAAACTATTGACCAGATTTGAAGCATGAAGTATCATTCGATTTGTTTTTAAGCAAGTTTAGAAGCTTGGGGGGGGGGGGGAACTTAGTTACCAGTGGATCATTATCTTGATCTATACAATGTGTAACAAAAAGGTTCAACAATATTGAAGGGTATTTATGTACTCATCATTATAAACAACTTTTACTATGGGGCCAACATCGAAATCGCCAAAACCAGTATTGTCTGTTACCTGTAAACAAGAGAAAAAAATCAGCTGTTTCATTAAAAACCTTCACTGTTTCTAGAAAATTAATGACGTGCGGTTACAGCTTCGGTCCCGTTGTAAGGCTGGTTACGATGTTGAGTACAATGATCTCCTTTCGGTTTAGTACATCCCAAGCTTATAACCCAGAACGGAGTTAATTTTATTAACTTGGAACATGTCGCAGGAAACTATCTCATTTCAATCATAACAACTTTATAACGTTAGTGCTTAGTCTCACTATTAAAAAATATTACCCCGTGCGACTTTCTCACCATATTGACTCTGTCGCGTTGCCGATATCTCCAGACTTATAATATAATACAGGAGGTGAGTTACGGGTAAAAAGATTAACGGGGCGCAATTTGGTTACAGTTGCGAAGCTGGACACGAGCAGAAACAAAATTAAACTGCTGCTCAGCCAGTAATGAAGTGCCATAGACGTGAATGAGCGCGAGTAATGAGCACTTAATATACAACTTGCGAAACAATTAGCGGAGAGTTCTGGTCACGTGATGCGCGTCTCTCCGGCAGCGCTCCGCATTAACAATGCAGTCATGATGCCGAAATACGCGACATTTATTTTGGCTTACGCTTCCGCTGCAAAAATATTACTATTAATAATACTATTATAACTTATTAAATAAATATGTAATAATACTACTACTAATACCTATTTTACTACTATATAGCTCTCAGGGTTTGCAAGTAGAGTGGCAATGTGCAATTAGCAGACCACATCGCATGAAGAACTGATAACTGATGGAGAAGAAAGATTCTAGAGAGGCGACCACGAACCGGAAGAAGCAGCGTAGGTAGTGGGAGGACTACCTACGCTGTTTCTTCCGGTTCTTGATCGCCACTTTAGATTCTTGGGTCCACATAGACCTATGTCGTCACATTGCGAAAGTTGCGAGCGCAACACTGGGTGGATGCATATGGCAAGTTGTGGTACCCTGCGGTGGTCTAAAGGGAGGCTTATAGAGTAATTGATCACTTGAACTTTAGTTCAAACACACTATTTATTCTACGTGAACATAAAATCGTATCTTTTCATATCTTATATCATTACAGAGATTATTTTTGAAATTGTAAAAGAGCAAAAGATTTTCTTTTCAACTCCAAGCTTTCTTCTAAAGTAACTAACAATTTATCACCGAGAAAAACCAAATTAAATAACTTAGGGGGGAATTCAATAGTCAACCACTTACAGTTTTGAAAAGAAGATTTAGAACCTTGACTCACTACGATAAGAGCTAGATTAGGTCGTACTACATATGGGTTATATCTGACGGGATAATATTCAGAAGCTTAATTTTTACGACAAAAGTTGAAGAAGTTTCCGCGAGATTCCACTGACAGAGGGCGCCGGTAACGTCGGAGAGGCTAGTTTTGTCACACTTTAGTGGAACATTTTGTTTTACTGCTAGAATTTACGGAGGTAGAGCTACTATGCTCGATCGCTATCAAAATTACAACGATCGGATAGGAGAAAAGTTCTGAGAGACAGTGAGCTTGTCTCCCAAGTAGCAAAATGATGACTATGACGGATATATGACGTCTTTTTAAGGTCATTTTAAGGTCGGTACGATTTTCGTCGTTACGTACGTCATTATGACGTCATAATTAAATCATTTTTAGGACGTCTAAAACTCGTCGTATAATGTACGTCATTATGACGTCATAATTAAGTCATTTTTACGACGTCCTTACTCGTCGTATGAAGTACGTTATTATAACGTCATATTTAGTCATTTTTAGGACGTCTAAAACTCGTCGTATAATGTACGTCATTATGACGTCATAATTAAGTCATTTTTACGACGTCCTTACTCGTCGTATGAAGTACGTTATTATGACGTCATATTTAGTCATTTTTAGGACGTCTAAAACTCGTCGTATAATGTACGTCATTATGACGTCATAATTAAGTCATTTTTACGACGTCCTTACTCGTCGTATGAAGTACGTTATTATGACGTCATATTTAGTCATTTTTAGGACGTCTAAAACTCTTCATATAATGTACGTCACTATGACGTCATAATTAAATCATTTTTAGGACGTCTTAAACTCGTCGTATAATGTACGTCATTATGTCGTCATAAATAAGTCATTTTTAAGACGTCCTTACTCGTCGTATGGTGTACGTCATTATGACGTCATATTTAGTCATTTTTAGGACGTCTAAATCTCGTCATATAATGTACGACATTATGACGTCATAATTAATTCATTTTTAGGACGTCTTAAACTCGTCGTATAATGTACGTAAATATGACGTCATAATTAGGTCATTTTTACGACGTCCATACTCGTCGTATGATGTACGTTATCATGACGTCATTTTTAGGACGTCTAAAACTCGTCGTGTGGCGTACGTCATTATGACTTCATATTTAGTAATTTTTAGGACGTCTAAAACTCGTCGTATGGTGTACGTCATTATGACGTCATAATTAAATCATTAAAAATTATGTTCTTTACTCGTTGTGTGATCTACGTTATTGTGACGTCATATTTAGTAATTTTTAGTACGTCTTAGACTCGTCATACAATGTACGTTATTATGACGTCATAATTAATTCATTTTTACGACGTCTTATACTCGTCCTAGGACGTACGTCATTATGACGTCATAATTAAATAATTTTTAAGACGTCCTAAACTCGTCGTGTGATCTACGTTATTATGACGTCATATTTAGTAATTTTTAGGACGTATTACACTCGTCATACGATGTACTTTATTATGACGTCATTATAAATTCATTTTTATGACGTCTTATACTCGTCCTAAGATGTACGTTATAATGACATCATATCATAGTCTTACATTCGTCGTGTTATGTAGGTACTTTAGGTACGACTTACCACCAATGGATTCTGGGGGGTGGGAGGCAGTATGGGGAGGGGTAGACATAGAAGGGGAACTTGCGGAATCCCCCCCTCTCCGGGATATGTAACCTAACTTTCCCAGAAGCTTAAATTTGATCGTCAAACAAATTGGAGGGGGGAAGGGTGGAAACTTAACACTATATTTGATTTAACTCAAGTCAGGATGCTCTGAGTCGGATCTGTCTGATCATTTTGAATCTAACCAACTCAAATTTGACTACGGGTGGGCTCCCGCCAGAAGCTCTTGCGGTCGCCCCTGAGCTTCTGGCTCCCAGCACTTTTTATATACGCTATAAGAGGGAAGGGACCACAAGCCTAGGTGGATTCGGGGTGCTCTAATTCGGATCTGTCACTCATTTCGAACCTAACCAACTGAAATTGGGGTGCTCTGATTTGGATCTGTCACCCATTTCGACCCTAACCAACTCATGTCGGGGCGCTCTGATTCAGATTTGTCACCCATTTCTACAAATCAAACAAAAAACAAACGATTTAAAAAAAGTAATCAATAATAGTTTCACAAAACTTGAGAATTTATTGCAGAAAGCTGCAGTGGCCGAAGGGTATGTTTTGTGCCCAAGAACAAAAAAGAGTTTTGGCGGGAACACGGAAAAATCATGTCGTTGCATTCTATTATTTTCTTAAACTTGTGTTTTTTCGCGAATTAATGATTTAGAATGGTGGTGTTTTATTCATTGAGTGTTGAATTACATGCACGAGTGTGGGCAAGTGATATAATGTGGTGAAACATGTCTTTTCGTGTTGTTTTCAAAACTCCGTAGAAGCTCATAGTAAAGTCGCCACAACTTTACTAGGGCATGACTTGGACTCGACTATGACTGATTTCGTGTGTCTGACTGTGATTTAATGACATATTTGACTTGATTATAATAAAAGAAACTTGCAAATTCATAAACATGACACTGGCAGAATGCACAACGTGCGATGCCAATAAATAAGGGGGAAAAAAAAGAACAAAAAAAAAGACGACAGCTGACGTTATCCCAAAATGGCGTCAAGTTTCATTTCACAAGTTTACACATATCAGAAATACTTTGTCCGCTTAAGATTGTAAATTGTGTCTGTATAAATAAAATAAACTTAAAGAAAACCTTTTTTTATGTAAATAATGGAATTTTAGTGTATAAACAACAAACATTTACCAAAACAGTAGCTTATTTTAACTTTTTACGATTTACGACATTTGCTCAGTTTGGTAGAGAGTAAAACGAAACGTTATAGTGGTACAAAACTGTCAAAACCTATGGTGATTTTCCCAATTTTCAAATTCAAATAATTATTTTACAATAAGTATTTGTTTGCGCAACTTGAAACTTTGCAAAAGGCCTTCATATTCATATAATAAGACTATTCTGTAAAAAAATATGATCCCCCAACTCGATTGGCGGTGAATCGAAGTTGATCGATGTGAAGTGAACAGACAAGGAAGCGTCACCTGACGACAAATGGAAAGCAAAGAGATGTTAAAATGATGGAAACATAATGGGATCGAAATAATTTTGTGTGAAACTGGTTAGTATTTCTTTCATTTTTGTTTATGAGCCCAATACGATTGGGCTTGCAATTTTGACACCCACTGTATCGAGACTGCTAAGAACCGATAAGTAACTTTGTCCCACTAGGATTTTTCCTGCATTGGGCATGCTGTGGAACAATCACAACACAGCGACAAACTTCACGATTGCCTAGTTAATTATACGAACCGTAGTGTAAACAGAGGCAGTAACTACTTGGCCAAGACATCAAATTATTAATCTGCAGTGCTAGCTTCCATATTAAAATTTCTATCTTATCATAGGTGCATGTTTAACATTGCGTTGCTGGTCCAATATTTCACTTCAATTGCATTAGGTATTATAGACTGTTGAATGAACTTATGCTTTAACTGTGAAGGAAACCATTGTAAAGGAAATGTGGATGTTGGAGTCCTTCAAAGACATTTAAAGTCCCTGACTATGCCAGCTTGGAGGATTGTGGCCTAAGCCTGAGGCTCCATACCAATGCCCAGCAATGGGATATGCGAGTGTGGTTGAAGCGAATGGAGTTATGTATTGTGTTTACATTTTTGATACCTATGTAATAAGGGTCTTACAATTTGAACTATGCTATGCCAACAATGTGCAGTAGAACACAAGTACAGTAGAATTTGGATATAAAGACTTAACGTTTTTTTACTGCTTTTAGCAATCACGATGTAGACTCTTGTTTGGTTTCATAGTGAGTTTACTAGGGAAGCATATCTGTTTAGTACGACTCCAATTTGAGCGACCAACTGCTTATAGTGACCTATTTTTGATAATTTGTCCGGTTAGAACAACATGCAGTGTTTTGTTAACAAAACCTACGCTCCGCTACGTCGCCGCTCCGCAAACCGGCTTCTACCCTCATGCTTATACCTAACCTTTTAAAAAATATTTTGTCTAATTTTAGAGTCTGTGAAGAGCTCAGGCGTAGGAGCAACCGACAAGGAAACTGAAGACAGCATAAAAAATTGGTTTAAACATGCATCAGAAATACTTAATAAGTAAGCTTAGATAAGTACATCATTTTTCTTTTGAGTTTTTCGGCACGATTCACTATGTCATAAAAATTCAATACATATGTAAAGTATTCATCTGGTTCGTGCCTATGATTGTTATTAAATCCAAAAAAGGCCCAAATCGTACCCAGGGTCTGGCACAAAAGATTTTAATGCAGGTTGTAGTTTAGTTTAGTACGGTCGTACTTTTGCTGTGCTTTGTTGTATGTGTGTTTAATGTGATTTTGTGGTTTTTGTTATGCGTGCTATAGAACATAGAGGTATACTTGATCTACTTATTTAATTTTTTTATAAGCTTGACCGCCTTCATCTGTATGACATTTTGCGCCGTTCCTGGGTTTTTTTCTACGGGATTTGGGTCATGTCCTTTGTATGTTAAAATCGTGATAAAGTGGCAAATAACTAAACATATTTTTTTTGAGGTTGTAAAACATAAAATCGTACAAATGTTTGTATAGACTGATATAGGTAAGATAAAAATTTACTGAATAGTTTTATATAGTTACAACGATCTTTGTGTAGTTACCGGCTTATGAATAACCCAAATTGACTAAGTAGATAAAAATACTATCGCATTGACACGTTAACCTGAAACGTCATTCAAAAACATTAAAACAAACGGTTTCCTGCCTTTTGACCACAACTTGTATGAGGATAAGCAATGATGCAGCCTAAAATAAAAGCATGTTTGTCTATTGTATGTATAAATGATATTTTACTATAACTGAACTATGTATTATGTGATCATTTTGCAATGTTATTTTTATCGGCTGATTTAGTCTGCAGTAAAAAAAGGTATAATGATATATTATAAAACTTAAAACAACACATTTTTTTTAAATACATTTTTAAGTATTGGTATCTAACAAATTTTGTAAATGATAATTGAAATTTATTGCAACTTGATTAAGTACTCTAAAATAAATGGACATTATCTAATTGTATATAAATGTTTTTTTTTATTCCATAATAGCAAGCCTACCTTTACAGAGTGTTCGGATAAGCGACGGACCTCTTTAGAGGGTCATTGTACTCATCATTATGAATAACTTTTATTATGGACCAACTATGAATTTACGAAAAAAACAGCTGTTTACATTGTACATTCATAATGATGAGTAGACTATGACCTCTCAAAGTAAGTATGTCCATCCGAATACCCTGTATTGTTAGATCTCAAGACGACTACGTCTATGGAACCACTTTTAGGAACGTCATAGAGACGACATACAACGACGTCCTATTGACGATTAGGGATGACGTATATAAAACGTCTTAAAGGCGATGAAAGCAGACGTCATCAATCCGTCTTCTAGAGACGTCGTCAACACGTCATGTAAAGACGTCCTGTTGACGATCAGGGATGACGTATATAGAACGTATTTTGGAAACGTCTTAAAGACTATGCAGGCTGACGTCGTCAGTCCGTCTTCTAAAGACGTCCTTAAGACGATCAGGTATGACGTACATAGAACGTATTTTAGAAACGTCTTAAAGACTAAGCAAAGAGACGTCGTCAGTCCGTCTTCTAAAGACGTTGTCAGTCAGTCATCTGAAGACGTCCTGTTGACGATCAGAGATGACGTCTTGAGGCTGTGACAAATGTACGTCATTTTCCGGTATTAAAAGACGTCGTAATATGACGTCAACACGTCGCGAAATGACTAAATTTAGACGTCATTGTGACGTCGATTTGCTACCTGGGCTGGCTATTGAAAACTAATGGAAAACGAGTTAACCCACCATAAGATGACACCACCATATCACACTGTATCTTAGTAGAAATAATAATAATAATCATCATTTATTCATAAAGTACACGAAGTTAAAATGTATATCTGGGATAAAGTAACATACAGATAATAATTCATAATAATAGTAACACTCACATTATTACGGCGGTTTTTATTATTTGGGCTATATTTATAACGGCATTCTTCAATTAATGATTTTTGTGATATATGGATTAATGTAATCTGAAATAAATGATATTTGATTTTTGTTTTTTATTATTATTATTTATTAATTAAAAATGCATTAATAATTATTAATTAATTAAGTGATGTCAAAACAATGAATAATAATTATATTCCTAACAATACCTGAGCATGCTTATCTCTTACTGTGTGCAATGTATAGACTGTAACAATGATTAATGTAAGGGCAATCTTGACACATGGGCATATTTAACATAGATTTTTATGGTATTAATATTATAATATCATTAATAAAAGGAATATTAAAGCTGAAGTGACTATCCACAGTAAAAAAGGGCAATCTAACCTACCTGATATCGCGGCTAGCGCATGCTGTTGTACGAGGCTCCCCCGCACGCGTACCAGTGACGTTGCTCGCTATATGTAGCGTGTAAAGTAAGGTACCATACAATCATAATAATTATTATTTAATACCGTACACTGTACAAATGTAATTATACGGGATTAAGCGAAGCCCGCGAGGGTCACCATGGTGGTGGGAGACCGTTAGTCTTGAAGTCAAGAAGAATGTCAGGACAAATTCCAATGAGGTCTCTGGTTCTGTCTCTGATTTTCATACCACAAAGAAAAATCATCATTCATTCATTTCTGTGAAGGAGAACTTCGTAAGGAATTCTGCATACGTCCGCTGCAGAAATTCAATAGCGTATGTGAATTCACCAACCAGCAACTTGGCCAGCGCGGTCGTGATGGCCCAAATACCCTCCGAGGGTAGGCCTATATCTAGCAGTGTTCTATTATTAACACTAAAAACTATTATATTCGTTTGTGTATACAATTTTTCTTTGTACAATACGAAAACAAAATATTTTGAAACAAAAGAGTAAGGTCTAAAATACAATATCTCTCCCAATAGAAGTGAGCTCTACCCTCCACAGATAAGATCCCATCAAAAAGAACGTTTCTTTGATTCCGACAAACTTTTCTTGTAAAATCCTCTGAGCACCTACTTGCAATACTAGACGACAGATTACATGATAGTTAATGCGTCAGCTAAGAGCACGCGTATCGGCTCGGAAAATCTTCCACTCAACGTAGATCCTCGACTCGTCAGGGACTCTACAATTTTCCTTTAATGACTTCGAAATGTTGTAACGAGTGAGGTCTTGTTATTCTGGTTGATAACTTTATTTTGCGTAAGAACCTGAAATTTTGCTAATCACTCATTGTTTATATTATACTGAATTACTGGAGAAACATAAGAGCAGATAATCATGCATGCAACATTTTTAACCTGCAGTCGAACACTGTATCACATAAGGTCGATTTTATCTTGGCAGTTACGCGAGGCTGAGCGTCGATTTATTGTTGTAAAATAAGCAATAGGCTAGATGACTGTTTTTTTTGTATTGTCCTATTAAAATGTGTCCCATAAATATAACTGATTAATGAAAAGAAAATGAAAATCTGATCATAAATAAGCAACTTATAAGCATTTTAATATCATGCTAGACAGAGAGGCGAAACAGCAAATTGTGACGTCACTTCTCTGTACGCCATATAAATTCTATTCTGACAAGTATGGGCTGATGTAATTTTTTGTTTTGTGGGAAAGGGACAGAGTTGTCTCTAACAAAAACTTTAAACGCTCATATATCAGAATATTATAAACCGATTTAAATTATTTTTCAATAAACATACTATTTATACTTAAACTCTTCATCTAAGCTATTGGTTTCAACGATATAAACATCAGTCATCTAGCCTATTGCATAGATATTCTACCTAATCATATTTTTATAATTCATTAGGTTACTAAATTAATGTTATGCTTACAAATGTTGGCGCAGGATTTATCTCGCAAGCTTACCACCAGGCAAACGTCTCGCTCGGCTCGCCACTCCATTGCATTAAAAAAAACAAAACATGCATGATAATGTATCTTATTTCCATACTTGGAAGGAATAGACAGAAAAACGAAATCCCTCCTTTCTAGACGGAATACGATAAGAAAGCTCCGTAAAACATTTAAGATTGTAGCACGGCTTTATTCGTACTCGTGTAGAAAAGGGTTAAACGAAATCAGGAATCGAGAGATTCGGCTGTAAAAGGTTTATTACTCCCTCGCCTCGCTCGGAGAGACTTCATCTAGAGGCAGCCTGTACTTCTTGTACCTACAGGCTGGCGTGGACCGCTGCGATAGCGTCGGCGGCAGCATGTCCGATATCTCGGCACCAGAGAGATTATATTATTACGAGATGCCCAAAGATTCTGCGCTTGAGAACTTAATACACATATGTACGAAGGCACTTTTAAAGACTTTAAAACCAAAACAATTACAATTAGTCTGCAGTTACGTGTAATGATTTTTATTAATAAGTATGAAAACTTTCTTCGGTAGTTGTGCAGAAATCGAAGTGAACTTGTGAACTTTAGGGGTCGAAATATGCTGCCTTTATTGCAGACATCAAACAATACACTGGAATGATTCAAAATACTACAATCAATAGTTAGCACAAATAATAGTTATTTATGATACTAGTGCGGCTCGTGACTATGGTAAGCCCTCGACTTAGTCTCTGGCTTACATTCGTCTACTCGTTTGTAAAAACCAATTCCGCTCGTGTGCCATACAACGTTTTACAACACATTTGCGAGAAAACAGATAACCGAAGTACAACAGATAATGAAACAAACTTTATTATTTTATTTATAAATATCGGTCGGGAAGTCGCAACTAAATACTTAACACTGGCAAATGCACAAAGTGCGATGCCATAATCTTCCTAGGAGGAAATATGAAATGCCGCGAATTAAAAAATGGCGCTACGTGCGCGTGGTAAAAATTAGAACTACATATTTCGTCTCATTTTCTATTTATAATATTTATTATTAAAGTGAGACAAACGTATTAAGCAAAAGCGCCTCCAAGGAGGTGCGATCATTTAGATTATTTATTCTGGTACTAGCTTTTGCCCGCGGCTTTGCCCGCGTAGTAATGTTGAATACTGGAATTCGGTTAAATCGGGGCCCAACTCAATTGAATCACTAAAATACGTATATTATTGCATTTTTTCCAAGCCGCTTGCAAGTCTTTAAGTTTGCTTGAGGATGACCAAATTTGGCATGTCGCGTTTGCAATACTTACTTCAAAACACAGTCTCTGTCTGTCTGTCAAACAGACAGACAGATGGACATGACAAACTTATAAGAATTCCTCGTAGTACTACGGAACCCTAAAAATGTCTGCTAATGACGCTATAGTTGCCGGGGCCTTTGACCCGAAAGATTACAATATTTCTTTGTAGACAACGTTTTTGATTTTTTTGTTGGAAGGTGCTAAAATAGCCAGGCTTTCAGGGGAGCTAACTCGCGAGCAAGCCACATAGAACTGACCATGCGAAAAACAGTCCTGCCTTAAATCAATACCAGCGTATTTTAAAGTTTGACCCTGAGCCTTATTGATGGTCATGGCAAAACAAACTTTTAGAGGAAATTGAAGCCTTTTGGAGTCATAAGGTAAGTCACTGGGAATCATGGGAATACGCGGCACAAACACTGTTTCGCCATGGGCACACCCAGTCAAAATGATGGCCTCAACCAGATTACGATGCAGCATTTTTACTTGTAACCTGGTTCCATTACACAATTTGGGTGGTCTTAAATTCCGAAGGAGCATGACGGGTGTACCTTTCTTCAGGATAAGCCTCTGATATGGTAGCCCCACTGGTCTTAATGAATTTAAAAACTCAACTGGATAGTTTACAGCATCATCATTATTGCATACCGTATCAACAGAGTCAATGAAATGAAATAAGCTTAAGCAGAAAAAGTATGATAACAAAGAACGTAAAAAGATTACCAAAATATCGCAAGAATTACGAAACTTCGATAAAATACAGTGCTGCACTGATCGCTTAGGTAGACTCGGTGTGGGTTGGAGTGGGGCGCGATCGAGGTACAGCGCGTCATACTCGGGTTTTAACGTATCTGAGCCGACGCGGGATGGACGTTTCGAAAGCGCTGTGCTTGGTGCGTGCACCGGATCAAGTACATGTGTTTAAAATATTTATCTTCTTACGCATAAACACTCGATTAGCTAATCTATAAATATAAAATTTTTTTTCAAATGAAAAACTGACCCGTGGCCTTCCAGTTTTGAAATTGTTTGAAAATTCTGAAACATGTTTATGTTTATTTTATCTTATCTCTTAAGTCAAAAAACTTAACAGCCTTAAATGAATGGTTTCGGCAAAATGGTATTTTAATGATACATTGAACCCCTTGCGAATTTTTCAAAATCGTTGCTGAGTGTGCGTTTCTCTGCATCAGCCCTTAACACTAATGGTATATCGACCTACCCTGATTGGGCCATATTCACTACGCTGGCCCAGTGCAGGTTGGCGGATTCACATACACTATCGTATTTCTTCTCCTGAAATATGAAGGTTTCCTCATGATGTTTTCCTTCACCGAAAAGCCAGTGGTATTATCCATGCGTAAGTTTCAAAGAACTAATTGGAACGGGCTCGCCCGGGTTCGAACCCGCGACCCCAAGAATGTGAGTCGAGCTTGATCTCACTGAAGCTACCACAGCTTGAGCTGAGTGTAAGTTTACACCACTCAAAATTTAGTTTAGGCATTTAAAAGTAAGTTAATTTAATAATAAAAATTAATTTAGCAGCTTAGGCTGTACAGTATCTATAATAATTATGTCCGTCAAACAGTCGTCTGCGTGGACCTACAAAAAAATAGCCTATGTCCGTTTCCGAACCTTATGCTATAACTACCTATCCAAAAATGCAGCTCCATCTGTTCAGCCGACCAATAAATACGCCCATCCCCGTCCCCATTCCCAGCCTCATCCCTATAAGCGCCCCCTTCCCCATCCCCATCCCGATACCAAATGTCATTTTAATATGAACACGCCCATCCCCGTCCACATCCCCGTTCCCTCTCTCATCCCCATCCCGAACCCCATCCCATCCCCACCCCCATCCCGATTTCAACTTTCATCTTAATATGGACACGGCCATCCCCGTTCCCAGCCTCATCCACATCCGCATCCCATCCCCACCTGTCCCCACCAAATCCCCACCCCATCCCCATCCCCACCCCATCCCCATCCCCATCCCGATACCAATTGTAATCTTAATATTAACATGCCGATCTCCGTCCCGTCTCCGTTCCCAGTATCATCCCCACCCCCACCCCCATCCCCACATCTATCCCCATCCCTATACCAAATTTCATTTTAATATGTACAGCCGTTACAAAGTTAAGGAGAAACAAACGTACTATCACTAAAACTTAGTTTTTTTTTTATACTAACGGGAGCTGATTTTGAAAAAACTGTGACACCCGTATCTTCTTATTTTTATAGTAGAATACGTATACCAAGTTTTGTACCAATCGAACCAGAGAATAAAAAGTTTCATACAAACTTTAACACCCCATTTAACCCCCTTCGGGGTTGATTTTCGAAAAATCCTTTCTTAGTGGGCGTTTACACCTCTCCAAAAACATACCCTCCAAATTTCAAGTCTCTACGTTTAGCGGTTTGGGCTGTACGTTGTCTATATGTCAGTCAGTCAGTCAGTCAGTCAGTCAGTCAGTCAGGACAAAGCCTTTTATAGTTATAGATTGTGAAACTCCTTAGTCGAATACTTAAGTATATATTTGTATGGAAATTTAAAATATACCTTAAAGTTTACGTACAACTGAGCGTGCGGTAAAGGCTTTACCGCACGCTCTGTAATGTTTAACTTTCGAACGATGTATACAGGCTTCGTAAAAAAAAAATGGTACTTGCACGAATTGCTTGACTTCACAATTTCATAATAGTACATTATGATACAAGTGTGCTATGTTGGTCATTACACTAGAGGCGGTATTATGCGCGCGATCCGCAGGCGAGCGCGATAAGGAAGCCGAGAGCGTAATGACTAATAGCACAAGAGTTCCATACGTCTGTTTTCATCACACTTGCGAGAAAAAAACAAACTTTTTTTGATAATAATCAACCACACAGCGAAAACGTTAACAAACATTTGCGGAAAATGGCGCCCAAACCAGCAATGCGCTCAAGCGCAATAAGAACTCTTTGTTGGTATTACAAAAAACACTGTAAGTGTTACCCGGCTATATTAACAGTGCTTCGTATACATACGTCTAATTGCAGTCACGTACAAACTTAACTTTACCGGGTTATACCTATTATAGCACAAGTGCCGTAATGTAAAGTAAAAAGTACGCGTGCGTAATAGCTTGGATTATGAGCCTAAAACCGATGTAATAAGATCCACTTTACAAGCAAGTGTGATGAAAAGGTTGGTACGTAAGTTATTATAACATCATCATCATCATCAGCCTACTTGAGTACTATAAGACACGGGCCTCTTCTAATGCACGCCCCTGCAGGCCCCTGACGCCAGCTTCGGCTTTTCTTTTTCATACAATGGTCGCTGCCGTTCGTGTGTCCACTCCATGAAGTTACAACGTCCGACACTACATTTGCCGATTTGTGAACTCTAGAACAAGTCTACCCTGTGTTTCTTGGTTATGCAATAAACCATATTTTTTAAGTCAAATTAAAAAGTTCAAGTTTAATGATTCTGTGTAGCTATTTCATCAGGCTTACGTTTTAATTTCCAAACACTGCAATTAAACGTTCCGCGGCCATTCCAACGTTTCCAGTTATTTACATTTTTTTCATTAGCTCAAACATTCTCATCCATGTTTCATTTAAACAGGCCGAGCCTTTAAATATTTACCCTCGACTGCTCTCTACATTACCCCCCGGCAGCGGGGAGGTGGATGGGGGAGGCATTGTAGTTTTGAAACAAACAGGCTTTGGAAACGATAAGTGGTGTCTAAGTAACTAAGTTACCTGGCTGCAGATGTCAGGAGCCTATCGCTAGCATTACACTCTAGTTAGAGGGTTAGTGGCACTTCGTTTATAATAAGAATAAGTCTAATAACTATAATAACTCTTCCACCGCGGACGGTATCCGGAGCAACTGGCCCATCCTACTGGAAGTTGGGCCGTCGGTCCACTGTCATTAAGGCCTGGCTGTGCACAGATCATGTTCTAGAAGAAAACAGCGGAGCGCGGCCGAGAGCTCACTTCAGATCCCCAGATACGTCACCAGAGAGCCGGGCGTCCTCTGGCCCCCATAATACCCTCGGGCCTTGTGCGGCAGTCTCAGGGGAGTCCGTCCCTCGACATGAGTTTCCCCGAGGTGGCGTGCGCGATGTTTCCGTGCGCCCCTCAAAGAAAATGGGTAGGTGGGGCGGCAGCTCTTCCGGAGCCGGTGGTATTCATTAAGGATTTTCCTAGGGCAAAAAAAAGTCGCACATACGCCGTACGCAATAGTAAAAATTAACTGGGCTGTACTAAGCTGAACTATTTTGAGCAACTCTCGACTGTTCGACTGTTCTACTTCGAGTGTTTCGATCTAAGCGTCCAGAGGCCGCCGCTCCATAACTAATATTCTCATACATCTAGTATCAGAGCGGACATGTCGGGATATTCTCAAAGATCTTAACCAAGATCTACTAAGATCTTAAGAGTATGCCTTTCTATCCATAATTGCCCCGGCTGTTTCACGCCTATCGCCGCGATTCCTCCGTAGAGATGGCGACTAATGGCGACGCAACCACGTAGACGGAAAAGTCACCGCTACGCTAGCCGCTAGTCGCTGGGGCTGGGGCTAGTTAGACGGGCGAGGGCGGCAGTCGGTACCCGGTCTCCGGTCGTGTCGGTCGTGTCGCTCGCTGCTCGCGCGTCCTTCAACTTACTACGAGCTTTCACAAGTTCGACTTGTTACAAATGTGGAGTCGTTTCATATTAGGTTGCTGAAGTTTTTACTGTTAGGAATAGGTAAGTTAATAGTTTAGAACGTCGTTAACATACTATTTAATTATTGTTTGTTTATTTATTTGCACGGTAAACAATTGGAACAGATCTAAGGACTTGCACTTGTTAGATGGAGATGAGATTTAGCAAAGTATAGTAGATAACTAACTACTACACTCCAAATAATAAAGACCAACTTTTGTTTAGCTCAGTTTAACTGAAGACTCTAAGTTTAACAAAAAAATAGAAAATTATAATCTCTAAATAGTTGTGAAATTTGTTTACCAGTACAAGACTCCGAACGAGTGCGAACCGAGTTGCACTTCAACTTCAATTTTGTTTCGTGGCTTCTACGGTGTTTGTACCGTTTGTACCGCAATTTTGCCAAAGTATTGTATAAGAGTTGCACTTAACAAGCTTTTTAGCTTACTATGAAACTAGCCCAAGCCAATCACTACTACACTGATTGTATGTAAAACATTGGCGATTGATTTTCCTTGCGGTTTTCACTCAAGTTTTAAGATAAACAATCAATACTCCGAAATGAGCGCGCGGAAGCCGCAAACCACTTCCTACTAAACAATATCACGGCTCGGCTCGTGTACGCCAGACTACATGTAGGCCACACTATAATCCGAGCTGCCGACGCTCAACGTCCGCAACTTACGAAACAGATTACTACTCGTACAGCTAAAATACATAAATCCATATCTTGAGACGCGTCGACCATAACTTGCCCCTGCTTTACGATATAGTTGGATTAAAAGGCGCGAATGTACCGCGTAGACGTTACTAATCACGCTACGCTCGCATAAATCTTGCTCCCAGTCCAGACAGACAAAGTGTTTAGGGAAAATTGTAAAAAATACTTTGAAAAGTTTTTTGACACTTAAAAGTACATTTATAGTCTCTACCGCTTTATGATTTGATGACTTGGGTTGGATCTGACCAGATCTTGCTTTGCTTCATATTGACTTTGTCTACGACTTGGATGACAATATTTAAATCATAAATTGATAACTTTAAAATAATTATTATGAAAACTGACGTGGTTTTGACACATTTTTGTTTTATTTAATGCTAAGCAGGACGCAGCTGCATGCGCGTCGGGCTCTGTTTTCACTCATTGCAAAAGGTCAGCGGATGTGATCGAAACTATAGTCGGAGTCATCATCATCATCATCATCAGCCCGGAGACGTCCACTGCTGAACGAAGGCCTCCCCCTTAGACCGCCACACTATACGACAACCTGCCGTTTGCATCCACCGGTTCCCGCGACTTTTACAATGTCGTCGGTCCACCTAGTGAGAGGCCTTCCTACGCTGCTTCTTACGGTTCGCGGTCGCCACTCAAGAACTTTTCTTCCCCATCGGTTGTCACTTCTTCGAGCAATGTGGCCTGCCCATTGCCACTTCAACTTGCAAACCTTGCGAGCTCTGTCGGTAACTTTGGTTCGTTCCGGATTCTATCGCGCAAAGTAACTCCGAGCATAGCTCTCTTCATTGCCCGTTGCGTGACTCTAAGTTTATCCAAAAGGCCAGCAGTTAAAGACCACGTTTCAGTTCCATATGTCATCACTGGCAACACACAGTGGTCGTATACCCTTGTCTTCAGAGACTGCGGGAATTTGGACGAGAAGATATTACGAAATTTTCCGAACGCTGCCCATCCGAGTTGGATTCTTCGGGCGACCTCTTTGTCGAAATTGGACCTACCTAACTGAACAATCTGTCCAAGGTAGTTGTAGTGCTCAACAACTTCGAGAGTATCGTTCCCAACGACAACCGGTACGGGCACAACATGGACATTTGACATGATCTTTGTCTTGTCCATGTTTATTTTAAGAAAACATTACTGAGGTCGCTGAGCATAGTATTGAGGTCCTTCAGCGACTCTGCCATGATGACTATATCATCGGCAAAGCGAAGGTGAGTTATGTATTCGCCGTTAATGTTGATGCCGAATCCGTTCCAGTCCAAGAGCTTGAAAACGTCCTCCAATGCGTTCGTGAACAGATTCGGAGAAATAACGTCTCCCTGTCTCACGCCTTTCTGCAATTGGATTGGTTTCGTGCTCTCGTCCTGCAACCGGATTAACATTGTGGCGTTTCTATACAAATACTTCAGCGCTTCGATATACCTATAGTCGATATGACATCGCTGGAGGGACTGCAACACCGCCCAGGTCTCGATTGAATCGAAGGCTTTTTCATAGTCCGCAAACGCTACACATAACGGCCGATTATACTCCTCAGTCTTCTGTATAATCTGGCGGAGCGTGTGGATGTGGTCTATGGTGCCAAAGCCTTTCCGGAAACCGGCTTGTTCGGGAGGCTGGAAGTCATCAAACCTGCGTTCGAGACGGTTCGTAATGACTCTCGAGAACAGCTTGTCGTAGTCGGAATATCCGATTTAATTTATTTAAAATACTTGAAAGCGGCAAATGCAAAATATGCGACGCCAGGTCGAGGGGCGCAGGTCTCCTGATAGGATCATCAGATGAAAGAAAAAAGTATGTAATAAAGATATCTAAAGTACCATTGTATGCACATCAAAATAAAAAATCACCTGTAGCAGAAATATTCTCTGGGTTACTTGGTAAAATGTACCAAATGACTATTACATTTTGGTATGCAATTTTTTTAATTTGATACGTGTTTAGTTATTCTGGCGTGCCATTAATTAATATCGTTACTTTTAAAGCTTTGGTACTTGCACCCAAGGGCGAGATTTGGCTGGCAAAATGTCCTGCTGAAAGTTTGTCTGTTATAATGTAACTTTTCCCATTGTGACGTGTCACCGCTACCCTCCCCTCCGCGCCCTGCCCCTCGCCCCGCTAGCCTGTGACCTGCGTCTGTAGTAATTAGCCCCGAAGGGTGAAGCAGAAGTCACCCGTTGTACTTCCCACTTTAGGTAATTTAAGAAAAATAACTTTTTATCTCGACGGCTTTCTTCGTGAATTTATTTTGTTTGGAGTACTTTTGAAGTTGGTTTTTATTTTTTTGTGGTTTCATTAGCTAACTTGTAGACGGATAATATAAAACTTTTTGGCGTTTCCTGTACATTTTTAATCTTTTCTTCAGGTTTCGTTGTTTTGGTTGTGCTAAAAGAGTAGAGCGGCTAGAGATACTGTCGTACTGATTTGAGGTAAATAAGTTAAAAGTACAGGTGAAACTTTTCATAAAGGTAGTACTTATTTGAAAGTTTTTGCCGCGGACTTACTCATCGTGTTAACTGTTTAATTATCTTCAAAACATCTACAGAGACAATAATTTGTTACACCGTTGTCGTCGTATGAGAGTCTTTGTACAGACAATAGACAGGAATCCTTAGCGCGCTTGACTCGCACTTGGCTGTTTTATTACTAGTCTTTTAAACTAATGCTTGTTATTTCTAATATCTCAGGGTGACGAGCGCAGTGCAGTGCGGCGCAGGATTGTGTTTGCAAGTTCACAATTCTAGCACTGCTGCTGTTAGTGGCAGGCGTGTCGCTTGCCACCAGGCGAACGTTTTGCTCGTCACGACACTCGAAAGTATTTAAAAAAAATACTTTTAACTATAACCATAGTATTATTAAGTGTAGCGCTTATACGTATTCATTTTACAATAACCTAAAATAACAAAAAATTCTCTCTCACAGACATCTAATGCAATATGTGAAATATAATGAAATGCAAGTCAAAATCGAAACACTCCAAACACAATACGGAAACTATCCGAAAAGTAGTCCTAGCTAAGTGCACCTCGAAACACGGATTACTCGATCTTTATTCGATACTCGATTCTCGAAATAATGACAGAGTAGTATATAATAGCGAGTATGTGTGTAACATAGGTTGGGTTATATGTACAGGAGAGTTCCTGAATGCTCGCACGCCGCCGCGCCGGCTCGGCGGCCTGTTCTATAGTTAAGTTTGTAAGACAGGCTCTAGTGTAGCAAACATATTCAGCTTCATATTTTGGCCTGTTCCATCGAGCTTCATCTTTTCCCCGGGGTGAGCTGTTTCATTATAACTTTCGTCTCATCTATAATGCTTTTAGAAAATTTAGTGAAAGACAAACAAGAAAGACATTATATAAATAATTTTTTTCTTGTATTTAGACTAAGATATCGGGTTGCTTGTATTATTTTTACTCGACGATAACTTGAGTATTATTGATCCGATCTATATATACATTATGAGATTAATACAGAACCGGAATACCTACTTATATAAAATCATGAATGTCGGTGATTTGAAAAGAATGTATAACCACCAGCCGGTGTTCGTGCTCAGATTATTATGATCATGGACACCTAAAGAAATTTAAAAGATTGACAATTAAAAATATCGATCCAGGGGCTTAGATCCAGTTAGCACTATACTATATTTTAATTAATGACGACACACACACACGAAAGCCTACCCTTAAAAGAGAGGAGTTGCCATAATCCCTACAGTTGGGGATCTCAGAATGCTCACCACCGTCCACGTGCTCAACACCGAGAGGACGCTGCTGCCCGTCGGCCAGTAGTTCTAGATGCAGTTTTAGGACATACCCAGGTCCACTAATTAATGACGACAAAACAAAAATAAGTTATCTATTTCGAAATTCTAGTGAATATTCAACATTATTTCACGTAAGCCAAACCTTATATAAGGTTATGTCTAGCTATATAGGTATATTGGCACATGAAGTTAGACTTCAGTCGCCAAAAGCCAGGTAGAGCCGTGCAGCGTATAGCTGTAGGCTTCACAGCTAGCTGTGCCGTGCACTTGTGAACTACATCACTAGTCTACTGAGGACTGAGCCCGCTGCCCGCTAATGGATTCCGCCTACTGCCTGAGTCATAAGAACCACGCGATTCCTACGGAGCGTAATACGATCTCTGTTCATCGCATATGTAGAAAATCTCTATTCGTTCCTGTGTAGTGGTAGGACTCCATTGCAGAGTCCGCCTGGGGAAGTGCAACATCTTTGCCAGTTATTTAACTCCTAAGCAAGTGTACAAGCATTACTGTGTTTCGATTTGAAGGGAAATGTTACCATATAAATTACTGGGCATGTAGAGATTTGACATCTAATATCTCAGGGTGATGAGCGCAGCGCAGTGCGGCGCAGGATTTTGTTCGCAAGTTTACAATTCTGGCACTGCTACTACGTGATAAGCAGGCCTGAGGCTTACCATCAGGCGAATGTCTATCTCATTTTCTCACTCCATTGCAAAACAAAAATGTTTTATGAAAAGATCATTTTATTTTATTGAATAACGTACAATTACAGGCTGACGGCTATCTTATTTATTAAATCTATCTTATATCATTCCGTCGTATATTCTGCATTTTGTTAGCGTCAAATATTCAAGTTATCGTGTAAATGTTCTCAAACAAGTCAAACTCAGTCGAATTCAAGTAATTCATCCCTCAGTAAAGTGGTGGAAACTTCAAACGAGGCTTCTACCATTTTAGGATCAACACGTGTAAATAAGGTTTTACGATCAACTTCTTCTGTTGATCTCTATACGAACAGTCCAAGTTATTGAACAAGTTCACTGAATGTTTGCTTATCCCTCACACCATACTATACACCTCTTTGTGAGTTTTCAGATGTTCCATTGAGCGAGTCCCATTTGTAGTGTTGTTCAAATGTGTTATTAGGGTAATCTTCGCAGACAGAATGAATCTAGATCAAGTGGTTGGTTAGGCGGGACTCGTAAGACAGCGAGATCCTCGTGAGCTGCACAAATTCTTTAGATTTATTGTCATTTGCGTCTATGTTGCTGTCTAGTAAGATAACAAGCTTCCATAAAAAACATTGATTATCAGGGTGCGCAGTTTGTGACGCAAATTTAAGCCAAAGTGCTATGCAAACTTTCAAATTGCCAAGTTTACTGGGTCATCTAGTGTTAAAAGAAAATTATAAAGTGACGACAAAATAAATAAATTAACACAGATCGTGTTCTTTACAGGGTTAGTTCTAATCAGTTAGCATCCTTTTAAGGGCATATTCTGTACATCAAAACAATCAATTTTTACTATGGGGCCAACATTGAAATCGCAAAAAACAGCTGTTCCACACATTTTGCCCAAGGCCGATGATCTTTTTGTATGGAACAGCTGATAATTTTATCGCAATTTCAATGTTGGCCCCATAGTAAAAGTTGATTGTTTTGATGTACAGAATATGCACTTAAAAGGATGCTAACTGATTAGAACTAACCCTGTATATTCAAAAATAGGAACATAATATTTAAATTTAAAGCTACATCTCTGATCCTCGGAGTAACTTCCTTTTCCCAATGCCTGATCTTTTCCATCACAATAAGTCATCAAGTTCGGTCTTACATCACGTCGTTGCCGAGGAACTTTGAATGATGAACTCCGTGTTTCTCGAGTACTACATCGAACGAAACAGAACGGTCTGCAGTACTCTTGGATGGTTTATGTGCGTATACATCTATCTTATTTATTTTTACTGCTTAAATTGTCTATTCGAGTGAGCTACTACATATTGTAGTTCGAGCACCAAATTATCAAGTGGTTTTTGTTTTATTTATACGGGAATACTCACGTTTAATGAAATCGGAAACTCCGACTATAGTTAACCTTTCGATCACATTCGGCGGACCTTTTTTAAAGTGTTTTTTTAATGCCATTTTTACCTTTTTCCTTTTTTAATTTTTTTTAATGTAGTGGTTGTTTTTCAAAGCATAAGGTTTAAAATTTAGGCTCTCCGTTTTTCTACTCAAACTCAAAAACCTTAGTCAAAATCATAATTTTCTGCATTTAATTTATCTTTTTTATGATTACGAAAATAACGAGAAAAAGTTTATTCTGTGAAAAATCTATACCGAGATGTAGTTATCAGATAAACTGATAGAATTTATGGAATGTTATCAGATAGAAAAGATAAATGTAGTTTTTATTTTCTTTGATGTCCTGCGATTTTAATCATGTGTCTGAAAATTGTTTTTCTTCGAAATTTAATTAAATATGTAATTTATTAACGATTTAAATGTTATTTTACTCATATTTGTAACGCCTTGCAACTTTCAACTGCATAATAAATTGTGGAATTTAGTTTTCACGTCGATACATAATAGTTACTCAGCGTTTAACCTACTGAAGTGTCATGTAGGCAAAAATGTAGGACGTCGTTGCCTCGTTTATATGTATAATTATTATCCATTGCCTCACTTGAACAAAGAAAGCCACGTCGCTTGTGCCTCTATACGCACTGACAACGATAAACATTCCTTGGCATTTGAAGTTTCCCTTCTCCTTCATGAGTTCCAATAAAGACGGCGCGGCGGCTAACCCGTGCCGCTCCACGCAGGGAGCCCCGCGCGAGACTCCGCGCGCCCCACATACCAAGGTCGCAATATCGACACTGGCACGCCGAATAACTCACCATTTGCATGCAAACTGTCCCCCACCTTCTGAACCCGCCTTCCAACTTACAAACAACTTCGCTAGCTACGATAACCATCGCCCATTCACACCCGACGTGCTCACTTTCCATTCTGCACACGCGGCGATGTACGTCGATTTAACTTGTAGAATCCTCCAGAAAAAGCATCTCGTGATCTCCCGTGCAGAGTTGGGGTAAACTGTTATGATTTAGTAATTTAAAACAACTGTGCTTGGAAGTTCGCTGATGTGTGGCTGTTAGCTCGGTCCGCCGGGGCTCGGTCGGAGCTTCTAGGTTTATGTAGGTTTCCCATAATGGCACTAATGTTACACTAGTTAGAGATAACGACCGGCAAAACATTAACTGCGTTAGATTCATGTTTGAACAACGTATGGATAGTACTATTGAGACCGGACGGTTGGGAACTACTCCAAAATACAAGTTATTGAAAATAAAATACAAGGGGACAACATGTTTTTTCATGTTGATGGTGTTTGTGCAGGAATACTATAGGTACATAGCTTTAATCGTTTTATAGACAACAATTATATAAATAGATCTATTATTATTTACGGGATATTAACCCATGTAGCCCATGTAACTTTCAACCGTGAAAGGTACATGGGCTAAACACATAAGTTACTAAATGACACTCTAGTATAAGGTCTGTCTCTTCTCTCCCCCCTGTCTACTCGAGAGATATCTCGTTGATAAGGATCGCAAGGTAAACGTTTCTCCGCGAAGGTCGGCTGCTCTCGTAAATCTGTACCAAGTCTCGGGGCGACGTTTTCAATCAAATTGTTCGGAACTATGATACGAGCCGTGCGATCTCTAGGGAGCGCCCGTGGCTCAGTTTATACCTAAAGGAAAGTTTCCCAAGTGGCGAAATGATGTAACGTGACAAAACCCGACTAGCTCGTACGAGGCAAATGGAACAAGAGAAAAGCCTGTACCCACCCAACCAACATTGGGATAAAAAGATGTGACCGGCATGATGATGATATGATTTTTTATCACATCAAAAAAAGCCAGTTTGTTCTTCGCAAACAGGGACCAAAATAGCTCTTTAATCCCTAAGGATAAAAAGTGATTTGAATTTGGAATGTGGATTTTGTTAGTAAAAGTTCCAATCACCATAGATATCAATCTCGAACATTGTATGAACAAGTAACAGGCTGTATGAGAAAGAAAAGCGGGGGTATTCCCGTTTAAGTACTAATTTCTTGAGCACCAATGTAAATAAATAGCACCTAGCATAATATTCCCGAAATAGCGCACCAGTAAATAAAAAAACAGTTTGTGAAAAAAAAACAAAAACACGCGCAAAAATTGTTTACTCAAATTCGGGTTTTACTTAGTTAAACTGAGTGTATCTTCCTCAAGTAGTGAGAATGAAATAAAAGTAGGTACAATTCATATTCAGAAGTTGCACTTACTTATTTTCTCATAGTTGAGGGAGATAAAATTAGAGTGTCCACCTCGGGAGCAACACTATTTTAAGCTCGAGTGATGTATTTTGAATCCGTCGCTGCGCTCAGGAACTTTAGAATCCTTCACTCCGCTCTGGATTCAAACCCTTAAAATTTTTGTTTGCTCCCTTGGTAAACAATCTACTATTTTTATTATAATTGTTGAAGACTGATTTGCAAAATATTTCTAAGGACGTCGGTCGTCGGTACTTATCTGAAAGCAAACAAACAAATGTTGATATAATTGGAATGTTTAGTTTACTGATTTTGGAAATCGAACAAGGGTAATATTTATTTCCACGTCTGAAATATTAAGGCGCGACACGTTTTAAGGTCACAACACACGACAGACGACACCGTATAATTGCCCAGGAAAGTTAAGGTTGGATCGGGAAATAAAAAAATCACGCATTCTGATTTCTAAATGTTATAATAGAACCTACCTCTCGTATAAAAAGAAAAAAATTAAGGAATATGTCTTTTCTGAACATCCCTTTTTTTTAATTTTGCGTTTAATTGAATAATTTCCAGCCAAAAATATTATAACGGTAAATAATGACAGTGCTGCAATGCCTTCGACTGCACGACACTTAATCTAAGGGTCAACTATTTCTAGCTTCTTTAAAAATTTATAAAAACATATTTAATATTATTTATAAGTAACCCATCAAGGCTTTTTAAAAATTCCTATACCAATATTTAAGGCAAAAAAATACTTTATATAACAAATTAAAATCAGCCCTACAGCACTTTTGGATCACACATTTCATTAATGTTGTTTTTTTTTCAAAATGTCAAGGTCATGTTTCTTTAATAATATTTTTTACTGTTTTTCCGTCAATAAACGAAACCAACATATTTATGACATGAATAATATTTTATGACAAATTTATGAGAGTAGCGTCATACTAAGTCTCGTAGATTGATCGGGTTAAGTCTCGGCTTGATAATCTCCACGTACGTACGCACATCATGTGTATACCCCGATTTTAATCGCCAAAATTTTTTGCCAATCCTGCTTTATAGACTGATTTAAACTTAATGGCGACTGTAAAGTGCGCTGCAAGCGAGACTTTGCGATTGTACGCACACCGCACGCCTCATTTTTGCTACTGAGCAGCGTCTCGCGTCTAAGTTCACAACCGCCATTAAGTTTGAATCAGTCTATACTTAAGATTGTTTGTTTGGTTGCAGGAAAACGGGCGCGCGGTTCCGGTACTAGTAGTGGTCGCTCTCTCCGGGGTCAAAGTATGCGACCCCGAAGATCAGGTTCGTTACAGTTCTACTAATTTATTATCTGTAGAATGTTATCAGTAGAATGCTGTCTGTAGAATATTATCTGTAGAATGTTATCAGTAAAATGCTGTCTGTAGAATAATGCCGTCTGTAGAATGCTGTCTGTAGAATAATGCCGTCTGTAGAATGATGTCTGTAGAATGCTGTCTGTAGAGTGCTGTCTGTAGAATGCTGTCTGTAGAATATTATCAGTAGAACGCTGTCTGTAGAATAATGCCGTCTGTAGAATACTGTCTGTAGAATGCTGTCTGTAGAATACTGTGTGAAGAATGTTGTCTGTAGAGTGTTGTCTGTAGAATATTATCTGTAGAATATTATCAGTAGAATGCTGTCTGTACAATGCTGTCTGTAGAATGCTGTCTGTAGAATGCTGTCTGTAGAATACTGTCTGTAGAATGCTGTCTGTAGAATGCTGTCTGTAAAATGCTATCTGTAGAATGCTGTCTGTAGAATGCTGTCTGTAGAATGTTGTCAGTAGAATGCTGTCTGTAGAATGCTGTCTGTAGAATGCTGTCTGTAGAATCTGTCTGTAGAATACTGTCTGTAGAATTCTGTCTATTCTGTCTATCCATAGTATACTGTACATTAATCATTGATCGGTGGTGAACTGCCGGAAGGTAACCTTAGAGAGCTTTTTTTTTTATTTTTGAAATCGAAATAGTTTTTTTTTTCTTTCATCAATACTAACAACAATACTCAAATACATAATAGTATATTTTGGTTGTTATTTTATGAGAGGGTTTTTAATGTGCTACTTGCACATATAACATCGGTTTAAATTTCCAGAGCGTGCGCATGAGCCACGCGCTGCGCCGCATCCTGTTTGCGACGTGTGAGTCGGTGCGCGCGCTGTTCGCGGTGGTGGCGCGCGAGCCGCGCTCCGAGCCGGCGCGCACCTACTGCCACGCATTCGAGACCGACACGCCCGACCAGGTGAGGAGCGCCGGAGTGAGACGGTGCGCGCGCTGTTCGCGTTGGTGGTGCGCGAGCCGCGCTCCGAACAATCGCACACCTATTTTTTTGAAATGTAATAAATTCACGTCGCATCCTCCTACTTCACACAGAAACAAATTACTGTTCTGTAAAATGTTACAATCATGTTTCAGCTGACACGGCCCGCAAAACGTTTAATGCCAGCATTTTAGGTAAACCGTTGGCAAAACCATGATAACGCTCTCATTACTGCGTCAGAGATATAGAGATATGAGGTTAGGAATCGTGTGGGGAACGCTTGCACCCTGAACTAATATACGAATATTTCACTGGGAATCGCGTTGACCTGCCAAACTTACGATGAACGATACGTACTCGCGTAGGTACATATTTGTGCGAGGGATGCATTTTTTCTTCTTTCCTCTTATGAGGATTATGGCGCCGCACTTTGTGCATTTCCCAGTGTCAAGTATTTTAATATTGCTACTGCAAGTGTTTTTTTATGAATTACAGTCGATTGAAGCTTAGTCATAGCCAAACTCCCACACAATAATTCACGGTGAAGCTAGTCATGCCCTAGTAAAGTCGTGTCTACTTTAATATAGGCTTCTTCGGAATTTTGAAAACAACACGAATAGAAAAATTCTCCACATTATATCACTTATTGTAAAAGAAAAAACTGTTATGGTGATAGTGAAACTTCAGTGCCTGTCAGCAAATTTAATGCTTTGTTAGTACGTATGTAGCGTACAGTACGCTGCGATTGCTTTGTCGCTAGCATGTTTTGTAATTATTTTAGAGTAGATTATGACTCTGTTTAATTTTATCTGAGCGCTTTTGCAGTCAATAGTAATGATATTATTGAACATTTGGTTTCAATCTTGAGTTCTTTCAATTCGTATAGTGATTCTCGACCGCGGAAGTGGACACTGCGGACAGCAGTGTCCGCCGATCCATTGAAACTTACTGCGGCGCCGCGTCACACGACAATGCTCTCGCGAACTGCGCTCCTGGTACATGCCTACCTACTAGTGAGGACTGTATATGTATAGTGTACACAGGGTCACGCGGGACGATACATTGTACTGATGTACTCATCATTAAAGGGTCAAATCTGAAGTACAACGGCCAATTTGCTTTTTTTCTAGATCATTTATATCATCTCATAGTTCGTTCAATATTTTTGGTGCACTGATAATTTTCTTGTATTTCAACACTTTGTAGCCAACTTATAAAAAAAAGGAGGAGGTTCTATATTCGATTATATATACATAAAATATGTTTTGTTTTTATTGAAAGGATATAAAACTCTCGAGATGGTGCCATAAATGTTTGAAGTCTCTTTTAAGTTTCCGTATACTTTGACGCAATACGTTCAAGCCAGCGACACATGGCGGCGGAGGTTACGTTACGGCCCGGTGTGATTACTCCTTTATGTTTATACGTTTATTACAGGGACGCGCATGTAGTCATAATCATAAAGCATCAGATTGCATTCTGAGAATAAAGATCGCAGCGCACATCAGCTCGGCTCCGGACAAGCATCGCCACGTCTTTGGTTAAAAAGCATTCTAGTATGTCTAGTACCTAAAAAGTACCCTAACTTTAAAAAAAACTCTACTAAATAATACCCACTGATCAAGTGAAATTAAAAATAACTAGTTTCAAAATGTGGAAATTTTAATCCGCCTGGAAATTTGTTGTACAATTAGTTGCAAAGCGGTAAAAACAATTTCTGTTTTCACTGGATACGAATTATAAAATTAATATTTCCTGTGGTAACTGGATGTAACCAGTTTCAGTTAGTACATAATGAGCCGAAATGACGAAGACAGTCTGTAAAATAGAGAAAAAATATTCAATATACTGCACTACTTTTTATAATTATTTACTCGTATGTAGTTTATCATCGTCATCATCATCAGTCAGACTTTCACTTCTAGACGAAAGTCTCTCT
Source organism: Erannis defoliaria (assembly GCA_905404285.2). Classification (NCBI taxonomy): domain Eukaryota; kingdom Metazoa; phylum Arthropoda; class Insecta; order Lepidoptera; family Geometridae; genus Erannis; species Erannis defoliaria. The sequence continues at coordinate 238,736 of FR990075.1, forward strand.
TAAAAGGGGGGGTTACCATAATCCCCACGCTTAGCAGGTGGCTTGCGGATCGCAGAATGCTCACCACTGTTAACCGACACGACGCTGCTGCCCGCCCTCCAGTGGTACTGGATGCAGTTTTATGATATACCCAAGTACCCAGGCCGAAGGTTAATACATAGGGAATCTTGACCGGCTCGATTTGAGGTTACACCGCGTCGACCCGATTCCAAGCCGTTATGTGTGCGGTGACCTTAAGTGCTTTGATCAAGTTTTAATGCTCTGCGTAATGTGATGAGTAATAATAATAACAAGTAATACTATGTATATATATTATGACGCACCGCCTGCTTCGTAAAAATGTTAATAGTATAACAGACAATCTCTTGTCTGGGCTTCTTCTTCTTCTGGATGGGATAGAAGCACGTAATTTCGCTCACTTCACTAAGAAATACTTACGTTCAATCTTATAAAGCAAATCTTCTGAGTTTTTGAATAAAACGTCAATGAAACCGCTCTTTGCCCGTGGTCCGGTTCATTTGTTCGGTCAACAGGACTACGGTAAAAAATATTCTCCGTAGTACTAGCCGGACTACGGAAGAATATTTTTCTTCCGCAGTTTGGTTGACCGGACCACGGAAGAATATTTTTCTTCCGCAGTTTGGTTGACCGGACCACGGAATCTTTAAACGGTCGACCCACGAGCACAAACATTATGACGACGAAACTTTGATTTTACTGTTTTGGTTCGGAATCCAACAAAAACTAGCATCCAGCATCACATCAACAGCCGGAACACGTCCACTGCTGGACGAAGGCCTCTCCCTTAAAGGGAGGTGTTGCGATAATCCCCACGCTTGGTAGGCGGCTTGGGGATCATCCAGTATCAGTTTGCATTAATCCAGGCAACACTTCTCGATCCTAAGCGCCGCTCGTCGACGGCTTGTGGAGGCTCAACTCGAGGCAAAGTTCGTCTGCGTGCCACAGCCGCCTTAACTGTCTTGAAACACAGTGTCGTAACACCGGCAGCTTACGGGTTTACTAAAAGACAAATAGAAGTACCTATACCATACTTCACACTAACAAACACACTAATTATTATACATGTGAAAGTTTAGGTAATATTTATGTGTATGTATGTTACTTCTTCACCCCAAAACGGCTTAACAGATTTGGGTGAAACTCAGAATAGAGATAGCTTATTTGCCGGACATAGCGACGAAAATGGCATAAATCATACAATAGGCTACTTTTTATCGCACAGTTTTTCATCATCATGGGGGTGACCACGGGACGCAAATAGATTTTTTTAAATATAAATAAGCGACAAAGAAGCGACGAGGTACCTTTATGTAGGAAATTGTGATAAAAAAAAACGAAAACTTACTTGAAAGCCAGTTCCCATTCATGCCACGATATGATATCCTCAACTACATCGTCATTTAATATTAAACTTCAGGAGACGTGTGATTAAACAAACATGACAACCGTAAAAAAAGAAACCTAGAAAGCTTTTAAAATGTATCCTCTGAATATTAAATTAAATACAAACTCCTATCTTTAGGGAATCAAACTACTTAGCTTGGCTCCCTGGACCTCCTACCGTCTAATGTGTCATTTTTCTAAGGAGAAGTAGATAGAGGAAAAGTTATTTACAGTGATGAGTACAATTATCTCCTTTCGGCACAATAATACCGTTACGCGTAAGCCTGTTTAGTTAATTTCATATATCACAAATATAAGAATTTTTAGATTTGTTTGTAATTCTTATTTAATTTATAGGTAAGTATAGAATAAGTCGAATCCAGTTCGACAAGTTTTCCCAGAAAATCTATTAAACTGCAAGTTCGGAACAACCTAACGCGAGCACAGATTGAATAAGAGTTACTACGTGTGAAGTAACAAACCAATCCAACTAACCTCTGAGTCGGAGTTGTTAATGGAATAAGTTGTTGTGTCCCAGGCATACAGGGCTACAGGCATACAGGGCTACAGGCACACGCGGCGGCGGCGGCGGGAAATGAACTAGTTCCGGGCTGTCGTGCTCATGTACACAACTATTAAACACTTTTTTTGTGGGTTCTTACTTACTTACGGAACAGACTTTAGGAAACTGATGTCCAATTTTATTGTAAGACAATTTTGTCAATTTTTTTTACATTTGTTTTGTCCCCACCGTTGTCCCACCGTGTGGGGCTATGGTGTGGGAAACGAGTTGATAGTCTCGGTCACCACGGCCTATCTTGTAGCAGGAGTGCCGGTCGCATGGCCCGCCACTGCGCTTTAAATGATATCATCCGTCGGGCTTTTGGAAGTGCCAACGTCGCAGCAGTTTTAGAACCGAATGGTCTAATGCGCGACGATGGTAAGAGGCCCGACGGTATGACTCTCATTCCTTGGAAGATGGGACGGCCTTTAGTGTAGGATGCTACTTGTGTTGATACACTGGCGCCGTCTCATCTTCCAGAAACATCAAAACATGCGGGTGGTGCGGCTAATGTGGCGGAATGCCTCAAACGGCGCAAATATTCTAGCCTCGATAGAGGTTACATGTTTGGGGTAGAGACACTTGGGCCGTAGGGGCCAGGTGCTTTGCGTATTTAAGGATTTGTCGGGAGACTTAAAGAATCCACACGCAGCATTAGGCTCGCAATCCACCGGGACAACGTGGCCAGCATTTTGGACACATTACCCGAAATTAGAGACCGTTTAAACTATCTATAGGTCATTTGCTACCTATAGATACTTTAAACGGTCTCCTATATCGATTATAAAAAAAAATAGTTTAGTTTTAATTAGGTAGTTTAACTGTTTTTAATATATACTTCTGAATAAATGATCGAATGATCACTTTAGTAATGTTCGAGTAGCGTATAATTCTGATGGTGGTGAAGATGCAAGGTAGGCTACTCGCGAGAACGCGAAAAAATAATAACACAATAATGTCGCAGCATTTTATTATTTAATTTTAGTGCCTCTTTATGCGCATGAGTGTGGGCAATTATTGATGTAATGTGGTCAAACTTATCATAACGTGTTGTTTTCAAAACTCCGAAGAAGCTTTTACTAAAGTTGCCACGACTTTACTAGGGTATGATTGGACCTAGACTTATCGGATGTGACTTCGACTGAGAATGACTAATTTTGTCAAAAATTCATCAAAATCTTAATTTTTTATAATATTTGACTATTGTTAATACACAAAGTGCGACGCCACAAACATATCATTACGAGAAAAGAAGAAGATCCAACGTGAGCCCGTTCTGCGGCAGTCTGTTATAAGCTTGGATAAGCTTTTAATAAAAAACTTACTTCCTGACTAATTGACATTTGAATGATTGTCTGACATGTTTGACATTGAAATCGACACCCTGGTAGCTCAATTGGTAGCATGTCTGCCTTCAGAGCTGTAGGGCGTGGGTTCGATCCCCACCCAGGACAAAAATGTTTGTGACGTACATCGATGTTTGTTCTGTGTCTGGGTGTAGTATGTATTATAAGTATGTATTTACGAACAAAATAGTATATAAGTATTCTATCAGCTATCTGGTTTCCATAATACAAGCTTTGCTTAATTTAAGGCTAGATGGCGCTGTGTGTAATAAATGTCCCCCCAATATTTATATATTATTATTTATTAATCTTGCTAAAGATCTGGTGCCGTTAAAGTGCCGTTAAAACCCTCCAACTTATCGTAGAAAACTTATGCCCACTTTATTCCATCAAATTCTAGCCCTATATTTAAAATATCCCACTTTATTCTATTAAACTCCTTCGCTTGGCTCGGTAATCTTACCATCCACAGCAATTATAAATGTAACGAAGTATATAGAGGCGGCTAAAGAAATCTAGCGAATCATTCGAATCTTGGTAATTCGATTGACACACTCAGTTCACACATCGCCAGATGACCCGGAACCGTCAGATTAACAATACCTCAATTTGTTATTCATAACAAACTCAAAAGTAAATTTTGGACCCATGACGATAATCGTAAATAAAGAGAACGATATCATAAAGTTTGTCGTTCATAGTCGCGTTCAGTTTACTTCCCGGTGTTTAGTGGCGTACTTTCCAATAACATAAAAGCTTTATTGCCATTGGAATTGTATTTGGAGACCGAATTAAAAATCGATTACAATCTCACAAGTCGGAACACGCGCATATTTAAGGTTTCTCGGAGATGACTCGGCGTTTATTCGATTGTTGTATTTATTTTGGGTATCGAATCAAATTGTTACATTAACGGTATGTCACCGTGTCTTCCACAACTCACGCGCTGTATAATTCGAAAAAGATTTAATACAAATAGGACATACATTACCCGAAATTAGGTACCGTTTAAACTATCTATAGGTCATTTGCTAATTGCTACCTATAGTTATTTTAAACGGTCTCTTATATCGATTATTATATTTTTTTACTTTAGTTTAGTTTTAATTAGGTTTTAACTGTTTATAAATTATACTCCTTTTTTATACGTTATAATTATTAAATATAATATATTATAATAAAAAAAATTACGTACCTTAAAAAAATATTTAAATACATTCGTGTTTGCGTGTGTGTGTCCTGTGTGTAACTTGGTAGACATAATAATAAAGACCTATCTCCTAAAATTGCATCCAAAACCAACGGAGGGCGGGCAGCAGCGTCCAAGCCGCCTGCCGAGCGGCCGAGCGTGTCGGGTATGGCATAAGTATTAGTATGTTTTTAAAGCTTAAACAGGAAGAAAAATTATGACCTCCGGAGTTGAGTTGGGACGGAAACCCATAGCGACTGCTCGTATGCAGGTTCGAGTCCTGCCGGAGGTCATAATTTTTCTTCCTGTTTAAGCTTTAAAAACATAGAAATACCATAAGTGTGGAATCACTTCATACAAAAATATTCAAAATAAGTATTAGTATTATTATGGTATGTTGTTGTAATGTGTTATGCTTTCCTATTGTCTTGTCTTGTATACAAAATGTGTTTTTTTTACATTAATAAAATCTTGTCTATTGTCTATTATATTATTAAGGGTAAGTACCTCACAAAAAACTCTTATTTGTTGTGTGGAGGTACGGAACTCTCGGTAGGCAAGTCCAACTCGCACCTGTCCAGTTTTAAATGTATATAATGCAATAAGAATTGTTCTATTATTGTTGCTATGGTCATTAATGTCGAAGTTGCGCGTACGCGCACGTCTTGCACGCGACCTTGCCTCCCCCCGCTGCCTCTCCCTCCCCCGACCGCATCGGCACACCATCGCACCGCCATCACCAGGTCATCCCGTCCACTGGCCGCTGTCTCCGCTGCCATTCACAAGTCCCGCGAAACTTTGATCAGTAGCCGACATCATTATACCGCAGAGCACTTGAATCATTACAGTCGGCCGAGGAACATTGAATTGTCCGTCTCGGTCGAAACATTAACTAATCATTAGCTGCTGTTCGCTGGGGTCATCAACCGGCTCGCCCGCATGCAGAAAACTTCGAAAATAAAACGATAAATACGTCACAGGTGCGCGAGCGCTCTCGCGTTTTCCATTGTGCCCGCGCCACTTACCGCGGAGCCTCGGAGTCGAGTTCCAAACGAGTTTCGAGCTTTGAGAGTTCGAGCGAGCTTAGTCTCGGGAGAGCTTTCGAGAGAAGCGGTCGTGTTGTTCTGTTTTTGAAGAATATTGTGTGATCGCGTGGTGTTCTGTGTTAGTTAGTGAGTCCGGGAGCGGTCGGTAGCGTGATGACTTGTGTGCTGCAGTGAGATGCGAGTGACCCGTGTTGTCATTGTTCCCGGGTGATCGTGGGAGCTCTCCTCTGGTATGCGCCTGCTTTCATTCCACGCGAGTGCTGGCGGCAGAATGAAATTCTAATTCTCTGTTATGTTATGGCCTCTTTTAATAAGTTGTTGTGGTGCGTCTTGTAATAACTTTGCGAACACTCCATCGTTTCTCCTTAGTTTACTACCAGTGACAGTGGTATGGATACAAACGTACAACAGGTCGTAAACTGAAGACTGCCAGAGCTGTTATGGAGTTGCTTTTACGTTTTGTAAAGCTTTACATCCATTTGGCTACTTGTCACCTTAACTTGACAACAGAAATGATATACCTATCTGAACAATCGTAGCAGCAAACAATGAACTCAAATCTATACAAAAACGATTAAAAAATAATTATATATTCTGCAAAGCTGAAGCCTGTTTTAACACCACAACATAAAAATCTGAGAGAAATTGTCAAATGTCCAAATGTCAAATGCATATTGAATCCCAAACATAACGAAGAATTATAGGTCTTACTCCTGCGCAGAGCGAATTATGTTAAAACTAGAATCCTGAGTGTAGCGAGAAAGGGATTCAATCTCGCGCAAGACGAAACATTTTTATCAACAAAAAAATCTTTTCACATCTTTTGCAAGTCAAAAAACAATACATTTACTTACTATTAAAAGAAAAAAAAACTACAAACGCTGAATATTTGACGCTATATATGTCGTAATCGCTTTATGTATATTTATTGTGAGGGATCTTTACCTTGTAAGGGATCAGTTAGTGAAGTTTAAAGGAACTCCTAAATGTAATAATTAGGACAAATGTTTAGTTGTCACCTATGGCCACTTAAGAACATAGATGGCAGTTTAAATAATGAAAGCCAAACTCGTTAGAAATACCACTCGACTTCGAAATAAACTTCGATCTGGGATCCCTCAATTATGAGAATTGATGGTGTACACGCCCTATGCGCGTATGCGTGTGGCAAATAATAATTATGATATTGCAAGATAGCAAGACAGAAGAAAATACTGAACTATCCTTACTAATATAATAATTAAAAAAACCTAGCCTACCTGATCTTTTTATAATAATTAAATTTGAAACTGTGTTTGTTGGTTTATTAGTCCTTCTTTCCCGCAGCAACAGCATGCATTGCGTGCATTGGCTATAGTTCAAAGATCGGAGATTTACATAGACCAGGTCTTTTTATCCTGGAAAACAAAAAAAACCCAGTAGAATTGTCACCACGGGTGAAACCGCAGGCACAGATAGTTAACTAAACAATACAAACTCAAAATAATACTGTAACAAATCACTTATCATTAAATTTGTATTATCTTTGATCATAATATGTAATGTCGCCTCGCATGTCGGTTGGAAGTGTAACTTCATGTAGTTTGTTATAGGTACTTCCAGTCTAGCGTGTTCAGTTCGTTTCCATCAGGCCGTCCTGCGTCTATAGGCACAAAAAGCACAACAATAGAGGGAGGTCCGCGCCCGCCGAGTGCCGACACTACACTGGCTACCTGATCTTTTAATTACTGCTCCCTTTGTGTTTTTTCTGTCAACGTTTTGTTTAACGGCCTTTGTTCGGAACCCTATTGTGGCCCACTGTTTATACTTCTGGCGGACGACGTAATATTTCCTACTTTAATGTATATTGTAAGTATAATATAACACTAATCGCTTATTAAATAATGTCTAACAGAAGTATTTCTTAGTAAATATCGAACTAAACTTGCACAAAAGTACCAAAACTGCGTTCGGACAACTGCGTAATATCTTCTCCTCCAAAATCCCGCAGTGCCTGAAGACGAGGGTCTTCAACCAATGTGTGTTGCCAGTGATGACATATGGAACTGAAACGTCGTTCCTATTGGAGAAACTCAGAGTCACGCAATGGGCAATGGAGAGAGCTATGCTCGGAGTTATTTTGATAAAATCCGGAACGACGATATTCGCAAAAGAACCAAATTCACCGACATAGCTCTCAGGGGTTGGACCTGGGTATGTCCTAAAACTGCATCCAGAACCACCGGAGGACGGGCAGCAGCGTCCTTTTGGTGGGAATTATGCCAACCCTTCCCTATTAAGGGGGGAGGCCTTCGTCCAGTAGTGGACGTCTCATGGCTGTTAATGATGATAATGATAAATAAGTAGTTTATACTTAGTTTAAATATTTATTTTAAGTTTTGTACATATGTACCTATAATGTATTTGTAAATAAAAATATTTGCTTTATGATAATAAATATTATTCTATTCTATTCTATTAATAAAATAAAATAAAACTAATTATTTGATTCTACTTTTTGTTTGATTTTTCTGCAGTCTGTACGGAAAATACCAGTGTTTATAATGAGCCTCACAAAGACCCATCATACCCACTGATGTCAACGGAACATCATAAATCTGTAAAATCTCTGAATCACATGCATATATTTCACTCCTGAAACCATTTTCATAGTTTGTGCCATCCAAATAAAAACGTAAACAATGAAAAAGTACGGATTGAACGGAAAACTCTCTACCTTTTTGAAGTGAGCAAAAAAATAATTAGACTAATCAAAAGCTTCTAATAATTATAACTCCAAGTCTACTTTTTCAACCGACTTCAAAAAAGGTGGTTCTCAATTCGACTGTGTTTTTTTGATATGTATGTTACGCGATTACTCCGCCAATTATGAACTGATTTTGATAATTATTTTTTTAGTTGGTAGGTAATACTTCAGTGGTGACCCCATATAAATTTTATCGAAATCCGTTCAGTAGTTTGGTTTTGAAATCAAAATGACTAGAAAATATGAAGATGTCATCCAGGTATTCGAAGTTGAAGTCGGTTGTATTTAAAAAAAAGAAGATTTTATTGGATTATGTATACTTGTAAGAACCATTCCACTTAAGTCTACATCTACCTACTGAATTACTATGCTTTAAGGTTGTTAAGTACCATTTAAATCTAAACGAAGAGTTTTAAATGCGATTTAAAAAAGTAAGTAATTATCATGAAGTGAAATTGAATGTGTAAAACATAATAGTCTGATTCGAAATGGTTTTCTTTTAATATCCCGGATCCAATAGTATCATGTGAAGGTTTAATGTACTCTAAGGTCGTAAAAGCACGGAAACGGTAGCACAGAAATTTGAATAAGAATGCTACGAGAATACTAAAAATAATTTAAAATTTCGGATGCTTCGTCCAGAACGCCGGATCACATTTCACTGCACGAGCGGCTCATGTTTTATACCATACTCGTATAATAAAACTTTTGTTGCAAAAAGTCTTATATCATTCCAGATATAAAACATTAATAAAAATAAAAATATTACTTATATATTATTCACGTATTTATATTAATTCTTATTTTTTTAGTTTTTTACAATATAAATACAAAAATTATAAATATTATAAAAAACTTAAAAACTAGAGTGCCGCCGGCAGCGGGGCAGGGCTCAAGCTGCCGGTGGTTAGGGCTGCAGAATGAGGAACCTCCTGACAATGCGTGCCGTGTAATTATTAAAATTATTATTATTTATTAAATATTATTGATATTTTTAATTACTAAATAATAATAATTTAATTTTTGTTCAAGTAAAAAGACTCACTCTTTTAGACTCATGTTAATACACACAACGATTAAATTCAAGACAAGCCACATTTAGAATTATTATTACAATTATAATTAATAAGCATCAAAATTTAAGCAATACACACAATCGTCAAATAAAATTAATACATTTATTTTTAGTAAAATTAATTATACAAAAGTTAGATACCTACCAGACTAGTGTCATTAATGTTCTTCCATTCAAATAGGCAACTTATATTCTCTGTGTTAGACTGTGTTATTAAAGTTTCTATTACATAAAAAAAAGTCTTAGTTACTAAAATGTTGCCATTCCGCAGCTTAGACGAACATTATTTCAAAATAATAAAATAAGTTCATCTCCATCATCAATCAATGACATTATTGACCCCAAAACCACAAACAAACAAATATTATCTTATTAATAAATGTACTGACAGAAACTTTGAACTCGCCAAATAAAATTATCATATCCAAAAACTGCTATTGGCAGCTTGTAATAGGAAAATATTATTATTTCTGAGAAGGAAAATTTAATTATTTTCGTTCAAAGCGCATTGAATGCATTTTTAAAGGATATATATGTTTCCCTAAATCTGAATAGACCGCAATATACAGGGTTAGTCCTAATCAGGGTTAGTTGTGTTTACGGGGTACGTTGAAGATAGTAGTAGTAAGTAAGTTAGAAATCTGTAATCTGTAACAGTATCAAGATAAAATTTTACTTAATTACCCCTTCCTCTTTTTCCACTTGAAACTGACTATCTACTGCGCGTTGTCAAGTAATAAGCTGTGTATACATTTTTAGGAATATAGTTTGGATCGAGATTGTATAATGTGTTAATTTTCTAAATGTATTATTGACTTTATTCTGTTTTGTGTACACTAAAGAAATGAATCAGTTAGCATTCTTTTAAGGGCATATTCTGTACATCAAAACAAACAACTTTTACTATGGGGCCAACAAAGAAATCGCAGAAAAAAAACTGCTGCTCCATACATTTTGCCCAAAGTCGATGAACTTTTTGTATGGAACAGCTTATATTTTTACCGCGATTTCAATGCCCCCATAGTAAAAGTTGTTTGTTTTGATGTAAGTATAGAATATGCCTATATTAAAAGGATGCTAACTGATTAGAACTAACCCTGTATACGCAAAAACGTAAAAATAAACGCATTGTAATCAATTTTTCACCAAACTTTATTACATTATTATAGGTATTTGTGTATTTTATGTTGATTAATGATAATTTCCCTCTTATAACCACAGTGTAATTCAGGAACTCTATAAGGGTAAACAAAATACAGAGGTGCTCAGAGCTACCGTGAAGCTTCAACTCTGCTTTATGGTTTAATATAGCTCCTGTACAGAGACGTTTATGGTATAATTGCAGGCTTCTCTCGTACATAATTTTATTTTATTACGCTCGATTCTAATTTTCTTCAGTAATAGCCAGTTCAGTTTCAATAAAATCCTCTGTTAATCTTTCTCTTTGAAATTGAATTAGCAATCCAATATTATAATTATCAATAGCCCAGACATTTTAATATTACAATAGAGCCACGAATTAGAGTCAACTCCTCCAAGTATGTTTTAATATAATTAGAGTATATTTATATCGCGGCCTACCAAACGGTTTTCATGGGATTATTCACACGCGTAAAACCACAAAAGCTAAATAAATAATTAAGTTAAATAGTTATTATAAAGTTTTAATATTATTAATATTTAATCGAGCGACGAGACGAGCAGGACGTTTGTCTGGTGGTAAGCGTCATATATATATAGCGTCTATAACAGTAGCAATGCTAGAATTGTGAACTTGTGAATACAATCCTGCGCCGCACTGTACTGCGCTCGTAACCCTGAGATATTAGATGTTTAATCTCTTCATACCCAGTAATTTCTCTGTAATATTTCCTTTAAAACCGAAAAAATTAATGCTTGCACACTACTACTTGGCGATTGAATAACTGGCAATGGTGTTGTACTTCCCCAGGCGGACTCTGCTGTAGAGTCCTACCACTACTAGAACACAAATGGAATATGTTTAATGCATGTACAGTAAACAGTAAGAAAAATTATGACCTCTGGCAGGACTCGAACCTGCATACGAGCAATCTCTGGGTTTCCGTCCCAACTGCTTTGCCAATTAAGCTACAGAAGCCTCTGCCTTACCTGACATAATTTTCAAACTGTCCATGCTATCAACTAAAGCGTTGGACAAATATAATGTTTTAAACGATAAGGTAGTGCGACTGATCCTCTCCAGCAAGAACTCATATCAGCTGGTTGAAGGTCATCGGAAGATGTACTTAAATAGTAGAGACTGAAACGACAAAGTAAGTGCAATACACGTACTGGACTAAGTACGCGAATGTTTGGGCTCTACTCTCTACCTTCTTTTAAAATCGTCGCAAGAAATCGATTCGTTAATTTCTTTTCCGAGCCTGCATTCAGCGATTCACCCTTCGGCCCACTTTCACTGGTTCATGTAAAACCCGTTCGCGTGTTCCGTATAATATCTGTAGGTGTATTTATAATACATATACATGTATATTGTATAGTATAAGTGATGCATACTCCATTACTTCGCGCAGCACTTCTCTCGCGTGTTTCGGTTATTCTGTGTTATACAGTATTATAGGCACCTAAAAATGTAATACTACTGTTTTATAGTGGTAGGACTCTATTGAAGAGTTCGCCTGGGGACCACACCTTTGCCAGTTATTCAACACCAAGCTGTGAGCAAGCATTGACCCGAGATTGATTTAACTAAACCAGAATTATGCCAGGACTGTCTAGCAAATAGAATAATTAGTCCGTCGGGAGATGAACCCGCGCCGCGCCGGACGGATGTGTGCTGATTATCCAACGCGCCACGAACACACACATGCGCCTTTTTACGGCAATTATTTTATCCATCTTAAGACATATTTTAGTAGACATAATTATTATAAAATTGTAAGTAATGCCGAGATAACCACTGCATTTATCTTGAAGGTTTCTTGATTCTTTGTAACGTTGCATTGGACCTTTAGGGATTTTTTTAAATGTTTGCATGTTGTTATAGTTTAGATCAAAGTAATTTTCCACGAAACGAATTCTGAACTTTTGTACGAATTAACAAAATATGTCCGTGTAAACTTTCCATTCTTTCGTTTTATCAAAATATCCATTGAATATAACTCATCAAGTACCTAAATATAAAAGAAACGAAACAAAGTCATAAAAGTAACTAATGTTCGCCGCAGTGGAGACATCTATAATGCAGAGGGTTACAGCTGACAGAACACATCAAAGGTTTACAAACAACATCATTTTAAAGAAAGAACAGAACCAAGCTTTTAATAGCGGAACTGGGCGACGACAACATTACGTCTCTTTTGATACAAAACTTGCGGAGAAACCACAAAGTGAAGATTTTAATAAAGGCTGGCTTGGAGCGTTCGATGTTATAGCTCGTTTCATTTAAATGTTTTGTTATTTTTTTGAAAATATCCGGTTTGTGGATTTACATTGGTAAACCGTCTGTCGATTTTGTAATTAATTAATTTCTTATGGTAAAGAATAATTTACTTTAAAATTAAAACATTAAATTATTCAAAAAATGTTTGTTGGAGTTCCGTAATATAAAATTCTTGCAAAATACTTTTTTCATCTTAAAATACAGTTTCTTAATTAACTTAAAAAATATTTTGTAAGTACTTACCTATATAAATGATGTTCTATTGAGGCCCTGTATAAAACCTTCAAAATATATAAGAGTATCGAGAAAAAGCTAGTGCCCCGCGCGGTCTCACCGTCGTAGAAAAATCCTCGGGAATTGTACATTATCCAGATCAAGTTGTTTGATATTACCATCTTGGATCAAAAAAATATGTACAACTGTTAATAGTATGATCAGATAATTAGTGTGTGTGTGTGTTGTTAGTGTGATGATGTATGTCTGTGTGTTGTGTGGCAGTCTAAGGGGGAGGCCTTCGTTCAGCAGTGGACGTCTCCGGGCTGATGATGATGAATAGTATGATTATGTGGTGTTATGTTTATGGTATAGTAGACGTCTTCTGGCTGATGATTTATGATTTGATTGATTGATTAACTCTTTGATTTGTGTGAATAATAATGCCAATCCAGCTGAAACTGTAAAAAACATTAATTATAAAAAAATACTCAGGATCCCGTTGGTACTGTCCCGAGATTGAACTCAAAACCTCATTATTGTATTCATAATCCGAGCCTTCTGGCAGATAAGCAACTATAATAATTTTAAACTGTACTAGTGTTATAATAGTACCTATTTTTCCAAAATAATTACGTAAACAATTACGTTTGACCTAAGATGTCCGGCCGCAGTTAAGTTGAAGTTCCAAATCTGTCTTCAAGATGATAAAGAGCATCGTTTACTGGAGAGTTGAGTTTCGGAGGAAGCTATCAATACAGAGTTACAGACACGCCTCCCGGAGATCAAAGGATTCCCGTTAGCGGTAAAAATATCGTTTACAGCCGTGTAAATATCCGCCTAACTAAACATAAACAGCGGCTGCTGCATATGGACGCGCGAGAAACTTTTGGACGCCATACTGTTATTTATGTATAAAAGGAAAAGTTTCATATTTGTACTAGTATGATAGGTAATATACAGGGTTGATTCTAATCAGTTAGCATCCTCTTAAGGGCATCTTCTGTACATCAAAACAAACTTTTATTTTTGGGATCAACATTGAAATCGCAAAAAATTATCAGCTGTTCTATGCAAAAATTCATCGACCTTGGGAAAAATGTATGGAACATCATCGATTTCAATGTTGGTCCCAAAAATAAAAGTTTGTTTTGATGTACAGAAAATGCCCTTAAGAGGATGCTAACTGATTAGAGCTAACCCTTTTTTTCTATGTCTGGATATGTGAACCGTAGAAAGAAACATCTAAAAACATGAACGAGTTGGCGATCAAACGTAGAACTATTATAAATATATTTATATAGTAACCATAACTGTTATTTTGGCATAACTCTACGTAACTCTACCAACCGCGGCTTACGACATTCTATTGTCAATATTATTGCTTGTTCGTATGCGTTTAATATTTTTCCAAGCCTATAAATTAATCATAATCATAATTATTTTATTGGCAACATCTGTTACAGGTAAAAAAAACAATAATATTGTTCCTGGGTTCAAAATATTATTAATAATAAATACAATTCGCTTACCACCAGGCGAACGTCCTCGCTAGACTCGTCACTCGATTGCATTAAAAATATATAATGTTTACGAGTAAATTATAAATTCGTATGAAAACATTTGAATCAAATACGTAGGTTTGTTTTCACTGGTACTTAATTGAGCTGTCATTTATCGACCACTCTTTATTTCTTTACCGTTTTCTGGAAAGTTTGTCAAACTCAGGTTTCTCAAAAGGCGAATATTTTTTTCTTTTCAGTTTGAAGTACTCATGTTTGTGGCGGACGCTGTTGTACATATATTCATGTATATCTACAGGGCAACAATGGTTGTTTACCATCAGGCAACCAGCCTTCTCATTTGTCGTTTTGATGGGGTATTCCCAATTGAGCACCAATGTCTTGATCACCCATGAAAAAAGCACCTAGCATATTCCTTAAATAGCACCGATCAACATTTTGGCTTGGTGCTATATGCCAATTACATAAAAAATACTCTCTAGAACTATCTTCAAGCAAACTGAAAGACCCATCGAAATTAGTTATAATGAGCAATATTTTAAAATAAAATCTTGATTTAAATAACATAAGCAATCTGAAGAGGGTAAGATCGTTCGGAAACACGATCTTCATTTTGTTTAGTATTTATTGGCAGAGTTCGGCCGTCGCCCGCGTCCTCCCGTATCGCGTTACCTCGGGCTCCAGACAGCTCTCTGATTTACATTCCCCATGTACCGTTACAAAACATTTCCGAAAAGATAAGTGGACCTCGAGTACACGCATAACTGCGAAGTATTGAAATTCGGACTACCATAGCAATAGTTAGTGTATTTTTATGCACGATTGCCCAATAATAGGAGTAAAGGTTTCAAGGTTCATGTATTTGTATCTATGTCAATATAATGCGAGTTTCTTTATTTCACGATAACTTCTAATTTTAATTTATCAAATACGATCTACGCAAATAATTATAACTATCTAAACATTTATTATCACAAAATACTTCTGTACTCTTATAACAATTTTGTTTCAATAGGTATTTCATTTTTGTATTGCGCAGAAGCTAGCATTGTTTTTAAGTAAGGCCCCTTAGTGCAGAAATTATCGCAAAATTATAACTTTTAAATTTATTATCGGTACTTTATTAGGACAAACTATGCAAACTGAGATAACACCTCTCGACCGAACAGATGTCAAGCGTAAACTGAAATGACTTTTTCATTAAAAAAATATGACTAAAGTTTCTACAATTCGTTTCGTTGATTGATTACCACGCCAACTTTCGTTAAGATGTTTCAAGGTCTAAATTCGCGTTTGACCATCAAACCAACTCCCTGTTATTGGTAAGCGACGTTTTGGTCGAACACGAAGCACACTTAGAAGACTTTTGGTTATGTGTGAAAAGGTGACTGTTGCCGACGGAGCTACTTCCAAACAGAGCGCCTTCCTTCGTCTCTTGTTCTCCATATAACCAGTAGCTAGAACTGCTCACATAACGCGAGTAGGTATACGTACAACAAAAAGCTATCCTCTTTATCTAGCTTGTCAAGTTTATCCCAATCGCAATATGTCTGAGTTATCCCTCGTCCCCGAGGTCCGCGGTCAAGGCTCGCTCGCCACTCGACGTAACTGTCTTCGACGCGTGGTATATTATAACGTGCCAATAAACTTCAATAAAACCGCATTATTTTAACGTAGGTATTTTCTTTACAGCTGAAATATTATGAAAAGACAAAAGAAAATGAGATGAGATGAGATTATATGATTGTAAAAGTCGCGGACAAAAGGTAAATAAGTGGCAGGTTGTCGTACACTGTGGCGGTCTGAGGGGGAGGCCTTCGTGCAGCAGTGGACGTCTTCTGGATGATGATGATAAAATATTATGGCATCGTACATTGTGCAAGTACTTTAAAAGTAAAGTTATTGTGCGACTATCATCAAATAGGGTTGCAGTCAAAATCAAGAAGATCAGTTACAGTCTCGATCAAGTTCAAGTCATGCTCTTGTAAAGTGGTAGAAACTTTACATGAGGCTTATGAAGTTTTGGAACCAACACAAAAATACACGTTTCACCACATAAACCAGTTGCCTGCACTCGCGTGTGTAAATATTCACCAAGATGCATCTACTAAACAGAACAAGTAAAAGTAATATTTAATGATAACTATATAAATATTAATTAAACTAAATACACAAGTTTCACAAAATAAAAATACAACGTGACGACATGTTTTATCACATACGCGCCAAAACTCCCTTTCGAAGATTTATCATGGATCTTGTTTGTAGGGTTGTGCTTAGAATAACTACATGGTCATTTTTAAGGTTGGACCTATTAGTTTATATAATATACACTTACTATTAGCCGTTATAGAATTTTATTCACTTTTTGGTTCCATCATTAGATTAGCTCCATCGCTCCTCCCAAACTACTGTATTGTCATCAAATTGGTACGACAATATAAGAAGGAGATTAAAACCGACTTCCAAATTTGAATTCATAAACAACATACTACAAGTGAACGTTAATATAAGTTAGTAATAATTTCCGGTGAAATGTGAATCGGACTCGGTTCGAGCGCGTCGAGGGTCCGATACTGCCACAGTTTAAGCTTTAGCTTTTCTGTGGATACCAGAACAAAATTGCATTTTCTATAAACTTGGGCGCTCGCTGTGGGACCGATCTAGAAACTTGCCTGACAACCCTAGCCTCGTCTCTGCGTGTCGTCTCGTGGATCGTTTGATCGTAAATCCCGGAGTTACGCTGCAGACCCTGCACGGACAGGGACACTACGGACAGGACACACCTACGTAGGTACCATGTAGTGTGTGACGTGTGAGTGTGTGCGCCGCACTCAGGCGCGTCTGTTAATTGAATTTGCAATAAAGTCTAATTGAAGAGTTTTTGTTTCCTCTCGAAAGAATTATGGCTTCCCACAATGTGCATTTGCCAGTAAAATATTTTTAATAGCAAATAATGAGACGGTCTTTGATGGTAAGAGAAACCGCTTGCCCATGATCATTGGAGCGGTATGCAGAGCTTTTACTCATTAACATCTAACAGTCACTTGGGGAAAGAGGTGTACAGTCATGTCAAACAAGTCATAAGCGAAGTAAATCATGGTCAAGTCAAAGTCATGGCCAATTACAGTGCGGAGGCTTCAAAGGCGTTCTGAAAACAACTTGTAAAAACACATTGTATCACTCGCCTACACACGTTCATGCTATCATAAATAATATATAATTCATATATAAGTAATATTACAATAAAAATTCTGAAAAACACAAGTTTGGACAATAAATACAATTTGACGACATTATTTTTATGATTCCGGCCCCTAAGAGTGTCCGATCAGAACCTATTATTATATTTCCACAGTTTGTATGTTTGTCTGTCCTACTTGTATTGAACTCAATATTTTGAACCGTAGTAGGTAGCGATTGGTGTTTTAAACGATAATGTACTGCAGGTTATATTGACAGCTGAGGTAGAGCATAAAAGGAGCGTGTTATTAAGGTTTCTTTTGGTTGTATTTGCTCTTTTGCTTAAAAAGTTCAACTAAATAAAATAATTAAGCCGATGGCGAGACGGACTCTCACAAAGCATTTGCAACTAATATAAATAAAAACAATACTTTTTGGAAAGAGCAAATATAATTGCATGGTATCTCCAGAACCTCAGACATGAATCTGACTCGCACTTGGCTGGTTTTTTGCAATCACCCGAGCGACGTCGAGAACATCGTCTGACAGACGTGCGTGGGCCAAATCCAAATGACAACACATGAAAGAACATGTTTTATAATGGCATCATACCGGCTGTATACCGGCTGTATAAGCCGGTCGGAGACGCATTCATTAATAAATTAACTTTTATTATTGTTCTAATAATAAAAGTTGTAATGGACGAGTGATTATGTGAGTTCTGTTTTAGACTCATTCCAACTCCAATAACTCAATCTTTGATATTTATAAACCAGTACCTACCGTTTTTAAGAGGCTAATGAACCTGAAGTTGATTTTAAACTACTTATCATTATTAATCTTAAAAGTTGGATAATACATTAGTAAGAGTAGACAACACAATTTTTAGTTTGTTCTGCATTTCTGATGTACTTAACTCTAATTTCGATAACACAAAACATTATGTAGATAAAAATGAACGGTGCGTAAATTACCTTTATTCAATTTTTTTTTTAAAACCTGGCGAACGTATAATAGGTACATAATACAAATGCTAATTTCCGTTAAGGCCAGGATATTTGGCACATTTTTTAATGAGTTCGATCATTAGTCTAAAGCTGTATCAGGTAGGGTCACATTTAGCGGAGCAAAAATATGGCGGTTACAGATTCGTGCGTGTCAATCTTCAATTTTGAAGTTTTTTTTAGATTACTCAAAAAGTATCCAAATTAATAACTTTTCAACCGTAATATGTTCTCCAAAATACTGTTATCATTTAAAACATATTTTTTTTATGTGAATATGTGCTGTAATTAGGACATATTTATACTAAAAAATAGTTTAAGGATAGGCACTGTTTCGGTGTTTTTTTCTATCAAAGAAAGTATAATTAGTCGTGTTTTCGAACGTAAAGGCTTCTAAGGATGTTCGACTGTAACGTATATATTATTTGGCTTTAAAAATAGTAGTTTCACTAAATAACATTGATTTTGCGAGCGGCAACTTTGGAATATAGAGTCCTTAACCCTGAGACTTTCGCTTCGTTCAGTTAAAATACATAACCTACCTAACTTTTTAAGGTTAAGTTATAACGATAACTTAACCTTAAAAAGTTAGGTTAGGTACTTACAGTAAAAGTTGTTTCCATCACGCACAATATTTTTCAATACCGTACCTACCCAATACTGGATCGAAACCACTTGTTTTTGTGTAGTAGGTTAATTATGTTAGGTACCTACCTAGTTAAATTGGATTTTGTTGTATAAGGGCACTTGCGTAAAGAAAACCCACTAAACTTGCAGATTTATTATTATTTTATTTTGCACTATTTTTTTATCTATATATATTTTTTTAAATAAAAATTGGTTTATGAATAAAAATATTAAAAATCTAAGATAATAATAAATACAAAAATACAATACTATAATTTTTAATTGATTAGATAAAAATAAGTAAATGATTGATTCAAATTAATGTCAAAATACCTAAATTACACTTACAAAGTGAAGTCAAACCTAGTTTTTAGTCAAAGAGAACCGAACCTTGACCGAACGTGAAATTTTTTGCATTTGTAGGAAAATGTATATCAGAAAATTCACAAATAATAATTGTATCATAATATTAGACAAACATATCAGAATGCTATAAACATTATAATTAATTATAAATAATATTAGATTAGAATTTGATAACTGTGATTGTAAACGAATTACACGGGATCTGTTCTTGAGGCATTCAAGTAAATTGGCCTCATTCCCAGTGGTAGTTAGTAATTAAATTACGCATTTCCTTGTGCGGGCTAACGTATTGCTTCCACACACTGAGGCATAAAATATTGGCCGGGAGTCACGGCCACCAGTACTAAAGTATGTACTTAGTAGAAACTGTACTTGCAAAGTGATCAACTTTGTAATTTTTTAATGTTGATTGGTGCCAACAAAATGCAGTGTTTACTCAGATAAGATAACTATATCCCAAATAGATAAAAGTTTCAGAAATAAGATTTCCGTTTTTTGTTTGTAGACATATAGGTAATAGCTTGGTCTCATAATTTTATATTAGATTTTTTGCCACTAGCAAATACATTATGGAGAAAAAAGTTAGTTTATGTATGTCGTCCTTAGATTAACTGTAGTGTAGTCTATGTCTCTATCGCTACCCATTACTAATTGCCACATTAGCATAGCGGGCATGTATGGTAATGTGGCCCTTCTCTTTGATCCCTGGCTGTAGGCTCGGGTGGAAACTTCGCACAAAATTGAGTATCAAGTATTATTACAGTGTTCTAAAGGGTTTATTTAAGTTAGGTAGGAACTAGGAGCTGAAATGTTTTTTCTAACCTCGATGTATTTATCCTACCGGAAAGTAAAAGCAATATTTTAAACTCGGAAGTATCTACCTGTATTATCCTGTTGAAAAGAAAGGGAATAAGACGTAGAATAGTAATTGTAGCTTTAGGTATTGCCCCTATTCTCTCCTGTTTGACCATTTTATTGTCTTTTTCCAAATCAAAACAACTCATTCAATCTTTAGCTAAAAAAATGTATTTTATACAGCTGCTGTTTTGCTAACTAGGAGTTCCCGGGTGGTTGCTTCTCGTGGAAATTTCACAACAAAGCTTGAGAGAAAATAAAAGCCCGCAACGAATTCCACGGTTCCATTATCTAAACATCGAGGTATAATTGCGGCGATAGGTCCCGTACTCCGTACAGCGGGCGCGCGGCCCGCATACCTAATTAAGTAATTAAGATGAACACGCCAGATACGGGACCCACGTGCGCGGCTCTGGCTACATTCAATACCGACACATATTGCAAAAATATTCAGAGGACGTGGCTTTAGAATCGCGTACCGAAGAAAAGTAAGGAGCCATTGAGGTGTTGTAAACGGATAAACTGATTTTAATGCTTTTTTTACTCGAGATTTCATAGTTGTCGAGGTTTCGATAATCAGTCCAGAAGAGTCAGCTCTTTATCCATATCAAAGGTCCAGCTGCTTAAAATGTAAGAACGGATGTTAGTAAAAATACCCATATTTTTTTAATACTTTATACAGAAAGAAAATTAACTACTCCTTTATGCATAATATTTTATCCCCTAAAATCAAAATTAAATGTCAACATACGAAAGAAGCTTAATCGCCATATTTGGCCCCGCTAAGTGCGACCCTTTACCATTTATATATAGAGTAGAAGACTTAGGCTCTTATCACCGCCGCTGTACAGTAATCATGGGTCAAACGCCTGTAAGTTTTAGCCGTAGCTATACCTAACTATTACCTACATTCCATCTATCCCAACCGCAAACGCTGCTCGGCCCAGCAGTCAAAGCCTTCAGTTATACCGACCGAAGGAGAGCTAGCTTGTAATTGCCATACTGCCTTCAGCCTGCGGGCAAGCTCGCACAGCTGCCAGTTAAATTACGTAGCTTTTAGCGTATTAGAAACAGAAGCTAATTTCCTTTGATCTCTAATGTTGTTTTCCTTATTTCTGAACGCAAGCCAATACAATTTAAATTATAAGTTTATTGTTACACGGTTTAGTATCCTTTGGCGTCTGGTAGAAGTTTATTTATTGGAATTTATGTAATTTGGTAAATAAACTGAGTAAAATTAACCATTTGTAGGTTCTGCAACTCTTTGACAAGATAATTATATAAAGCGAGCAGGAAACTGGAAATAAAGAACAATAAATATTAAACATTTAACAAAATGGCATCGTATTTCTATATAACTGAGACATCATGAAAATAGACTAATAAAGATGTATAACTTCGCCAGGACTAATATAATAACGCCCAATGGTGGTGGTAACTCATTGGTGTGCACAAGCAATGTTCTCTCCAAGATGAACTCAGTTGTACGTTGACTTCATTGGTGAACGGTCGTCGTACTCAAACGTCGTGACGTCTTCAAAACAATGGGACGTAGTTAGTAGAGCCTGGTCCGAAGTGCACGAGCCCGACTTGCACTGGCTTGGTTTTCGAATCATTCTAACTCGCGTCAGCAGCGCCCCCTGGCTCTTCTACGTGTTACAACGCAATCACATCAGTAACCTCGTAAACCGAACTAGCTATAAACCACTGCGTGCCATTCTACGAGGCGTAAAGTGTGTGGCGTACATCGTTGCCTGGCTTTACAGGTTGCTTTGCTTTATAGCAATAAGTTGTCAGTCGTAAGTCTCGCCACAAGGATTGCTTTTTACCATTTTACGGTACGGAACCCTGAAAATACTGCTAATTATACAAAATATGCAACTCTAATCCTAACCAGTGTTAAGTCAAATAACGTCACGCGCAAACTCTTATACATACAAACCAGTTGAAATGTGGAAAATGATTCGAGTGTCAAGTTAAAATTACCACAAATTTTTTACTATTTTAAACTGGTTGCTGCTCGAGAGTAAGCAAAAGGATATTAGACTTTATCTTGGGGTAGTAAAGGTTGTTCGGTTTGTAGTGTGAGGGTCAAGGTGAGGTGGTCGCGATCAGTGGGTGTGAGTGATACGCGTGTAGGACAAGCGTGCGTCGCCCACGAGACACGAGCCAGCGGGCTGGGTGGCGAGCGGAGCGGGAGCGACCTAATCACACCACCACTGTATTTCTGTGTCTCTATAACATACTATGTTAACCTACTGACAATATTAATTCGTTGTATTGTCATATAATCTTTAAATTATATTATTACTTTATTTTATTAGCTCCCATTTTGCAAATTGGCGCACAGGATGGCTTGTGCTTTGCTCCATAAAATATATCAGGAACCAACATAAAATGTTGGTGTGAAATTAATTATCAAAATTGTATTTAAATAACAAATTAGGATTTTTTAAGCATTTATTTTGGAATTGTAAACTAGTAATAAAATTAGTTTCAAATTTAGAATCTATCGGATAGCTTTATACAAAATATTTGGTTATCTGTTGGAAGCCGTATTACGACATGACGTCATATACGCTGACTCGCTCGCACTCGAAGAATTCTTCCATAAGCGAGAAAGAGAAGCTAGATCGAGGAGACCATTTTGAAAAATAGACATTCACGTCGGAGCCGCCGTTGCGTGTGTTACGGGGTGAATCACCTTTTGGATTTTTTTACATCTTTTTGAGAAGAGAATGACCTGAGGGAGCCAACGCCGATCCCGCAGGGGACACCAGGTCCATATTTCCGTCTGAGATGACGTAAAACTCCAACTTTCAAGAATTATTTTGTGACGCGCCATGCGGTCACCAAACTAAGGAACTCGAGCGAAATTCTCATTTGAAGCTTTGAAGACAAGGCAATGTCATTTCACTGGAGGAGCTCCATGAAGCGTTCGAGAATCGGATGATCCTGCAGAAGACACCATCAGCAAAGGATCCATCAGATAACCTCCTTTCATTTATTTTATTTTCCCAATTTTTCTCGTTGCCGTCATCCATTGGACTATCGCCATCAGCGTTTTAATATTAATATTGTATTAGGACTTATCAAAATAGTAAACGCATTGTAACCTCAAATAATCTTTTGTTCTTTTTTCTCCCATATATCTTTAGCACAAGATAGATAGGTAAATTATAAATCATCAATTTCATTTTCAACAAGAGGCCCCCTGTACTCCAGAGGTCTGGTGTTTCGTGACTGATACGTATCCAGGAACCCTAACTTTTTGTTTTATTTTTTTTGTTATTTGTTTTGTCTTTCTTTGTCAAATCACAATTTTCTTATGACAAATGGCGCCCGAACAGGGACCAACCGCTATTTTTTAGCAACAGGGAGAGAAATTATAGTAGATGGTAATTTACACACTCTTTACTCAAAAACTCCCAAAGACTTGCAAAATCTCCAGGTAGCTGATAGGGAACCAGCTGCCACTGCTTTGAAAGAATTGTCAGATGTATACGTAGATGTCGAAAACGCTATGGTAGAAGCTTTTAGACGCAACGCTGAAAGGTACAATCGTAGGCGTAAGCAAGTAGTCTATCAGATCGGAGACACCGTATGGAGAAGAAACTTCGTTCAATCCAATGCTGCCAATTTCTTTTCAAGTAAATTAGCACCACGTTTCATAAAATGCACGGTTACAAAAAAACTATCAGATTTGGCGTATATTTTAAAAGAAATAGAGGGTGGTAACACCGGTAAATACCATATTAAAGATATTCTTAAACAAAGTTCATAAGTAGCTAATTATTATGTTTTTTTAATTTCATATTCTCTCATTTTTCTAAAAGTTAGAAAAAATGTGACGAGTTATAAATCACAACTGCATAAAAACAATATGTATTTGCGTACCTAGCAAATGTCAGGCACTCCAAATATAAGCAGAATCATATTAAGGCATAATCATTGGTTATAGAAAAATTATGTTGTTTTGAGTTTTTTTTATTTTTATCAAAAAAAAAAAAAAAAAAAAAAAAACTCAAGTGTGAACACACCATTACTTCCAAAAGATTTCTAACATTTTCATTTATAAAGCGGATTATAAACCAATAAAAATAAATTATATTCAAGAAAAAATATCCCTATATACCGAAATTACCCACTCTCCCCTCAAAATTTTTAATAAAATATTTTGTTTACTACCCATAGTAGACGCTAACAGAAGTCAATGTATACTTTTATTGCAAAATTCAGATCAATAGTTTTTGAAATATAAACAAAAACAATATTTATTTATTCAAAGCAATGCAGTATGTAAACACACATATGGCGGCGCTTATAACTTTTTCAAAATTGTAGTTACAGACAATTATTTTTGATTTATCGTACCTACGCATATCTAGCTACCTATAGATACACAATTTTGGCTATCGGTTCAGTATTATTCAAATTAAAATGAAAACCGTATGTTCACAACCAAAATTCTCAAAAGTAAAAAAGAAACACATAAGTTTTAAGTTTGCGTTTTTACCCACATTATTATTTCTACGGATACTTTAGGATACTGTAAATCCATAACAAATACTGATAAAATCATAAAATCAATAATTATTTCTTTACAAACAAGTTTAGAATTTAAACATTGCAATTTTCCTTGTAAACCAACAAGTTCATGTAGGTAAAATGACATACTATATGGTCTATACTCAGACTAAGTATGACTTCTATTCAGACATTGAACTACTTAAGCGTTATTTATACAAGAATTTACTTATTTTGATTTCCAATTTGTATAGAAAAGACGATTCTTTTTCTGTCTCAAAGACAAGTTTCAAGTATTAACAAAGTGTTGACCTACATTCAGGGAAAGACTTAAATACTTACTTTGAATTAACTTAATAACAGTATTCAAAGCTATTGTTTTGTTTTGGACAAGTATCCATTGCTATATAAAGCAAAAGCAGTATATTTAATACCATTTTTTTTGTGTTTTGAGACTTGGTAATTTTTGTTAAAACCAAGTCTGTGAAGCAATTTTTTAAGGTTAATACCATTTTTTTGTGTTTTGAGACTTGGTAATTTTTGTTAAAACCAAGTCTGTGATGCAATAATTTTAAGGTTAAGTATGAGTAATTATTTTTACATTACCAACTATAAACCAAACGTTCAATAATGCATATTTTCGTGTGCTTATTAGTTCTTAGCCTACATATTGGGCAATTTTCTGGAGGATCCTATTTAAAGGCAACCTACCATTAACTATAGCTTATTAGCTAATTATTTGGGAACGATTTAGTTCTAGTCTTTTTGTTACATGCTAACATACATACCGGATTTGACTAACGACAAGTTTATACCTAGTATGACTTAAAATGATTTCTTATGGCTGAGTTAAAACACTCGGACATGCTAGCAATATTTAGTAGATCTACATACATACATACATACCAAACTTACCTTTTTGTCTTGTAGATACCAAAGGTTGTCTGTGAACCTTCTAAGATTAACAATTAGTCTTTAATTATAGTTAGCAGCATCTAGTGCACGGATTCACTGCGTAGATTTAATTTAGGTTTAAATAATTAAGATTTACCTGTACTTAATTAAAGCTTATACTTAGTTTATCTAATGTTTACAACGATAGATATTTACTTTAAACATTAGAAGTTTTCACTTCATACTATTAGACAATAGTGAGACTTTATTCTCATAGAATTAGGTCATTACTAGAAAACCCAAACTGTAGGGTATAGATTATTATAAAAATTACAAACATACTAACACATATTTACTTACCGTTTAAAACCATTTAGATATCATTGTTTTTCAGATAAGTTTTGTCCGCACCTACATAAGAGTGAATGGATATTTATATTAACAGTTACCTTTTAAGCTACTTGCTATATACTACTTTTGTTTTATTACACAATGTGTTATTTCTATAGGTATATCCTATACCATCATGTTATGTATGGAGTCATGAGGATTATGAAAAGTGAAGCAAGTATGTCAGAATAGCTCAATTTAACTATGAGATGCAAGGAGATTTATGAAGTTCGATGTAAGTTTAAAGGTGTGAGTGGTGATTTTGTAAGAACTAGGCAGTGTGAATATTATTTGAATTCCTTATAGGTACCTATGTATGAAAGAATGTGAGTGATTTATTTTATGAAAGTGGAATAACAGTTTATTTTGCTAGATGGAATGTAAGAAGCTTGCTGAAGTATCAACCTCACTATATTTCAGGATTCCAACCTATAACAAAAAGTTTCTTTTCATGCCTACCCCGTCTGTTCAGACAGTAAACTGTCTTTTGTTTCAAAAGGGGGATATTGTCATATAATCTTTAAATTATATTATTACTTTATTTTATTAGCTCCCATTTTGCAAATTGGCGCACAGGATGGCTTGTGCTTTGCTCCATAAAATATATCAGGAACCAACATAAAATGTTGGTGTGAAATTAATTATCAAAATTGTATTTAAATAACAAATTAGGATTTTTTAAGCATTTATTTTGGAATTGTAAACTAGTAATAAAATTAGTTTCAAATTTAGAATCTATCGGATAGCTTTATACAAAATATTTGGTTATCTGTTGGAAGCCGTATTACGACATGACGTCATATACGCTGACTCGCTCGCACTCGAAGAATTCTTCCATAAGCGAGAAAGAGAAGCTAGATCGAGGAGACCATTTTGAAAAATAGACATTCACGTCGGAGCCGCCGTTGCGTGTGTTACGGGGTGAATCACCTTTTGGATTTTTTTACATCTTTTTGAGAAGAGAATGACCTGAGGGAGCCAACGCCGATCCCGCAGGGGACACCAGGTCCATATTTCCGTCTGAGATGACGTAAAACTCCAACTTTCAAGAATTATTTTGTGACGCGCCATGCGGTCACCAAACTAAGGAACTCGAGCGAAATTCTCATTTGAAGCTTTGAAGACAAGGCAATGTCATTTCACTGGAGGAGCTCCATGAAGCGTTCGAGAATCGGATGATCCTGCAGAAGACACCATCAGCAAAGGATCCATCAGATAACCTCCTTTCATTTATTTTATTTTCCCAATTTTTCTCGTTGCCGTCATCCATTGGACTATCGCCATCAGCGTTTTAATATTAATATTGTATTAGGACTTATCAAAATAGTAAACGCATTGTAACCTCAAATAATCTTTTGTTCTTTTTTCTCCCATATATCTTTAGCACAAGATAGATAGGTAAATTATAAATCATCAATTTCATTTTCAACAAGAGGCCCCCTGTACTCCAGAGGTCTGGTGTTTCGTGACTGATACGTATCCAGGAACCCTAACTTTTTGTTTTATTTTTTTTGTTATTTGTTTTGTCTTTCTTTGTCAAATCACAATTTTCTTATGACAGTTTGTATCATAATAATTAATATGCATTGCTTGTGTAATACTGATAAAACTTCACCTTACAGGTTCGTTTAATTACATTTCTATTAATTCATCTGACCCCACTCACATAAAACTTCAATGTGATTCATAAATAATCGCCAAAACTCCTCAATATTTCCCACTAATCATCGAAGGATAAACTAACAGATAGTTTTTTTTAACTATTTGCTCTGCTGCGTACAAATTCGAGTCCGAACATTTATTTATCGCTACATCGTCGCGCTCGTTAGCACCTATTGCGTGTTTTATCCGAAAAGTCGCGACATCAGCTATCTGTGAGTATCTACGATTGTTACCATTTCTAACGGAACTTCTTACTTCGTCTTTCTTTCTGAGAGGAATGTGGCATTGCACATAGTGCATTCGCCAAATATTGTTAATTTTTTTATATCATTGATAATGGCAAGCTAAGGAGTACCCTTCTGCCAAAAGGTGCAATTTGTAGTGCCTTTGTATGTGTTGTAAGTTTGTTTTAGTGTGCGTCCATATGAAGAAGAATTTGTTTTATTATTGTGAAAGTTTACCTACTTGAAAGTGTGATACGCGTGTTTACCTCGTTTTTCCCAAAAAGTGGCAGAAAATGATTGCAGAGTAAGTACTGCAGAGTATAACCTAACCTTTGAGGTTAGATTATAATGTTATTATGAGCAATCATCGTCAGGCCTAACTTATATTATAGCCCAGTCAAGGATTGCTCCACTGTTTTTATCTCACCTCACCCGAAAATAGGACATTACAGCAAACTCCGGCCATAAACAAGATTTCCCAAAATAAAACTCCCAGAAGCGATTTTCCCCGGATTTACTAGCACTAGAAGTAATAACTAAGCCAAAAGCCGCGCTACTTTAATCAAGTGTTCCTTCTCAATTCCACATGTTTATTTTGTGAGCCTTTCTTCAGTTTTAGGGTTCAGTACGGGGTCCGTTCTCACTGGTCTCTTCTCCCTTCGGGCCTAATGCTAATACTAAGGCGTCGATCTGTCTGTCAGTCTGGTAGTCTGGTTTACTTTACTTTGATGGCGTATATCTTATCCACCATAATTGGTAGCCGGCAACCTCTAGCCCGGGGGTTGATTAGAGAGGTATCCCCCCCCCCCCCGTACCGTACCCGTGTCGTAAGTACAGTGATAATTTAGTGCTTAATGTACTTACATGTAACAATAAAACAATATTCGCCAAATACAAGACTGTCAAACTCAGAATTAAGTTTAGTAATATAACTAAAAATGCACTATTGTTTGATGTACACGATGTGTTCTGTGATTTTGTGGTGACATCTGTAACTAAGGGTTTTTGACCTGGGTATGTCCTAAAACTGCATCCAGAAACGCCGGAGGACGGGCAGCAGCGTCCTCTTAGTTAACGGTGGTGAGCATTCTGCGATCCTCAAGCCGCCTACCTAGCGTGGGGATTATGGCAACCCCTCCCTATCTAGGGGGAGGCCTTCGTCCAGCAGTGGACGTCTTCGGCTGATGATGATGATGATGAAACTAAGGGGGAGGCCTTCGTCCAGCAGTGGGCGTCTTCTGGCTGATGATGATGAGGATTGTGTTCACTAATAAATAATAACTGGAGTCAAGCTGGTATGTTCGTTTGTTGCAGGCGGAGGAACTGAACTCGTTGCTAGGAGATGCGTTCCGGATGGCGTTCGCGTCTCAACTGCACCCCTCCGCGCCGCTCTGGGTCAGTACTGGCTACTGTAATCATTCTCTGTAAGACCGTTATTTTAAGGATGTCCAAAGGATTTATATTACCTACTAAGTTCACGCTGCGCCACCGCCGCTGACGCAGCTTGTCTGTCTTTCTGTATCTTTTGAACCGCAATAGGTAAGCCATTTGCAATTTTCACAAGAAACTAAGTTTAAAAAAAAATGCAAGCGGATGACGAGTTGAGCGAGACGTTCTCCTAGTGATAAGCATCACGCCTGCGCATAACAGTAGCAGCACTAGAATTATGAACTTGCGAACACAATCCTGCGCCGCACGAGCGCAATGCATTGCGCTCGTCACCTTGAGATATTAGGTGTCAAATCTGTTCATGCCCATTAATTTCTCTGGTAGTGTTGCCCTATAAGTCACAGCAATGCTTGTACACTACTGTTTCGAGGTTGAATAACTTGGTTTAGGTGTGGTATACTTCCCCAGGCGGACTTTGCAATAGATTCTTACCACTACACAACATCATGTTATGTTTTAAGGGAGTTTTTTAGTAATTCCGTCATAGTGGGTATGGTAAACATGTTGAATGGGATAGGGGAGCGACGTTCAGTTCCCATTCCGGGGTAGGCTTGTATTTTTAACATCTTTGCATGCACATGCTTAACATAATACGAGTAATGGTCAAACGCCTAGTCCGTTAACAGAACTAAAAAAAGTTATTATCGGGTTTTTATTGTTTTTGCTTTAACTAAGTAAACTTTTAAACTTTTTGGTAAACACAAAAATACTTTTGGTTTATAAGTGCGGAACTTTCGATGCGCGAGTCTGTTTCGCTTTCATAATCTGATACAATTTCGCTACTTCGCAATTGGCTATATACCTACTAGTATTACAATTCAAGCGATAGAGGTGACGGACAGTCAAACGATGCGACGTAAAGAGTTATTAAAGCAATAAATACAAGCTCAAAAAAGAAATGATGTAATATGTTAACGAACGCATTTTTATTATTGTTTTCTAACTCGTCCTATTCTACCGAACAACACGTTGACAAAACTAACCGCAATGCGTGCTACATCCATAACATGTAGGCGCTAGTAATGTTCGGCGCCGAGTCCGCTCCCGAAGATAGATGCGCCGTAAGTTTTTTATCGGCTGCTCGTTTAGACACTTAAAACCCGTATTTAAGGCCCAGCCATTGAATTTAAGAGCTCCGAGATGATGGATGGGTGCTTGATACACTTATTTGTGGACCATTTGTGATAATTTAGGTAGCTCTGTTTGAGTAAGCATTTAAGTTTTTTTTATTTGTTTTGGTGTTGGTTTTTTGAAGAGTAGGCCTAAATAAACATGCCTCTGGTAGTTCTCCCGTTGTCCTTATAAGAAAAAATGGACAAGTTTTTATTTAGTTGCTGTTTATAACAAAGCGGTAAAGAACAAAATATTTCTTTCTGGATATTTAAGATTCAAAAAACATTCTAGCCGTTAATGAGACATCGTCTCATGAAATTTTGTTTTGTTGTGATTAAACTAGAATTGAAATAAAATATAGTGAAGGTGGGAATGAGGTAGGAAACATATTAGCTTGCAGCAATATAAACCACTTAGCTCTACCGTTTGATTTATATTCCCTGCGCGCCTCGCTCTGATGTTAAATGTGAAAATGCGATTGAAAAACGTGTGGACTATTTCCACTGACCGATACCTAAGCTTGCTATATTTTTATTCTCTTTTAACTTTAACACTGCAAAGGTATTTCTTAAACAATAACTCACTCACTCTCATCAGCAAGAAAACGTCCTTTGTTGGATGAAGGTTTCCCTCTTAATAGGAAGGGGTTGCCATAATCCCCACGCTTCGCAGGCGGCTTGGGGATCGCAGGATGCTCACCACCGTTAACTAAGAGAATGTTGCTGCCCGTCCTCCGGTGGTTCTGGATGCAGTTCTAGAACATACTCAGGTCCAAACAAATAAGAATAACACAAAATTATAAATTAAAAATTGTTATAAGTCACAAGAAGCTAATTTTTACTTACCAGTAGTCAAATTTACTGTATTAATACTTAAAGTGTTTTTTTTGCATAATCTTGTTAATAATAGTAAAATAGTTTCTGTTTCTGTTTCTGATAAGTAACAGAAATTCCAACTACCAAAGGCTTACGTCGCTTACGACCTATTTTTATTTTTAGGGTTCTTTTAGCTGTTCAACTATTTAAGAGCCACTAACTCGTATTGTCCCTCTTGTATGATCGATATTTTTTACTGCGCTATGTAAAAGTCCACCCAATTAAAACAACCAAAGATAATAATAATACTGTACAACCACTAGGTTTTCGTATCTGAGCGGCGTCCAACGGCATAAACTACTAAGCCTACGCAGTCTGTCTCATTACACATTGTAAGTTCACCACAAAGTAAATTCACAACACTTTTTTAAATTCCATACATTGAAAGTAAACTTACCAAAGTCATTAAATTAAAACATATCTGTAAATTTGTCAGAGGTAGACCATTACTGCTACTTTTCTAAAATCAAATCAAAAAGAGAAGAAGAGAACTTAAAAAAGAAAAGAAAACAAAAAAAGGAGCGAAGATAAGAAAAAGAGAAGAGATAGACAAGAGAAGAGATTTTTGATTTGATTTTAGAAAAGTATTTTCACATATTATATACTAGAGGCCCCCCGCGACTTCATCCACGTTCGGAAGAAATTTGCCCCGCTCCCAAATACTCGTATATTCCACACCGTATTTTCCTCCCCATATTCACCACTTTAAATTACACCCAACCCCCCGTGATTAATTTTGAGGTAGTAATGATAGTAGTGCTAAAGTGTAACAAAAAATAATAAAGACCGATCAAATTCGCGTTTCTTATTGAGGATTCCGAAATGAATCAAAGGAGACAAAATATGTATTTGTCATAATGGTACGGAACCCATAGCACTCGAGTCATGTTCGCGCTTTGACTCATTATTATACTATTTGCCTGACGAAGTTTTTAGGGTTTCAGAGCTTTCGTTTCACCATTTAAGTGAATGTTTTATTAGTGAACATTGTTTCAGTTTACAGCCCATAAAAACATAGTAAAGTAAGTTTCAAATATTTTGTGCTTACGAAAGCTCTTTATAGCGGTTTTCATTGTTTTCAGTTCGTCAAAGTTGGCTAAATTGTTTGGCCAAGTTTGGCAAATTGTTGGCAACTTGGAAAGTCGTAAATCATCGCCGCTTTGGTAACATTAAAATGACATATTCGTTTGCTTAAGTTTGGTAGAGACATTCATTTTATTTGTCGAGAAAACTTACTTTTAGTTTCTTTTCAGTGTATTTTTTAAACATTGTGTTTTAATGATAACCGAAACGTTTTGAAAGATTTAAAAAATACCACACATCGCAACGAACAGTCAAGTCTTCTACAATTTACAGTTGACAAATTGTCTGTACTTTAATAACACGCCAAGACGGTCCTGTTTCTCGACTTTTATTTATCTAGTTCTTAGTTTGTACAATATTTCGTTTAGCCAAGGTTTCACTGACTCGGGTATGTTTCTTCCGAGCAAGTGTGCTGCATCGCAGGCCGTGCTCACAGCATCAGGTGAGATGGAAATTAAACGCAAGCCTATGTTAAAATAAATAATATGCTTTTTTTTAAACAATCTACTTCAAATTCGATAACCTGGATGATATCCATATTTTCAATTAATTTGATTTATTCCAGTAATTTTGATTTAAAAACCAAACTACTGAACCGATTTCGATAAAAAAGATATGGGACCACATCTGAAGCCAAACAAAAAAATTACGCGTCAAATACGTACTAAAAATAAAACGTACAACAGTCGAATTGAGAACCTCCAATGAATGTAGGTAATTATAATACAAGAATTCATCTTAAATCGATGAAGTATTAAGGATGTCTCGTATCATAAGTCGTTAACCCATTTAAGTTAATTCGTATTTCACTAAACCACACTCTGAATTGTCCTTTTGTCCTATCCTTATAATTAATTCCGAGTGCCACCCCTGAGCGATGGCAACTGCGGGCTAGCACGCTAGTCTGTCAGTCCTGACTTCTGTCTCACCTTCTCACATTACAAGTTATATCTGTGTCCTTGTCCAAACAGAAGTGACTTTCAGATGGCATTCCCATTACTAATACTGGTGATATTGTAATGGAACACGCTCGTGTTGTATCGCTTTGGGAGTTTTTAGCCAAAGCCAGACTAAAATAAGAAGACGTACGAAATAATTACCCTTTAGATGTTGGTATTAGTAGTTTTTTGCGACTCCCCGAATATCTCCTTATTTAGCACGTCTTTTAGCGGTTTTGTTTGCGTTTTATATAATTAACTTATTTTTCTGAAAATAAGATTTTAGTTATTTCATTGTCATCATCACTGGTTATTCATTCGCTCACTTCAAGTTCATGGAAGGAATTTGTCTATACATTATTATGGCAGAAAAATCTTATCGCTTAGACCAATCTTCACTGTTTTTAATGCATGGACAGATTGGACAGTAAGACAAATTGCAACCTCTGGCAGGACTTGAACCTGTATACGACTAATCTTTGGGTTTCTGTCCCAATTGATTTACCAATTAAGCAAAGCAGTTGTACGAATTGAAAATTTTCTGGATATGACGATGCTTTCCTCTGCCTTACTCGTCATAATTTTCAAACTGGTTAACCTATCTATTAAAGCGTCGATGTCCTGCCAGAGGTCATAATTTTTCGGCCTGGTACACCTATCCCTAGCAAGCTATCTCTACCGGTAGGGATAGCTTGGTAGAGATAGGTATACCAGGCCAATTGTTCTTATTGTCTATGCATTAAATGCATAGAAATACCCAAAGTGTGGAAACTCTTCATAATATAATATTCATTCTTCACTGGTCAGCGCCAATCTTTGCCAGATCAAGTCTAGTCAACGGCTACCTAATAACGATTGTTAGCAATACTTGTAGCGCTCGTGGCGTAGCTTGTCTCGGTGATTCTAAACGATCACACCGATGTTAAGCAATGGACGGTCCAGTCAGTCTTCGGATGGGTGACCGTGAGTGGCATTTATTTCTGAGCGCTACCGTGGGTCGGATGACACGTTAAATTGTTGGTCCCGGTTGTTTGTTCTAGTTTCTATAACAACAACCGTAGGCCAGGTCAGAGGCCTTCGGGCGGCAAATTAACACTGACACTAGGGCTTGCCACTCAGTCTATACGAACTTACTTACTTTTTTAATACTATGTTCTATGGTTTACGCTACGGCATAGAATCAGCTCTAGTTTGTAAGCATTTGATCACTCGTATTTATTTATTTATTGCATAAATATTTGTTTGTCATATTTTATATATTATTGGTTTATTTTATTATCTAATTAATTATTTGTATTTAATTTTATTTATTGGTCATTTAAATTTATAAGTATAGATATTTTTAGTTATAAGTTAATTGAAATGTAATTACTGCTCTTAACTATAATTTATTTTGTGCGCCTACATCCCCATCTCTTTAGCCGCGGGGATGACTGGTAAAAAATGCTTTAGCATTAAGTCCTCCTTTTGTACATTCATGTATTTATGTGTGCAATGATAATAATATAATTTTTTTTATTCATTTTAAATAAAACTCGCTGCTTGAATACGAAAACCGAGTAAGTTGATAAACTTCCACAACATTTCTTTTTATTTGTTGTTTACCTACTTACTCTTTCTCTGTTGATGGGTGCTCAAACGGGAATACTACTGGCCAGCATATTTATCACATTTGGTACATTTCTTCTTCTATTATACATTATACCGGGTGTTAGCTACAAGGTGATCCCATTTTCTAGCGATGCGTGGCGTACCATGTAGCGCGGTGCGCGGTGGCGCGCCCTGGCGGTCCACTCGACCTTGTTTCCACTGATGACATGCTCTAGTTTCAAAAAGAACGTTGGTTTTGCCTTTGCTTTCATATGAAGTGAACTTAAATGCGCCAACTTCAGTTTAAAACAAAATTCCTTAAAAGTTTGTACAATTTGGTTAAAGCTTTATTAAAGAAACTTAAGTAAGTTATTTTTGGTTCTTAATGTTACTAAAATTATTAAAGAGTTCCTAAATAATTTCATCTATAATACAATATGTTTAATTTTATTACTGTAGGTATATCTAAATATTACTTATATTATCTTTTAATCATGTTTTTACAATGTATTTAGTAAGTAACAACGGAAGCAACGGATCTCTGATTTGTTCGCATCTTTAGATATCATCATCACTATGCAGCTAAAACCGCAGGCATAGCTAGTTTTAATATAATTTTTGATCGAAATTTCTAAAAAATATCCATATTATTATACTTGCACTATCATATATTACACAACATCGTAGACCTAAATAATTAAACAGAGCTTTACTGTGATTATTTTCTTTTAATTCCACCGCAAACTTATAAGACTTCTGAGCTTATCCGTCTCTTTCTCCCAACTTTGTAGGACTTCTATAAACCCGACTGTCGTGCGGAAAGTTTATGGACTTGAAAAACTTTACGAAGGGCAAGGTCGGTGGCGAAATGCAGAGGTCGACACTATCACAAGCTTACTAGCTTGAACGATAACATAATATGGATGGAGCTTAACTATCAATGACGTCAGAGGGTAATTTTAGTAAAAAATGTATAGCGCCAACAACGCTTACTGGTTTTTGAAAGATAATATAGACTTAGTTGAAAAAATAGGCTACTCGATATTTAACATAGAAAAATGTCATCCACCCACGACTTGTGGAACAGCAGATTTATATTTCGCAAATTCAAGTTTGGCCACATAGTAAAAATTGCTTACAGTGATGAGTATAACGACCTCCTTTCCACTTAGTTATACCGTTCCACATAATTCTAACGTAATTTGTAACGTTGCTGAAAGCTGGTTTACATAATATAATTATTATCCAGGGACACCAGCGCCTCAAAGATCACGAATGAATAAAGAGCCCACCTCGAGGCGTGAAGCTACTCATGCCCACCTGCCGCCGCCTGCTACGACCTCTTTCATACATTTTATAAACTAATAACCCTGTTACGAAAAAGTTGTTGCTGTATTTTTACAAAAAAGGAAAGCTTTCCGTAAGGTTTAGTCAGAATTTTTTCTCAACGAAAATAATATCGTTACTCGTTTATTAGGGTTCCAAATAAAAAGTGGTATACATTATTATGTTACACGCGGTTCGGATACTAAACTTACACTGAAATAATCGAAGAATTGACTGAGATTTGTATGTATCCGCGTCATGCCGAACCTTGACACTAAATAAGAGTCTTCTAATAGTACATAGGCCTACCCTCGACAGGCGATTATGCCACATCTACAACGCTGAACTAGTTGGGGCTTGGTAGATTCACACTATGCCAATGAGTTTCTTCTCCGGACTTATAATAATTATAGATTTCCTCACAAGTTTTCCTTCACCGAAAATCTAGTGGTCATATTATAATACTACGCTTTAAAAAAATACAACCGACTTTAACTTCGAATACCTGGATAACATCTTCCTATTTTTTCTAGTAATTTTGATGTAAAAACCAAACTACTAAACAGATTTCGATAAAATTTATAGGGCATACCACCTTTGAGGTATTACCTACCAAACAATAAAGAATCATCATAATCAGTTTCTTAATTGGCGGAGTAATCACGTAACATACATACAAAAAAAAACATACAGTCGAATTAAGAACCTCCTTTTGTCGGTTGAAAACTTGACCATAAACTTCAAAAAGTACATTAGTACGTGGCCCGGGATATAAAATCTGGTAGCTACATCTCTAGATGGCGCTACTTTCATTTCTTACAAAGTTTTTTACGTTGCCGCGATGGAACCCTAGGCCTTAGACCTGTGTTAAGATCGAATCTGTAAACGCAACTGAAACATTTTTAACCGTCTGTTGTCTTTTCTTTTCATTCGAACTTGGCGGTTATAGACAATAAAATAAAATTATTAATTACTCTTTTGCAGATGGATAAATTATTCCGAGGTTATTCAACGGTTATTAATAAGGAGATTAGTATTTGTCTATCCAGTTTTTTTAAGTTGCCAGGCGAATACTTAATAATTCTAAGTTTTGAGTGCGGTACCTACAAACGTGATCAGGTCCAAACCTATCAGCGCAGCTGCCGTGAATCGACCTCAGTAATTCCATTTTGCGGATTTTCTGTACATTTCCCGCCTCCGCAACTACCGGCCGCATTCCGTAAACACTTTTCCAACTATTCTGCACCGTTCTCGCCCATTTTCCAAATGGAATCTCGGCCAGTCCTCGTCGGGGACGTGCCTGCGAGTGATTGTCGCTCATCTAGCCTGATAGTACAGCGCCCGAGAGGACGACATGCTTGGTATAGTCCGCATCACATTCAAACACTGGACGCTTGTTCAGATATACCGCCCGAATGGCTTTACCAACGCTATCCTCACGAATAAAATATTCTGCTTTATAACTTTTTTTTACAATTTAGATAGGAAAACGTTCTTGCGGCAGTCTTTAATATTGATCGGTCGGATTTGGTCGCAACTTTGAATTTACACTCCCAGTGACCTTTAAAAGCTGGTAAAATAAAAATTTGGCCTAGAGTTTTTTCGGGGTTCAATGGTAACCCGACTGGGCTAACCGTTCCGGGTAATCGTGCAACGATTAAGCCATAAATCGAAGGGTCGTCGGGTCATATCCCTTCACGCTGGCCTGGTAAGACAAAATTAAATATTCATAAACGCTTTAAAACAAAATCTAGAACTCATTACATAAATTTAATCCAGAGGAACGTCCTCACTGTCTTTTTCTAAATCCCGAACAATTTGTTGACACGGGGGCGAACTCGAACCCACATTCTTACGAATGTCGGACGTTTTTTTCTGTCAATTTACGAGACGTGTGAGACGTTTGCCTGGTGGTAAGCGTCACGTCTGTCTCTAACAGTAGCAGTGCCAGAATTGTGAACTAACGAATACAATCCTGCGTCGCACTGTAGGTACTTACTGCGCTCGTCACCCTGATATATTAGACGTTAAATCTCATCATACCCAGTAATTTATCTTGATAGCATTGCCTTTCAAACCGAAACTCAATAATGATTGCACACTACTGCTTGGCGATTGAATAACTGGCAAAGGTGAGGTTTTTCCCCAGGCGGACTCTGTATAGTAGAGTTCTACCACTACGTTATGCAACCAGTACCTATCCTACAACCAGTTACGAGCGTGATAACGCAATTTAAAATAATACTGAGTATTACTTATAGGCAAACATTGAGAATCCAACAAAACGGGCAAAGGTCACCTTTGGTTTACTTTTCACCTCCAGAATGGAACCCAGACACTATAAAGTTAGATCTATTGTCCGATATGATTTCAATTTATATCGTCGCGTGCCTCCGACCCGTAGCGGCGGCACTTCATGACTCCGTCAAACAAATTTTACTGAATCCAAAGTTTTTGTAAAATAATTAGCAATAAGCACGCACAATGCCGACTTTTCGGGCAATTGTTGCGAGGAAGGAATTTACACCGCGATTTATAGCCGCGTTGCCGGAGAGATTAGCTTTAACTGGTTTTCTGATTGATTTATTTGTGCTTATTTTAGCATTTATTATTTATTTTAGCAGTTCATGGTGAACTACGTTCCCAGCTAAGATGTGTGAGTACTACGCGAGGCTCAGAATATAATTTGCTGAGTAACTCGTACACAGATTTATTTACTGCGAGATAATACTTCTTTAAAACCATGTAGTTTTTTTTAGCGTAGAATTAGTTCCATTTATAGTAATATCTTTTAACATTATTGTAGTTTTTTTATTTTATTTTGATTATAATTGTATATTATTTGTTATACGGTACATTTCGTTATTGTTGCAATGCCTTTTATTTGTTTTTGTGTTTTATATAATCTTGTAGCGAACTACAGCAATCGACTATGTTACATAGTTCGTTATAAATCATTATTATTTTGTACTATTAGATATAACTGCATTTTTATAATAGCTGTATGCTTTCCAAATAATAGATTAATAAATAAAGCGACCTTATTGACAGCGCCCTCGCGCAACACTAAGCTGCGTTGCACATCTCTGTTGGATACTTTTTAAACTGGAGTTACCTACATGGCAGCTCGCAGGTCTGCAGATACTACGAGTATATACCTATATAATTATTATATAATTATCATTTTATTAAGTGATTATTTATTGTGACATACTTAATGAAATTTGACGTATAACTTTGGTGTTATCAATAAACTATTTGTATTTATATTTGTACCTATATTTTTACTTGATTACGCTTGCGTTCGACCGCCATCAGCTGGAGATGCGGTCTACGATACAATACCTGCCTAATCTGCCTATGTGATACGATAATAAACTAATACCACGTGGTATTCGTTTTTCGTATTAGAAAGGAATAGATCGATAAAACTCTAATGCGGCTGAAGTTTTGAGACATACGCAGGAGTTTTTGCCTGATAATTTTGCACACGAATATTTTGGACAAACTCATGCTAGTTCTTACCATCGCCTTAAGTCTTACATTACACGGATTTAATTCTGTGTCATCGATTTAACGGTGCCTCTCCCACGAACTGTGGGAAATAGCTAAAGACGACGAGTCGAGGCTAGCACACACACTCATGCTCACTCACACTACCGCGACAGACCATAAAACCCACACCCGACCAGTAATTCCTAATAGAGCAAATCGAATTTTCCCTTATCGAGTTTGCAATGGGCCATCCGCCGCGCCTACCGACCCTCGGGCCAGTCGCCACCTCCTGGGGCCACTGGATCTGATATCCACTCGAGTCTGGTACGGTACAATACTAAATTTATATTAGAACTGGATTAAGATGCTGGGTAGGTACATCGGGAGAGAAATTCGGTATCTTTTTACATTGTTGTTATTTCGTTTCGTTTGTATCTCTTAGGTTTTTAGAGTTCTGTACGCGAACAGTGTTCAACAGGATCTTACTACGCCTTCATCCTCTATTTGGCTGCCTGTATTACATTTAAGGGTACCGTACCCTTCAAAGACCTTAAGTATCTGGGTACCTTTAGTACCTTATGAATCGCATCCGTAAAAGGCAACCGGTTGTAATTTTCACCAAACATAATGACTTAAAAAATATTAATTATGATACGTATGAACATACAAATATAAAGATACATATTGTTATAAACTGACTTTATTAAATTATGTAATTTATTCGTACTCTTATTAGTACGTAAGTATATTATTCTATAGATATTCACTTAGCTTGTCTTGGACCTGGGTATGTCCTTAAACTGCAGCCAGACCCAGCGGAGGACGGACAGCAGCGTCCTCTTGGTTAATGGTGGTGAGCATTCTGCAACCCCCAAGCCGCCTGCCAAGCGTGTGGATGGCAACCCCTCCATATTAAGGAGGAGGCCTTCGTTCAGCAGTGGACGTCTCCGGGCTGATGATGATTGTTTTAGCTTAATTACTTTT
This sequence comes from Erannis defoliaria, assembly GCA_905404285.2. NCBI lineage: Eukaryota > Metazoa > Arthropoda > Insecta > Lepidoptera > Geometridae > Erannis > Erannis defoliaria. Next base: position 279,846 of record FR990075.1, read on the forward strand.
GTTCCATCATTATAACAGTTGTTGGTGGTAAGGACAGTCGCTTAAGTCGGTCTAGTAACTACCTATGAGATATGCTGCCGCCAAGTAGAAGTTTGTTAGCATTACCTAATGCGCTGACGTTACTACAGGGCTAATGGGCACATAATCTCAAAGTAATGGGCGTTGATTCAGTGATGCCTTGGATTTGTTACACATAGTCCTATGTACCGCTACAATTATCCATTATCCATTATCCAGGCGATATCCCTTACCATACACAGAGCCTTTTCTTCGTCTCACTGCTCGTTATCATAAAAATTACAACAGCAGTTCGCCCTGAATTGCGACTTTGCGAATTGCGAATCGGGATCGGGTCCAAAAATTTTTTTTTTCCTATAATGCAAATTTTGTGTCGTATTTTGAAGCCAGATGATGAGATTATTACCGTACAATGCTTGCGCCTAGTTAGCGTCCTTTAGGTAGTACTTTTTTCTGTGCTTTGAGTTCAACAAAACTATCCTTTCACTATTCTTGGAATCCAATCTTTAATTTATAAATAGCAGGCGTTTCTAAATAAAAACAATTTGTCTATTTCAGTGAATAGTCTCCCGATATGTTGCCGAAAGCAAAACAGACGATCGTTTCCGTTGCTCACTCCCAGTGTTTGTGGTCACGCGATGTTTACAAAGATTCACCCCTCGCGGTTTTTCAACCTTGAGTTCTAACGAGTTGAGTTTGAATTCCCTTGCCGAACGGGGAGGGTGTAATGTAGCGTTTCGTCACAGAGTCACAGGGCATTGATTTCCTATTATTGTTTAAGATAAATACCGCTCGGTCCGCATTCCAGACGATGGAATGTGGAGTAGCTGTGTTGTGGAAAGGAAACGGTCATATCGGTGGTATAATACCTAAGATATGGAGGGAACTGTTTAGAGATGTGCACTGAACTACTACATCAGACTGATTAATTGATTGATTGATCAACTCTTTATTGTTCACACCAAGAGTTACACAGAAATAATTGAATTAACTTAAATATTGGAACAAGTGGCGGCCTTATTGGTAAAAGCAATCTCTTCCAGGCAACCATAATTGCTGGACATGTGTCTCTTAAAAGGTGATCGAGCATGTTCCATGCCATGCTGGTTTGGTTCAGGTTGATAGAATTACATACGACCATAGACAAGTATATCTAATATACAAGATACGACAAAAAAAAACTTCTTCATACATACATTTATTTTGTGGAAGTCATTGTAACGGACTGTTTGAGGCCACTAAACTAAACTCTCTATTTTTTATGTGAAAAGGCTTTTTTTTGACTGCCTGCTCACCTGATACTAATCGAAGATGTAGTCTACGATGAAGCACGCTTACATCAACAGCCGGAAGACGTCCACTGCTGGACGAAGGCCTCTCCCTTAAAGGGAGGTGTAAGAAAGGGAAAGGGAAGCACGCTTATTAGAAGAGTAAAAGGAACAGATTCACTCGCGATTTTGGGTGTTGGGGGATTTGGGTGTCTTACCCAGATTGTAACTATCGGGCAGACTGAACTCTAATTTTTGTTTTAATTTAACGTTTAACGTTCTGTATGGTGGGTTCCAGAGCAAGGAGCTGAGCGGCAGCGAGTGCGGTGGCATGGGCGTGCGGGCTCCCGACACGCTGCCCGGCCTCTCCGCACACTACCCGCACTGCGGGAACAGGTACTACCTTCTGTACAAATTCAATACAATTAAGTTTACATAATACAAAAATACGTATTTCCGAAAGTTCTATAAATTTGGAGAAGGAAGAAGGTCGTCTACGAACATCTATCAGTGTTGGCAACGACTTAACAACACCACGCAGGCTGCAAGTGTCTATAAGCGGCGGTGGGCTCACACTCAATCCAAATGTCAAGGTGTTTGCCGCTCAAAACAAAATATCCCCTAACATTTACGTCGTCATCGTCATCAGCCATAAATCGTCCACTGCTGGACGAAAGTCTCCCCCTTAATAGAGAGTTTTGCCATAATCCTCACGCTTGGCAGGTGGCTTGGAAATCGCTAAATGCTCACCACCGTTAACCAAGACGACGCTGCTGCCCGTCCGGTGGGTCTGGTTGCAGTTTAAGTACATACCCAGGCGAACATTTACGAACCTGTATGTATTTATAAAAAAAGAACTCCGTTAATAATGTCTCATCGTTCATCATCAGAGAGCAGAATGATCTCCCTGCCTCAGTATTCTTTTGTTAAAGTTTCCACCCAAGCGTCCACAGATACACATTACACACATATAATTATAATAAATTGTACACCGTGACCACTTTCGAAAATGATTACATTTTATTTCTTGTAACCACGGATACCACTGGTGTCAGAGCGGTATCGGTAGATACAACCTACCGTGATCCGTGGCTAATTCAGTCCGATCCCGGTATCAGTGAAGACATACACGACTAAATAACCAGAAACTGAACAAATGGTTTTGATACTTCACCGCTTTTTGTGCATGGACTGTCGGTGTTCCTAACATTGAAGCTTAACCCTTTCTTCAAGGTACTTTGTTCATAATTCCAGATCTCCAGCAAAATGCGAGCTCATGGTGATGTCGGGGCTGACGGGCGAGCCGAGCCCGAGCAGCTCGGAGGAGTCCACGTCGCCAACGGAGGTGAACTGCTATCGTCGGCTCGGCGACCGACCGCCGCTCATGAAGCGGCTGGCGCGCGGGTTCAGCGGCGCGCTGCTGCAGCCCTCCGACGACGACTCCACGCCGCTCGTGCCCGACACGCCCACCACGTGAGTCATTAGCTATACTAGCTAGCCCACACTGTATCGCTCGCAACTACTATTACGCTTAACTAGCATGAAGCGACTGGCGCGTGGGTTCTCAGGCAGCAATGCGTAGAGCCATGGAGCCCACTACGTGGTATTCGTTTGTTGCTGATACGCAGACCACGTGACTTACAATACCTAACTAAACTAACTCTGCAAGCCTCTCTCCGCTTTCCTTCTCCGTCGCTCTATTTTTTTTATATCTGTCTGCTTGAGTGGAGCGCTCATAATAAATCTCAGCTACCTTAGAGTCTGGCTTACCAGCGAGCTGAATCAGACGCTGGTGAAGTGCTGCATCTATTCCTGAGGCCACCTTACCACACAGTCAAAAGTAGTAACAGAATTCAATTGACTCTCACATTATTTCCATGTTTTTAATTACAACTAGCAGTCAAACTAGGAGTTCGTGCCCTAAATGAGGTTGATTTGTAGAATTACCAATCTTTTACTAGCACACACTAATAGTCACAAAGGAATCCTTGTAGGGAGTGAGAGTGAAGCGGTATTTACTACTCAATTGAAGATGAAAACTGGAAAAAAAAAGTATATATCTGCTGAACGTTCCAGGCCTACAAACCTGCCTCTTTGCATGAACGGCGGCTACATCAACGAGGCATCAGAAGCGGAAGCGCGCACGAGAGAGAGCAACCGTGACCATCACCCCGTCCCGCTCCCTCCCACGCCGCGGCGGAACGACAACATGCACGACGTGGACGACTTCCGGAGGTGTACCAACCTTAAGAACAGGTGAACTATATCCATATATTAGACTCTAAGTCCCGAAAGAGACACGTAAACGCGTGACACTCATAGAGCCCGCGCTAAGAAATCTTGTGAGATAACGTGGCTCGTCAGGTATAGGCTTTAGACTTTAGTACTAAAAGCTGAGCAGAATGATCTCGAAGGTAGGTTTGACGTCAATATCGAAGACCACATTAATTTAACGCATATCGCATATCGACAGTAATCTCTACCCTCCATAATCCAGAGACAAGTTTTATTAATTTTTTTGGAGAGCTATCTTTTTTCTAGCGATTCAAATGATTAATCGTGTTATGATGAGCTCACGGCGAAAAAGAAGCGAGTTAATTTCGGTACCTAAACTGAGTTGTATCGCAACTGGCTCGCTTCTGAAAAGATTACGGTACGCCCCCAGAGTTCTTAGTGTCGAAAATTCTGATGGTCGTAACTGAATAATGCTTTGATTATGATTGCAGTCCGTCAGTGGCGTGCAGTCACACGACATCGTCGTCATCCGGCGCGTCGTCGTGCGGCGGCGGCGGCGGGGGCGGCTCTCGCGGCTCTGGGAACAACAACGTGCCGCGCGCGGAGCCCGAGCTACGGCAGGCGCCCTGGTTCCAGCACGGGATACCCAGAGAAGTCAGCGTCTTGCAATTAAACCAGACCACGCTGCAACCTTGTGTCAGGGGTCTGGTTCAAAATTACTAAAGAGACGTCGTAGAAGGCACTAAAAACTTGACACGCATGGATTTCATACAGTTTCAAACGGTTTTGTAACCTACTTTCAATGCAGGTCTATGAACCAGATATTCATTCTCTTTATGCTCCAGTCACTTTCCATTTAATTGGAACTTATGATCAAACACAAAATTCGATGCATTATAATTGACCAAGCAAGCACACCTTGAGATAAGCAATCATACGTGTTTGTTTCACATCATCAGCCAGAAGACGTCCACTGCTGGACAAATGCCTCCTCCTTAATTAGGAGGGTTTGCCATAATCCCCACGCTTGGCAGGCGGCTTGGGGATTGCAGAGTGCTCGCCGCCGTCAACCGAGAGGACGCTGCTGCCCGTTCTCCAGTGGTTCTGTATGCAGTATTACGACATAACCAGGTCCAACATTTTTGTTTCAAGTGAACTGATTTCAAGTCAGAGTAGCATTTGAGCATTGTAAAGCGTCCAAATCATTCGGATTAGAATTTTTAATTCCCTCCCGACTGGGAGTCAAACCTGCTTGAATTCATTCATCTCTATCTAGCCACTAGTGCTTTTTTTAAATATGTTTATAGGCTTGCGATTGTCGGTTTGTTTGTTAGTCATCTCGTCTGATGATAAACGAAGATGCAGTCTACGATGGAGCACGCTTTCCTACAAGAAACCGATTCACCCGTGACTTGAAGACACCCAGATTATAATTTTCGGGAAACACCTACTCGGGCAGCGCTACCCACTGTTTAGCAATTCGAATAAAGAAACTGGAATCAAACCGTTTCGTACGAGTTTTTGGTATAACAACCATAAAACGGTGTCGCTTTTTCGAGGTCCTGGCCGTCCGATAGAAAAATGAGCAGGGGGAATACGATCATGCAAATCCGAAGCACACTATCCGAAATGTATCCGATAAAATACCGATAGACCGATACACCGACCACTACCGATATACCGATATACTTTTCGACGATGATCGAAGCTTTGTAGCTTGGTCCGAACTAGACAGTCGTTGCGAATGATTCTCCTGGCACGTTTCTCGATTGACTCCAACGTCTCAAGCTGGTACTTAGCCGATCCATCCCAAAGGTGCGAGCAATATTCCATGCACGACCGAAATTCGTGCTTAGTATCATAAAAGCAAAGCAAGTGTCTCCGGGGTGAAATACCGACGCACCTTCGAGAGGACACCCAGCTTTTTGGCAGCCAGTTGAGCCTTTGACTCAATATAAGAGCCAAAGTTGAGGGTTGATTGATTGATTGATTAATTAATTAAATCTTTATTGTTCACACCAAGAATTACACGGAAGAGTCTGACTCTTCTGCGTATTTCTGGGAAACGCGCAAGAGATCAAGATGGTCGGTTATTGGCACGGTTATACTTCGAAAAGTAGGAGCCAGATTAAATGGCCTCCTTTCTTAGCTGCATTGAACTTGAACAGGTTGGCATCTCCCCAGTCCGAGACTGCCTTACGGGACAAGTTCAAGCTTGTTCTTTTCGGTCTTATTCTTATTCTTATTCGATGTGGGGGCGATAAGTCCTTCACTGACGTCCCGCTTGGGGTGTATTGTGCATTTCCCCCGCCAGCGTCTACCCGAGCCAACCCAGGTCTTTGAAGTAACGGCGAGGCTCTGGGCCACTGGCATAGTAGCTCCAGTGGATTAGATGGAGGTGTATAAGCATATGATGATGATGATGAAAAGCAGTCAAGCTGTTGCGGTGACATGGTTTGCGATGAAAGTGCATCATGCAATCTGGTAGCGATTCTCGTTTCTTCTGTAGCTTTACAATGCCACAGTACATGCGCCACAGTTTCACTATCCTGCATGCAGCCACGGCATAGCGGACTATCCGTGGCTCCCAGTTTGTATAAGTGACTATTCAAGTTGCGACGACCGGTATTGAGGCCTACTAAAAGTCGAAGGTCCTGTCGTTGCAACTTCAATAGATTGTAATTGTTTTTCGAAAACAATTGTTTTAAACTATGATGGTTCTATGATACAGTGCTGTGGTTGTTCTGTCGAAAAATCTTAGCAAGAAGGAAATTATTCATACTTTGTAAGCGAAGCATCGCTAAAAGTGGAGATGTTGTGGGGACGAGTATTTCAGTGTGACAGGATGTCCGATAGTCCGTTGTATCTAAGCACTGGTAGTGCCGCCTACTTCTTGCCATAATCATAGTGATTTGATTTGATTGTTTAGTGAACTGTTTAGTGCTTATACTTTAACATGTGAGTTGGTACAACACAGGATTTTCATATTACTTGCCGATAAAGGGAACCGTATCACAGTTCTAAAACATTATAACCTCTTTCTTCAACAAGAGTGGTGGTGGACTATTGATTTAATATTCTTTCATGGTGTCCAGATTGCGCTGGAGGTGCTCAGTGGGCAGCCGGTGGGAGCGTTCCTGGTGCGCGGCAGCACGACGCAGGCGGGCTGCTACGCGCTCTCCGTGCGCGTGCCGCGGGACTTCCAGCCTGCGGGCATCGCGCACTACCTCATCCTCCGCACGCCCAAGGGGTACAAGATCAAGGTACGCGCCGGGGTACTGCGGGGACGCTGGCCACTAGTAAAGAGTAAAGGGTTTATGTATACATCATTATTCAGTTCAACGCTTAAAGAACATCTTTTTTTTATAAAACAAACTGTGTGGAATGCGATCCCTGTTTCGGTGTTCCCTATTAAATTCAATCTATTTTCAAGACAAGATTGAATAGGCACCTAATGGGCGAACGTCTTCACTGACCATCAGGTGAACTGAGATTTAACGTGAGTCCATTTTATTATAAAAATCCTCTCGTACGGATAGATAATATGTAGTAACACGAGTGGTCATTCTGCGGCAGGGGTTCACGAAGGAGTTCCGGTCGCTGTGTGCGCTGGTGACGCACCACAGCGTGATGCCGGAGCTGCTGCCGGTGCCGCTGCTGCTGCCGTGGGCGGCGGGCGCGGCGCCGCGCGCGCGCCGCGACCTCGCCGACATCGACGCCGTGGCGCCGCACACCGCGCCGCCCCACCACCGCGCGCCCGCCCTCCTCAAGCAGCTCGACGTGTAGGCCGCGACCTGTGACTCCTCTGCCGCGAGGTCACGCCGCGTGCACGCCGCGACTCCGCCGCCCACGGGTTCTGCCGCGGTGACGTCACGCGCGGGTCACTCGCCACTCGCGTGGCGACGCTCCCGCTACGCAGCCGGCTTCCTCACACTTATTTCCTGACGTATATTATTCGCCTTATGCATGCGCGTTGCGCGTTGTATTTGTACACATTCGTAGCCTTAACGTAATTTCGAGCGTAAAAATTGTGTTTTTAGTGATATAAAAAAAAACTTAGTCGGGTGGTCCACGGTGAACATTTAACTATGTCAGATATCACGTAACTTGAATTTTCCACGCGTAAGGGCGATCCGGAACTGATATATGTATATAATATGCAAGCGAGTGATTCTTGACTATATTTATATTAAGTAGGTGCAGTGAATAACAAAACTTGGTTTGTTGTCTGTTTCACCACCGGCCGTAATTGATGTGAGATTATTTTTGTCTTCAGTTTGAACTTAGGTAAGGAAGTAGTACACAATCAATAACATTTATTAATATACTTATCCATAAGAAGTAATGTGAAAAGCGGTGATTCTATGAACACAAAAGTGTTCGTTAATAATCTATGCAAGTTAAAGTCTTACTTTTAAAAAAAATGTTTTTCTAAATGCGATCGACCCAAAAATATTTTTGCGATCCTTTTGTTCTCTTTTACATTAGTGCGGTCAGTTCAAAAAGAAAATCTTTCATTGTTAAAAGGCAGGCTAAATAAGGTTCTCACTTGTTTCTTATAACACCTTTTCCTATAATATCACTTTATATAATTTCAGTTTATATAATATTAGTTCGCATAATTATTCATGCAACCTAATATTTATTTACTATAATATTACTTGGAATAAACATTCATTTTAAATAATTGTTCACTTTAAACAATATTGTTTGACCGAATATTCATTAAAAAAATATGCTTGACCTGAATGTTTATTTAAATTTATATCTGTTTAAATCTAATCAATGGGTAGGTGTACGTATCAAAATATTTATAAGTTTACAAAATACAGATGGGGAGGGGAAGTGGGTTTTTTTTTTTAAAACAGGCTAAACGTACTGACGCATGTCGCTTGACTCGGTTCTGTCACTGGAAGAGACTCCGAGTGGGCTCCGAGCCAGAAGCTCTAGCGGTCGCACCTGAGGGGAGCGAGCTACAACAAGACCTCCCTTGAGCTTCTTCTCCCGCGGTTTTTATATACACTCTAGGGGTAGGTACCACAAGCCTAGATGAAGTTGGGGTGCTCTGATTCGGATCTGTCACCCGTTTTGAACCTAACCAACCCAAATCAGGTATATAAAAAAGGATAACACAAAGCAAAAATCACACCAAACAAAATATTATATCAAATGAATATGTTATACATTTGAAAACATTAGCGCAACCGTTGTTATATCAAACAAAATGTTATTTGAAACAAAAATTATGTAAATTTTAAATATGCAAAGCGATTATATTACAAAACGATGTTCGTTCAACTGAAATTATATAAAACGTAGTTAAAAGAAACGGCGGAGACCCAACAAATAAAAACTAAAAAACTGACGAGAACACATCAGTGTGGTCAATAATATTGTCTTTAAGGTGCGGTTAGTTCACAGGAAAAAATACGTAAGGCGGTGAACAACACATGCTTTGGATGAGCGGCGACGCGAGCGCAATTTCTGATGCTGCGCGCTGTGTTTTTGTGTGATTTAAAAATATCAGTTAAGTTATTGTGGAATTATATTATGAATTATTAATGTTTTAAAAATGAAACCATGCAAAAAGTATATACATCTACATTGAAATAAAATCTGAATAAAACGTCGTTTATCAAATAAATGATTTTACTAAATCAAACGTTAGAGACTATGACGTATATTTTTCCGTTTGGAAACTTTAATGAATCTTGCTAAAAAAGTATAAATTCCAGATCCCGTTATAGGAATTCCGTGAACTGATCGGGCCTTAATAAGGCAAAATGAACAACTATGATAATAAATAAGATATAACAAACCCGTTTGTTTACTTTAAAAAAAAACAGTCGGTTGAAAAATGAGGCGTGGTGTGGTGATGCCCTATCGTTGTGAAGTAAGTGAGCTGGGCTTACAAACTGAGAATTATTTGTATTCTAGACTTGTAGATATAAATGCGTTAGTTAATTGCAATAGAATAAATAAGTGAACCCACCAAGTGGTTTCCATGAGCTTCGCGGATTAAATAATTAAGACATTTCCCATGTATATTTTACACGTGGTCTAATGGTTAAACTCTAACAAAACACAAGGTGTGTCTACTTGGTCAGCATTTTTGAACTCGGGGCTTTATAGGTACGTCGTGATATTTTGAATTGGTAGAACAGTGTTTTTCAAACTGTCGGACGCTATAATTATAGTCGCAAGAGCGTAGCGTAATAAGTACCCATATTGAACTTCAACTGTTGAACACTGTATCTCTAGTGTATTTCCGCTGTACTTTCGTATCGAGTACTAATAGGGATAGGGGGCTAATAATCCATAGTTTCTAATAACGTAATAATCTAATCTGAAATAAAACTTGTTAAACCAAAAAAAAATACTCAATTTAATTTGAAAGAAATCTTTTATTTAAACAAATAATTGTTTATATCTGTAACTAATTATTAATTTTGGCTGGAATAATTTATTTTAATCAGTAACCAAGTATATGTGATTTGTGAAGCTGTAACAATATTATGAGTTATCAGAAACAGATAATTTTCATTAAAACTGAAAGCAGATAACCATCAAAATACATAATAACAATTCACAAAAATCACGCACGCGGCACGTCGTTTTTAAAGATTGAAAAACACTGTTGTTTTTCTTACTAAATAATATGTCAAGTTTTATTGAAATTTATACGAGAGATCATTTTATTAATAATACTTACGTTGGATCACTGCCATTTTATAAAGTTTGAAAAACACTGATCTAATTATTTAAGTTACTAAATAATTTTACAATTTTTATTGAAATGTATAAGAGAGATCATATTAATAATACTTCCTAGAAATGTATACATATTATATACGTACCCAATAAGAAACTTATTAATTAAAACTGATCAACGTAGATACAATTCTAATATTATTTAATATGTAACTTTGTAAATGTAATATTTTAATGAAATATCATAGAATTTTAGAATGATTCAATAATCAGCAAAAAATATATCAAAATTAGTCATTGTTAAGAAGTCACTAAAATTATTTATATGAAGTGTTGGTAAGATATAATTATCATTTTTGTAATACCTAATAAATAAAAATAATTGTGATAAAATGTCAGTTTAGTATTTATGAAAGTGTAAAGAATGTAATTTGTAAAAATAATGGCGATTATAGTAATTATTTTGGATTGTAACAAAGTGTTATATAATCATAGTATTGATGAAATACAATTTGTACCGTGTTTAGCTATGTTTAGTGCAAAATGTATTATCTAGTCCGACGAGAACATACTAGATGCCAATAGATAGGTACCTACTTTCTGTGTCTTACTCTGGGTTTACGCTGTAGTAATAACAGTTATAATATTGTGGTATGCGATGTGTGTATGGGTGTACGTGAACGAGTTGCCTTCTAGCGAGTAGATGATACACATTTTAGCTTTGCTTGAGATAGTTGGAACTGAACGAATTGTAATAATTATGTTTTCATATGTTTTGTAATTTTATTATGTTTTCATAATGAAACAGACAAAGAAGGATGGCCGATTCTTAATATATTCAGCCTAGGCCTCCTATAAGAGAACGCGAAGAGAGTGCGTAGAGCAGAATTATATTCAATTGTATATTCCCCCCCCCCCCATTAAAGGAGAGGACTTTTTTGACATGAATGAAGTATCACAATGTCATAACAAAGAAATAAAAAAAACCCTACTTTATAAATTAAAGAATTCATAAAAAAACTTGCACGGTGTCTCGTTTGTGTTCTTTAGCTAGGCCGAGTTTTGTCATCCTTCTTAATAAGATATATTTAAAATTTGGAGATCCATACATAAATGAAGCCAGCCTTATAACCTAAGAGGTAGGGCCTTCGCTTTTCTGTGCTTATGACTGATGAATAAAAGTAATGATTAAACAATAGGTACCTTACACCTCCGGCAAGACTCGAACCTGCTTACAAGCAGTCTCTATGTCTCTATAATACCTTTACCAATTGAATTTGTATTTACCGGAATTAAAATAATAGTTTATTAATGTCATTAGACAATAATTACAGTCCATTAAAGGCAGCCTAATGTTTACTTCCACACTAGTGAATTCTAAAAAAGATTTTAGTAATCATACAAATAATGTTATTATTCCTTTTTAATTCTTTATTAGATTTGTAAAACCCATATGTTTAACCGTCTGATACTTTTTAGATAAATAAACAGAAATTGTAAAACTGTGTTTAAGTAAATAATTATAATAAATACATACAGAAAATCAATGCTAGTATGATAACGTGCAGTAAAAATCTTGTACAAATAATATTAAAAACAGCCAATCAACATGTACCTGTACATCATTGTGTACCCCACCATGTAACGTTGTATTCGAGTAATTTCATAATCAATAACATTGTACTATTACAGCTGTGAAAATAGTTATTTATGATACTAGTGCGGTAAGTTGGTTTTTAAAAACGAGTAGACGAATGTAAGAGACGAAGTCGAGGGCTTTCCATAGTCACGAGTTTGTAAAAACCAATACCGCACGAGTGCCATACAACTTTTTACAACACATTTGCAAGAAAACAGATAACAGAAGTACATACAACAGATAATGAGGCAAACTAAATTATTTTGTTTTTATTATATCGGACGGAAAGTTGCAACTATATAAATACCTACTTGAAACTGGCAAATGCTCAAAGTGCGATGCCATAATCCTCCTAGGAGGAAAGAAGAAAAACAACTTCGTTCCAAAGTTCATGTTCGTTAAAACATTTCTACTAAGAATGTCTTTTCGTGTTGTTTCCAAAACTCCGAAAAAGCTAATAGTAAAGTTGCCACGACTTTACTAGAGCATGACTGGACTTGACAATGACTTACTAAGTGTGACATCACTTTGACTGTGACTTAGACTCATTCGAATTGAAAATTATCAAAAAATTGATACAAATAAATACAATACACTGGCAAATGCACAAAGTGTGACGCCATAATCATCCTAGGAGAAAGATGAAATGGCGCGAATTAACAAATGGCGCTACGTGCGCATGGTGAAAATTAGAACTACATCTTTCGTCTTATTTTCTGTTTAGTTTTAAAGTAAGACAAACGTATTGAGCAAAAGCGCTTCCAAGAAGGTTCGATCATTCAGCTTAGTTATTCTCGTAATGTGAAACTCTTTGGTGGAGTTTTTAAATTATTATTATAGAAATTAAAAAAATACCGTAAAGTTTACGCACGGTGCTATACAACTAAGGTAAAACAGGTTTACCGCACGCCTAGCCATGTTCAGCTTTCGAACGATGTATACAGGTTTCGTAAGTGCATTTTTCGAGCAAATGTGTTGTAAATAAATATAATACATTGTTTATAATAATGAAGAATAAAATTATTACAGAAAGTCTTGCTTTTAACTCTTACACAGACTATAATTATCCTGGCCATCCCTAAGGACGTCTACGAATCTGTAAGATCTGGCAACGCCATTATCGCTATCAATATTTGGCAATTATGTTTTGCGAGGTGGTGGAGTCTCTAGGTAACAAGGTGGTTTGTTTTGTAGGAGTAGAATAGAATAGAATAATATTTATTATCATAAAGTTACATTCACAACCATTTTGTTAACAATAAAAAATCATGAATGTTTCTATAATGGACTCGTCACCAAAACATTTAAAAAAAATACCATTTATTATCAAGCTATTTAGTGGGTATTATAATATTTTATCTCCGTCAGAAAACGACAACAGTATGAAGGTAGATTAATACGAACGAAGTCTAGTACATACTCATAGTTCGTCAGCTGTATAGGAGCTTCGTCTAAATACAAGGTAAAGTGTATAGTAAGCTCGGAGGAACTAGCTCTCTCTAAGATAGTAAGTGATCATCTACCTTTTAAAGCAATTATAAGTTCTTATAATTTTCTAGTGTAGGTTCTCATTTTAATTACTAGATATAAAATAATTACCTATAAGCAAAATAAGTTAACTAAATCATAAATTAAATTCAGCAAAGTAACGCCTGAATCAAACTCAATAATAAATCAAAGCAAGTTTGCAATAAATAAAACGAATAAAGTGACATCTACCGTAAACAACTTGAACTTTCTTTCGTTTTACATAGTAATTGGGAACTTACGAGAGTTACGGATACCGTTTGGTTATTCTGAAGTTACAAAACTCTCACACAGATGTCGCGATGTCACTTTTAGGTAGTAGAGCTTATTGTGTTGCCTATGAGCTCAAAATAAAATTACCTTTTACTTACTTATAACATTTTTGTGATGCTCGACAGACTTGACTGTCTATTAGAAGAGTACCTACTTGCGACTCTCCGATGCTGTCTCTCAAGGAAGTGTAGGTACCTAGAAAGAGAGAAGCCCATTCCAAGATAGAACCAGGCGGAGCACTCTTGTCTTATAGTCACGCCACATATATTTTTTTAATTACAATAATGCACATGACCTAAAATACCTCTATTTAATAGGCATCTTATTGTAAAATGAAGTCGTCCTCTTCTCTTCTACTATTGCTGTGCCCGACGGGGTCCATATGAAACGAATTTTTGACAATACCACTGTGTACACTATGGAAGCAATAAATATCTGAATCTGAATGTGACTGTACAATTACTGCTAGTTGGAGCACGAGAACGTGTAAGTACTCCATGCTTCACCCAGGTGGAAAACTTCTTTAGGTCTTTATATTTTACACCAGAACTTACAACCTCTCACCTCTGGGCGTTACAGGCGTACCCTAAAAAAACTTGAGCCATTTTGTGCCAAGTAGTCCCAGTACAGACTAGCCGGATACGCTATTATATTTCTCTTTGCGACATAATGCACGCTTCCTCGCTATGTTTTCTTCAACAGAAAGCTAGAACAGTGTAGAATGGTTTAAAAAATGCGTAGTTACATAAATTCCATCCACTTGTTGGTCTATATTAGTCCGCTCCACGACTTCTAATCGTAGAATTAAAATGGAGAAATAAAAGATAACAACACGAATTCCAACCGCCCCGAGAATGTTCTACCAAACCGCAAAAATGTTAGATCTGTTGTAATAGGCCTGGTTAATAGGAAAACACATTAGTTCTCATCAGTGGCTGATGTCAGGAATGGTATAAGAGCGCAGTGTCGCCGACACAGCTGACAACACTGCAAGATGGATCCACTGCGCTGCGTGTACTGGTGCACCGTGGTGCTGGCGCTGGCGGCGGCAGCCGGCGCGCGCTCCCTCGAGGTAGATGTAGATGGCGGTGTCGAGACTATTGGTGAGTCAAAAGTGGTCGCAGTGACAATACAGCCTAAGTACTGTATGGTGAGACCCTCAAACCTTTCTAACGCCAAAAGTTAGCTTGGTGTGTCTATCACCCCTGGCCCGGGCCATAGTAAGTTAAGGAATTATTTGGATGATGAGTTAATATTACTTTTATAGCTCTATAGGTTATAAAAGAGCTGATGCTAAAGGTTAACGAACGACCTTCTGTTCATTGACCTCCAGGTCAGGATTTTGTATTTTATCGTATTAGTAATCACCGGTCCTCCTTTTAGTACAGACTGGCTCATGTCTTCTTTATCGGGTGCGTAGTCTGCAGGAACATGAGTATTGGGCAGATACCTCTTAAATACGGTTTGCGCTCTCAAACACCCTAAAATAAAACCACATTATATCTAATACCCCCTGGACTAAAATCAATAAGGTACTTTAAGTATTGTGCCTATAGATTTATCTATAGGTAGTATCTATTTATTTTTTATTTATTTATTTATTATTATTATTAATTAAAACGGCAAATACACCACTTACATTAATTAATTAAAGCTACAATACAATTGAAAATATTAAGATTTCATTAAATTAAAATTACATTATTAATTATTATAAATATACAAATATGTTATTAAAATGAAACATTTAGAATGTAGAAGTAATTATACAGAACAAAATAAAAAATTAAAAACTATGTAAATAAATTCTTCATAGCATCATCCGTCCCTTTCGCAATAATTTAAGCAAACTGACATTATATCTGACCATCCATCCCCAAATCACATTGAGGATTGGTAGTCAAGAGAGCGTTAAACGCGGCGAGCATACGCGGGATGGGTGAAAAAGAACGCGCCACTGTGCGGCAACGCGGCACGGCGAACAGTTTGTGGCGTCTACAGCGATAATAATCGTCCGGTATATAAAATCGACACAGCTTATCGAGCAGATCAGGCGCATCGATGTGCCCACGTAAAATTTTACACGTAACAGTAAGTTGCTGCTTTTCCCGTCTGACCTCCAATGAATTATAGCTTAGACAGCCCAGTAAGAATTTCGTCGGGTACATGAAAGAATAATACCCGTGAGCTCGCTTATACAAGTAACTGAGAAACGCCTTCTGTACCTTTTCGAGCTGAAGTATATACTTAGCTTCGTGCGGATTCCATACACACATTGAGCTCTCCAATTTACTGCGAACTAAAGCTCCAAATATCAAGCGGATGACGTGCAGATTATGGAAATCTTTGCAATTCCTGAGTACAAAACCCAACCGCCTAAAAGATTCTTTCACAAGCGCATTTATGTGATCGTGAAACGTTAACTTTTGATCGAATGTGACTTATGCTAACCTCGTTTATTTTGTAATCATAATTAATTGGGTGCTTCATTCGGCCAAAAGTCATAGCGTGACACTGGGAGAGATTGAATTCCATACCGTTCAGGCGGCTCCACTGTACAACTGCATCAACGTCACGCTGCAGATCAACACAGTCTGTACTTGACTTCACCTCTATAAAGAGCTTCAGGTCGTCAGCGTACAGCAAGCATTGGGCATGCTCCAAGAGGAAAGGTAAGTCATTCACCATTAGCAAAAACAAAAGAGGGCCCAAAATTGAGCCCTGACTTACGCCGGAACGCGTGTGATAGGGTCGTGACTCGAATAATCCAATCTTCACAAACTGCCGCCGATCACGCAAATAGTCCGCAAGGAGCCGGAGAAGTCCCGGAGCGAATCCAATGGCAGCCAGTTTGGCCAGCAGAATGTCGTTATTGACCCTATCAAACGCCTTCCGGAAATCAAAGTAAAGGACGTCAACCTGAGACCCACGGTCTAATCTAGTGGAGATAAACTCCACGATAGTCAACAGATTGGTATCAACGGATCTTTTTCGCCTAAAGCCGTGCTGCGCATCGCAAAGATATTTATCCACCTGTGCGTAAATGAGCTTGTGGAGTATACTCTCAAATACCTTTGCTGGCGATGACAGCACTTCAATAGGGCGGTACTCTTCGATGTTCAATTTATTTGAGCTTTTCGGTATTGGACTGACCCTGGATAGCTTCCATTGTGGCGGGTATATTCCGGTTTTTAATGCGGTATTGAAGATGTGGCAAAGGGGAATGCAAAACTGCTTCTTCACATGCTTAAGTACCGCAGGAGAAAAGCAATCGGGTCCTACAGAGCTACTAGTTTTCAACCTATTTATACCGTACATCACGTCACCAAGAGTAATTTCCGTAATGTTCACATAGTTACTGTTGCTACTGCGGTCGGTTTTGTATGCAAGATCAGTGGTCAGTAACGGTATGTCCGGTAGAAACACACTAGAAAAAAACCAGCGAACGCTTCGGCTGCCCTTACTCCAGTGAACGATTCGCCCTTATACGAGACAGTTGGTTCAAAGCCACCTTTTGTGCGTAAACTTGAAACATGGCGCCAAAACTGTGTTGGATTTAGCTTTATATTCGCTTCGATACTCTCAATATATGAATCATAAGCAGCAGAAGCACGGAATTTAAGCTCAGCCCTCATACTCGAAAACTTACGGTATGTTTCAATGCACTTCGTACGTTTCCAAGGTGCATGTAATTTATTTTTGAGTTTTGTATCTCGAATAATATCTTTGGAAAACCAAACGGGATAGCGCGTAACCTTTGTATTTAACCGACGTTTTTTGGGCATGGACTCGTCAAAGCAGCCATAGACAATCTCATACAAATGGTCAGTTGCGGTGCAGACATCGGATGCCTCTAAAACAGAACTCCAAGAACACTCTCTAAGCAATGCATATAGTTGTTCGTAATTGCATTTATTGAAGTTCCAATCTTTTGCCGAGTTAATATTAGAAGGTTCAAGAACATCTGAACGATATGCTGTGTAGATTTCCAAGTTAATGTCTAAAGGTGGATGATAGGGGTCAATTTTCACAATTTTGTCCGTAGCTGTGACAGATACTCCCCGCACATCATCGCTCTCTCGTACCAATACAACATCTAATATACCCCCATATGCGTTTTCCACATAATTCTTTTCACTAAGCCGACAGTACGACATAAAATAACAGTAGTAGTTATTAATGCTTTGGGAAGCACTATTTAAATTTAGGTCGCCAACAATCAAAACAGGCGCCTTTAATGAATCTATTATGTTTTCGACTTTACAGAACCACGGAAGATATTCACTATCAGAGGCATTTGACCTAATATAGACCACACAAAGGTAGACTGTCCGGCCACACCAGGAAAAAGAGGCCCAAAGATCTTCCCCTTCCTCGGTCTCTAAGTGCTGATGCCGTCGTAGTACTATAGGAGACCTTGCAGCTAGTGCAACGCCCCCACACGGAGTGTTTCGATCTCGACGCAAGATAGTCCAGTCTCCGCATACGACTTCCGAATCTTCCACAGAGCAGTCTAAAAAAGTCTCAGTCATGGCGACGATGTGGTGTTCTGTCAATGCAAGGTTATTACGAAGCTCTTTGAGTTTACCTTTCAGGCCGCGTACATTCTGAGAATAAAGATTTACACTAACAACTTTGTTGTTACGCTGTTTTGGGGCCACGAAAGGGCTGGCTATATCTTGGCTATATCTAGTGCTGGAAGCAATCTGCCCATTATTATCCGCAACTGTATTTTGCGATATCGCTGGTCTCTGATAAGGTATCCAAGGCTTTATTCTGGCATTGACTGGCCAGGCTTCAGCCGAAAAGCAAACGTCATAAGCGGCATCCGGCACTCCTATCTTATAAGACTTGTAGTCACCTCTCGCCTTAAGTTCTAGCACTGTGCACGATCCAGTTGGACATAGTTGACCTAGATATTCTTTAATGTCGCCAATGTCCGACTCCATATTCCACAAATGCATGTATTTTCTCGGTTCTACAGCTTTGAGTCTTGTTTTCGCAGGACACGCAGTGCCACATAAAGACGGGGGTCTCTGGTTCACTCTTTTCCGAAGCTCCATCCGTTGCTCAACATCTAGGTGGTTTGAGCTTGCAAGTATACGCACTACTTCAATTGTTGTTGCAACGGAGGTATTTTCCAAATAGTTTTGCGGGGGGCTTGCAGAAGGCTCAGGACCCATTGATAGTTGCTGGTTTTTGTTGGCGGCCTGCTTCTGTTTCTGCTTCCTCGTTTTGGGCATAAACTTCACAGGATCCGCAACTGTAGCAACTAACGTTTCGGAACTAGGCCTACACGAAGTCTGAACCACCGCAGCTGTAAACACAGCTTCGATGCTTGGTGGGCAGGTTGCATTGTGGAAACCCTCAGTTGCGATATGTGTGGGACCGTATAATGCCGGTGGAGGTGAGGGTGTGAATGTAGATATAGACACAGCAGCGTCATATCCAGCGTCCATCAGATTTTGTTGTGATGACGCCTGCAGAGACTGAGTATGCTCGACAACAAAAGCTCTGATGACACTTACAGCGTCTTCCAGTTGGGTGCTAAGTTGCCTCATTTCTGAAGCGTGAATATTAGCGGCAGACTCATACTTAGCCATGAGACTTACGGCATGGACAAGCTGGCCCTTAATTGACTGCATTTCAAATCGTAATGCCTTCACCTCCTCTTCTAAGATCTCGGCGTTAGTGCGCTCGATTACGACAGTGCTGTCACCTATTGGACAAGATGGTGTTAATTTATTTCGTAGTGTAACGTGGCAGTCATAGGGTTTTTTAGCCGAGCCTACAGGGGTTGAACTGTTGTCACCCCCTCTTTTGGCAGCACAGCTGCATTCTGGACAAATCCAGGAACTGCGAGGTTCATGTAAAATTCTTCCACCAGTACAAAGTAGGTGATAAATTTTACTGCAGCTGTCGATGGAACACTGCAGGTACTCCTCTTCACTCTCAACCTCGTTACAGCATGCAGCGCATTTTATATTCATTTTATTATAAGTTTAATAATGAAATATCCAAAGCACCTCAATAGCCGGCGCGATGATTCGGCCTATGACGGCCCGTCTGTAGATAGGTAAACAATACTGCAAACAGCCTAACGCACGGCAGCTGCGGTCGGGCGATGCGATGACTCAGCGCCGGCCGGCGGCCGGCGACCGGACAATAGATGCGACGCGTCAAATTAACGAACATTTAATTCAATATTTAGCCAAATATTTGCCTGTATCTTCGTTGCACTTGGACCGATTTCCCGCAAAAAACCGCAACCGCACGCGTTTTTTCGTTAGCTGCAGAACTATGTATATTTTAACACTCGAAGTAAACTTTTAGCTATTATAACTTTAAAATATTTGCGGAGCGGTCGTAACTACGTCTGTTGCCACCGTGTCTCGTACGGTATACGCTATGGGTTCAGACAAAACACAACAAAATAAAAGATGATCAACAAGTTTTTTCAAAATTGAAAATTTTCACACGCTTTGCTCGCTTTATTATCGTCTCTATAAAAGAGACGTTTTGTTTTGTAACAACTTATAAATTTTTGATATTGGCTTGAAATTACAGAGGATAACATAATTGAGGGCAGTAAAGAGGAACAGGGCTCAAAAGGCTCCAATGAGGAGGCTGCCCCAGAGTCTGCCCCTGACATACCAGTCAACGAGAAGTACCCGCACGCGGTCGAGTTTGGGTCCACCTGCGGCGGCACCATCATCAGCCCCAAGTGGGTGCTCACTGCCGGCCACTGGTATGGAGCTTACGTTTCATTTTATGATGGTGCTCGTAAATCTGGTACTGGGCTGTGATGGGCATGTGTTAACAATTAGGCAAGCGGCTGTCTGGATTAATCGACTTGGTTAGCGATAACAGCTCAGCAGTTGACTTTTAGGTCTTAATGAGCTAGAACTGCCGATGAAAGAAACCATAATAGCGTACAGCGTACAGGATTTTAGTACTCAACTGGCAAGCTACCACCTAACTCACGCCAACAACCAATATTTTATTTTGACTCAAATTATGGAAAGTTTAGGCAACAGGGACTGTAATAAAGCGTTACCGTTAGCTATCTGCAAGGAACACCCAGTGGCGCTGAGATATGTTTCAATAAAAAAAAATCGCCAACTAAAGTACCTATTGTTCTTGTTTGTGATGGCGTGCACGTTGCAGCGCGATGTCGAACTTCGGGTACGAGGTGTTGGCTGGCACCAATAACACGAGCGGCGGCGACGGCGTCTACCGCAACGGCAAGCAACCCTTCATCCACCCGCTCTTCTCCGTCGGCCCGCACTTCCTAAACGCTAAGAAGTACAACCTGAGACAGGTTAGTGCACCTATCAAATGTTTTTTTTATTAGTTTCTGAAGCTCGCAAGTGAAGGTACATCATAGTTTTTTTTAATCAACCGACTTCAAAAAAGGAGGTTCTCAATTCAACTATATACTATTTTAAATATTTTTTTGTCAAAATTGATAGAAAATATGAAGATGTCATCCAGGTATTCGAAGTTGAAATCGGTTGTTTTTGTTTTTATAAAGCGTATTATTGAATAAGAAGACACCAATTTTCCTACATTTTCGGCAAAGATGCGGTCTATGAAGGAGCATGCTTGCCTAGAAGAAACCACAGACCACCTAATGGAAAACACACACTCCGGCATCAACACCTACTGTTTAGCGATTCGCACAATGAAAGGCAATAAACGCCGATGGCAATGAAAAGTTATCTCCTAAAACCAATGATATTATATGTTTCACTAGATCTGAAGTTTCCGCTTCAAGCAGGCCTCGCCTGAAATAGGCTTGAGAACTAATTCGAGCTTTGGCGTCTATCATTTTCTATTGCCGATGAATTCGGTTAATATGTCCAATGATGTTTGTATTTTACTCTATGAATATGTCTAACATAAAAAATTATAATAATTTAGTAAATGTGTCGTAAAAAAGCTGTGAATCGTGCTCCGAACATACAAAAGATGCCATGGAATTTCTTTCCACATGTTAGTTTCAATTAATGTCCATATTTTACTGCAAATTATTGCAAATGTTCGTAAACATATTTACGAAATTATATGTCATATCATTTGTTGTTTTAATAGTTCCTGGCCATGGATACTAGTCCTTCAGCCGAATACATTTTTGTTCATCGATCCTTTTTTCTCCAGTTAAATGAGTCGTACTCACAGTCCAAGTCACACACAGTAAGTCACAGTCAAGTCCAATCATACCCTAGTAAAGTCGTGGCAACTTTACTACAAGCTTCTTCGGAGTTTTGGAAACAACACGAAAAGACACGTTTCACTACATTATATCACTTGCCCACACTTTTGCTCGTAAATCAGCACTTAATGAATAAAACGCCACCATTTTTATGCATTAACACTCGAAAAAACACAAATTTCGGAAAATAATACAATGCAGCGACATGATTTTCTCGCGTTCCCGCCAAAAACCTGTCATATCATTTTGCTTTCGGTGCTGCCAGGAAATCCTTTTTTGGTTTTCTCCATATATGTGGAAGATTTTTTTATTTTTATTTGCTTAAATTGCCTTCTTAATTGGTTAACTCCTTAAATCAAAGTGATGAATAATAAGTGGTGTAGCCATTCTTCGCAAGTATTTTAAAGTCAAAACCTATTGAATTCGAGTTTATTCCAGTAAAATCTATACACTTTGTGATTATATATTTTTTAAACCAGATGATTTCAATTATTTTTTCGATGATCAGATTCAGCTTAACTCTCCACTTATGTTATTATTTTTAATAAATGCAATTTTATTAAAATAGAAACACATGCATATTCCCTAATGAACAATAAGAAAGTCTCCGACTTTACTTGAACGATGAGGCATTTGTATGTATGTAAATTATGTTTGTTTGTATTAAGTTGTTCGATGACATCATGATGATGATGATCATAATAATGTATATTAAATTGTTCGGTGATAGCTTGCAAACCGTTGATATTCGACCTTATGATTTTTTTGGCTATAAATCTTGTTGAGGTAGTAAAATGGTGATCGGTCACATTACATACATACATTTTGACCTGGGTATGTCCTTAAACTGCAACCAGACCCACCGGAGGACGGGCAGCAGCGTCCTCTTGGTTAACGGTGGTTAGCATTCTGCGATCCCCAAGCCGCCTGCCAAGCGTGGGGATCATGGCAACACCCCTCTATTAAGGAGGACTTCGTCCAGCAGTGGACGTTTTATGGCTCACGACGAATACATTTTGATTTTATGGTATGAACTGAAAATATTTTGTAAACTGAAAATGTGTTGTTGTTAGTTCATTTTTTTAACATTGATGAACCAAAAATAATTTGAATCTTGTTATTGTACTAACCTTCAAAATGTATTTTTATTTTGTTAGTTTTAGGGAAAAAATTCATCAGGTATGCAACATCGATTTCGATATCGAGTTTGCGCGAAAACTGGCCAAGTTACAAAAGAAAATAAAAACTTTTGAAAAAAGGCTCCATTTTTTTTTGCGCGATCATATGACCACATATGACGTTTATCCCTCTATGTATTTATCTCTATGCCTAAAACAGTTGATCGCTTTATTTCAGCATGAATCAAGGATCAATTTCTCAAAATACTTTATAAGTATGTCATCTAAAATTGTATGCTTTAAAGCCTTAAGGCCGGGTGGCCATCTGGCTTTAATAATTCTGTCAAGTATTTCTTATCAATGTTATGTCCCATTTCACCTCCAACTTGTAAGATATATAATATTACTAGACGTCGCCTGTGACTTCGTCCGCGTACGGAAGAAATTCGGGCCACTCCCAAAATTCACCACGGTTTTTTTCGACATAATTCAGTCTTGTTCTGGGTGTGCAATTATGTATAACCCGTCTGTTCACAGATAGCTGCTCGCTGGGACTTCCTGCTTGTCGAGCTGAACGAACCTCTGCCTCTGGACGGCAAAACCATGGCAGCGGCGACACTCAACGAGGAGGAGCACATTCCACCCGGCCTTGAAGTCGGGTACGCCGGCTACGGTGCCGAGGTGCAAGGAGTAAGTTACTATACCAACAACCACCATGGTTTTATTCAACAGAACCTGCGGCAAATTTACTTCGTCTCCAACCAGTCAAGATTACACTCATTCAAGTACAAAATTGACAGAATTTAATTTTGGCTCGCTTTTGCGAACTAAAGTCATATTTAAGTTTCTATTTAGTGCCAACAATGTTAGAGTATAGCAGTAAGAAATCTGTCTTGGTTGACAAACTTGTAAATTTATGGAGTCAACCACAGCATCTATAGAACAAGGACACACCTTATCACTTAGATAAATATGATAGCCGAGATCATCAATCTCAATTCCATCTATTCTATTGATCATGGAAAATAATCATAAATAGTTACCCTGCCATGGGCACGCCACTCAGTTAGATTGTGGTTTTGATTTTTGCTTCTATTCAAGGCACTGCCAGGTTACCTCCGTAAATTGACCGTCGCGTCAGTTGTACGTACGTTTTACGTAGCCAGATCCATAATACAGATGTCATATTCTCTTCTATTCTCCTGGCACAGCGTCCCGTCACCAGAGTCAGTGGAAATTGTACATTTACATGATTTATTTAACCATCTCAATAAAATTGTAAACCTTACTTTTATTCAGGACTAGAGGTCACCCGCGACTTCGTCCGCGTACGGAAGAAATTCGGCCCGCTCCCTAAATTCACCAGTTTAAATCATCCCGAGCATTTTTTACGCCCCCCCCCACCCCCCTCTCCAACTCTCCCCACTCCCCCCCAACTTTCCCCCTTTTAATGAACTACCCAAATATCAATTTTCATCACTATAACATCAAAAACAAAGAACTTTTACTAAGAGACCAACGCTGAAATAAAAATCTGCTGTTCCATACATTTTGTCGTGCGTGAATGTATTTTTCTATGGAAAAGCTGATTTTTTTGTGGTTTCAAAGCACTGTTTTAAACTATCGCGGTTGTTCTCTATAGTCGTTGTTGTTTTTCACAAGGATCTATGACCTAAAATGAATAAAATGTTTAAGTCTTGTTTGTATAAGTCTCTGGTTACTTTCGCAAAGTAAGGTTCCAATAAATGACGTCGGTTAACGTGGTCTCGTAAAGAAAATGCAAGTTTGTTCAAGTGATCAACGTTACTGAGAGGAGAGCGGTCGGTTCCAGGGCTACATGCGCAGCGAGATACACGGCATGGAGCTGGAGGTGCTGCCCGACGAGGAGTGCCAGGTGGCACTGCGGGAGTACAACCCTCGGGACATGCTCTGCACACGCGGCCGCCCGCCCAGATACGACTCCGCCTGCAATGTGAGTGATGCATCATTTAACACTATAGGCCATACCACTCGTCGTGCCACTTGCTGTTAATACTTCTTGTTGGAGCTCACTCTCTCTCTCTCTCCCTCTCTCCAATGCCTCTCGTTAAATATGACTTAGTACAGAGAGGTTCTGTTCCGCTGCAGGGCGATAGCGGCAGCGGGCTGGTGGACGCGCGTGGGCGGCTGCTGGGCGTGGTGTCGTGGGTGGAGGGCGACACCATCGAGTGTAGGAGCGGAGCGCTTGTCGTGTTCGCGCGCGTGTCCGCCGCGCGGGACTGGATCCGGGAGGTCACCGGGATTTAAAACATCCATTAAACCGCCTCTCATTTTATAAGTTTTTTGTTTTTTTTAGTTACTTCTTTTTTTTATCCTCATCTTCGTTTTTTGGTATCGCACTTAGTGCAGTTGGCCATTTTAGAGTATTAGAGTAGGTATTTAATAATTACGAAGTATGCCATGTCGCTTAAGTCAATGTCACACAAAGTACATTCTAGGATTTTCTTTTGTAAAGTACACTGTTGTGCATTGTGGCGACTTCATCACAATCTTCTATTGTAGGTACTCGTGCAAGTCATTCCACACTAGAAAGAGCGTAAACAAAGCACTTGGAAGGTTAAGATTAGAAAAAAAATTGTACAATAAGTACAATGGGACATGATGTTTCACAAAGAAAATTCTCCGTTTTCCTCATTGTTATGAGGTAATCCCTCTTAAATTTTAAAATTGAATTGAAATGAAGTAGGTATTTCGGTATGAATTCACTAATATCTAATCAAAGACACTATTGTATGCGGTACTGGTCGTGAAATCCGGGATATCCATGGATCAAAACAACTAGATGAATAGGTACCTACTCGAGAAATAGTACAATAATGCTTTATATTATAGTAATTATACCTTTAGAGTTTTGCGTCGCTTGACCTTAAATAATTATCGATAGATCTACTCTACAAGAAAAAAATAAACATATCTAACTAAAAACAAATACACACATAGGATAAATTGCTGTGGTATGGATGTTTCTCGAAACCATTGGATAGCAAAACAAATTAAATTATGTTTAGAATGCTGTGTAGGTAAGTACTGGTACCTACATTATATTTTCGTATATTCTTAGTTAACCTATATACCAGAGACACAATGTATAAGAACAAAATGTATTAAGCCTTGAACCTCACAGTTGTCTTTAACCGTGACAATTAGCAGATTCAGCTGCGCACATAAATCTCGACGTCAATATTTTTAAACGGTGTCTTACGACAAATAATTTTAATTTATCGGGATTGAATATACTAAGTAAATTCAATTACTTATTTAGGTCAGAGTGTGGCACAGATAATGATAGACAGTTAGCACTTCCTTCACACAGGTCGGACAATTTTAGGTCAAACATGTTGCTTAAATGCTTACTGCTGCTTTTGAAAAAACGTGCAAGCATTCTCTATATTTTTTAAACAAAAGTTAAAAAGGTTTAAATGAGAGAGAAGATCACAATTCTCTAAGGTATCTCATTGAGGCTGATTCGGCGGCACACACATTTTAGACAGCCACACTTAATTTCTCCAAAAAGTTATTTTAACCTTACCTACTTCGTAACAAGGTATTTTTGCCCCTGGCATCTATTCTTAAGCACCACTGAGTTTACTTGACAAGTCACTAATACCTATAAGCGAAAAGTCAACTTTGTTGCTACGCGTCGAGAGTCCCCATTTATCAAACTGCCATCTCAATACGTGTTTTAAAAGCAGCTAAGATGACGTCATTTTAATCTACACCTAAAAGATGACGTTTAAAGGCACAGAGTAATAAAGAGTTCGTACAAGTACAAATAGTTCACATTAGAATGACATTTAAATGAATAGAGTCTCTCATTCTATGACGACAAAGTTCATTTTAGGCTTGTTAAGCTATTGACGATGTATCAATCGCTGATTTCTAAAACGACAAAAAAGACCTTGTTTCAAAGAATATGTTCTTTACTAAATATATAAGGGTTCGATTTTTCGTTTGGAGAAATTTTTATGATCTTAATTTAGAGGGATGGTGAGCCGCCGAATCGATGTCAATGTTAATAAAAAAAAGTTAATATATAAATAAGTTTTAGAGAATAATTTTATGCTAGGTTATTGAGTAAGGTAGATTCTAGCCAATCATAAACTTATGCACAAAAATACATTTATTTCTTTTTATTATTTTTTGTCGCAACCGAAACGTCATTAGATTCTAACACCGGCGCCCATGACGTATCCGCAAGCAACGAAAGAAAAAAGGGAATATTTATCTTTTCGAAATTCCATTCGCACGATGACTCAATGTTACTCGGCTGCAGTCGGGCACGAGCATTATCCTGCGATCGGAGAGTGAGATTTATCTCGAGCGCGGGGTGGATCAGCTCGTCGAGGGGGATGAATCCAGTGGCGGCTGCGCACACGCACACCGGCTGCGCCAACACTACGTCAAGAATACCCCCGTGAGAATTAATTACGTCTTTATGATCGATTAAGTCACAGTAAGTCAAAAAGTAACAATAATATTTTTTATGTCAATAGAAGCGCTGTTCATATTCAGGGGCCGTACCGTGAACTGCTTATAGAGGGACTGAATACGCTCAGCTGCCGACGCTGTGCGACTGTGAATTTTATCGCCTTGCATTAAGGTTTGCGGTCGCGCAGTGTCGGCAGCTGAACCTATTCGGTCCCGCTATAAGCAGTTCACAGTACGGCCCCTGGTCACCGAAAATGAAAACTTTCCATTTTGAGGCAATTAAAAGTGATAAAATTTTACAGAATAAATTCATATAATGGCATCGGTAGCTTACAGTTTGATATCAACGACAATAACGACAACAGAAATACCATGACAGGTGACGGAGGCCCACAGATCCTCTGCGAGCTCCGACTCGAGTTCCCGTCGACGACGCACGACGACATCCGGTCTCGCGGCGAGTAGCACCCCCCGCAGGACGTCGGTCGGTCGCGGCGCAGTAGTGTCCAGCTGTCCGGCGCTACCTCAGCATCTTCCACCGAGCTAGTCCTGTGCCGTGATTGAACAAATCAAAACGACCGAATCGCGCTCCCTGCGTGACCGACGGGATCGTCAATCGCCAAAGAACCGGGTCGTGATTGATTGACGCGCGGCTCAAGATCCGCGGCACTTGCATTCCAATCATATCAAACTGCGACCGACCGAGAGACCGAATGACCGGCGATTGATACAACACCGACCGGCTTCGTCTCGGTCACCCGAAATCAGCTATGAGCCCCGATTGGCTGCACCAATAAATCTCGGTAAAATTGCGTAGCTATATTCCACTCGTAAGTTTATAAAGTTTTACTTAAGCCATATATTTGTTTATGACCGACGACCGACGTTTTGATCGAATCTTTTTGCTCGGTCACTTGGCTCGTCGGTCACGATCGACCGAGATCTCATAAAATGACCGACCGACACAAGACTACACCGACCCATCAAGAAACGTCTCGGTCGCGGTGACCAGCACTTGATCGGAAACTAACATGCTGAGTCGCCAAGTGGGTAACATTGTCTTCAGTCCTCTGACATTTTGGTAAAAAATGCCAATTCCGAGGGTAACACTATGCGCGGCTTACTGTGAGCCGACCTCTCGACGAAACGTTCGACTCCCTGAGGTCAAAGGACTCATAGGCGTTCGCCTTTTGTAATTTACCCAGTTCTTAACCCGCGCGTTATCTGGCCACACATTTATTGAAAAACTCTTATCGTAGCTGTCTTCCGGGACTCGTATTTTAAAAGAGTTATAACTATTAGAAGACTTCAGCTGCTCTACAGAAATTGTCTTATGCGGGCAAAGAGCACTTAGGTAGTCTTGATATCATCCGCTCCAGATAGCATATTCCATAAATGGAAATGTTTCCGTGGCTCCGCCGCTTTGAGCGGTCACCGCCGGCTCAGCGACACAGCGCAGGGACGTGGACTGGCGTGGCTTCACTATAAGAGAATGAGATTGGGAAAGTTGTTCCCTTATCCTTAGTTATTTCCTCGTGTAAGGCCTGAATTTCATAGTTAGGAGCTTGCTCGGTACATAGACTACCCGACTCATTTCGGTTTTGCACACGTGTTGCTTTTTGCCGAATCGTTACATTTTCATCTCGGGGTCTTTTAGCAACACCAACCGAGGTCAAACTATTATCTCCACCTGTTTTTTTG
Organism: Erannis defoliaria; assembly: GCA_905404285.2. Lineage (NCBI taxonomy): Eukaryota > Metazoa > Arthropoda > Insecta > Lepidoptera > Geometridae > Erannis > Erannis defoliaria. The sequence continues at coordinate 309,018 of FR990075.1, forward strand.
GCACAGCAACACTCGGGACAGACCCAAGTGCAAAGCGATGTTCAAATAATAGCTTCTTGTTCTATAATATTTGCTGCTAATTCTCTTGTTCAGCTCTTTTTCTCCGGTACATAGAACATGGTAATACTTATTACAGCTACGTACTGTACAGCGCAAGTGTTCTTCCTCATCCTCAGGAATGCTACCGCAATACGCCGCACAATTCATGTTTACCTAGTTACTTAGGTAGCGCGCGATGAGTCAGGTCAAGCTCCAAAGCTCCAACAAGTGGTCTCGGGGGTGGGGACAGCGGTCAGTCAGCGGCTGGTAATGCGAGCATCGGGCCTCACAACGCCGAAGTGGACCGAACTTTGCCGAGCGGCGCAGCCGCAGTGCGTAGGTCAAAAGTCACGAGACCGTTGTAAATGAATTTGAATTGTTTTCACTGATATCTTTTAAACCACTGTTTTTAGGATAGGGAAGGATAAGGACACTCTAACTGTTTATTTGTTACCTACGCCTTTATATAACCTTTACTGCTACAAGACAACTTTTTGCAGTAAAAATAACTATAAGATTACGGAGCTAACGAACGTTAATTCACCCCAACGAGCTATCGAGCGGACGAATTTTATAATAAAAAAATAGATAAATAAAAGATAACAACACGAATTCTAACCGCCCCGAGAATGTTGCACCAAACCGCAAAAACGTTAGATCTGTTGTAATAGGACCGGTTAATAGGAAAACACATTAGTTGTCATCAGTGGCTGATGTCAGGAATGGTATAAGAGCGCAGTGTCGCCGGGACAGCTGGCAACACTGCAAGATGGATCCACTGCGCTGCGTGTGCTGGTGCGCCGTGGTGCTGGCGCTGGCGGCGGCAGCCGGCGCGCGCTCCCTCGAGGTAGATGTAGATGGCGGTGTTGAGACTAATGGTGAGTAAACAGTGGTCGCAGTGACAATACAACCTACTGTATGATGAGACCTATATATATATACCTCTCTAACGCCAAAGGTTAGCTTGGTGTGTACATAGGGCGATCAATAAAAAGTGAGAATGAGTATGTTGCCGGTAACTTTTATTAAATGTTATTTTATTTTTCGATATAATCGCCTTTTAGCTTAGTACACTTGGAATATCTTATTTCAAAGCTTAAAATTCCTATCTTACAAAACTCTTCATCCTGAGCACCTAAAAACTCCTGTACTGCAGCAACTACTGCTTCATCATTTTCGAACCTCTGTCCTCAGAGAATCCTTCAACCTCGGATGGAGTCTCTGAGAGGAGATGTCGGGCAATGTCGGGTGAATATGGAGGATGCTCAAGTATTTCGAAGCCAGCATCACGAATTGCAGCCATAGCAACGGCGTACTTGTGAGCCAAGGCATTATCTTGATGGAACAATATTTTTATATTGTATTTCGCGTATTTTGTTATGCAACTTTTTTATTTGTTCTGCATACAAAGAGCTCGTTACAGTAGCTCGAGTCCAGATATTCTATCATGTTTGAAACAGATTCAAACCTTTCAGCTTGGATCGGCTCTGCTCGGCAGTGCTTCGCTCCGAACGGTTGTTCCTCCACTCGTGCGATACAGCGCATTCAAAACGGCGTAAATAAGTGTAATATTGGCAAACTGGGAGTTCAGGTACCCCTCAAATAAAGATTTCTCTCTCTCAAACACCCCACAATAAAATCACCTTGTATCTAAATACCCCCTGGATTAAAATCAATAGGTATTATTGGTAATAGTTATAGTACCTATAAATGTATCTATAGGTTCAGACAACACACGAAATAAAAGATGATCAACATGTTTTTTCAAGATTGAAAATTTTGCACACGCTTTGCTCGCGCACTATTGCCGTCTCTGTAAAAGAGACGTTTTGAGTAACAACTTTATTTTTCACTGTTTTAAACTATCACGGTTGTTTACTAAAGTTATATTATTATTAACGGGATATTTACCGTGATTATGTTGTGAAATGAGCTCCCGATATTTCGGCGACATATGCAGTGATATTGTGAGTGTTTTTTGTCGAGACTTGGGTTCGAGTTCGAGTTCCAGTAATCGTAGTAAAAGACTTAGAAAGAGGGTAGTTCGTTATGAATGCCCTTAATGTTTTTCGAACTCTTTTGACAACCACCCGCATTATTCAGTCTACTCGTGAACATGGTGCATGCAACTGCGCCGAAATATCGGGAGCTCATTTCACAACATAATCACGGTAAATATCCCGTTAATAATAATATAACTTAATTTTTGAAACTATCTTGAAATTACAGAGGATAACATAATTGAGGGCAGTAAAGAGGAACAGGGATCAAAAGGCTCCAATGAGGAGGCTGCCCCAGAGTCTGCCCCTGGCATACCAGTCAACGAGAAGTACCCGCACGCGGTCGAGTTTGGGTCCACTTGCGGCGGCACCATCATCAGCCCCAAGTGGGTGCTCACTGCCGGCCACTGGTATGGAGCTTACGTTTCATTTTATGATGGTGCTCGTAAAGCTGGTACTGGACTGTGATGGGCCAGTGTGATGCTTAACCATTAGGCAAGCGGCTGTCTGGAATCGACTTGGATAGCGATAACAGCTCAGCAGTTGACTTTTAGGTCTAAATTAGCTAGAACTTCCGATGAAAGAAACCATAATAGCGTACAGCGTACAGGATTCTAGTACTCAACTGGCAAGCTACCACCTAACTCAAGCCAACAACCAATAAACAAAAGCCACTCAAGTTGAAAATTTGTCACTTAGCACTTAACGGTATGTTCCGAAAGCTTCATTTAGAGCCAGTTTCCAAGCTAAGCTAATGTGTTTACCTTCAACCACACTCTCACTTCATCAGGTGCGATGAGGTCAATTAATTATCTTGTTAGGCTCAAAAATTTTATCAATAATGTGAAAACATTTTAGGTTTTGCCCTATTACAAGTGTATAAATGACGTCACGCCTAGATATCGCATCATGAATTTTTTATTTTATATCAAATTATGGAAAGTTTGGGCAACAGTGACTGTAATAAAGCGTTTCCACTAGATTTCTGCAGGGAACACCTAGTGGAGTTGAGCAGTGTTTCAGTAAAAACGATTTTCAACATCTTTAATTATATGGATGGCGTGCACGTTGCAGTGCGATATCGAGCTTCGAGTACGGGGTGTTGGCCGGCACCAACAACACGAGCAGCGGCGCCGGCGTCTACCGCGACGGAAAGCTACTCTTCATCCACCCGCTCTTCTCCTTCGGCCCGCACTTCCTAGGCGCAAAGCCGTACAACCTGAGACAGGTTAGAGCTCCTATCAAACGATTTTTTTATTAGTCTCTGACGCTCGTGACCTTTGGACTCGCAAGTATAGAGTATACTATTTGATTGAATAAGAAGACAAATCAATTTTCCTGCCTTTTCGGCGAAGACGTGGTCTACGATGGAGCGTACTTACTTAGAAGGAACCGATTTAGAACGCGACGTTAAGACACAGACCACCTTTAAAAAAACACTCACTCCGGCAGCAAATTCTACTGTTTAGTCTAGGATTCGCACAATGAAAGGCAATAAATGCCGATAGCAATAAAAAATAGTCCCCTAAAACAGTTGATCGCTTTATTTAAGCACGACTTAAGCCCCTGTTAGGATCAATTTCTCAAAAACAATTTATATAAAAGCGAAAATCACTCACTCATATAATATTATACTAGCTGACCCGTCCCGGCTTCGCACGGGAGTAAATACCCATTAAAACCGACTTCAAAAAAAGGAAGTTATCAATTCGACACGTACGTATACGTAATATTAGCTGTGCCCGAGTTCCACGCGCGTGAATAAAAAAAAACGGCAAAGACTATAGTAAAAAAGTTGCCTATAATGTTGTTATCACTATACCTTTAAAAACCAAGTACTTCCCATGCAAAGTTTCATCCGCGTTTCATCCTCTTAATTCAGCCGTGTCAAAAAATATTAAAAATTACTTTTTTTCTCTTGAATGAACTATCTAAGTATCAATGTTCATTATTATAGCTTCAAAAATAAAGACCTTGCTTTATAAAGTTTAATCACCCACTTTACCTTAAAATATCATAATTTATTTTATACGAACTACCCAAATAGCTAATTTACCAAATACCTAAATGTACCCAATTACCATAAAAAAACAAAACAAAGAACTTTGCATGTAAAGTTATATCCCCTATTCCAGCCCATTAATTGAGCCCTGTCGCAAAATCTTGGCTGACGTCTCCTATCTATAAACTACCTTCTTGCTAAATTTCAGCTTCACACATCAAGTAGTTTTCGAGATTTCGCGTTTAGCCTTGTAAAGTTTAATCCCCCGTTTCTCGCCCTTAAATCATCCCTGTCAAAAATATTCGTACCATCAAATTTTATTTTGAATGGACTACCCAAACACCAATTTTCATCAAAATAACTTCAAAAACAAATAACTTCCATAGAAAGATTCATCCCCCATTTTATTCCCTTAATTCAGCCCTGTCACAAAAGCCCATTCAAAATAAAATTTGATGTTATTAATATTTTTTAACAGGGATGATTTAAGGGGGTAAAGCGGGTGATTAAACTTTATAAAGCAGGGTATTTATTTTTGAAGTTATAATGATGAGCATTGATACTTAGATAATTATTTCAAAAAAAAAAAAAAACATTTTCAATCGTTTTTGACAGGGCTGACTTATATATTATAAAGGTTATGCAAAAACACACTGGTCTGCAGGTAAAAAATCTGCCTACCTATCATCAGCTGGTGACCAACCCATATAATATGTATAACCCGTCTGTTCACAGATAGCTATTCGCTGGGACTTCCTGCTTGTCGAGCTGGAGGAACCTCTGCCGCTAGACGGCAAAATCATGGCAGCGGCGACACTCAACGAGGAGGAGCACATTCTAGCCGGCCTTGAAGTCGGGTACGCCGGCTACGGTGCCGAGGTGCAAGGAGTAAGTTACTAGATACCACCAACCACCATGGTCCCATTCAACAAAACCTGTAGTAGGGCAATGTTATCCGAGAAATTACTGGGTATGAAGAGATTTAACATCTAATATCTCAGGGTGACGAGCGCAGTGCAGAGCGGCGCAAGATTGTGTTCGCATGTTCACAATTCTGGCACTGCTAATGTTAGTGGCAGGCGTGACGCTTACCACTAGGCGAACGTCTTGCTCGTCTCGTCACTAGATTGTATAAAAAAAAAGAAAAAAAAGTCTCTGGTAACTTTCGCAAAGTAAGGTTTCAATAAAAGTTTGTTCAAGTGACCAATAGTACTGAGAGGAGATTGGTCGGTTCCAGGGCTACATGCGCAGCGAGATGCACGGCATGGAGCTGGAGGTGCTGCCCGACAAGGAGTGCCAGGCGGCACTGCACGAGTACAACCCTCGCAACATGCTCTGCACACGCGGCCGCCCGCCCAGATACGACTCCGCCTGCAATGTGAGTGATGCATCATTTAATGCTATAGGCCATACGCACCACGCGTCGTGCCACTTGCTGTTAATACTTCTTGTTGGAGCTCACTCTCTCTCTCTCTCCCTCTCTCCAATGCCTCTCCATTAATGAAGGTTGACAATCAGTTTCTTAACTTTTCCTTGCCCGGAGCGAGTCTCAACAGTGTTCTTCCACTGTTTTTATTCCCATCCACTCCTAGATGTTTCGGAGCCACGACAGCTTGCGCTTGTCTGTTATTTTTCAATTTTTCCAGTGTCCAGAGTTGTGCGTCGAAAATGAAACACAAAATTATATCTACAACATTCTATGCTAATCATATACTAAGCAGGAAAAGGATCAGTTTACTTATCATTGACCTTCACTAGGGCCAACCCTTAAATCGTGAAAAAACAACTAGGTATTTAATTGAAGTTGATTGAATCTGACAAAATGGTATGGAACAGCAGTTTTTTTTCGCGATTTCAGGGTTGTCCATATGGTAATCGTTTTTCAGAAACTCAAAACTCTAGGTGAGAGCTCTATTGCATTCAGCCATACTCAAGTCTGAACTCGAAAGCAGTTGCACTACCTTATATTTATTTTATTTTTATTATCAAATAAATAGATTTACGCTCGACGGTAGGCAAAAAAATGTCCGAGGATGAAGCGCGTCGGTCTAAATATTAAGAAATATATTAAATCTATTAGTCCTAAAATGCCTACATTATACCTAAGCAAGCTACATTGTAAAACATAGGGAACAAAAACAGGGAAGACAGCAGAATCATAGGTTTAATTTCTTGAGAAGTATTCATAAAAATGTTGAGCCAAGCGTTTGCGTAAGATTTTTTAATATAATTATAATGTCTTCGAGGATCGAGGCGTAGTAATGTACCGTTCTGTAAGAGTTGCTGTATTGTACAGAAAATGCGTCAAAACCTACTGAAACATACCTACAACAGTATTCTTTGCAAGTGCAAAGCCAATGAGTTAGTATCCTGTACGTACCTATGCGTTAGTATCCTGTAGTCCTGTACGTATCGTCGCACGGCTACATTCAAATGAACCGCTTGGGCCGACGACGTGAGACACTACCAGGGTGGCTTAGTACAGAGCGGTTCTGTTCTGCTGCAGGGCGACAGCGGCAGCGGGCTGGTGGACGCGCGCGGGCGGCTGCTGGGCGTGGCGTCGTGGGTGGAGGGCGAAGCCGTCAAGTGCAAGAGCGGGGCGATCATCGTGTTCGCGCGCGTCTCCGCCGCGCGGGACTGGATTCGGAAGGTCACCGGGATTTAAAACATTCATTAGACCTCTTCTCATTATAAAAGTTTTTGTTTTTTTTTGTTACTTGTTTTTTATCCTCATCTTCGGTTTGGGCATCGCACTTAGTGCAGTTTGCCAGTTTAGAGTGCTTAATTATTTTTTAATACATTTGCCATTTCGAATAATTCAATGTCGCACAATAGTACATTATGATACAAGTGTGCTATGTTGGTCATTACACTACAGGCGGTATTATTCGCGTGAGCCGCAGGCGAGCTCGATAAGGAAGGCGAGAGTGTAATGACTAACATAGCACAAGAGTTTCATACGACTGTTTTCATCACACTTGCGAGGAAAAAACAAACTTTTTTGATAAGAAACAACCACACACCGAAAACGTCAACAAACATTTGCGGAAAATGGCGCCCAAACCAGCAATGCGCGCGCAGGTTGACATTTACTTCAGTGGCATAAGAACTCTTCGTTGGTATTACAAAAAAAACTGCAAGTATTACCCGGCCATATTAAGAGTGCTTCGTATACATACGTCTAATTGCAGTCACGTACAGACTTGACTTTACCGGGTTATACCTATTATAGTACTAGTGCCGCAATGTAAAGTAAAAAGCACGCGTGCGTAATAGCTTGGGTTATGAGCCAAAAACCGATGTAATAAGATCCACTTTACGAGGAACTGTGATGAAAAGTATTAATAAGTATACAGTTGTGCATTGTGGTGACCTCATTACAAGCTTCTATTGTAGATACTCGTGCAAGTCATTCCGCATTAGAAAGAGCGTAAACAAAGCATCAGGGAGCTTAAATTTAGAATAATAATAGAAAATAATAGATAAGTACAATGGAAGGACATGATGTTTCCCAAAGAAAATCAAAAGCTCCAATTCTCCGTTTTCCTCATTGTTAAGAGGTAATCCGGTCAGGCGGTCTAGGGGAATACATCCGTGTGGAGAATCGCAGACCGGATTCTCTCTTAAATTTTAAAATTGAATTGAAATGAAGTATTTCAGTATCTGCATTCACGAATATGAAATCAAAGACACTATTATATATATATTATATGCGGTATTGTTCGTAAAATCCGGGATACTCGTATCCATGGGTCATAACAAAGATGAATAGGTACTAAAAATAGTACAAAAATGTTGTTATTTCTAGTAATTTACCTTTTAGACATTTGCGTCGCTTGATCTTACATAATTATCAATAGGTGTATCTAGGTACTCTACATGAAAAACAACAAGATAAAAATAAACATACCTAACTAATAAAACGCTTTAAAAAATAAAATACAACCGACTTCAACTTCGAATACTTACCTGGATGAAATCTTCATATTGTCTAGTAATATTTATTTAAAAACCAAACTACTGAACCGATTTCGATAAAATTTATATGGGACTATCTCTGAAGTAATACATAACAAACTAAAAAGTCATCGTCAAAATTAGTTCATAATTGGCGGAGTAGGTGATACATACATAAAATATTAAATAAAAAAACGTTAAGTCGAATTGAGAACCTGCTTTTTTGAAATCGGTTGAAAACAAATACACTCATAGGTTAGATTATTGTGGTATGGATGTTTCTTGAAACAATGGGATAGCAAACAAATTCTATTATATGTATACGTAGGGCGTTCAATAAAAAAAAAGGATACTTTTTTCATCCCCAAGCGTTCGTGTAAAATGCTATGCACACTCATCATCAGTCCGGAGACCTCCACTGCTGAACGAAGGCCTCCCCCTTAGACCGCCACACTGTACGACAACCTGATCCACCGGTTGCTCGCGACTTTTACAATGTCGTCGGTCCACCTAGTGGGAGGCCTTCCTACGCTGCGTCTTCCGGTTCGCGGTCGCCACTCAAGAACCTTTCTTCCCCATCGATTATCAGTTCATCGAGCGATGTGGCCTGCCCACAGCCACTTCAACTTGCAAACCCTGCGAGCTATGTCGGTGACTTTGGTTCTTTGGCGAATATCCTCGTTCCGGATTTTATCGCGCAAAGTAACTCCGAGCATAGCTCTCTCCGTTGCCTGTTGTGTGACTCTGAGTTTCTCCAAAAGGCCAGCAGTTAAATACCACGTTTCAGTACCATATGTCATCACTGGCAACACACACTGGTTGAAGACCTTTGTCTTCAGACACTGCGCGGGATTTTGGACTTTTTCCATTTTCGACAACACCTTACGACAGACTGCAAACACAAGACTTCCATTTATTTAAAACAAAAGATATTCAAATTATTTCTTTTTTAAATCTTATCAATGTTCTAGCTTTACCAGCCAGTATTTACTTTTTCGGTTCGGTTCTCACTTTATAATGAACCCACTCGTAGAATGATGTATATGTCTTAGTTTAGCTATACAACTGAGACACAATGTATTAGAACAAAATGTATTAAGCCTTGAACCTCACAGTTGTCTTCAACCTTGACGTTAGCCAGTTAGCAGATTCAGCTGCGCACATAAATCACGACGTCAATATTTTTAAACGCTGCCTTATGATCAATTATGTAATTGTTTAAATTTATCGTGATCGAATATACTAAGTAAAGTCAATCAATAAGTTAGAGCGTGGCCCAGATAATGATTAGAGGCAGTTAGCACTTCCTCCACACAGATCGGTCAGTTAAAAAAATAACTTGTATACAGCGAGAGAGAGAGCTAGCTCCTCCAAGTGTAAACATGTAGCTTGACTGCTTACCATTGTTTAAAAAAAAACGTGCAAACATTCCCTATATTTATTAAACAAAACTTAAAAAGGTTTGTGAATGAGAGCGAAGATATAACTCCTCCAAGGTTTAAATAGATAATGTTAATAAAAAAAGTTAAAAAAGAAAAAGTTTGAGTTCATAATTTTATGCTTGGTTATTAAGTAACGTAGATTCTAACCAATCACAAACTTAAGCACTAAAATATATTTATTTATTTTTGTTATTTTTCTGAACTAGGAAGTAGAGCTGTTTATCTTCGATCACACCCACAAAAACCATAATGATTCGTGTCGTGGTTTTAGCTTAACTTTTTAGTGAGCACTTCCGGCTGCAGCAGTGAGTGTGACTCGCACACCTAGTGCCTTGACTTCCTGTCTTCCGGATTTTGATATGAACAGGTGCTTATTTGAGGCAGTGCCACCAGTGCTGTAAGTCAATGAATTTTCAAAAGAGCTGCTTCAGGAATTATTATCTTACCATCATCATCAGCCCGGAGACGTCCACTGTGGAACAAATGCCTCCCGCTTTGACCCCCACACTGTACTACAATCTGCCATTTACATCCATCGGTTGCCCGCGACTTTCACAATGTCGTCGGTCCACCTAGTGGGAGGCCTATCTACGCTGCATCATCCGGTTCGTGGTCGCCACTCAAGAACCTTAGCTTAGCTTATAATTATATTTAATAGAATGTCTACCTGTTGTATGATTATTTACGGCATAATTACCCGAAAATACGTTGAGAAACAAACCACCTCCGGTTAGAGAGAGCTTGCTCTGTTTTTGTATTTTTCATAAAATATCCGACTCTATTGTTACTTGAGTATACATTAATTAATGTAACCTGTCATTATCTACGTTGATTCTGCTATAGATGATTATCTAAGTGATGCTGTCATTCTGAAGGGTGCGTCTTAATAAAAATACAAATGCACGCAAAATAATCACCTGCCGGCTCCAACGGAAGACCAGCGCCGGTTGGTTACAACCGACATCATGCTGAGCTGGAGCCGGTTTGAAAAGGCAAAGAAACTAGCATTTACCTGTTTGTATAATTTTGTTCTTTTTCTTTATTTCCGTGTGCTATGTTTTTTTTGTTGCAAATAATGTATAGTCTATTGTCTAAATATAATGGCTATAGAATAGAATAAAATAAAATAGAATAATATTTATTAACATAAAGTTACATTCATAAATATTTTACTAATAATAAAATATCATGAATGTTTCTATAATAGACTCAGACTATAGACTATAGAGTTTATTCGTTTATATCATCCAAATTACTTATTACTATTTATTACATCCATTCCCTAATTCAAAGGTGTAAATCAACTGCATTATTATAAAGATGTAATCATAATAAAGTCTAAGTAGATATAATAATATAGAATTGGCTTACCTTAGTTTTAAATATAGTACTACATCACTTTTTTTTTTAGTTTTAGTAACATATCTTATTGTATACATCATTAATTTGTTAACTTACTTTTGTTACATCGTTATCGTTGTTCGCTCATACATACAATTATATGAGTATAATATGTATTTCCGTAAATTGTAATGACTGCAGTAACTTGTTCTCTGAAGGTAAATAGAAACCGAAATAGGTTTCTGTGAACTATTGTAATTGTTGCCTCAAGCCAAATTTTATAGTATGTATAAGTATTTAATAAAATACATTTATGTAAGTGGCTTCTGTATTCAAATAAACAAATTATTATTATTATTATAGAGTTAATAGCTTAAACCTACTTTTAATCATTTCAATTTTGTCACCCATGAAAGATTTTCGGATTCTCATAACACTTCATTAGGCCACGTCCAGCAGCCGTCTCCGATGACAGCTCCGGCACTGGAGGCACTTTCCTGATTTTGAGCACATTTACCTGTTTGTTTGCTCTCAAGGCCCAATACTCGCAAGTTCACAAGTTGCAAATAGTCAAGATCATATTATTTATAAGTACCTGGTATAATCTAATACTATAAGAATCTTTGTCTGACTGACTGACTGACTGACTGATTTAATGACTGACAGACCACGCACAGCCTAAACCGCTGGTCGTACAGACTTGAAATTTGTAGGGTGTATACCTCTTGATGCGTAGGGGTGTACTAAGAAATATTTTTTCGTTATTCCACCCCTAAGGGGAGGAAAAAGGAGGGAAACTTTTGTATGAAACTTCTTTGTTTTTGGACTTTTAGTCCTGAAACTTTGGATTTGGATAGTTCATTTAAAATAAAAATGCTTTGTTCAATATTTTTTTGACAGGGATGGTTTAGGGGGGTATTGTATAGAAATTTCTTTGTTTTTGAAATTATAGTGATAGAAATTGATATTTGGGTAGATCATTAAAGGGGTGGGTGGGAGAGTAAATGTGTGTTTGTTGAATTTTGGGAGCGGCCCGAATTTTTACCGTACGCGGACGAAGTCGCGGACGACCTCTAGTACATTATAATGAGTCAGTGTCGTTTTTTTCAATCGACATCAATATCCGAAGGTTCAGATTTGAGAAAGATTATTAATTATGGTACGTACATCATTATTAAAACTCGTTATATCCAAATTAAGCAGAACTATTTGTTTGCGGAAATTGTACGCAAGTTGGTAGTTCAACGATTAGCTCAACAAAGCTAACAATACATAAAACAATTATTTACGTACGTTATACATAATTCAAATTCATTTATTTCAGGAACGAGACCCATATTATGTAGCAAACACAAAAAAATATAAATAATGATATACTTGCTAGTTGTACTTAAAGACTACTTAGCCTACTACACAAAAAAAAAGGATTGTATCCAGACCGATGAAAGTCTAGAGACAATCCAAATGCTCAAACCCACTACCAGTCGGCAGCGTACCCAGCATGCTGGCGGCATTGCCACGCTGGATGGCAATGCTTATGCGTAGTTGTACTTACATACATTGTTGTGGTAGGACTCTATAATTATTGCAGAGTCCGCCTGGGGAAGTACCACACCTTTGCCAGTTATTCAACGGCCAAGCAGTAGCATAGTATACTTAATCTATGGCAGTAGTGTGCAGGCAATGCTACCAGATACATTACTGGGCATAATATTTCAGTGTGACGTGCGCAGTGCAGTGCGGTGCATGGTTTTGTTCGCAAGTTCACATTTCTGGCACTGCTACTTTTATGGGCAAGCGTGATTCTTACCACCAGGCGAACGTCTCGCTCGCTCGTCACTGAATAGCATAAATTATTATTATAGTCATGTTCAAACATTTTTATTTTTTTTAATGAATTACTGATGCTGTTGGCCTCGGATGGCCTCAACAGCGTCACCGGACTTTAAAAAATTATTAATACTTACTGTGATTTAGAGTTACCGACGGCACGGGCGGACCAACGAAAGCAAACGAGATCGAAATAATTATTTTCCATAGCCTTCTTTATAATGCAAAATTGAATCTGCCGGTATCATACGTGGACATTTATTAGGAACTTATACGTTGAAGAACGAACCTTATGCAGTAATGGTAGATTGTTTGCCAAGGGAGCAAACAACAATCTTTACGGCGAGAGTGTTTCTTTGAATCCTGAGCGCAGCAAAGTACAAGTCCACAAAGAGTAAGTATTACAGAGTGGTACAGTGAGTATTCAAAGTACACGAGCTTAAAATAGTGTTGCTCCCGAAGTGGACACTCTGCTTTTTATCACCGTCTATGAGAAAATAAGTAAGTGCAACTTATGAATAAGAATAGTACCTACGTTGATTTCATTCTCACTACTAACTCTCATTTCTCACTTTTCATTGAGAAAGTATACACTGAGTTAAAATAAAACAAAGTAAAATCCTAATTTGGGTAAACAATTGTACGAACGAAGGCGGAATGCATTTCGCACAATTTTGTTTTTTTTCCTAACTATTTTTTTAAAATTTTTCGCGCTCCTTCCTTATTCAAACAGCCTGTTAAGTTGTCCATACAATGTCCGTGGTTGATTTCTTTAAAGATTGGAACTTTTACTAACAATATCCACATTCCAAATTCATACCACTTTTCCAGGAGAAAAAGTGCAGGAGGAAACAAGGCAGAAAAGTGATCTTTTCTGCCTTGTTTGCGAGGAAAAAATAAGGTATTTTTGAATAGATATGATAAAAAGAGTTTTTAAAATTTCTCAGCATTTTCTCGCTGTAGTGAGGTGAAAAGTTGTGTGTTTCGCTCGGCAGCAAAGTTATACTCGTTACGCTCTAGGAGTCTATATTTGAACTGGTTCGCTTCAATCCTAGAATCCTTCGCTTGCTCAGGTTTCAATACAAGTCTAGGTCTGTCTCGCGCCAAAAAACAACTTTGCAGCCTTGCATAACAATTAGCGAATGCAACGATTTTCTTATTTACTTAACGAAGAATATGTTTCCGCGGTGCTCCAAATAACAAGGATTTCCAGTTTTAGCAGACGTTGTGATGTTGACGAGGAATCTAAAGAACTTGAGTTACAAAACAGTACTCCGGCAATTATGAACGGATTTTGATGATTTTTTTTTGTTTGGTAGTCAATACTTCATAGGTGGTCCCATATAGATTTTATCAAAATCGGTTCAGTAGTTAGGCTTTCAAATCAAAATTACTAGAAAATAAAAATATGTCATCCAGGTATTCGAAGTTGAAGTCGGTTGTTTTTTTTAAAAGCGTTTTTTAATATTTATTTTACTTTTTAAATCTTTTACAAATTATTTATTTTAAAAACATTTTATTAAATAGCCTGGGCTTGTCCGATACAATACGATACAGACCAGGATACTGTGTAATGAAGTGCAGTTTTAAAAAAATAAAAGGAAGTATAGGTTATAAGAATTTTAATCTCTCTCTTGTTGTAAAATAGATGTCCTACCTAATGTTTTAAAGAATTTGCCTATACTGATAATTTCCTATATGGAAGTGGTAACCTTACGGATCCCTAATATCGAAAGTCAAAAGAAGTATATTTTATTAGAGAAATCTAGCCACCATGAAGACTTCCGCAGTAGAGATTGCTTGAAGCTTCCAGAAGCCAACACGTTCACTGGAGAGCTTCTGTACCAGATGCAGACAACCATGGGACACCAGATTTGCTTGTAATTCTCGCAACCAGAAGTAGGCACGACATAGGACACCAGGGTTGCTCGGAATTTCAGCTCCCCGAAGCAGGAATACGGGTCTTGGGGCAGAGTTCCCCAAGAGCTGGAGCTGGCAACCGTCCAGGGAATCTGAAATAATTTGTGGTGAGAAAAGAAAAAGAACAATGAAGGGCCTAAGGTTTGCCCAGTAAGAGATCAAATCGGACCAACTCGTCCAAAATTAAGACTGGGTTAAATTTAGTCACGATAACCCCCAGGGCATAAGTATACTTGATCTCAGTACTAGTTGTAGAATCAGAATCCAAAAACAGAATCCCGCACCAGGGATGGAAGTCTCCCTTATATACGGATTTTGAAAGTATTCTAGAGCCATTTCTAAAATTCTCTGCAGCCTGAAATTTTGTTCACAGAGCGGAGAGGTCCTATTAATAATATAAAAGACCTTACCCAAAAATACTCCATGTAGTCGAGATTTCCAGGCAAACCTCTACTCACGAAACTACATGGAGACTACAGACGGTCAAATTTGACAACTGTCAAGATTGACAGCGCTTTGTTTACCTAATTTTAAACCAATATTCAAGTAAAACCAATAAGTTATTTCACAATCTAACTACACCAGAAGAATCACAAAAATTCGCTCTCCGATCGATGTAAGTTTCATGCAGATCGAAGAGGTACCAGGAAAATTTATTATTTCCAAAATTAATCCGAAAGCGTCAATCCCGGCACTAGAAGAGCATGAAAGATTCAGCATACGGACCCAAAGAACGCCCGTATGCCGACAAACCAGGAAAACATTGGTTCCTAGCAGGAGAAATCGTGTGAACACGAAAGAAGGAAAATTATAGCAACTTGCCCTAAACATACAAAGTAAAAGAAGGCACCTAACTTTCTACAAGGGCCTAATCTAAGACGAACATCATGCCTCAAAAACGAGATGTGAGAAACATTATCCAAATAAAGAAAAGTAATACATAAAAGTGTGTTATTCAAGCATGTTCAGCTATTAGGAAGCTAAACACAGGAATTACCTATAAAATAGTAAGTCAATAGGTACCCGTAAGGAAGCATATCCTTACATTTCCCCAAAAACCCCGGTAAAAAAAATTAAAATATCTAAGTATATTTTTTTTTTTTTTTAGAACCGCTTTTGAGAAGTTAGGCACGCAACGATAAAGCGAGAAAACCGAAGAGAAAATCCTAAATTAAGTTACTAAGATAATCAAAGATCCAATTGAATCACTAGTCAGAATAGTCAAAAGCATGTTTTTAGTTCATGCAAACAAGTTTTGGAAACGAACCATCAATATGACATGTTAATAGCACAATGTAGGCATTCTTCCATGAAAAACCTATCATTCATATAATTTAAAAATATTAATATATATTTACTATATTCTTTCATACTTCCACACTCATACGGTACCCCAACAGGAAGGCTGAAAAGTTAAAACTTTAACCCCCAATCATGCTAAAACCATTTTGCATAATCCGATAGTCGATATCCATGACAATTTGTAAGATAAGATAAGATTACAAGTAAGTAAGTATTCAAGACAAGAAGACAAGCAGATAAGCAGGAATAATAAAACCTAACACCTATCCTAATATTAACAATAATAATACAATTAATATCTACCACTAAATCTAAGTCTTAAGGTATAATTAAATTAACATTAATAAGAAAAGAAATTCATCCTTCATTATTTACAACTAATTAACTAATTATATTACAACTTAAAGTCTTTGACATGCCATTTACCTCTGCCACCCTTGTTGTCTTCTAAGACATACACCAGAGGCGATAATTTCTCCAAAACTTTACATTTTATAAATTTAGGCGCTAATTTAGCGCTAAAATAGTTCCCCGCATTACTAAGAACATAGTTTTTCCTCCAAACTATATCACCGACATTAAATTCCTTGAACGGATGCCTAGTGTCATAACGAGAAGCATTCTTCATATGAGCATTATAAATAGCAACTTGAACCTTGTCGTAAATTGATGACATAAGTCCTAAATTACCCGCGTAAATATCCCTTGGTAGAAAACATATTTCATCAATGTTATCCACCTGTGTGTACAACGATCCACATGTAATGATCTCACGACCATAAACCAGAAAAGACGGAGTGAATCCCGTAACCACATTTATAGAGTTATTCATGACGGATTGTATTTTTTGAAGATGTAAATCCCAAGATCTGTGATCTTCCCCCACTAATGAAGCTAGGCTCGTAACAATTGTCTTGTTGTATCTTTCAGTAGGATTAACTTGAGGACAATAATGAGGCGTAAATGACCTAAAAGGTATTTTATATTTATCTAGCAATGAATGAAATTCCCGGCTCTGAAACTGGGAGCCATTATCCATTATAACTGTCTGAGGAATACCGTGAACCAGAAATACTTCATTCTCTAAGATTTTAATTATATTTGCGGCAATAGCCCGCTTGAGAGGGAAAATTAAGCAATACTTCGTAAAACAGCAATTCACAACTAAAATGAACTGGTTACGTTGTCGAGTCATAGGAAGAGGGCCCATAAGATCAAGAGAAATGCATTGAAAAGGCCTTGAACAAATCTTGGGCTTACCCATAGGACCATAAGGTGCATGATTAGAATGTTTATATGATAAACACGTTTCACATTTATTAATGAATTTAGCAACATCTTTGAACATCCCAGACCAAAAATAGCGTAGAGACAAGTTTTTATACGTTTTATAAATTCCCGTGTGAGGAGACACAGACGAACCATGGAATTCCGCAATTAAACTTTCCCTCACATCAGAAGTAGGAATCTCTTTCCAAACGAAATCATCAACAATAGAATCCTTTGATTTCATGTAACGAAACAATTTATTATTCACGATCTTATAATCCGGAACAGAGTCAGGATTATTCTGGCAAGCAGAAAACAATTCTACATATCGATTGTTAACTTCAGCAATAGGATTAGCTTGTAACATATCCGACTTAGGAGTTACTGCTTTTGATCTAGAAAGTAGATCAGGAACTACATTATCTTTACCCTTTTTGTGCTTCAAAACGAAATTAAAGCAAGACAAACGAATTGACCACCGAGCCAACCTACCAGAAGGATTAGACAAATTCAGAAACCATTTCAAGGCAGCATGATCTGTATAAACCATAAATTCTTTACCGTTATCCAAGTAACAACGCCAATGCTCTAATGCTGTAATTACAGCCAGAGTTTCTCTTTCTGTCGTTGAATAATTCTGCTCATGCTTATTAAGAGATTTACTCATATATGCAATGACAGACTCACCACCATCATTATCCTGAGTAAGCATAGCACCAATGCCAAAATTAGAAGCATCGCAATGTACTGAGAAAGAACGACTGAAATTGGGGCAGGCCAAAACCGGCGCGGAAGATAAAACTTTTTTTAGTTTCGTGAATGCAGAACCCGCTGCACTATTCCACAAAAACCTTGGTGCTTTCTTACCAGAACTTGTTAATTTGTTCAAAGGAGCTGCTATTGAACTAAAGTTAGGTATAAACCTACGAAACCAACTGCAAGTACCAATGAATCTTCTAACCTCCTTAGCACAAGATGGAATTGGATAATCAATAATAGCCTGAACCTTACCAGGATCAGCACGTAAACCACTCTTGTCAACAATATAGCCCAAATATTTCAGCTCTTTTCTAAAGAATTGACTCTTATCAAAGTTTATAGTCAAATTAGCAGCTGTTAACTTGTCAAGAACCTTGTTCAGAAGCAAAATATGCTCATTAAAAGACTCACTTATGATAATAATATCATCCAAATAACAGAAAACCTTATTTTCAAATTCAGGTGCTGGAGTAAACAACATGTCCATTAATCTTTGTTGAGTTGCTGGAGCATTCGTCAACCCAAAAGGCATTACAACAAATTGGAACATTCCCCTTCCCGGAACGTGAAAGGCTGTTTTGCATCTATCAGAAATGTTTAGTGGAATTTCCCAAAAAGCCTTAGCAATATCAATACTAGAAAGAAAATGAGCATTCCTAAGTTGATCGAGTATTCCATTAATCAATGGCAAGCTATAAGCATCGCGACGAGTTACTGAATTCAGTTTTCTGCTATCGACACAAAAACGCCATTCTCCGTTCTTTTTAGGAGTAATCAAAACTGGGGACAGCCAAGGACTCTCACACTCCTCAATAACCCCCCATTCCAGCATCTTATCTACCTCGTTAATAAGGGCTTCCTGTTTTACAGGAGAAAGCCTGTAACCTCTCTGTTTAATAGGAGGAATTTCGCCTGTATCGATATTATGGCAAATCAAGTTAGTACGACCAAGTTCACCGCGACTCTCAAATGATATGTCATTAAAACGTTTAATGAGATTGTCAGAAATCAGCCTCTGATCACTTTCAAGTTAATCATAATCCAGAACTTTAGATTCGACGACGGGGTCACAAGATTTAGAAATCGTATTGCAAAATTGGGGAACTGATTCCGGAAACAAGTCAAAGACTTTCCAGAAATCGATACCTAAAATAAGGGAAGGAGAGATATCTGGAAAAACATACGTTTTAACAATATGAGTTCGATCGTTAAACGTCATCGGAATTTCAAAATAACCAATCGATAATATCTTTTGTCTACTAGCTGTTTGTATAGTTATAGAATCAGACTTGAATAATTCAAAACCCAGTTTCTCCAAATTAATGTGAGCATTATTACCCAATATTGATATAGAGCTGCCGCTATCTAAAAGACCAGCAAAGAAGCAACCACCAAACTGAACTTCAATAAAAGGTCGATGATTGTCAATTTCATCGGCAAAAGCAACTGAAGAAATATTATAAACCAATTTCGGATTAATACTCGGCTTAGGGGAGCAAGGTTCTGTCGAATTATTCAAGTCAAAACTTAGTTTTTTGGATTACATTTAGGACAGTCAGGAAATTTAACACCTTTTTCCCCACAAGCAAAACAGAGCACAACCCTAGGTTCAAGACAATCTTTAAGAGTATGCCCATTAACCTTACAACGAAGGCAAAATCCATGTGGATTAAATTTTTTAGCTGTAATTGTATTTTGATAGTAATTTTGCCCTGAATAAGGCAAATCTTGAGGAAAATTCTGCCGATGATTAGACAGATTTTGAGGAACATTCCGACCAGGATTAAATGAGTTTTGTTTGTAAAACTGTCTAGGGTTAGACACGTTTTGATTCTGACTCACCCTAGGATTTAAAGTATTACTTTTATTATCAGTAGGAATATTGACATTCTTATAATTGAATTCCAAAGCACCAGCGTAAGTCAGAGACTGAGGCTCTTTAAAATTACGTTCTTTGTCATTGAAATTTTCATAGTCTTGACAAGTTTCTAGGAGAGAGTCAATATTCCTAACTCTATTTATTGCTACAAATGTCGAATAGCCAGGACGAATATTACGCAAAAGAATTCGCAGTTGTTCAGATTCAGAAAGTTTAAAATCAAGTTTGTTAAACATTCCAAACATTATTGAGATGTAAATAATTATTGGCTCGTCTTTACCCTGTGTTCTAGAACGAATACATTCTAGGAGCTTAGCATCATGGTTTGGATCACCAAAGTCTTTTATTAACTTTTCGCATAGAAAATTCCAAGTCAAAGATGGGGAACGATTTTTCAGAAATCGGAACCAATGTAAAGCACCATCTATGAAAAACTCAAAGGCATGATTTACTAACTCATTTTCAACAATGTGTCGAGAAACTGCGAACTCTGATAATTTCTCAATAAAAGATCGAGGACATGACTTGCCGTCAAAAGAAAATTTTTTTAACTCATTGACATATTTATTGGGCGGAGTATTAGGGATGTTACCAATAAGACATGCCTGTCTATTGAGCATTTCTGGTTCATGTTTCAGATTTGATGGTATTTCAGATTTGCTATAACAAGGCACGTCAATTGAGGATTCCATTGTATTAACTAAACACTTAGGACAATGCCAGTCGGAAGTCAAAAGAGAATCTCCTATTACCCCAGCACAATCCTTGTGAAAGAACAGTGAGCAGTTACGGCAAGTGATGCCGTCAGAATAATTCAAAAACTTACCGCATGAACCGCATTTAACTGTCATAGTGGTATAAGTCGTGAGATCACCTTAATACCTTCGTAACGACCAGGCTCAAGCTGAAAAGCAAGAAAACTATTAGAATTCTTGACTAAGCTATCTTCAGATTATAACATAATAGATAAGTTGTGATATCAACAAAGAAAGTTGTGATATCGAAAAGAAAATTGTTTATTCTTATTTATTGAAGATAATAACAAACATGTCATAATACTCGTAGACATAGTAAAGAGTAAAAATAATCATAGATTGCAAAGTACCTAACAAAGGAAAAGAACCAAACAAAATTTTTACTTGTGTAAGTATTTTTTTTGAATTTAGAGAAAAGAAAAAAAAAAGAAAGAGAGTAAAATTTGTGGATTTTTGTTGGGCGCCAAAAACTGTAATGAAGTGCAGTTTTAAAAAAATAAAAGGAAGTATAGGTTATAAGAATTTTAATCTCTCTCTTGTTGTAAAATAGATGTCCTACCTAATGTTTTAAAGAATTTGCCTATACTGATAATTTCCTATATGGAAGTGGTAACCTTACGGATCCCTAATATCGAAAGTCAAAAGAAGTATATTTTATTAGAGAAATCTAGCCACCATGAAGACTTCCGCAGTAGAGATTGCTTGAAGCTTCCAGAAGCCAACACGTTCACTGGAGAGCTTCTGTACCAGATGCAGACAACCATGGGACACCAGATTTGCTTGTAATTCTCGCAACCAGAAGTAGGCACGACATAGGACACCAGGGTTGCTCGGAATTTCAGCTCCCCGAAGCAGGAATACGGGTCTTGGGGCAGAGTTCCCCAAGAGCTGGAGCTGGCAACCGTCCAGGGAATCTGAAATAATTTGTGGTGAGAAAAGAAAAAGAACAATGAAGGGCCTAAGGTTTGCCCAGTAAGAGATCAAATCGGACCAACTCGTCCAAAATTAAGACTGGGTTAAATTTAGTCACGATAACCCCTCAGGGCATAAGTATACTTGATCTCAGTACTAGTTGTAGAATCAGAATCCAAAAACAGAATCCCGCACCAGGGATGGAAGTCTCCCTTATATACGGATTTTGAAAGTATTCTAGAGCCATTTCTAAAATTCTCTGCAGCCTGAAATTTTGTTCACAGAGCGGAGAGGTCCTATTAATAATATAAAAGACCTTACCCAAAAATACTCCATGTAGTCGAGATTTCCAGGCAAACCTCTACTCACGAAACTACATGGAGACTACAGACGGTCAAATTTGACAACTGTCAAGATTGACAGCGCTTTGTTTACCTAATTTTAAACCAATATTCAAGTAAAACCAATAAGTTATTTCACAATCTAACTACACCAGAAGAATCACAAAAATTTGCTCTCCGATCGATGTAAGTTTCATGCAGATCGAAGAGGTACCAGGAAAATTTATTATTTCCAAAATTAATCCGAAAGCGTCAATCCCGGCACTAGAAGAGCATGAAAGATTCAGCATACGGACCCAAAGAACGCCCGTATGCCGACAAACCAGGAAAACATTGGTTCCTAGCAGGAGAAATCGTGTGAACACGAAAGAAGGAAAATTATAGCAACTTGCCCTAAACATACAAAGTAAAAGAAGGCACCTAACTTTCTACAAGGGCCTAATCTTAGACGAACATCATGCCTCAAAAACGAGATGTGAGAAACATTATCCAAATAAAGAAAAGTAATACATAAAAGTGTGTTATTCAAGCATGTTCAGCTATTAGGAAGCTAAACACAGGAATTACCTATAAAATAGTAAGTCAATAGGTACCCGTAAGGAAGCATATCCTTACAACTGTTACAATCACCCATCCATCAAGGATTACTCTGTACAGCTCTCCGACAGGGCCCTCTCATAAATAAAAAAAAAAAAAAAAAAATATCGTATCTACGATTCCACAGCCTGAACAGTTAGGAGGTGGAGCCTTGCCCGTCAAAAACGCGAACTTCCTTGACGGGATGTGCCCAGAGCGCAGCCTGAGAGCGGCGACCATCTCGCACCTACTCCACTCTTCATTGTTTATCCAGGGTATTTTATTCGATGTTTCTTGTGTATGTTCAGTTAGTTGTTTTATTTTTGTTCTGTTTATTCTATTTATTTTTGGCATTGTGTATTTTATTATTATTGTAGAATGCACAGCGTACCGTGCGTGACGTCACCTGCCGGTCCCAACAGAAAACCAGCGCTGGTTGTTAGCAACCAGCATTACGCTGAGTTGGGATCGGTTTCGTGACAAAGAATAAAGGTGCTCACTATTTGTTATATAAATTTCTTTCTTTTGTATGTAATTTTGTGTGTGTATCATTATTTTTTTGTCTCGTTTTATTTTGTATTGTATTGTATTGTAGGGCGTGAAACAATGGTTTTATACCAGATTCCCTTCTTCTTGGAACGGTGATCGAAATACTCAGTTCACTGAGCATAACATCGCTCTCTAACTAGGTATATACAATAATACAGTCTAAATAGAATGGAGGGATACGCCTTCAACACGGTATGCTTGCTTGTATAACCAAGATATTTACTTTCTCGTTATCACCAACGTTGCAATGTGAAGATATCCACTAAAGTACCACAGACTTGAGAAATATTCAAACTCCAAGATAAGTTTAAGTACAGAGTAAGCTGTGCCGCCACTGTGTCTCGGATTGCCGAGGTACAGACAGCGAGCGAGATATGTTGAAGAGAGTTCCGTGACTCGGTTAATGTAACGTATTTGACGTAATTAATTGATTTTATGTAAGCTAAGACTTCACAAATTGCAATTTCTACGTTCATAATACAAAATTTCGTCTTTAATTTAAACATCATAGCTACGTCTTTAAGTCTGAGTCAAACAATTCAGCTCATAAAAATAATACGCGATTATATAATATTTTCTTGTAATTTTGATTTATAAACTAAAGTACTGAACCGATTTCGATAAAATGTATATGGGACCATTTCTAAAGTATTACCTACCAAACAAAAAAAGAATCATCCAAAGTTCATATTTGGCGGAATAATCGCGTAACATACATACAAAAAAAAACATACAGTCTAATTGATAACCCCCTTTTTTGAAGTCGGTTGAAAAATATGCAGCGCTTTTCTTATTTACTTAACGAAGAATTTGTTTCCGCGTTGCTCCAAATAACAAGGATTTCCAGTTTCAGCAGACGTTGTAATGTTCATTAGTCGACCGGGTATTTAAAGAACTTATACAACAGGTTATACTTATTATACTGCCGCCGAGGTTCTCTATTAGAGTTATTAGTAACGAGGTGAGTATTTATTGCTAACTGCATTAGGTGGCAAATTATAAAAGTAGGTATCTATCTAAGCTAAATACTCGAGGATGGCGGATAGATAATCTTACCTTGGCAATATCTTATTTGCGTTTGATCTCAACGTAAAAAATCAAGGGGCACTGAATAATTAACTGGATTATGCAATAATAAAATACAAACTAATTAATTTGGAGATAGATAGATAGATTAATTCTTTATTGCTCACACCAAAGAAACACATACAAAGGATTAAATAAATTAAATACTAGTGCACAAATAGCGGCCTTATCGCTATTTAAAAGCGATCTCTTCCAGGCAACCTTAGGATGGAGAAAAAATATGAACACTAAAAGACGGGGGGTGCTGTAAAGAAGAAATTCCTACAAATTATAAACATACTTACAATCGAATACTAGTAAATAATATTATAATATTTTATAATAAACTAATACGAGATCTAGCAGATACCGCATTGACTGTTATCAGTTAGCATTTAAGAGAGCTAGATCCTTCGAGACATTTAATGTCATAGAACCAGGTTGTTTAAAGTTGTTGAAATGCACAAAAAGCTACCTGCAAGAAAATTTTCTTTTAATTAGTTTATTTTTTTGAGAAATCTTGTGTGAAAATTCTTAAAAACCTATATTAAACTAAACTCTAAACATATAAGTTGCAGATTTATGCCTGGGGTTTCCTATTGCTCATTTTTATCTAACCTTGTGGTTTGTTTTGGCAGTAAACAAACTGCGATAATTCGCAGTACTGACCTGAACATTGAACAAACATCAGTTGACGCAGGTAGCGTTTTCACACATATTCGTAAGGCAGTGCTATATATAGCGACCTACTTATTTAGTCAAGTTACTTATACTTACAGTTAAGTGGAGGTAACCGCGTTGTGTACTTTTTAGCTCGTACATTGTTTATGACAATGATTGATTACTTGATTGCACCTGCGGGTACGTCCTAACTAAAGTTCAGATTGTGCAAGGTTATTTTTCGCGGGGTATACGTCATGAAATCTTACAAAAATAATTGTAAAAAAATATGTCTAGACTAATATTAAAAATGTTATAATAGGACGGTCTGCACAAGGCCATAATTATTTTTTAAACTAGAGGTCACCCGCGACTTCGTCCGCGTATGGAAGAAATCCGGCCCGCTCCCAAAGTTCACCACGTTTTTACCCGTCTCCCCCAACTTACCCAACCCACCCCTTGAATGAACTAATTGATTGTATAAAAAAAATCTTTACTTAATATGGTGGTGTGTATGCACCTACATATGTTATACATCTATTGTGAGCAAGCCTGTGCGACGCATTCGTGGAGTATTAAAACGGACCCAATACAGAACGGTTGTTTGACTTGTCACCCTCTAGTGGGAGGCCTATCTACGCTACATCATCCGGTTCATGGTCGCCACTCAAGAACCTTAGCTTAGCTTATAATTATATTTTATAGAATCTATGTCTACCTGTTGTATGATTATTTACGGCATAATTACCCGTGAACATGCTGAGAAAAAAACCACCTCCGGTTAGAGAGAGCTTGCTCTGTTTTTGTATTTTTCATAAAATATCCGACTCTATTGTTACTCGAGTATACATTAATTAATGTAAAATAAACCCGCACATAAGAGGAACCTGAACCTTTCATTATCTACGTTGATTCTGCTATAGATGATAATCTAAGTGATGCTGTCATTCTGAAAGGTGCGTCTTAATAAAAATACAAATGCACGCAAAATAATCACCTGCCGGCTCCAACGGAAGACCAGCGCCGGTTGGTTACAACCGGCATCATGATGAGCTGGAGCCGATTTGTGGCAAAAAAATATACAAACATGTAGATGCTAGTTATCTATCTATTAGTATAATTTTGTTCTTTTTCTTTATTTCCGTGTGCTATGTTTTTTTTTGTTGCAAATAATGTAAAGTCTATTGTCTATTGTCTAAATATAATGGCTATAAAAAAAAATAGAATAAAATAGAATATAATTATATTTATTAACATACAGATACATTAATAAATATTTTACTAATAATAAAATATCCTGAATGTTTCTATAATGGACTCAGACTGTAGACTATAGAGTATATTCGTTTATATCATCCACATTACTAAAATATATAGGAGAGAAAATACTAGATTATACTTGACATTTCATTTAAAATTTCAACTTACTGTGACATTTACTAAAATTTAAATAACTATATTAATTTTGATCAATTTTATGTTTTAAATTCTGACATTATTGAATTTTTATAGATGTGATTAATTACTTGTATAAAAATAATGTGTATTTTAACTTTTTAATCATGTGCATAATTATGGGTACCTTAACCTGAAATAAATAAATTTTGAATTAACTATATTAATTTTGATCAATTTTATGTTTTAAATTCTGACATTATTGAATTTTTATGGATGTGACTAATGACTTGTATAAAAATAATGTGTATTTTAACTTTTTAATCATGTGCATAATTATGGGTACCTTAACCTGAAATAACTAAATTTTGAATTTGAATTTGAATTACTTATTTTTATTTATTACAGCCATTCCCTAATTCAATAGTGTAAATCAACTGCATTATTATAAAGATGTAATCATAATAAAGTCTAAGTAGATATAATAATATAGAGTTAATAGCTTAAACCTACTACTAATCATTTTAATTTTGTCACCCATGAAAGATTTTCGGATTCTCATAACACTTCATTAGGCCACGTTCAGCAGCCGTCTCCGATGTCAGCTCCGGCACTGGAGGCACTTTCCTGATTTTGAGCACATTTACCTGTTTGTTTGCTCTCAAGGCCCCAATACTCGCAAGTTCACAAGTTGCAAATAGTCAAGATCATATTATTTATAAGTACCTGGTATAATCTAATACTATAAGAATCTTTGTCTGACTGACTGACTGACTGATTTAATGAATGACAGACCACGCACAGCCTAAGCCGGTGGTCGTACAGACTTGAAATTTGGAGGGTGTATACCTCTTGATGCGTAGGGGTGTACTAAGAAATATTTTTTCGTTATTCCACCCCTAAGGGGAGGAAAAAGGAGGGAATCTTTTCTATGAAACTTCTTTGTTTTTGGACTTTCAGTCCTGAAACTTTGGATTTGGATAATTCATTTAAAATAAAAATGCTTTGTTCAATTTTTTTTTGACAGGGGTGGTTTAGGGGGGTATTGTATAGAAAGTTCTTTGTTTTTGAAATTATAGTGATAGAAATTGATATTTGGGTAGATCATTAAAGGGTGGGTGGGAGAATAAATGTGTGTATGTTGAATTTTGGGAGCGGCCCGAATTTCTTCCGTACCTCTAGTACATTATAATGAGTCAGTGTCGTTTTTTTCAATCGACATCAAAATCCGAAGATTCAGATTTGAGAAAGATTATTGATTATGGTTCGTACATCATTATTAAAACTCGTTATATCCAAATTAAGCAGAACTATTTGTTTGCGGAAATTGTACGCAAGTTGGTAGTTCAACGATTAGCTCAACAAAGCTAACAATACATAAAAACAATTATTTACGTACGTTTTACATAATTCAAATTCATTTATTTCAGGTACGAGACCCATATTATGTAGCAAACACAAAAAAATATAAATAATGATATACTGGCTAGTTGTACTTAAAGACTACTTAGCCAACTACACAAAAAAAAAAAAGAATTGTATCCAGACCGATGAAAGTCGAGAGACAATCCAAATACTCAAACCCACTACCAGTCGGCAGCGTACCCAGCATGCTGGCGGCATTGCCACGCTGGATGGCAATGCTTATGCGTAGTTGTACTTACATACATTGTAGTGGTAGGACTCTATAATTATTGCAGAGTCCGCCTGGGGAAGTACCACACCTTTGCCAGCTATTCAACGGCCAAGCAGTAGCATAGTATACTTAATCTATGGCAATAGTGTGCAGGCAATGCTACCAGATAAATTACTGGGCATAATATTTCAGTGTGACGTGCGCAGTGCAGTGCGGTGCATGGTTTTGTTCGCAAGTTCACATTTCTGGCACTGCTACTTTTATGGGCAAGCGTGATTCTTACCACCAGGCGAACGTCTCGCTCGCTCGTCACTGAATAGCATAAATTATTATTATAGTCATGTTCAAACATTTTTATTTTTTTTAATGAATTACTGATGCTGTTGGCCTCTGATGGCATCTACAGCGTCACCGGACTTTAAAAAATGTATTAATACTTACTGTGATTTAGAGTTACCGACGGCACGGGCGGACCAACGAAAGCAAACGAGATCGAAATAATTATTTTCCATACCCCTCTTTATAGTGCAAAATTGAATCTGCCGGTATCATAAGTGGAAATTTATTAGGAACTTATACGTTGAAGAACGAACCTTATGCAGTAATGGTAGATTGTTTGCTTGGGACCAAACAACAATTTTTACGGCGAGAGTGTTTCATTGAATCCTGAGCGCAGCAAAGTACAAGTCCACAAAGAGTAAGTATTACAGAGTGGTACAGTGAGTATTCAAAGTACACGAGCTTAAAATAGTGTTGCTCCCGAGGTGGACACTCTGCTTTTTATCACCGTCTATGAGAAAATAAGTAAGTGCAACTTATGAATAAGAATAGTACCTACGTTGATTTCATTCTCACTACTAACTCTCATTTCTCACTTTTCATTGAGAAAGTATACACTGAGTTAAAATAAAACAAAGTAAAATCCTAATTTGGGTAAACAATTATACGAACGAAGGCGGAATGCATTTCGCACAATTTTGTTTTTTTTCCTAACTCTTTTTTTTAATTTTTTCTCGCTCCTTCTTTTTTCAAACAGCCTGTTAAGTTGTCCATACAATGTCCGTGGTTAATTTCTTTAGTGATTGGAACTTTTACTAACAATATCCACATTCCAAATTCATACCACTTTTCCAGGAGGAAAAGTGCAGGAGGAAACAAGGCAGAAAAGAGCTTTTTTCTTGCGAGGAAAAAATAAGGTATTTTTGAATAGATGTGATAAAAAGAGTTTTTAAAATTTCTCAGCATTTTCTCGCTGTAGTGAGGTGAAAAGTTGTGTGTTTCACTCGGCAGCAAAGTTATACTCGTTACGCTCTAGGAGTCTATATTTGAACCGGTTCGCTGCAATCCTAGAATCCTTCGCTTGCTCAGGTTTCAATACAAGTACAGACCTACTCGCGTCAAAAAACAACTTTGCAGCCTTGCATAACAATTAGCGAATGCAACGATTTTCTTATTTACTTAACGAAGAATATGTTTCCGCGGTGCTCCAAATAACAAGGATTTCCAGTTTTAGCAGACGTTGTGATGTTGACGAGGAATCTAAAGAACTTGAGTTACAAAACAGTACTCCGGCAATTATGAACTGATATTGTTGTATTTTTTTTGTTAAGTAGGCAATAGGTGGTCCCATATAGATTTTATCAAAATCGGTTCAGTAGTTAGGCTTTCAAATTAAAATTACTAGAAAATAAGAATACGTCATCCAGGTATTCGAAGTTGAAGTCGGTTGTTTTTTTTAAAAGCGTTTTTTAATATTTATTTTTCTTTTTAAATCTTTTACAATTTTTTTTTTTAAAACATTTTATTAAATAGCCTGGGCTTGTCCAATACAATACGATATAGACCGATACTGTTACATTCACCCATCCATCAAGGATTACTCTGTACAGCTCTGCGACACTCGTAAATAAAAAAATAACAAAATTATCGTATCTACGATTCCACAGCCTGAACAGTTAGGAGGTGGAGCCTTGCCCGTCAAAAACGCGAACCTCCTTGACGGGGTGTGCCCGGAGCGCAACCTGAGAGCGGCGACCATCTCGCATCTACTCCACTCTTCATTGTCTATCCAGGGTATTTTATTCAATGTTTCTTGTGTATGTTCAGTTAGTTGTTTTATTTTTGTTCTGTTTATTCTATTTATTTTTGGCATTGTGTTATTGTTATTGTTTTTTGTGTTATTATTGTAAGAATGCACAGCGTACCGTGCGTGACGTCACCTGCCGGTCCCAACAGAAAACCAGCGCTGGTTGTTAGCAACCAGCATTACGCTGAGCTGGGATCGGTTTCGTGACAAAGAATAAAGGTGCTCACTATTTGTTATTTAAATTTCTTTCTTTTGTATGTAATTTTGTGTGTGTATCATTATTTTTTTGTTTCGTTTTTTTTTGTATTGTATTGTATTGTAGGGCGTGAAACAATGGTTTTATACCAGATTCCCTTCTTCTTGGAACGGTGATCGAAATACTCAGTCCACTGATCATAACATCACTCTCTAACTAGGTATATACAATAATACAGTCTAAATAGAATGGAGGGATACGCCTTCAACACAGTATGCTTGCTTGTATAACCAAGATATTTACTTTCTCGTTATCACCAACGTTGCAATGTGAAGATATCCACTAAAGTACCACAGACTTGAGAAATATTCAAACTCCAAGATAAGTTTAAGTACAGAGTAAGCCGTGCCGCCACTGTGTCTCGGATTGCCGAGGTACAGACAGCGAGCGAGATATGTTGAAGAGAGTTCCGTGACTCGGTTAATGTAACGAATTTGTCGTAATTAATTGATTTTATGTAAGCTAAAGCTTCACAAATTGCAATTTCTACGTTCATAATACAAAATTTCGTCTTTAATTTAAACATCATAGCTACGTCTTTAAGTCTTAGTCAAACAATGCAGCTCCAACAATGCTCCGTCCTTAGAAACATCTGTGTATTTATAATGTTGGCCATAATATTGTTCAATGTACCTATCACTCAACTTTTTAATATCTGAAGTATTACAACATCGCTTAGCAGTTGTAATGGTATCTATCGTAGAAATTATAACTGTAAAGTCTAAATCATTTATGCAGTAAAAATAATACGCTATTATATAATATTTTCTGGTAATTTTGATTTATAAACTAAAGTACTGAACCGATTTCGATAAAATGTATATGGGACCACTTCTAAAGTATTACCTACCAAACAAAAAACGAATCATCAAAAGTTCATATTTGGCGGAATAATCGCGTAACATACATACAAAAAAAAACATACAGTCTAATTGATAACCTCCTTATTTGAAGTCGGTTGAAAAATATGCAGCGCTTTTCTTATTTACTTAACGAAGAATTTGTTTCCGCGTTGCTCCAAATAACAAGAACTTCCAGTTTCAGCAGACGTTGTAATGTTCATTAGTCGACCGGGTACTTAAAGAACTTATACAA
This sequence comes from Erannis defoliaria, assembly GCA_905404285.2. Classification (NCBI taxonomy): domain Eukaryota; kingdom Metazoa; phylum Arthropoda; class Insecta; order Lepidoptera; family Geometridae; genus Erannis; species Erannis defoliaria. The sequence continues at coordinate 340,084 of FR990075.1, forward strand.
CAGGTTATACTTATTATACTGCCGCCGAGGTTCTCTATTAGAGTTATTAGTAACGAGGTGAGTATTTATCGCTGACTGCATTAGGTGGCAAATTATAAAAGTAGGTATCTATCTAAGCTAAATACTCGAGGATGGCGGATAGATAATCTTACCTTGGCAATGTCTTATTTGCGTTCGATCTCAACGTAAAAAATCAAGGGGCTCTAAATAATTAACTGGATTATTCAATAATAAAATACAAACTAATTAATTTGGAGATAGATAGATAGATCAATTCTTTATTGCTCACACCAAAGAAACATACATACAAAGGATTCAATAAATTAAATACTACTGCACAAATGGCGGCCTTATCGCTAAAAGCGATCTCTTCCAGGCAACCTTAGGATGGAGAAAAATTATGAACACTAAAAGACGGGGGGTGCTGTAAAGAAGAAATTCCTACAAATTATAAACATACTTACAATCGAATACTAATACATAATATTATAATATTTTATAATAAACTACTACGAGATCTAGCAGATACCGCATTGACTGTTTTCAGTTAGCATTTAAGAGAGCTAGATCCTTCGAGACATTTAATGTCATAGAACCAGGTTGTTTAAAATTGTTGAAATGCACAAAAAGCCACCTGCAAGAAAATTTACTTTTAATTAGTTTTTTTTTTGAGAAATCTTGTGTGAAAATTCTTAAAAACCTATATTAAACTAAACTCTAAACATATAAGTTGCAGATTCATGCCTGGGGTTTCCCATTGCTCATTTTTATCTAACCTTGTGGTTTGTTTTGGCAGTAAACAAACTGCGATAATTCGCAGTACTGACCTGAACATTGAACAAACATCAGTTGACGCAGGTAGCGTTTTCACACATATTCGTAAGGCAGTGCTATATATAGCGACCTACTTATTTAGTCAAGTTACTTATACTTACAGTTAAGTGGAGGTAACCGCGTTGTGTACTTTTTAGCTCGCACGTTGTTTATGACAATGATTGATTACTTGATTGCACCTGGGGGTGCGTCCTAACTAAAGTTCAGATTGTGCAAGGTTATTTTTCGCGGGGTATACGTCATGAAATCTTACAAAAATAAATGTAAAAAAATATGTCTAGACTAATATTAAAAACTAGAGGTCACCCGCGACTTCGTCCGCGTATGGAAGAAATCCGGCCCGCTCCCAAAGTTCACCACGTTTTTACCCGTCTCCCCCAACTTACCCAACCCACCCCTTGAATGAACTAATTGATTGTATAAAAAAATCTTTACTTAATATGGTGGTGTGTATGCACCTACATATGTTATACATCTATTGTGAGCAAGCCTGTGCGACGCATTCGTGGAGTATTAAAACGGACTCAATACAGAACGGTTGTTTGACTTGTCACCCTCTAGTGGGAGGCCTATCTACGCTACATCATCCGGTTCATGGTCGCCACTCAAGAACCTTAGCTTAGCTTATAATTATATTTTATAGAATCTATGTCTACCTGTTGTATGATTATTTACGGCATAATTACCCGTGAACATGCTGAGAAAAAAACCACCTCCGGTTAGAGAGAGCTTGCTCTGTTTTTGTATTTTTCATAAAATATCCGACTCTATTGTTACTCGAGTATACATTAATTAATGTAAAATAAACCCGCACATAAGAGGAACCTGAACCTTTCATTATCTACGTTGATTCTGCTATAGATGATAATCTAAGTGATGCTGTCATTCTGAAGGGTGCGTCTTAATAAAAATACAAATGCACGCAAAATAATCACCTGCCGGCTCCAACGGAAGACCAGCGCCGGTTGGTTACAACCGGCATCATGATGAGCTGGAGCCGATTTGTGGCAAAAAAATATACAAACATGTAGATGCTAGTTATCTATCTATTAGTATAATTTTGTTCTTTTTCTTTATTTCCGTGTGCTATGTTTTTTTTGTTGCAAATAATGTATAGTCTACTAGCTTTTGCCCGCGGCTTTGCCCGCGTAGTAATGTTGAATACTGGAATTCGGTTAAATCGGGGCCCAACTCAATTGAATCACTAAAATACGTATATTAATGCATTTTTTCCAAACCGCTTGCAAGTCTTTAAGTTTGCTTGAGGATGACCAAATTTAATATTAAAAATTAATTTAGCAGCTTAGGCTGTACAGTATCTATAATAATTATGTCCGTCAAACAGTCGTCTGCGTGGACCTACAAAAAAATAGCCTATGTCCGTTTCCGAACCTTATGCTATAACTACCTATCCAAAAATGCAGCTCCATCTGTTCAGCCGACCAATAAATACGCCCATCCCCGTCCCCATTCCCAGCCTCATCCCTATAAGCGGCCCCTTCCCCATCCCGATACCAAATGTCATTTTAATATGAACACGCCCATCCCCGTCCCCATCCCCGTTCCCTCCCTCATCCCCATCCCGAACCCCATCCTCACCCCATCCCATCCCCACCCCATCCCGATTTCAACTTTCATCTTAATATGGACACGCCCATCCCCGTTCCCAGCCTCGTCCACATCCACATCCCATCCCCACCTGTCCCCACCAAATCCCCACCCATCCCCACCCAATCCCCATCCCCACCCCATCCCATCCCCATCCCGATACCAATTGTAATCTTAATATTAACATGCCTATCTCCGTCCCGTCTCCGTTCCCAGTATCATCGCCACCCCCACCCCCACCCCATCCCCACATCTATCCCCATCCCTATACCAAACTTCATTTTAATATGTACAGCCGTTACAAAGTTAAGGAGAAACAAACGTACTATCACTAAAACTTAGTTTTTTTTTATACTAACGGGAGTTGATTTTGAAAAAACTGTGACACCCGTATCTTCTTATTTTTATAGTAGAATATGTATACCAAGTTTTTTATCAATCGAACCAGAGAATAAAAAGTTTCATACAAACTTTAACACCCCATTTAACCCCCTTCGGGGTTGATTTTCGAAAAATCCTTTCTTAGTGGGCGTTTACACCTCTCCGAAAACATACCCTCCAAATTTCAAGTCTCTACGTTTAGCGGTTTGGGCTGTACGTTGTCTATATGTCAGTCAGTCAGTCAGTCAGTCAGTCAGTCAGTCAGTCAGTCAGTCAGTCAGTCAGTCAGTCAGTCAGTCAGTCAGTCAGTCAGGACAAAGCCTTTTATAGTTATAGATTAAAAAATAATTTAGCAGCTTAGGCTGTACAGTATCTATAATAATTATGTCCGTCAAACAGTCGTCTGCGTGGACCTACAAAAAAATAGCCTATGTCCGTTTCCAAACCTAATGCTATAACTACCTATCCAAAAATGCAGCTCCATCTGTTCAGCCGACCAATAAATACGCCCATCCCCGTCCCCATTCCCAGCCTCATCCCTATAAGCGGCCCCTTCCCCATCCCCATCCCGATACCAAATGTCATTTTAATATGAACACGCCCATCCACGTCCCCATCCCCGTTCCCTCCCTCATCCCCATCCCGAACCCCATCCTCACCCCATCCCATCCCCACCCCATCCCGATTTCAACTTTCATCTTAATATGGACACGCCCATCCCCGTTCCCAGCCTCGTCCACATCCACATCCCATCCCCACCTGTCCCCACCAAATCCCCACCCATCCCCACCCAATCCCCATCCCCACCCCATCCCATCCCCATCCCGATACCAATTGTAATCTTAATATTAACATGCCTATCTCCGTCCCGTCTCCGTTCCGAGTATCATCGCCACCCCCACCCCCACCCCCATCCCCACATCTATCCCCATCCCTATACCAAATTTCATTTTAATATGTACAGCCGTTACAAAGTTAAGGAGAAACAAACGTACTATCACTAAAACTTAGTTGTTTTTTTTTTATACTAACGGGAGCTGATTTTGAAAAAACTGTGACACCCGTATCTTCTTATTTTTATAGTAGAATATGTATACCAAGTTTTGTATCAATCGAACCAGAGAATAAAAAGTTTCATACAAACTTTAACACCCCATTTAACCCCTTTCGGGGTTGATTTTCGAAAAATCCTTTCTTAGTGGGCGTTCACACCTCTCCAAAAACATACCCTCCAAATTTCAAGTCTCTACGTTTAGCGGTTTGGGCTGTACGTTGTCTATATGTCAGTCAGTCAGTCAGTCAGTCAGTCAGTCAGGACAAAGCCTTTTATAGATATAGAAGAAGAAGATGTTATAATAGGACAGTCTGCAAAAGGCACAAAGCCATAATTATTTTTTAAACTAGAGGTCACCCGCGACTTCGTCCGCGTACGGAAGTAATCCGGCCCGCTCCCAAAGTTCACCACGTTTTAACCGTAAAAGTAAAAAGTATTGTAACAGTTATCTGGGCTATAGATGGCATTGTGTGAAATGTCCACCAATTTTATTTAGTTTATTTAAATTTTTTAACCCTAAAATTTTAAAATGTACTACTGTCGTTAACCATCATCATCACCCGCCAGAAGACATCCACTGCTGTACGAAGGCCTCTCCCTCATTAGGAAAGGGTGGCAACCCTTTCTTAAAGATAAGCCCCCCAGGCGTCTGTCGTTAATGCAGAACTAATGTTTAAAACAATATAGAGCTCTAAGTAAATAAAAATGTATCGTAAATGTAACTGTGCATTCGAAAATTTTATAAATGTATCTATTATTATTATTATTATTATCAGCCTATTCCGTCCCACTGCTGGGCAAATGCCTCTCTATCCTCCTCCCACTCTTCTCGGTTTAAAGCTTTATGAGCCAAAAATGTGATTTTGTACATTATTAATTTAAAAAAATGCGAATTATGCGGGATTATTAACTAAAAAAGACGTAAAGCAGCATAGCGCCCTTAAGTATATGTAAACGTTTATTGAATGGATACAAGGCTTATGAATAGAAATCTTTATGAATGGAATGTTTCCGATAATTGAGATGTAATTCTACCAAACACGAAATGTAATTATTGCAAGTATATAGTTATATATCTGTGGTACGTATTATTAGAGCAGAAACAAATTTATCACAAATTTTAAAGTATTTCATTATGAGTATCTACCTACTTGTGATGGTCCCTTAATAGTTTGTAGTCGGTTGCTTTTTTTAAGGCCGGCCGCATACGACGAGAAAAACCGTAATAAAAACCGTCCGGTTTCACCCGAAGGCGCTCCGTGCATACATTTTGTACTAGGTCCCGCACACCGTAAGAAATTTCTCGAGACGCCCGTCTCGCTCGCACCAGTTAATTGTCCGCAGTGTGTTGCGGTCGTACGGTGCCGGACCGGTGCCTGACGGAAGCCGTGCCGAATGCGTGTGCGGACAGGCTAAACGATCGTCTAGAGATATTTTATAAAATACAAGTTTTTTATAAATATCTACTTACCTAAGATCCTCACTGTATTATTTGTCATGTATGTTTGCATTAAATATGTATTATTAATATCTGTATTTATGTTTTATTTATAATTGTGTATTATTATATTACTATAAAAAGCATTAAGTTTTTTTTTTAAATAATATCATTTAAAGTGTTTATGCTACAAACACATCTTTTTTAAATTCTTTCCTTCCCATGCTAAAAAAAATGTTTTATACAACATGATGTTTATAATTAACATGTCATGCCCAATGAAAACAAACACATAATGTACCTGGTGGGAAAGGATTGATTATTTCCAGCACATAATAAACGCTCACATACACAACCAACAGCTGTGTCTTTAAGTAAACTTTAAGTAAAGTTTATTATAAAACAACATAATAGAGTTCTATGTTCAGTCATTATAATAAGGTCCGGTAAAACAAGCGACTTCAATTTCTATTATTTACATAATTATAAATGACGCCTTTTTTCCAGTTATCATGATTTAAAAACCGAACTACTGAACTGATTTTGATAAAATTTCTATGAAAAATTGAAATCATAATATTCTATATAAAAATAAATAATTTTCCAAATCGGTTTGTAAATGAAGGACGAGGTAACAAACATACAAAATACAGAACCGATACCGAACCAAAACTGAATTGACCAACCGAACCGAATTGGATTTGGAGTTTTCCGAATTGTAACTGAATTGAGAACGTCCTCCTTTTTAAAGTCGGATAAAAATAATAATATAATATAATAAAACCTATAGGAAACCTATATAATATATATAGTATATAATAATATATATATATCCCTAAATATATAGGTAACCTATATAATATATAGGTTCCTTGTTTCTATTTCCTTTTCAATTTATTAGTTGTAGTGCACAGAAAACAAGAAAAACGATAGATTCTCCCAACTGACGACAATTTTCGATCTCTACATTTTTCACTTGCTACGGAAATACTTTATAAGAAGAGGCTGCCATAGTAGCTTATTTTTGCCACTCGTGCTAATAACCTAGGTTACTTTGTTTGTTGTTAACCACTCCCTTATTCATAAACATGGAGTACCTTCGGAATAGTTAATCCGTGTTTTGTCTCAAAGGTTTGTTTCAAATTTGTAGCTCGGTGAATAATGACAAAAGACAGATTCACTATAAGTAGTTAATAATAATAAATATATTATAATATTATTGAATTCTATAACTATATCTATGTAATATAATACTACATACCTTTTGAAAAAGCGCAAGGGTTCGAAGGTTCGTTTTCGCGCGTCAATTGGTCGCCCTTGTCATAGTCCGTCACTAACTGAATAGTTCTAGATTGTTCCGGTACTGATTGCAAGCTTCCTATGGTTGCGTTTGGAATCTGCACGTGCATCCTGTTTTTATGAGAGCGATGTTATACGTGGGCCTGGGTATGTCCTTAAACTGCAACCAGACTCACCGGAGGACGGGCAGCAGCGTCCTCTTGGTAACGGTGGTGAGCATTCTGCGATCCCCAAGCCACCTGTCATGGGGATTATGGCAACACCCTTCTATAGAGGGGGAGGCTTTCGTCCAGCAGTGGACGTTTTATGGCTGACGACGACTCGCCTGTATGCATCTCTAGGCACTCAGCATGTGATACTACCTTAAAATATACATATAATTTGCATTTTAAATACCAATTATTATTTTTCACTAAAAGTTTTTAACACGATTAAGTTTGCGTTTGACCTTGTCTGTTGGTTAAATACCTATACCATTATCTAATAACTTTATTTGTCGTAGTTATATGAAGATTATCTTAAAATTTTAATAATAGCTTGCATTTTAATTACTTATCACCATGTATTTTTTTATAGAAATCTTCAGGTATAAGTGTAAATAGTTAAATAACTATTGTACTTACATAATGAAATATTTGATAGTTAAAATGTTTAAATTGTGTTTCATTTCTGTACCTAAAGGATTGTTCTTTCAGGGTTGCTGGGCACATTCCGCACCAGGTGACTTAGCAGTAACATAAAATATCCTCACACTTCTTTTGTTTGGTACAAACGACGCCAATACATCCTTTACTGAAACTATTCTAACTGTGCTTTTTTTTCTTCATTTAAGCATCGCACTTTGTGCATTCTCCCAGTATCAAGTAAATGCATTTAAAAAAAAATAGTATCAAGTTAAGTAAGTCATAAAATCGCAGTTAATGGTCACACCAAATATGTCACATCACAGTCAAGTCAAAGTCATGCCATAGTAAAGTTGTGGCGACTTTACTATAATAATGTTTATAAGGAGTTTTGCAAACAACACGAAAAGACATGACATGTTTCACCACATTATATCACTTGCCCACGCTCGTGCATGTAATTCAACACCGAATAAAACACCACCGTTTTTAATTATTAATTCGCGAAAAAACACAAGATTTAAGAAAATAATAGAATGCAGTGACATGATTTTTCCGCGTTCCCGTCGCAAACCCATTTTGACTGTATGTATCTTCTTTTAAACGTAAAAGGAACTGGGGCCGTACCACGAACCGACCGTATTACGAGGCCAAATAGCCTCAGCTGCTGACGCTGTGCGACCGCGAACCGTATTGCGGAGAGATAAAATTCATACTTGCGCAGCATCAGCTGCTAAGCCTATTCGGTCCTGCAATAAGGGTTCGTGGTACGGCCCCTGCAGCCTGCAGTCAGCTTGGGAGATTTAGCTAAAAATGCTATAGGTATCACGTTATGCGACAGAGTTCGAAATACCGAGATGCGACGCAGAGCCACAGTGTAAGACAGTGGATCTCGTATAATTGAATTCAAGTGGCGTTGCGCCGGACAAAATTGGCGGCGCTAACCAGGAAAGAATGTAGAAAGAGGGAGCAGACTTATCCCCTGCCCCGCCCTTCAGTGGACTGAATAAGCTGTCATTTAATTAATGCTTTCAATTTCTCTCTAGTTGACCATAAAAAACTTACAGTTAATTCTGACGGAACCGGGTAAAACCGAGGATCCGGTTCCGAATGCATCCCAGAACTGGGTATCAAAAATCTGGAACTGAGACAGGTTCTACGTGCCCTATCTGCAGGGCTAATATGAATTATTACTTCAGCCCCTTGTCCTGTAATTATCTTACTCACGCTTCTGGATCGTAAAACAAACTCCAGATTAAAACTAGTCTAGTCGAGATTTCTTTAAAATTAGATCAGGAAAAATACTCGTAAAATCGGAAAGTCAAAGAAGCTCGCCGGCTGAGGATGAAGGATGATGGATGGCGACCATTACGCGCCGATCTCCGGCCTTGCTGTCCCCTTGTGATGTCAACTGATTTCAAACTTCGAAGAACCAACTTTTCGATCGAAGCGATGACCATTCGTCATAATATTATTATTAGCTGTTTCGTCGTTATTCCTGATAGTTCACATTCATAATAGGTCACGATGGGTTACTGCTAAATGAATTTGGTCGAACAGGTAGATAGATAGGTAGGTAGATTATGTCTAGTAGTTTATTTGGCCCGATGGGTAGGCTTTGCCATTCGTGAGAATTTTCGCCAGCAAGCTGGGTGCGCTGCCGACTGGTTAAGGACGTAAAGGACGTGAGCTATTGGATTATCTCTAGTCTTGCATCGGACATTTTAAACAATACGATTTTAACAAAATTAAAAATTATTTTTGTGTTAGGCCTTGTCAGCTTAGGTAGTTAGACCATAATACTTACTAGGTAAGTGCCTGTTTTGTTTAAATGAATAAAGGAACTTGTCTAAAAGTACCTCACTCCCAAGAAAAATATAAATTTGAAAATAGATAATTGTGTTGACGAAGATACTTACGAAACTACAACGTTTTTATTATTAATAGCTTAGATTATTAATTATTATGATGGTACGGTCAACATATGTCGGGCGTGCCACCGTCCCGGAGAATCTCTCCGACATATAATTTCCGGTTGTTCGCATCTTGCTAACGGCGAGTATTTGCACAGGCATAACCAAGTGGCCAGGATCATCCACCAGCAACTTGCTCTTCAATACGGCCTTGTCGAGTCAGAGGTGCCGTACTACAAGTACGCACCAGCTCCAGTTCTCGAGAATGGTCGTGCTTTGCTCTACTGGGACCGCTCCATCATCACGGACAGGACTATTGTCGCCAATAAGCCTGATATCGTGATGGCGGATCGGTAATTATTATTATTATTAGCAAGTTTATTATACCTGTCATTCATAACTTTTGTTTTTTTCCTCCCGCTACGATTATGGCGTCTCACAGTCTATAATTATGATGTTCCAAATATTGTAGAAGTTTCGGTATTATCAATTCAAACTAGTCACATCAGATCAAACAAAGCAAGACACGGACAAGTGTAAGTCATGCTTTGATATAGTAATGGAGAATTTAGAAGCTTTTGTAATTATTGATTTGTAAAACAAAAAACCTTCTACTACATCAAGTTTATTTCTTGCACGTTCAGGCAGGTAATCGAATATCTAATAAGCTATATATCAATGTAGGTAAATGTTGAATGTACAAAACTTATTTTAGGAAAGTAAAGATATTATTATTATGTGACGTCGTGACTTGTATTAAAGTTAGCGGCGACTACTTATACTTACCTATTTTGTTAAATTTCCTCTTATTTTGTAAGTTTTCTTCCACGTACAAGTCCGCGCTCGACCAATACTCGGCTAACGGTAAACGACGCGACGCGACGGTGCGGTCGAAGAGAGGTTATTCAATGTGCGTGCGATAAGAAGTTCTGCACTGATGTCCTGTTCGGGGCGTATTGGGCATTGTGCTCACGTCACCCGAACCAACCTTGCTCGTTGAAGTGTTGGAGCGAGGCTCTGGGCCGCTGGCATGGCATAGTAGCTCAACATTGAAGTGTGGATGATGGTGCGAAGTAGTCAAGGAGTTGCAATGACATGGTTCGAGATCAAGCCTCTATGTGTGACAAAAAAGACAATTTGTCATTGATCTAAATGCTAGAGTAGGTACGCATTTTGTAGTTGTACAAAACTTGTCTTCGATTTCTCATACATGGAAAGTACGCTTGAATTTACTCGATGAAAACAGAACTGTCCGTCCCTGGGAAACGTTTTTTTTTTTTTTAAATATTTTATATAATGATGCTTGCGTTTGACTGCCATCTCGTCTGATGATAAACGAAGATGCAGTCTACGATGGAGCACGCTTGCCTAGAAGAAACCGATTCACTCGTGATTTGAAGACACCCAGATTTAATTTAGATTATAACTATCGGGAAACACCCACTCGGGCAGCGCTACCCACTGTTTAGCAGTTCGAATAAAGAAAGTGGAATCAAACCGTTTCGTACGAGTTTTTGGTATATCTATCAACCATAAAACGGTGTCACTTTTTCGAGGTCCTAGCCGTCCGATAGAAGAATGAGCTGGGGGGAATAAGATCATGCAAATCTGAAATGTATCCGATAAAATACCGATAGGCTAGCTACTTTTCGATGATGGTCGAGGCTTTGTAGCTTGGTCCGAACTAGACAGTCATTGCCAATGATTCTCCTGGCACGTTTCTCGAATCACCCTGCAGTAATCCCCCCCCCCCCCTTTCCCTGCAGTTTTTTTTTTTTACTATGTGAGCCATGCCCCAACTTGTTATTCAGACTGTTAAATCGCGGCGAAAAAATGTAACTATAAAATATTGGCTGGTAGAATGCTCGGAGGAACTAGCTCTCGCTGGGTATATAATCAAAGGTAGAATGCCACAGAAAATAAAAACATAAAAAAGGTGGGAAAGTGGCAATTCGATCTTCATTTGTTTTGTCGAGTGCTCATTATTTACGATACTACTAACTTATTTTTATTTACTTTCCTCATACACGACATACAAAGCAGTGTGTTTAAATCGGGCGAAAGACTTATTTTAGGCACTTGACCAATTGGATTCTCGCTACGCTCGTGCGCCAAACCATTTTGTACCTAAGTTAAGTAGGTCACTTTCACAGTTTCACCCCTTGTACGAGTATAATAATCTACTATTTCTATGATCTAAGGACTCGTCTAAATTCTTATGAAATTGAGTTGGGTATTGTTTTAATTTTAAATCTACACGTTTGCATGTGGGAAACACATGAAAGAAATGAAAATTGAATTTGTATTGACTTGAAGCCAGGCCTCCTCCAGATCACCGCGTCACGCATTGATATATTCTATTTGTCAAAATGAGTAGGTAGTTGTCTTTACTTTGATAAGGTCTACCTAGCTCAGCTTACCAACCTATCACCACAGAATAATACATATACCATTTTTCCTAACTTGCTTGCGTTATGCGTAGTGCCATTACCTACGCATAGTTTTTTTACTGTAGAAAAGACGGTTTTCCCAGTCGCAGGCGCTCGTTCCGGTCGGAAAGCTTTTGCATTGTTAACAATAAAAAAAATCTCACGCACTTGATAATAAAATATTTAGGCAACAAACTTATTACAACCGTTAATTAAAAGATTGTTTTATTATTGTTGAAGATTTATTAACCGGATACAATTATCACACTTAACTAAGAATTAAGCAAGTACTAAGTACATAGGTATCTAAGTACTATTACTGCTTTAAATTTAATGATGCATGATACTTGATACTATGATAGTTGATGAATGTATGATGAATAAATGATTATTATTATTATGCACATATTTATTTGATTTCTAAGATGTTTAAGTTTTTTACATTTGATGTATAATGTGCATATAAAAATACATATTATAAAAAACTTAAAAACTAGGGTGCCGCCAGCAGCGGGGCAGGGCTCAAGCTGCCGGTGGTTAGGGCTGCAAAGTGAGGAACCTCCTGACAATGCGTGCCGTGTCAAGGACCACTTCCTTTATTATTATTAAGTGTAAACTAATGTTATACATTCTATATCCTGAACGAAGTGTTCTTAAAGCTTGCAATGGCGTAATAACATAAAGATAAAATATCATCTAGGTACACACTAAAGCCATCAGTGTTTACGGCGGCGACCCGAGACGGCGCAGCCGGGTTGTGCTGTTAGACTTTATAAACATTGATGCCGTCAAGATGCATCTCATGCTCTTCGCCGGCTCGCTGGCTTGCGCTCCGGCTCACTTAGTTCCTCTCTGGCTTGCATCGAGATAATGATTTGTGTCATTTTACATAATATGATGCAACAGCTCTCGTGTCGCCGCAGAGTTGTTCCGGCTTGCAGCACTGCAGTCTAAGCCCGCCGGCACTAACCCGACGAGTTTTGTGTGTAGACGCTTTTAAATGTACAATCTCGTCCTTTATAAGTGACCATAAAAAATAATACACAATCTCGTCCTTTATAAGTCACCATAAAAAATAATACTTTCTAATTAAATATTTACATTATAGTTACCTACTACACCCAGTGCATTCATCCAAAAGCTAAAAATGTGAGATTAAAAAAAATTAAAATAGGACTGTGTCGACTTTAACACATCATTATTTATGTGTGGCGAATTAACTTTGGGGCGGGTTTACAATGAGCCGCCAATTACCTACCTACCCGTACGTAATTACAATTACATAATAATTATAATTAGGTACACCTTCAGTTGTTAACTAGATCTATTAATTCTAATTCCTGGCATGACCATTGTTTAACATCGAACAATCGTTTTATTTTAATTAATTAGTATCAATAAATTTAACTAAGCATCTCTATTATTTAATTAGATAAATGTGTTCTGCTACAATTATCATTTATTTGTTAGGTTTAATTGAATGTTGCAGTCCAAGACGCTGAGTGACGACTCTGAAACAAATTAAAAAAATTATTAGGTGGATATTGAAAGAAAAAGTGTAAACTTAAAATACTGAGTACGTAGCTCTGGCAGATGTACTCGAATAATAGATCCAGAACAGGCTTATGCTAGGGCTTCACCTGCGTGACGCTTTACGTCCAGTTATCGGAATAATTAACGTGCAATAAATAATACATTAAGCAATGCGCTACATGGGCGGCCACACTATCATTTGACTTTGAATATCACCTAACGTCTAACGACATTAATAATGCCACTAGCCCATTAGCGTGCTAACACCCGGCCATATCTGCGTACTGTATCAAATATCGCGCTAAATAATGGCATTACACGCAGGTGAAGCCCTACAAATATAAATAGTTTATTGATAACACCAAAGTTACAAGTCAAATTTAATTTCAAGTATGTCACATAAAAATAATCACTTACTAAAATGAAATAATAATTACAAGCACTACTACTGTTACTAGCATTGGGCTTCTACTTTCTGTATTAATAAGATCCTGTTTGAGGCTACATTCTTTGATACAACAAAACAACAACATAAGTATAATATGTATTTTCATTTGCCGCCGACCATACAGCGAGCGGGTAAGAGATACATCTCATTCTTGTAAACATTTAAAAAATCATATAAATTGCGTTTCTGCGAAGGAAAACTTGGGGAAGAAACCTACGTGTGTGTGGAGAAGAAATATAATGGTGCTTGTGAACAGGACAGCTCGCACCGGCCCTGTGCGGACAAATATATTCGTCGAGGACAGGTCAGCAGGCAGCACAATTAAATTATAATGTTATGGGCGATGCAGTAGTTAAAAGATCATTTTTAAGCTATACCGTCCACAGTAACATCACGTACGGGTTGAAGCTGTGGGGCCGCGTTGCCGATCGGAACAGAGCCTTTGTCATGCAGAAACGAGCCATACGTGCTATATGTGGTGTCCAGAACGACGTCTCATGCGTAGAGCTATTTAGGGAACTTCAGATACTGCCCTTGCCGTGTGAGTTTATTTACCAGATAGCCCTATTCACCCATGTAAACCTAGAATCGTTCCAACGTAGGCGTTCACAGCACGTTAGATTTACGAAGCAATAAAAGGAAAGACCGACTGATAACCCCGTTACACCGTCTCGTCAAGTCGGAGAGGTCAGTGTATATTTTGGGACCCGCGATCTACAACCGTATACCAGCTTCCCTTCGGGATGCTCCTTCCACCGGGTGCTTCAAAACCAAGCTCAGAGCGTGGTTACAAGTATATAGATTATGATTATTTACTGGATTTCAAGTTGTGCATCACTCGTCGGCATTCAAAGTCAATTTACAAACGCCGCCATTCTCTTTGTGCCAGTACTGCCAGTGCCGAAGACAATTTTTATTGAAAGTAGAATCTGATCGTGTAAGGCGCAGGACACACTGAACTGGTGTCGGGCACGGGCGGCATACCGACCCATTAAAATTAACCTTTAGATAACCTTTATTTAAAGGTTGGCAAAATTTATTCAAGTAAGTACTTTTGTTGTAGCCTACTAATAACTACTAATAATACACTATTAATGCATGCGAAGAAAGTGTGTAATTGATGTTTTGTTTGCTTGGTGCTGTTTCGCGCAGCAATGGAACAACGAAACATGAACATAGATAACGGAGACTGGCATTTGTATGAAGAGCAGCTCGGAAAACAAGAATCGCAAGGTCACCGTTCGATACGAATAAAACTTATGACACTTATGACACTAGTACAGTAGGTAGGTGAGGAAATGCAACATGTATGTTGGTAGATGATACGCCGTTCACTTAGGTAAAGTACCTACATCAATACGAATGTTACGCTCTATATACTTGGAAATACTGACAGAAATTATGCCCTTCACATTATTTGTAGAATATATAGTAGTTAATAATGCATATAACAAGTATACAGATGATAGTACATTACTCACCTAGGGAGCAAACATGAGATATGAGGCTTCTTTACTTGCTCCCGAGGTTTTTATAAAAAAAAACGTGTCGCTGCGGGGAGGAAGTGGTTCCTTTTGGAGTTTACGTACGTACTGATTGTAAAAATGTATACCACTGCATTTTCGGAGATTAAAAACATTCTGAGGAAACCTGGATTCGTCCGCAGAAGAAATTCAATAGCGTAGGTATAATATGTGAACCCGCCAATCAGCAACTGACCAGCATCGTGGAGCATCCCTCTGTCGCTCTTCTTCGTTAGCCTATGCACAGCAGTGGGATGGCTGATGAAGTGCGATGTGGAAAGTTAATTTAATATGCAATTATTGGTATGATGCTTTTCGAATATCATATACACCAACGGAGCGGTTTCAATTAACATTATTACAATAATTTATTTATTTATTATTACGATTGGGTTTTTATTGACTCGGAAGGTATGAAAAATAGAGTATGAGATTTTGGCGGAAACGCAAAAAAGCATGTCGCTACAATGTATTATTTACCAAAAGTTTGGACTTTCGAGTGTTAATGCATAAAAATGGTGGCATTTTATTTATCGAATGCCGCACACACTCGAATAAAGAAGAATAATGTTGAATATTCACCCCAGGATGAAGTCTGTATTCGTCTTGAGCGGCTGTTAAGCTTAAACCCCCGAGCGTAGCGAGGGACTAACTAAGAGACTCTAAGAGTCCCCCGGTACTCTCAGGGTCCAATATGCCGCCCGTGACGTAAGACATTGCTTTATCCGCTTGGTGCATAATCAACTATTCCGTTATGGATGGGTTGTTAGCTATACTAAAGTAAGTGAGTGTGCTGTCCGCGAGACTATAAAGTCATCGGTCATCCCGATAGAGAGCTGATTCCTTCAAGGTCACCTTGCATTGCTCCGCGGGCAGCTAGGCTAGTGTCAAGTATAGTATACATATAAACGACCCTATTTAGTCTCGTGGCCGTGAAGAGCTAGTCCAGTCCGGTCACGGTACAGAGGCGCGGGCGCCGGCGCCGTTCGCTGTTACTTCTCGAACTTTCCAGATCAACCTGCGCAATACCTTCCACTTGATGCAAAGGAAACGTTCACCGACCTCTTCGAGGAATTTTCCGTTGGCTTTCATAGACATACAGTACATACAGTACCTACCTATTTAAACATGAGGCGCAAATTTAGATAAACTGGTGGATTGTCAACAACACAAAAAGTAAATTATGATTGACATTAATAATATTGAGATGGAGTAGCAACAAAACCAGTACTAGTATATTATTATTTGCTGTGAATATTTGAATCAATTCCTTTGAATTAGTTTTTATTTACGTAATATTATAAATACATTTAGATATAAAATACTAGAGGTCCCCCGCGACTTCGTCCGCGTACGGAAGAAATTCGGCCCGCTCCCAAAATTCACCACTATAAATCATCCCGAGCAAATATTTTTACCCCAATGAGGTAGTTAGCTAGCCGAGTACTAAAGAGTGCTCTACGACCATAAGGTCGACTCGAAAGTCGACCACCAACTTCAAGTCCTACTTGCTCCGGGGTCTGGCGAAGTTCAAGGGTGCGATCCTCTCACCAGCGGGGCTATCATGTAACTTTTCGGGATCGCGATTCGGATACGAGTTGTCAAAAATAGACACTTGTCACTGTCACTGCCAAAACTCATTTGACCTTAATTTGCTTAACTTAATTAAAGGAAATCAATGCATTTGTTCGATAACGATAGCAAGAGAAATCCCTCCGTGATACTGTGAGGCTGTGACAGTGACAAGTGACATTTATAACAAATCGCGATCCGAATCGCGATCCCGCACAGTTACATGATTAACCTGCAGATTTCTGGCCTAAGGGGCTGGTATTCCGACGCTACTGAAAACCGAAGCAACACTGCCAGGATAATCTCAGCCAAAATAGTGTTAAGATTATTCAATAATAATAATCTTATGTACGTTGGTCTGTAAGGTATTTATAATGTGGACCCGTGTTTTTAAGTAATTTTTGTTGCCTGACAATACACGATTAGATTACTATTATTATAAGATTCCCTCACGATGTTTTTCTTCACCGGTAATTCAACCGCTCCAGCTATTAGTTGGCCATCCCACCATCACTAAGTAGTACGATCCGCTACAAATATTAATAATTCAAATGTACGAAAAAGGGCCCATCTTAATTAGTCATACTGCGAAGGATTTCCGCCGGTAAGTCCTACATATCCGTTCATAAACAAAACGGCTGCTTTTAAGTTTTAATTATAACAACATCTTTTAAATCGTTTTTTTTTAAGAAACTTTGAAAGAAGTCAGGAAATCAGTTCATCAAATCTAGTAGACGTTTTTCACGCTACAACTTATTTAATATTAATATGAGGAGTTTTTAAAACAGATTAAGTATAGATTTAAGAGATATCTTTGAACAATCACTAAAATTATTATAATTATTTAGATTTCACTAATGTTTTAAATACTATCTTAAAAAGGGTAGACGTTTACCAAATACTGATTATCATTATCATCAACCCGGAGACGTCCACTGCTGGACGAAGGCCTCTCTCTTAATAGGGAAGAGTTGCCATAATCCCCACGTTTGGCAGGTGGTTTGGGGATTGCAGAATGCCCACCGTTATCAAAGAGGACGCTGCTGCCCTTCCTCCGGCAGTTCTGGATGCAGTTTTAGGACATAACCAGGTCCAATAAAAATCAGCTGCTGCAAAATGTGTTGAACATTAATGTTTCCCCGATTTCTAATGTGACCCATAGTTTATAGCACATACAAAATATAATAATTAATCATGCTTTTAATAACCCACTGCTGGAATTAGGCCTCATCTACAACGTTGGCCCAATGCGGGTTGGAGGATCCACTTACGCCGGTTTTCCTCTCGACTTTCCTTCGCCGAACAGCCATAGTGGTATTGAAATCCGAAGAACTAATTGATACGAGATTGTTCGTAATCTACCGTTTTCGAGTCGAGCGGTCTCCCACTAGACTACCGCGGCCTCGTAGTAAAAGTTGTTTATAATGAAGAGTTCAGTGAGCTCAGCACTTCCGTAGTAAAAGTCCTGAATCGTTATTAAAGCTATTGTATGAGTCGTAACAAACTATAGATATTTTTACAGAATCAAATAATTCTATACTTACTAGCAACACTTAAGTTTGACATAATTAAGTAATAGAATAGCCTCACAAGGTTAGCTGGTTGCCATGGTTACATTTGAATAAACACTCGACATTGAATAAGCGCGTTTCACACGCGTGCTTTTTACTTTACATTACAGTACCCAGCACTAGGTGCTATAATAGACATAACCCGATTAAGTTAAGTTTGTACCTGTTGACTGTAAGTTATAATTAATCATAAACATGAAGCATCTTAATATATTATACAGTTTTTTTATTCATAATACCAATAAAGAGTTTTTATGCGACTAAAGAAAATGTCACTTGCGCGCATTACTAGTTTGTGCGCCATTTTCCGCAAACATTTGTTCACGTTTTTGCTGTCTGGTTGAGTATTATCAAAAAGATAGAAATTTTATTTGTTTTTTCACAAGTGAGATGAAAATAACAAACTATTGGCAATTACACTCTCGGCTCCCTTATCGCATTTGCCTGCGGCTCGCGCGCATAATGCCGCCTTGGGTGTATTGACCAACACAGCACACTTGTATCATAATGTACTAATTAAAAGGTATTTTTTATTATGAAAACTGACGTGGTTTTGACACATTTTTTTCCAGAACCGCTGACATCACGCGCGCGACGCGCAGCGGCTCGCAGTGCAAAGCAGGACGCAGCCACACGCGCGTCGGGCTCTGCTTTCACTCTTTGAAAAAGGTCACCGGATGTGATCTAAACTATGGTCGGAGTATCCGATTTAATTAAACGTGAGTATTCCCGTATAAAAGAAACATTTTTTTTTTTAATTTAAGGTGCATTTTAAAGATTATACCTATTTAAACTTTTGGGATTCAGTGCAAAAGCACTGAGTCCCAAAAGTTTTTTTTTGGAGCTACGCGCGTGAAACAGCCATGGCCGCTACGAAGCCCCAAATCACTAAAAAATGTATTCCAATCAGTAAAGGCCATAAAATGAAGTGTGTATGTATACGGTTTTCAATATAAAGGCTTAGGGCATTTCCTATGCGTTGGTGCCCTAGTGGTACAAATTCCCATACTTCCTTGATGAACTAGGTCAAAATGTTACATGCTTTTACAAAATGTCTTCATTAGTATAGCATAGGGTGGCAGTGACTTAACATTGTATTGTTAAGTTTTTCTGCTATCATTACCTTTCCTTAACTTTTATGTTTGGAAAGAGCACACACATTATAACATACATATAAATTAAAATAATTCAGTCGACGAGCTCAGAATACTAATTAAGGAAGAGTTGAGATAATAAAAAAAAAAATATCAGTTGACCAAGGATCAGTAAGGAACAACCCGCATAAAAGGTGGTTAATTAAAGACGATAAAATCATCTTTAAAAAAACGAAATCAAAATCGATTCACCCTAGAGCGGCGATACCACAAACAGATACATACGGTAAACTTATAAAACCCCTGTTTCTGTCGGGGGTTAACAATATAATAGCATTGCACCCGCGCTAAGTCGGTGTTGTCATATTTTGCCAAAGTCTACAGTAGGTACCTGTCTAAGGCTACCAAAACCTGCACGCTTGCACCAAGTATACACATTTTGCAAGCGAGTGCGAGTGTAACTGCGAACCGGTTATGAAGTGGATGCGTAGGTATCGTACCTATATCACAACTGCAACCTTGCGCGCCATGATATGTCGGGCTGCCGCCGGCTTACCAATCGCTAAGGGCTGTTACATAACTAAATATTACAGATGTTAGACGAGTCCCACGATTACATGAATACTGTGCAACTTATTGATAAGTGTGGCGGCAGTAACAGTATTTATCTACTACTAGATACAAGTGATTCTAATAATGCAAAACAAGCAAACGCAATAGCTTGTTTATTACTTTTTCAGTTTTGTCAAGATTGAAATGTGTAATTTTGTAAGAGAAAATGTTTTCGTCAGCCATAAAACGTCCATTGCTGGACGAAGGCCTCCCCCTTGATAGAGGGGTGTTGCCATAATCCCCACGCTTGGCAGGCGGCTTGGGGATCGCATAATGTTCACCACCGTTAACCTAGAGGACGCTGCTGCCCGTCCTCCGGTGGGCCTGGATGCAGTTTTAGGACATACCCAGGTCCGGAGAGAGAAAAAGTAAGTAACTACAATTTCTTATAAGTCTCCGCGTTCCATGTGGTTTGTACTTTAGTAAAGTTTTGTCACATAGCGCAATTTCTCCGAGTATTAATGGTAAAATATTTTGATATCATAATTATCCTTATTTTTAAGATATTTGTTACCTATTCCTACCTTACATTATACATGCGGAAGTGTTATTGTTGATTTGTTTGTCATGCAAGCAACATCGGAACAACGGATTGACGTAGTTTATGCCTCCACGTGCTGCCTAAGGATATACAATTTATATTATGTTTGTTTAGTTAAAATTTAGATTAGGTTAGATGTACCTATATCAGATTGTTTTAATGTAGGCATTGTATTTTTGTCAGGTTATTCAATTAACGCCATGGATATTATTTAGGCGCTTACTTGAAAAGACTGAAACTGACGTAGGATACGTTTTAACACAGAAAAACAGTTTCTGTGGACAGTATCGCCGCGAGTGACACAGCGGGACTCAACTAGTGGTAATAATTTCTTCGAAACTTAAATGTTTTGCTCATCTGATAGACGTCAAAGAAGATAAGCACTCCTAATGTATAGGAACAGACTCCAGTGAGGACTCCACCCGGAACACGATCATGATTTGGAACCTGTCCGGTACTGAAGGGATCGTGAGCGTGTTATGTCTACATGTTTGATGTTTGTTGTGTTGTTCCCTTTGCCGGTTAGCAACCCGTTATACTATAGCGCAAGGTCACCGAGTTGTGATATTTTACAACCAGTTTTCAGTAACGTGCCCGGCTTGCAAAACATCCGACCGTTTGAAAATTTTGACGCGAAATTGCCCAAGTTTACATTAAACACGATGGTGGTGTAAGAAATGGGAAATGTTTAAAATGTGGAATTCTAAATAAAAGAGACCTTGGGTTTGCGAAATAGTTTTTGTACGGATATGAGCAGTGTTGCCGTCTGACTAAACGAAAACACCATTTTATGAGGGAAAAAGCGGATAAATAGATAATTTGTTGGAACTACAACTGTAGTGTATTAGATTATTTTACAACTACCCTCTTGTACCTATCATTATGATTGCACATCCAATAAACTTCAGTTTGCAATAGCCCGTCTTTCATTCATACATTCCATTTGGCGCAGTCGGTAGGATCAAAAACAACTCAAATCTAGTGCGAGACTTTAACATATTAATCTAACAATATTTTAAAACTTTCAAACAGCCAATTTTTAATTATGAAGCGACAAATTCTATAGAAAAGAATCAAGAACTTTCCTTTCTCTCTTCTAACTATTTTATTTACTTACTCGTTTCGTGGTTTCACCAGAACTACAGGTTAGATAGATAGATAGAAATTCTTTATTGTGCACAACAAAAAAAAAAAAAACAGAAAATGATACAGAACCTTATGAGCTACTGCCACAATTGGCGGCCTTATCGCTAAAAGCGATCTCTTCCAGGCAACCATAAGGAAGAATATACACATGAATAAAGACGGGAGATGCTACAAACACTTTTAAATTATAAGATAATATAGTTACTCCTTACTCCGCACCGATAATCCCGTGGGATAATTTGTTTATTCGGAGATAAAAGTCTATGTCACTCTTCGACCCGTGCCAAGATAAGTATGTTATTACATAGGAAATGTATACTGAGTTATAATAGTATATGTAGATTAGATACTAATGAAGGTAATAAATAAGTACCTACTTACCGTGCTATATTAAGCTCGGAGCTCTATCCGCGCGCGGCAGTGTGCCTAAAGTTGTGTACATGGCGTAAAGTTTGCTCATATTCAGGAACCGGAACCCGGAAGCTTGAGTTATTACACAACGTTGACGTATTACATGTATAAGTTCCATGGAATTCTCATAAGATGTACTTTTGACAACATTTAAAGATAATATATTATTTTATTGCAAGACGATTGTCTAATTTTGTTATTGAAATCAGTACTTTTTGCGCCAACTTGAATCTCATAAAAATAACACCGATATTTTGTAACTTGCCTCGTCACTGTAGGTTTAGGGATTTACAATTTGTGTACTTGTTATATTTACAATGTAAAAACAAAAATATTTTGAAGGAAAATAAATATATTATACGAATACGATTAGTTTGATCTCAGTCCTAAATTGCTAGATTTAATTACAAAGATACTTTATAAACAATTACAAAACAAAGGACCAAAATTATACTATAATATAGTAGTATACTATTATACTATTATACTTTTATTTTTAGTTCGGCTTATTAGCTTTGTCTGTCTTTGAAACTTTATTTTAAGTTAATATTAATTGTAGTTATTAAAAAGTTTATGCGGCCTTATTATTTATAAATTATGTGAAAAAAAAGACAATATGAAACTAACACATTTTTTTTAATATTTGTCAATTCTTTAACATAAAAGTATATTGATTACAATAATAGAAAGGAGATTGTTGTTATTTGTTAACGGGCAATTGAAGGATTATGAAGATTCCTAAAATCCTACATAAATATAACACAGTAGCCTGGCCGTAACAGTATAATCATTTCAACCCATTGTTTGGACGTAATTTTGAGTATAATTACGTGAAAAAATATATTGCGCAACAATTCATTGTCTGAAAATTGTAAAGAGCGCTGTCCACAAGATGTAATGCATTTATTTAAATTCACCGAAATGAGGAACAGGAAATAGTTGCAAAGATTTCTCACCTCTAGAGTATGTCGTGAAGAAGCGATGACTAGCAGACTGCGAACAACTAACACGAATATTATAGCACAGTACATAACGTCTGTCACTGGAACACTTCAACTGCGGAGAGTGAACACACCGAGCTTCCGACTCTCGGCGCTGCTCGCGGAACATGAGGACGTTTTGCTGTCCTGCCGCGAGAGCCCCTTCTTCCTGCGAGGGCCCTTGAACAGGCGGTCCAGCACCTGGCGGATTGTCGAGTGCTTCCTGTCAAACGGGTTCGGATACATGTTGGAGCGTGCGTTCACCACGACGCGTGCTGTGGAAATAATATCGAGCGAGCGGCTGCAGCGCCGGGCGCCGGCCGTTGCAGAACGGTAGGTCAAGTTCAAAGTCGCTCGCTTATGATATTTGAAGTTACTAAAGGGTTATGAAACGTGTGGTAAGATTATTGACAGATTCAATGGGTGCGTCCGCGGTTGTTTCGTCACGCGTCTATTGCACGAGAGTCTAAGTGCAGATGCTCTTGCAAGCTTGCTGCAAACATACGTTTGCTGTACCTACTCGTCACGTTCTCAGAAGGAGCCTTTGGACTCTTGCCCAAATGTCAAAGTGACGTGGCTCTTAGTTTGTACTTGTCTGCTAGTTCTATGCAAATGAAAAGCAATACTTGAGATATTTAATATTGATAACTAGATACATTTAATATTCCTGACCTTGTTAGTTACGATGTCTTGAATATGTTGAAATTGAAATTATATTAGCTACTAAGATTTCTAGGCTAATAATGGTTTATTTGCATTTCTTAAAATAGGTTTTATAACACTTACGCTTACTGTACGAGCTGTTGCTATGAATCCCCGCCAAATTTACAGATGTAGATAAATAGTACTCATCGTTATGAACAACCCCAACCTTCACCATCACATCACGCGATTTCAGGATCAACCCTGAAAAAAGGCAGCTGCTGTTCCATACGAAAAGTGCATTATCTAAGCGTTTTTATAAATTCTTTAAACGGTCTCTTATATCGCTTATTTAATTTTAGTTTAGTTATAATTAAGTAGTTTACTTAGTTAGTTTAAGACATTTATTTACTGTACCTTATCATATTAGTCAATATAATTATTAATTTAATGATTCACGTCTATTAAATAATATTAAAAATTACATAATAATAATTATTATTACATGTCTACACCTATACTACCTATCCTATATTATCTAATTATTAATTTTATTTGTTAGGTATTTTTTATGTTTATGTAAAAATAAATAAAGGAAAGGACCTCCCAATAGGTGGACCGACGACATCGTAAAAGTCGCGGCTAACCGGTGGATGCAAATGGCAGGTTGTCGTACAGTGTGGCGGTCTAAGGAGGAGGCCTTCGTTCAGCACTGGACGTCTCCGGGCTGATGACGATGATGAAAAATAAATTTATTTTAATTTTCATTGACTTTGGGCAAAATGTATGGAACAACAGTTTTTTTTCGCAATTTCAGTGTTGGCCCCATAGTAAAAGTTCTTCATAAATATGAGTATCTTCCTCTGTAAGTTTAGCGGGGATGCGAAACAACAGCTTGTATTTCCGTAGTGAGTGTTGTCTTCATTATCAATGCAATGCTGTCTGGGCCAGGCAGTCTGCGGTCCAATAAAATTATGACATAGGTAGTCGGCGAGCCACGCGTTACAAGTTTTAGTGTCCTTGAAAATTACAAAATGTAGCAAGGTGCGAGCATAGCGAGCGTAGATATGTTTATAATTTATTATAGATAATTGATAATATTGTATTGTGTTTTTAAAAGTAATTTAAGTATAATTATCATGATCATTGGCCTGTTATTGTCTACAAAAAACGGTACATGTAGAATTCGAAACAGAAAACTTCACTCGTGCGTGGCCAAGCTGATTTAGGACACAAAAGAGTATTAACAAATTTGTTAGTGCACATGGTTTTCAGCAGTTTCCTTTGAATACAGTACGAGGTCGCTTTACGCGTGCACCAACATAATTTAATTTATCAAATCATATGTGTAGAGGGGCGCGAATTTAAAACAAAGATACAAGATTCGCGAAGTTTTCATTACGACGAAGTTGTACGCGTCAGATTAATGATAGAAGTTTGGGAAGGCAAAAACCATATGAAATATAAATAAAAAATATTCAAACTCAAAATAAAGAGTGCAAATTTATGGAAGAAAAGATAAAACTAGAGGTTTTAGGCAGTCTTAGTCTATGAAAAATCAATAGTACCAGAACAGTTTAAAATATCTGGAAGACCTTTTCACAGACTGTACCTACGCGATCGCATAATACTTCCGGGCCGTGCTCCGAACGGTCCTGAACATGACATAAGATAGAAGCATCTGAACCAAACTGTAAACTGCAAATTGTAAAAGTTTTTTAAGTGAGTCGTAAAGTGGAACTTTTTATCTTCATACTTTTAGCATATAGCAGCCGTGGTTCCGTGCGGGAAACACTAATATGTGATGCCGTTTGAACAGTATGGAATTGGTGTAAGAAAATGGCATACATACTACGTTTTTTATGCAGTAAGTATAAGACCATCCGCCAGTTATACACGCTATTCTACAGGAACTGGTATTTATGCTACGTTTATAACACATTTCTTTAATAACAAACTTGTGTAAAAGCAACGTACCACAATGAATGCACACATTATTTTGTTCACAAATTTTCGTGTACAAATTAAATTGGTTGTAAATAGTATCTAAATGTTGAAACCCCGACAAGATTTATCCTTCAGGTCCAGTCCTCTAAACTTTAATTTTAATTCCTGTAAAGACGTAGTTTTCCACGCCTAAGTACTGGAAAACTACTGCAACTACAAGTTGCATCTGAGTTGTAGAGTTATTGCGATTGTTATTATTACGTCAAGTTTGTACGTAAAAGTTAATAAGCACTGCTCACCTTACTAGAAATATCTCGAGTAGGTACCGGCTAAAATTCTAAATCCGGCGTAATCCATAGGGAAAGCGTCCACGATGGAGGCTCTGCCACCTTGTGATGGCTGTCAAAATCTTTCGGTCTGCAAAGTTAATTTATTACTTATTAGGTTAATCTGCACCGTGTTTCTTCTAACAATTTTATGTTGCCATTTATAAGTAGTTTCTATGAGCATATTCTCTACGGCATGTCTAAATTGTGAGCTCTAATGGAAAATTTCAACTTTTTATATTTTGGTTTCGCTGTTTGAACATTCTACCGTGTCAAGGTAGTATGTTTTCGTCGATCGTCAGGATCACACACCGAAGTAAAGTAAAAAAACCTTTATTGCTACTACCGAAAAAGTATTAAAATGATTATAAATATTTGTTTTATGTTGGTAGAAGTCGCCTCTGTGGCGTATGCCCTAGAGCTCTCCACTCTTCTCTTTCTCTCGCCTTCTTCATCCAGTCCGGCCCGTATCTCTCTGATAATATGTCTCTCCATCTTTTCTTTTGTCTTCCCTGACTTCTCTTCCCGTCTCGTGCAATCCATTCTGTAGACTTTTTGTCCATAGAGACGAAAAATCCCAGATGTAATAAAAAGAACCCACTAACTGAAATGTTCATGCAGGCCACATCTGTAGGCTAAGTAAATACCAGATCAAAAAACAAAACTAAACACCGAAGTGCGTGGTTTTAAATCCCAACAAAGAGCTGAACTGCTGATGAAGACAAACATCGTGAGGAAACCATGATGGTAGGTACTTTAAGGTAGGTAGGTAGGTATCTAGCCAGGTACATACCTGGCTAGATACTATCCTCAAACCGAAAATCTGATGACAAGCACCTAACGGCACGTTCTGGCAGTCTCACTTGAGAGCCAGTTCCTGCTCCTGACTAGGGTACTTACTATAGTAGTACTTACTTACTATAGGGTATTTACCATTTCCAACCACGCTATTACAGGTAAGCTATGGTCAAACATCTAGCCCTTCAAAAATAAAAATAAAGTTTTATACTAAAATAATTAATTACATTAACCGGCTAACCTGTACTAGCATTTGAAGCACCGGGCACATCTCTAATGTTGAAGTGGGTAATTAGTAACCCTTGTTAGCTGTAATTATGACTACTCAGTAGTAGTTACTCCGTGCGCAGGCTGCTCGGCTCGGCGGGGGTTCCCGACGTGCGTAGAATCTTGTTAGTAACTAGTAAGTACTACTACCGGGTCAATCAGACAGCTATCTAAGTACTTTGCTCTCATCAATGCTCTGTTGTCTTTGTTTCTGTTCACTAACAAGTTTTTGTTTTGTTAATTCGCAACCCCGATACAGGGTTACGCATAACGGTATTACTAAGCCGAAAGCATTGTACTCCTAATAATTGTGAACAAGTTTTAATATCAGACCAAATATGAATTCAGAATTCGCAAAAACTTATCCCATATTATAATAGATTACTCACCTAAGGCAAAAGTAAAGACTGTCTCAGATCTCATGCAGGTATATTGTCTCCCGAGGCGAAACCGAGGATGGCAAACATGAGATCTGATCTGAGGCTTCTTTATTTGCTCCCGTGGTGTGTATACAATTTTACATGCCGTTGCGGGGAGGAAGTGGTTCCTATGGCTTCGCGTAACGGGGCTAAAGTAGCCAATTTAGTCCCGCAGCCACGTAAAAGCTTGTTCATAATGGTACAATAACCTTCTTTTGGCTTAGTAACAGCTTTACATGAAACCCTGTATAGAGTTTGCGTTATGTTTGAGAGGGTGTAAACTGCAGGTCACTTGATGTCAGTGATGGTTTGGTAAAATGGTAAATTCACACATCAACAACCGGAAGACGTCCACTGCTGGACGAAGGCCTCTCCCTTAAAGGGTGGTGGGGTGGGTGGTAATTTCACCTACCTTGAAATAAGAACTGGCTCTCAAGTGAAGCTGTTGGAACACACCGCTAAGTTTTCAACTCTTTTATGTGAACTAACCTGTCGAGCACTAGAGATTGCTCTACCACCATGATACCTCCTCCTCTATCGTAATTTTCTCACGATGTTTCCTTTCACCGGCGGCTCCAGCTCATTGTTGGGGGTTGAATCCCCAACAATGAGCTTGAGCCTTTGAGAGCGCCCTTGAAAGTGTCCTAACGTGCTAGCAACTGAGCTGAATGACGATGTCACACGACACATTAATTTAATTCTACAACATGTTTACATCGAGACACGTGTCAACTTAATTAGAAAACACGTGGAATAGTTGACTTCTTTAATCACTTTATTATTAGGCTGGACATCAACTTGGCATTATAATTTCATTTGAAATCATTTAAAACAAATATCGTTGAAACCATTCTAATTTTTATTGAAACAACAGAATTGAGACCCTCCTTCTTGCGTTCTCATTAAAATCTCTTTACCTATTACTTATGGTAATGCGTAGGATAATCGGGATTTTTATAGATGCATTGTACTTGTTTTACAGGTTTGCGTTTGACCACCAACTCGCCTGGAGTGACGATACGATAGTGCTACATTAGAGCACGTTTGTCTAGAAGAATCGAGCGAGTGAATCGGTTTCTTCTAGGCAAGCGTGCTCCATTGTAGGTTGCATCTTTGTTTATCATCTGGCGAGATGACAGTCCAACGCAAGCCTATGCTTCTTCATCAGCCTATTAGACGTCCACTACTGGACGAAAGCCTCTCCAATAATAGGGAGGGGTTGCCATAATCCCCACGCTTGGCAGGCGGCTTGGGAATCGCAGTGTTACCACCGTTAACTAAGAGGACGCTGCTGCCCATCCTCTGGTGGTGCTGGATGCAGTTTTAGGAAATATCCAGGTACGCGACGCAAGCCTATTAATTCCAAAAAACTAAATAAAATAAAAATTACAAGAAGGTCTGGAACTCTTTTACAAGCAGCATAATTTCCGAATCCGATCTTCTGGGAAGCTAGCCCCACGTTAGACTTTTTCTACGACCTTACTTCCTTTTCTATCCTTTTTTTCTTTTTATGTATTTTCTACGCCTTGGAAAGCAAGGTTAAACGCGAACCCATTCTACATTAAATAAAATACTTTTTATGGTTTGTTATTAGAATAAAATGAAGACTTGATTTATGTAATGTTCTCAGTAAAAACTCATTCACGACGCTCTTGGAACCAGGTGGCTTTACATATTAGACATTTCCTTTTCCAATTATTTTGTTTTATTTACTTTACTTAATTGTAATTGAACACAATTTTTTTTGACCTGGTTACGTCTTAAAACTGCACCCAGAACAACCGGAGGACGGGCAACAGCGTCCTCTCGGGTAACGGTAGTGAGCTCTGCGATCCCCAAGCCGCCTGTCAAGCGTGAAGATTATAATGATTTATTTTATTCTCTAAAAATATTTAATTATGGCAACCCCTTCCCATGAAAGCGGAGGCCTTCGTCTAACAGTGGATGTTTTCTGGCTGATAATGATGATGTTGACGCATTTTAAGGCTTCCGTACCTCAAAAGGAAAATTAAGGAACCCTTATAGGATCACTTCCTTGTGTGTCTGTCTGTCTGACCGTCACGACCCTTTTTCTCTTAAACGTGTGAAGGTATCAATATCCGGGTGAAATGAATATCGAATGCGTAAGTCCAGGGTTCATTGGAGGTGTAAAATCATGCTTCTAAATCAAAGAAATCAAAATTACGGCTCATTTTCTATGCTTTTTAGTGTTTTTTAGGCTCGCAAACTCGCAAGGAAATCAAAATACATAAGGTACTTCCTGTTGACCTAGAATCATGCAATTTCACAAGAAGCAAGATCACATAAAATTGATTATGAGAAAAATCTGAAAATTGATAACTTGAATGGTTATTGCGATTGGCTGGTTTACATTCTTCAGTTGCCAAAAACTGAACTAGATGGCGCCACAGAGAAAATTAGCCTGCACCACTCTTTTACCGCAACTCTGAGACTGAGATTGGCGCAGCTCTGTTTATAAGGCAGTTATGAACTTTGAAGAGCGTCGATTGCAAGACCTCGACGCGAAGCGCCTTATCATTAAGACCCGTCCGAAGCTTTTCTATATTTACACCTACAATGCAGACGGTCAACTGCACTGTGCGCCTTGCAGTAGGACCTTTAAAAGTAAATTTGGTTTTGCCAGCCACCTGCGTGCGCGCCACAAGAGCTAGCAAGGTTCGCCATTGACGGACACGTCAAGGAGGACGATATACCGCAACTCTTTTGTTCGTCTTTGTGCAGCGTACAATAAAATTTTACTCCCTAAGGCTGAAACGTGGTTTCTCTTATCTTAGGACTGACTTGGAAACTACTATGTGCTTACTTATGTTAGCACATAGTAACTATAGAAAAAGAAGGAGTAGGTAAACGAAAGAAATATGTGTAAAAACTGGAACATCTTATCTAACGTAAACTGAAACTCCATTTAGGGTTCCGTACCCACAAGAGGGTTCAACTATACCCTATGTATCCTGTTTGATCTATAATGACATTTATATATCCCGTAAACCGTACCGTTTTTACAGAACATTTGTTATTATCGTGGATTACCTAGTACTTGTGGTAGTACGGAACCTTCGTTGTCCGAGTCGCAAGTCCGACTCGTACTTGACAGGATTCTAAGAGATCCTACTAAAGGCACCTTCGGCCACCTGCAAGCTATAATAAATTACTTACCAGGAAAATATTTACATATATTTCCAAGAAACCGTTTACCATATCACCAATACATATCACCAATATTCTCAAATAGATCTGTTATTACTTATTATTTAAAATATTTTCCGTTTCATCCCATGTGTGGTGATGTTTTTCCTGCAGCTTGCTTGGTTATTGTTTCATTACAGACGTGACATTTTCGTGAATAACCTTGCTATGTTTCTACAGTATACTGAAGCTATTGCTTAGGTGGCGAACGGTAGCGACATAACTGAGGTCTGTTTACTATAAATAACAAACTTTAAATAGGTACCTATTATTATTATATTTCTCCGGAAGATATAGCTATCAGTGTAGTTTTTAATATGAAAACTGACGTGGTTTTGACACATTCATGTTTTATTTATACGGGAATACTAACGGTTAATTAAATCGGAAACTCCGACTATATATAGTATCGATCACATACGGTGACCTCCGATCCGATTTAATTAAACGTGAGTATTCCCGTATAAATAAAACAAAAAAAGTGTAGTTTACAACCGACTTCAAAAAAGGAGGTTCTCAATTCGACTGTCTGTTTTTTTTGTACGTATGTTACGCGATTACTCCGCTAATTATGAACTGATTTCGATGTTTTTTTTTTTTTTTGGCAGGTAATACTTCAGAGGTGGTCCCATATAATTTTATCAAAATCGGTTCAGTAGTTTGGTTTTTAAATCAAAATTACTAGAATATATAAAGATGTCATTCGAAAAAGTCTTTTTAAAAAAAGCGTATTATTAGATAATAATATTATAGGCGCGATTCAATGAATAAGATGGCTCTACAATAATTTTATTGAAAACTAATATAGGTGCGCCCGGCGGATTCACTCGCGTGGTGATGATGTTACATGTTATTCTGGGAAATATGCTATATTTATTTCAAGTTTAATTCAAATCCATCTAGCCAACATACTATAACATACCGACAACCTTTCGTATTTATAATAATTAGTGTGATAATAGTGTTCTTGGAGGAAGCAGCTCTTAAATCTATGGAAATTCGACAATAAATAAATAAATAAAATAAAATAAATATTGGTGGACATTTTTCACACAGCGCCATCTAGCCCCAAACTAAGCAAAGCTTGTAATATGGAAACCAGATAGCTGATAGAATACTTATATAATATTTTTTTTGTAAATACATACTTGTAATACATACCTACACCCAGACACAGAACAAACATCTATGTTCGTCACATAAATGTTTGTCCTGGGTGGGGATCGAACCCACGCCCTACAGCTCTGAAGGCGGACATGCTACCAACTGAGCTATAAGGTAGACATAATAGATCATAATGTGGATAATTCAGACAATTTTAATACTTATGTACTCAACTTTTTTATCCTTTAGTCACAAATCAACAACCTAAACTCGGATAATTGTTTCATAATGACACGTGAAAGGTAGGTTATCAACTACGAATAATAAACCTTTACGTGCCTGTGGCACTTTGGCCACGTGGCCAAAGTGGCTTTAGCCCCGCTACGCGGAGCGAAAGGAACCATTACCTCCCCGCAGCGGCACGTAAAACCGTATACACACCACGGGAGCAAGTAAAGAAGCCTCAGATCTCATGTTTGTCAGCCTCAGCTTCGCCTCGGGAGGCATATTATTCATGAGATCTGAGACATTCTTTACTTTTACTCCCTAAGTGAGTAATGTACTATATCCGTAGTATCAATTATTAAAGCTAGTTAACACTAGCAAGTAGTAGCTAGTAATCACTAAAACAAATCAATAAAAATGAGATAGCAGCCTTACGTTGTTGGAGAGTTTTACAAACAAAGACTACTAACTAATTATTGTCCTTGGCATAGCTCAAATTTTTCATTACCAAAATATTCGAGTCTACGTCTTTGCCTGTTAATTAATGGGCAGTTAGGAACTAAATCTTTCCCAGGAGTTTTTTTTAATGATTTTAATGGGAGATAAGTAGGTCAGTACTTCAAATATAATTATTTTTATTTTTAACTAATCTTTAGGGAATGCTTCTTTAAATTAAAATAATTGTATCTGTCGCCTTCTAGGCCTCTTTAATTAAAATAGTTGTAGTAAAATCGTATTGGCGCTCTGAGGGATCCATGTACACGATATATTATTGAGATTACTATAAAAATCGTTATAGTTAATTATACGTAATAAAGCTTATTCAGTAAAAGATAACCGACATAATGTCATCGATAGAGTCTATACCACCAGTATGTAGGCACTCGTGTCTGTCAATATAGCTGTTGCTTTATCGATACTAATTGATTCTGGTACAAGTTGATTTATTTCAATTGTGTATTCGGAGTATCTCTCTCTGGTATTGGTGGACGGACTAAATTGATCAATAAAAAAGATATCAAGTCAATACTGGAATCAATAAGGCAATCAACCGACAGGGACTCGGTGACTATAGTCTAACAATTTGCTTCGAATCCATCTGTTAGCTGACAACCTTTTACTTGGAGGATTTAGAACCTCTCCTTCCTATTATTACACTGACCTTTTAGGATCAACTTCTGTATACTGCATTACGTTTATTTTATGCTATGGCTTTCCATTCCCTAGAAAAAAAAACATAAAATAATGTTCAGATAATTCTTATATTTACCCGCAGCAAAATTTGAATAGCTGCTGTTTTTCTAACTTGCGAATTTCGAAAGTTATAGAGTAAGGTCTGTTTTGATATGCTGTACAAAAGGTTATCTTAAGAAGTTGTTGGTTAGTTAGTAAGTAAGTATCAACAAACCTGTGAGTAAAGCCTTTACAGTAAGTACACAGTTTACAGTAGCTATTTTGTACATTCCGCCTAAGAAAGCATCTCCTTCACTTATATTAGCTAATCAAGCGACAAGCAGTTAGTGTGTCAACATTTTATTAAGTATCGACAATAATGAGGTAGTAACCATGGACATAGAAATCATTGGTAGTACCGAATATGTGCGTGCCCTTGTGCACAAATATGTCTATCGCTATATACTCGCTGAAAAGCAACGCGAGTACCGTTCTATGTCGCTAAATTTGACGTGTCGGTATAGCAGATTTATTTAGACGAATTTGAAAATATACCGAGTTTTATCGAATTATACCGAATTAAATGTCAAATAAACAATTTAAATGTCAAATAGAACGATCGTCAAGAACGGTACTCGCGCTGCTGATGTTACAAAAATGTATTCAATAATTAAATGTGCGAGCGAGAGAGAGCTCTCAAGAATACCCAAGTCTTAAGGTTCAGAATACCGTGCGCTGCTATCTCAGTCGCGCATTTCACCATTTTTTTAAAGATATAAAATAATAACTGAATATGAAACTGAAATGTCAGTAAGTGAAATTACTGAGAATAACATTATAATTGTACATTATGATACAAGTGTGCTATGTTGGTCATTACACTAGAGGCGGTATTATACGCGCGAGCTGCAGGCGAGCGCGATAAGGAAGCCGAGAGCGTAATGACTAATAGCACAAGAGTTCCATACGACTGTTTTCGTCACACTTGCGAGGAAAAAACAATTTTTTTTTTATAATAATCAACCACACAGCGAAAACGTCAACAAACATTTGCGGAAAATGGCGCCCAAACCAGCAATGCGCGCGCAGGTTGACATTTACTTCAGCGGCATAAGAACTCTTTGTTGGTATTATAATAAAACTGTAAGTATTACCTGTAGTATATTGTAATTATGTTATGAGGGTAGTCAACCTACCCTCACCTTATAGCTATTAATAAATGTCAGTGTTCAACCAACTAGCGTGTGTTTCACTTCATGGTGGCAGCGGTGGGATTTGTTTTCGCTATAAAAACAATCGAACCGATAAGATATTGTTCAAAACAGGTTAATAGTATTGTGTGTGTCGTCAATATCTATTAAGTATGGAACATGCGCGTCCTCCAGCCGAGTTATCACTCGAGGGCGGCCCCGCATTGCGCTCCGAGGCGTGGCGCAAATGGCGGAAGCTTTTTGAGGTGTTTTTAAAGGCGTCTGGAGTGAGCAAAGAGCCTAAAGAGGTGCAGGCTAGTCTGTTGGTGAACCTCATCGGATCCGCGGGATACGAGGTTTTCACGACTTTCACGTTCGACTCGGGCGACAGTGAAGATGACGTCAATTGTGTTTTGAATAAATTCGACTCGTATTTTGGTGCGAAACCGAACATCACAGTGCGACGGTATAAGTTCTTCACACGCAGCCAGGAAGAAGGAGAAAACATTGACCAGTACATGACCGCGCTGCGGGTGTTGGGTCAACAATGCGAGTTTGGCGCATTGAACGAAACCTTACTTCGCGATAGAATCGTTTGTGGCATCAATAACAACACCGTGAGAGATCGATTACTTCGTACGGACGATTTGACGCTATCGAAAGCGATGCAAATATGCCAGGCGGCAGAAATGTCTAGAGAGGAGAGCCAGAACATTTGCGGTACACCGGAGAATGTACAAGTGAACGCAATGCAATCCGGAGGCGGCGTGCGAGGTCCTCGCCGGGCAGGCGGACGACGACGCGGCGGCGGCGCCGCCGGGGGCGGAGCGTCGCGCGGCCTGGCCCGGCCGGCAGACGGCGCCGGCCCGCAGCAGCTATATTAAGAGTCCTTCGTATACATACGTCTAATTGCAGTCACGTACAAACTTGACTTTACCGGGCTATACCTATTAGTACAAGTGCCGTAATGTAAAGTAAAAAGCACGCGTGTGTAATAGCTTGGATTATGAGCCTAAAACCAATGCAATAAGATCCACTTTACGAGCAAGTGTGATGAAAAGATAATTATGACATTAGTTTTTTCTATTATACAGGGTTAGTTCTAATCAGTTAGCACCCTTTTAAGGGCATATTTTGTACATTAAAAGAAACAACTTTTACTATGGGGCCAACATTGAAACCGCGAGAAACCTTGGGAAAATGTATAGAACAGCTGATATTTTTTATGCGATTTCAATGTTGGCCCCAAAAGTAAAAGTTGTTTCTTTTGATGTACAGAATATGCCCTTAAAAGGATGCTAACTGATTAAAACTAGCCCTGTATATAGTTTTATGTATTTCATATAGTTATGCATGTAGGTATTTTCTTTTTTCAACCGACTTCAAAAAAGGAGTTTCTCAATTCGACTGCAAGTTTTTTTATGTATGTTGCGAATTCTCTGCTAGTTATGAATTGATATTGATGTTTTTTTTGTTTGGTAGGTGATACTGCTGAGGTGGTCCCATATGCATTTTATCGAAATCGGTTCAGTAGTTTGGTGTTTAAATCAAAACAACTGGAAAATATGAGCAAGTCATCCAGGTAGTTAAAAATTCAAGTCGGTTTTTTTTTATAAACTGCGTTTTATCAAAAAAAGAGCCTGTAGCCCACAACACAGGTCACCCTAGTGTGGGATCTGGTGCACACCGACAGATCTTCTATTGTTTTCCATAATATACCTGTTACTGCTAAGGTGTTTCTATTTACTGTCTAAGTTTTATAAAATAATAATCACATTCGGTGAAAATGCTGAGAATAACACTAAAAACGGTTCAGCAAATAAATTCATTATGATCTATACAAGTTTTAGTGGGTACCAAATAAATGGGAATAATAGTTATTCCCAGTTTTAAAATGAAAATTGGCTTGGATCGGTTTTTTATTTTCATCACACTTGCTCGTAAAGTGGATCTTATTGCATCGGTTTTAGGCTCATAATCCAAGCTATTACACACGCGTGCTTTTTACTTTACATTACGGCACTTGTACTAATAGGTATAGCCCGGTAAAGTCAAGTTTGTACGTGACTGCAATTAGACGTATGTATACGAAGGACTCTTAATATAAAGAGAGTTCTTATGCCGCTGAAGTAAATGTCAACCTGCGCGCGCATTACTGATTTGGGCGCCATTTTCCGCAAATGTTTGTTGACATTTTCGCTGTGTGGTTGATTATTATCAAAAAAATATTGTTTTTTCCTCGCAAGTGTGACGAAAACAGTCGTATGGAACTCTTGTGCTATTAGTTACTCGTATAACGCTCTCGGCT
This sequence comes from Erannis defoliaria, assembly GCA_905404285.2. Taxonomy (NCBI): domain Eukaryota; kingdom Metazoa; phylum Arthropoda; class Insecta; order Lepidoptera; family Geometridae; genus Erannis; species Erannis defoliaria. The sequence goes on from FR990075.1 coordinate 376,700, forward strand.
TCATTATCGCGCTCGCCTGCGGATCGCGCGCATAATACCGCCTGTAGTGTAATGACCAACATAGCACACTTGTACCATAATGTACTATTACTTTTACAATCTATGGGTGTACCTAATTTAACTCTATTTATCAGAGAAATATACTAGCTATTTATCGTTATACTAACACACACATACAAGTGTATATAGTCAATACAGCAATAGTGTAGTAGTAGAGACTGTTGTTTGTCTACATGTAAGTAGGACGTGTTTATTTAGGCAAATAAATGGAAATGCGCGTTTGGTGGCAATTATCTTGTAATAAACAATGATGTATTTTTGTCTCGGTAAACATAATAATTACCTCCTTTTAGAATAGGTACTCCATAACTTTATAATTCACTAGAGGTTGCCCGCGATTTCGTCCGCGTACGGAAGAAATTCGGCCCGCTCCCAAAATTCTCCCCTTTAAATCATTCCAAGCTCTACCAACTCTACCGACTCCACCAAATCTACCGACTATACCGTTTATATGTTTGTTACTCCTTAACGCTGAAACGGCTGAATGATTTTAGGTGAAATTTGGCATAGAGGTAGCTCATGCTATAGATTAAAACATAGACAACTTCATTATACCCTTCCGTGGAATGGCCAACGTGAGTCAAATAATGTTTGTTATGTCGTCACGCAGAAACGGCTGAACAGATTTAGATGAAATTTGCTATGAAGGTAGCTAGATTAAATATAGGCTACAGTTTATCCCAACTATAGCGGGTGAAACCATGGGGCGCAGCTAGTAATAAAATATGATTATTACAAAAAATATGAGTCTAAAGAAACTCTGAAGAGGTTTAACGCCCTGAGACTGGAAGTTGCGATGTCATACGAGTACATAGGACAGCTAGTAGCTTGGACGCGGAGAGCCGAACACCGGGCTGAAGAGAGAAGCCTATGTCCAAATCAGCAGTGGAATATGGTAGGTTGATTATGATGATGATGAACCCAAGGAAATTCGTCGAAACGAGTATTAGGCACTTTTAGTGTCAAGAGTTTGTAATACAGCGGTCACAGTTTAGTACGAACGGCTAATAATTTAAAATTTGTATACAACAAATGCTTACGTGTAGGTCTAGGTATAGAATGTAGGTATGCTATCGTATAAGATGAACGAATGTAACCACTTCCGCTTCTCAACGTAACAATATAATTTAGTAGCTAGCTGTTGATTGTCTAGATTATCCAGTATTTTGATAGTCAGCATGATTCGAGTTCATTATAATGTTTTATTCTATTTAATTAAGAACAATTAATTAAATAATCATCCAGACGAACTGCCCACTGCTGGACGAAGCTTCCCCTTAATAGGGGGTTTTTTTTTTTTTAAATCTTTTAAGTGACGTGACGATCAAATCCTACGCCTGGTGGTAAGCGTCACGCCTGCCACTAACAATAGCAGTGCCAGAATTGTGAACTTGCGAACACAATCCTGCGCCGCACTGCACTGCGCTCGTCACCCTGAGATATTATATGTTAAATCTCTTCCCCAGTAATTTCTCTGGAGTTGCCATAATTCATAATCCCCACGCTTTGCAGGCGTCTTGGAGATCGCAGAATGCTCACCATCGCTAACCGAGAGGACGCTGCTGCCTGTCTTCCAGTGGAAAAATTAATTCAATTATATTCAATTATGAACGAATATTTTTCTAAATAATGGCTGTTCTTTAAATGCCGTCTCAAAATAGATTTTTTTGGATGATATAGGTACTTAAAAAGCGAGGGTATAGCACGTGACAGGTAGAACACTTTTTAATTGGTATACCGACGACTGGAGGACTCGAATAAAGGACATCTTGCAATTATCTTCTGGTTGCTATTTCACCACCTAAACATAAACCTGCGTGCCTACGTCGTTAGACTAAAATGAAGAGACCTGATTATAATGATTCAGTCGTTAGCATCTCACAGCCGGTATAGGCGTACCGGCTTGGTGTAACAGCCAAAAAAAATACCCTGACCCGACATGCGGGTTGGCGAATTCGCACAATTCTTCTCCGGGCATACAACGAACATCAGTGTGAGGCTAAGACCGAGACCCGCTCACTGCAATCTGTGATGTACTCTTTGCCGTGATGCCGTAAATACACCGAGGTTCGTCAGACTACAATGGCCGCGGTGTAACTGGTAGATAGCTGTACTAAGATAATATAACATTGGACACTCGGATCAAGCGGCTAATAAATTATGGGCCGTCTGATGCCCTCATAAATAGTAAAACCGGACCAGCGCGTGCGCTGTTTTCTAACAACAACAAAATAAAAATGTAGACCTTTGATCTCAAAACTAAACTCTAAATAAATTGAATTAACAATAAAATTAATTTGAAAACTCGTATCATTATCAACTAAGAAAATGAGTTCGGCAGTTTCCATTAAGTTTGACGTCATGACAGATCTAATAATGTAATTGTTGTATCTAAATATAACACCTTGATCTCTCGAGATAATAAATAAATCTACCAGCAAATAGTAGTAAATGTTCTGGCGCCACTACATTATGATAGCACATTACTATCGCGTAGGGCTGCAATAAAGAATCCTTTAGCCGTTGCTCTGGAAATTTCGGGTTCTGTCAGTCACGGAAGCAGGCTGTTTGGGTGACTTGGTAAGTTAATATACTAGTGGGTGATCTTCCAAGGTTGTTGTACTCCTAAGCAGCGGGGTGTCTTCAGAAAATCCTAAATTACGACATTTATTATATAATTATCCATATCGGCCCAAAATGAGTTCTGGCCTCCGATACCAAGAGCTGCCATTTATCTCGGTCCTTTTTATGTTGGTAAATAATGAGACAAACGACATGCTCTTACGTACCTTCCTTACCTTTCATACAAAACTGCGGAGGACATTTTTTCACATTTTCTTTTTTCATGTCGATGTTATTCATTGAATGGATTTTGATAAAATATGGGTTCGTTTCTTTTTACCCTCGAAAATTAAACACACATTTATATGCAAACCTTGGCATTTATAATATTATTAGTGTGTAGGAGAACAGTGAGTGCAGTGCAGCTCAATCCTAAGCTTCAAATTAAATTTTTCGGCAGCAAAAATGCTTCGCTATTTTTACTAAAATTTATTGAGGATAAATTTGAATTCTAAAATGTTATTAAATTTGGCTCAGGATTTCTCCTGGGATTAGTTCTATAAATTATAATGCTTCGTTTTAAATTTTTGCATTAAGTAAATCTACTTATTACTTACATCTAGGTATTATGTTAATAAGATATATAAACATAATTAACAATTAGTTATATTTGAGGGTTTTGACCAGGTAAAGGTATAACTCATGGGTACGCTGCCGTACGTAATCAAAATAATTAAGGTATTTAATATCCTTGATCTGCACAAGGTAGCTAGCGTTAATAATGGTATAATAATATACATTGTGTAACAAAAAAGTTCAAAAATACTGAATGGTGTGTATGTACTCGTTATTATGAACAACTTTTGCTAAAGGGCCAACCTTGAAAACGCGAAAAAAAACAGCTGTTCTATACATTTTGTCCAAGGTCAATGACATTATAGTAAAAGTTAAAAATAGTAAAAGTTGTTCATAATGATGAGTACATACATACCATTCAGCATTGTTGAACCTTATTGTTACACGTTGTATATTAATAATAGAGTACAGACTGTAAGTAACGGGTTCCGCTGGAGCCGTAATAGTTGGACGTTGTTCTGTGACAAACTTGAATTGTCTATGTTTGTCAGGGAGGAACATACGGCGTATGTTCGCTGCGCTACCACGAACCTTATTGCGAGGCGATAACATTCGCGGTTGCGCAGCGTCGGCAGCTGAGCCTATTCGTACGCAAAGTTGCGCATGCGAGCGGAGCCGACTTTCAAACGATATTGAACCTTATTCCAAACAACATCGTTCGAAGGTCAGCTCCGCGTGCGCATGCGCAACCCTTGCATACGAGTTCAATGTAAGACCCCTGATTGGTAAACGTAGCGTAGGACGCCCTGAGACTAGCGGCCTTACTTAAAAAAAGTTTTCAACCGTTAGTCACTTCTTAAGATGCTCTGCCATCTTCTCTCTGACGTGAAGTTGCGATGCTTCATCTATCGAGATTATTTTAGGTAAGACTGTTAATGATCTATGCAAGGCAGACAAGAAGCGGAAATCAGTTCAGGTCGAGTGATTTCACCAACATTTTATCTATCATATGTAGAACAGTTGATTGATGATGATGATTGATCTAATATATACATTATACAAAAATATCAATAATGAAAGCGGATACCAGGAAACCGTTCTTACCTAATGTACAAAATAACCTTTTCAATACAATTATGCTTTGATATCATTATAAATAAATAATTTGAAAGACCAGTGGTTCGACTAATCGGATCTCACTTGCAAAGCCTTTTCGAAATAAATTTTAGGTACCGATACCTAAAATGTATTTTTGTTACAATAAACGTGTTTTCCCTAAATTTTGCGAAGTCTATTGGGATAAATGTTTTTTACAAACTGCGTCCCGCATTTTAATCCACGATTTTACGAGTTTCTTAATTTTGTACTGGAAAGTATTATACGAGACGGCCGCGCTGCTGATTTAAAATCGCTACGCCAAACGTAAACGGGTTGAATCGTTACATTTTGGACGTGAAAATGTTTAATTGTGCATTTCTTCCGATGAAGTTATTTTGTAGCTACCACTACCACTCTATTGCAGAGTCCGTCTGTGGAAGTACCACACTTTTGCCAGGTATTCAACCGGCAAGCAGTAGTGTGCAAGCTTTAATGTGTTTCGGTTTGCAATAGCAATGTTATCAGATAAATGAAGAGTTTTGACAACTTATTATTATCAGGATGACGAGTGCAGGCGTGATGCTTACCAGCAGGAGCACGTGTCGCTCGTCTCGTCAATCAGAAACATAAAAAGGGTACTTTTAAACGTTATGGTACAATATAGCACGAGACAGTGCTATATTATATCACCGCGCATTTTGTATACAATATAGCACGGTCTCGTGCTATAATGTATACAAAATGCATAGACAAGGCGTCACTAGCAAAAAAAATTTCGCCGGTCCCTAGGGCTTCAGATTGTTCAGCAGATTGCTTGGAGCATGAATCCGACGTATTGTCTTTGGAAGCTATAAGAGCCTCGGCATCCGTATCTCGCCCGGAAATCGAGCAATGGACGGAGGTAAAACCGAAGAGAAGCCAAAGGCCCACATCATTGTTAGGTACTGCAGGTCCAGCTATGACAACCCTAAAAGCTGTGGAACCGCGGAAGTACCTTCATTTATGGAACATGGCGTCAAATATTGATGATGTTAAAGCATATCTTCATCATCTGTGCCTTAATGGGACTTGTACAGTGCAGGAGCTGAATCCTAGAGGGGATTACAAGTCTTATAAGATAGGAGTTCCTGTTGATGACTTTGACTTATGTTTTTCCACTGACGCCTGGCCATTTAACGCAAGAATCAAAGCATGGATACCATATAAGAAGCCCTTAAGCCCCCTTAGCAATCGGCCCTTTCGTGCCTCAACCAAAGTCTAACAAGAGAACAACTTATTTAAAAGTTTTTTATCAAAACGTCCGTGGCTTAAAGAGTAAGCTGTCAATATGGCGCAACAACCTAGCTCTGACTGAACATCACATCGTAGCAGTTACGGAGACTTTCCTTGATGGCTCTGTGAAAGACTCTGAGCTTGTTTGTGGTGACTGGAGTATCTTACGTCGGGACAGACGCACACCGTGTGGAGGCGTTGCACTAGCAGCACGACCCCCTTTAGTATTAAGCCGTCATCATAATCTTGAAACCTATACGGGTGAAGATCTTTGGGTCTCTTTCTTATGGGAAGGGCGATTGGTTTACGTCTGTGTTGTGTATATTAAGCCGAAAGCACCTGACGATGAATACATTCGTTGGTTTTCTAAGGTTGAAAGCGTCGTTGTTTTACTGAAAGGGCCTGTGCTAATTGTCGGCGATTTGAACTTAAATAGTGCTTCAGCAACCATTATTGACTACTATTGTTACTTCATGACATACTGTCGGTTGAATGAGAAGAATGATGTGATGAATGAGTTTGGAGGAATTTTGGACGTTGTTTTGGTTCAAGAGAGCGATGATGTGCATGGAGTGTTTGTTGCTCCTACCGAAAAAATTGTTAAAATTGATCCGTACCATCCGCCTTTAGACATAGAGTTTAATATCAATGCATCTCATCGTTTAAATTGTCTTGAGCCATCAAACATTAGTAGTGCCAAGGACTGGAACTTCAAAAAATGCGACTGGGAGCGTTTATATTCCCTGCTAACGGAATGTACTTGGAGTTCTGTGCTGGAGGCTGCTGATGTTCATACTGCGACTGACAATTTTTACAAAATTGTATATGATTACTTCGACAAATGCGCCCCTAAAAAGCGGCGCACGAACACTAGAAGTAGGCGTTACCCCGTCTGGTTCTCGAGTGATATTATCCGGGATATAAAACACAAGAATAAATTGCATACCTCTTGGAAACGCACAAAATGCTCTGTTACATATAAGCAATTTGCTGATCTCAGGGCTGATCTTAAAAATCGTACCTCGAACGCTTACAGAAAATATTTAGAAAGCGCCGAAGATAATATCAAATCCAACCCGCGACAATTCTGGCGTCACATTTCCAGTTTGCGTACAAAAGGTGGTTTTGAACCTACCGTTTCATACCAGGGTGAAACCTTTACGGGAGTTAACGCGGCGGAAGCATTTGCTGACTATTTCGCTAGTGTATTCTTGCCTGAGGTACCGACACTAAGTGCCGAGAGTGCGTACAACTCAGATAATAGTTGCGATAGTAATTATGTCAACATTTTCCAAATAACGCCTAGCGATGTTATGGGTGGTATACATAAGTTAAAGCCTAATAGCTCGATTGGGCCTGACTGTATTCCTCCAGCGGTTTTAAAGCGAGGGAAAAAACAATTCTGTATTCCACTTTGTCACATTTTCAACATCGCTTTGAAAACCGGGAAGTATCCTTCACAATGGAAATTATCGAGAGTCAGTCCGATACCGAAAAGTTCCAACAAAGCTAGCGTCGAGGAATACCGACCTATCGCGGTGCTATCTTCGCCGGCTAAGGTATTTGAAAGCATAATTCACAAATACATTTACGCTCAAGTCGAAAAATACCTTTGCAACGCGCAGCATGGCTTTAGGTGTAAGAGGTCGGTTGACACAAACTTGTTGGAAATAACTGATTTTATTTCTTCGTATTTGGATCTTGGTTCCCAGGTAGATGTGCTATACTTTGACTTCCGGAAGGCGTTTGATAGGGTCAATAATGACATTCTGTTGGCGAAGCTCAGTGCCTTAGGCTTCGCCCCGGAGCTCCTCCGGCTCCTTGCGGACTATCTTCGTGATCGTCAACAGTTTGTCCGGCTTGGTTTCTATGAGTCTAGACCCTATCACACGCGTTCCGGAGTGAGCCAAGGGTCAATTCTTGGCCCGTTGTTGTTTTTGTTGATGATAAACGACCTTCCTATCGTTCTGAAGTTTGCGCCGAGCTTACTGTACGCGGATGACCTGAAGCTATTTGCTGAGATTAGGTCTGCTACCGATTGTGTCGCCATGCAGCGAGATATTGATGCAATTGTTCAGTGGTGTCAATTGAATGGGATGGAATTTAATGCCTCTAAATGCTACGCTGTTACTTTTGGTCGAATGCGGCACCCCATTAGTCACGAATACAATATACATAGCAATATCATAACTCGCTCGACAGTGATGAAAGATCTCGGTGTTGTATTCGATCAAAAGTTAACATTCCATGATCATATCAACGCTCTAGCAAAAGAGTCATTTAGGCGACTGGGTTTCGTTCTGAGGAATGCCAAAGACTTTTACAATCCCCATGTAATCAGCTTGATATTTGGAGCATTAGTGCGTTCTAAGCTAGAGAGTTCTATGTGTGTGTGGAATCCACACGAGAAGAAGTACATACTTCAACTTGAGAAGGTGCAGAAAGCATATCTTAGGTATTTGTACAAACGCGTTCACGGATATTATCCCTTTATGTACCCCACGGACTATTTACTCGGTTGTTTGGGTTACAATTCCTTGAAGGTTAGGAGGGACAAGCAGCAGCTAACAACCGTGTGCAAAATCCTGCGCGGGAACATTGACGCACCTGATCTGCATGACAAGGTCTGTAGGTTGTACGTGCCGGACAGTTACCGCAGCTGCAGGCGTCACAAGCTGTTTGCCGGGCCCCGCTGTCGCACGGTGGCTCGCTCTTACTCACCCATCCCTCGCACTCTTACCGCGCTCAATGCTCTCTTGAAGGCCAATCCTGAGTGTGATGTGTTCGATGATGGATGGTCAGATTTGATGTCGGTATGCTTGACGTTTTGTGAGAAAAATGTATGACTGGATGATTGTCTTATTTATAATTATTGATTTGAATATTGTGTGTAATTGAATTATTAATCTATCCTTAACGAATGTATTAGTGACATAATAATAATAATATAATAATGTAATAATTTGTTGTTAACTTAAAATATTGACTTCTGTGTAAATTGTATAATGATATTGATTAATGTAACTGGCGTTGTGCCGTTTTAATTGATTAAATAAATAAATAATATTATATCACCACCATACCACATTTCAAGCGTCTATATAGTTCCGCCAGTATCTTCCGAATGGCGTGTTTGCGCGGATGACACCATGGGCAGTAATACTGGTACCTGGCACGCCAATCCAGTGCACGCAGTCCCATAGAACTCAATACAAAGCAACAAATCCGTCCGCTCCGGCGCAGTGGACGCGCAGCATTACTGTCGGTGCCGGTTGTTTGTTCTATTACAACAACGTCGAGCCATGTCCATGGGTTTCGGGCGGCACATTAACTTACCACAGTTAGCTATACAGCCTATACAAACTTACTTTACAGACGTACCTGCAAATTTAATATAATATGTTATAATAAACGTGTTTTTCCACATATAAGCCACGCGAGGGAAAAAGAGGTAATTTCCATCTTTCGCGTACAAGCGCGTACGGATTGCGCGTACATTGGTTGTGCAGTTGGTTACGCGTGTCCTGGAACGCCATGCCCAGACTTGTGGGTATAGACTAGGGGCACAAAAAGGTATCCGTGAAACACACAGGTGAACCACGGGTAAGAAACGACGCTTACACTCTTGGAGAACGCGTGCCGCGCGAGCCGCCGTCCGTCGGTTATTGGTCGCGCGGTAAAGAGGACGTGCACGTCATGGGGCCTTATTTTTGAATCGTGCGCAATGTTGCGCATGCGAAAGAGCTGACTTTCAAACGATAGTGAACCTTATTCCAAACAGTATCGTTCGAAAATCAGCTTCTTTCGCATGCGCTACGCTTGCGTACGATTAAAAAATAAGACCCCTGGTACGCAATATTTCTAAATGGATAGACACGCGTGTTCACTGACTTTCAATAACGATAATATGATCAAATTAATTAAACTTTAGTTTCTCTTTATAATGCAATCGTGTGTGAGATAAAGCGAGCTGCAGTGATTATTATATTGAGCAAGATGTTATCACTCCCGCTTCCTGCGACGACCGACCGCTGATAAGCCGGAGTGCGAGCAGAGGTTAAAGTCAAACCAAACATTTCATCCAGGCCATCCAGGCCATAGCCAGGAACGACAATCTCACCCTCAGTAGCGTTCTGATGTAATTGACGCTCACGGCACGATCAATCATCCGAATAGTGCCGATTGTCATGATCTTTTATAATTATTATGTACCTATTACTGGTAAGTTTTTTGTAGTGGTAGTACTCTACTGCAGAGTCCGCCTGAGGAAGTACCACACCTTTGCCAGTTATTCAACTGCCAAGCAGTAGTGTGCAAGCATTACCGTGTTCCGGTTTGAAGGGCAATGTTACCAGAGAAATTACTGGGTATGATGAGATTTAACATCTAATATCTCAGGGTGACGAGCGCAGTGCAGTGCGGCGCAGGATTCCGTTCGCAAGTTTACAATTCTGGCACTGCTACTGTTAGTGGCAGGCGTGACGCTTACCACCAGGCGAACGTCTTGCTCGTCTAGTTACATGAAGGTATTAAAAAAAACTGTATCTGGTTCCCATAGTACTCAGTTTAGCTAAGTGTAGGGCTAGATGGCGCTGTTTGAAAATATTATACGTAAATTATTAAAGGTAGCTACAGGTTAACTATTCCGACACTACTCCACGCTTATTAATATAAGTTAAGATTAGGTAAAAGGAGCAAGGATAACATAGTGGTAAACCTGAGTCGGTATCAATGAGAATTTTCGGTTAGCCTAATTATGATAAGTAAATATGGTGGCTAGTTTAATATCTGTGGGCACGTTAAGTTAATAATGTCCCAAAAGTTAAGCTAAGCTAAGCCTTAACATCATTAGAAATAGTTTTGATCAAACGCAGCAAAATTGAATATTTGTTTTGAAACAGTCATGCTCCAATAAATTCTGTCGATTTGACGTAAATTTAATTTCGTGTGAGGAATATTCAACACAAACCTCGAACCAGAATGTTTGAAATGTTAATGAACTCGCGTTGAATGTTTTCAAAATCCTTTTTGCCGTTTTCAGGTAATTGTTTTCGATGGCGACATCGAGGCGTCTTTGGTTGCCTTGCAGGAGTCAGCTCAAAGTATTTGTTTAAAAAAAAAACAGGACGTCACAAAATCATCCTCTGTTAATGTCATATCCTTTTTCGTGCGGTTTATTCAGATAATTATTATTAATGGTGATTATTTTATAATAAAAATATTACGATATTGACAGTGACACCCTGTCTTACCGCGTGAGTAAGACGTAGCTTAAGAGCGCCATCTAGCAAAAATTATCAGAAAATGTCTCAGTAAATCTTTAGTTTAGTGTAAACTAGAAGATTAGGGAGACATGAGATAATATCTCTCATAATCTATGAGAAAAACTACGTCGTCGGTCGACGGTCCATACAAAATAAAATTGAACGTCACTTATTTTTTAGTTTTCGCGAACAAATCGACTGCGACGTTATAGGAACAAATAAGCACTTGTGTTTATATAATGATATTCCTTCTATTACTCTGTGTGATATTCATTCGATGACGGCTGATCAATAACTGTAGATTCTATCAAAATTATGTAACCAGCTTGTACAATTTCAACTTGTATGTCCAAACATGAACTCAATCGGTCAAGAGCCTGTTGTGATGATAATAACGAGTAGATCTGTGGACAGTTAGACGTCGTGAGCACAAACTTGCACGTAGTATAGTCGTCGGTCGGTCGGTAATGGCTAACTTCCCCCTTTCAAACAAAAATCGTCGTCGACAAAAAATCTATGAAATTGTAGAGCCTCTGTATTATAGACTTTGCTCGCTTGTTCCATTATACTTACACGTGACCAATTGAGTAATTTTAGCCCGATCTTATCAATCCAAAGTTAAAAACTGTAAGCCTATGGCTAAAAAAAACTATAAGTAATTGTAAATTCTAAATGGACTTTTTAACACAGAGATACAGTCTTTATTTTTTATGCATTGGTATGTCAGGACGAGTGAAACATTCGCCTGCTGGTGAGCATCACACCTGTCAGAGCGCCAGAATTGTGAATTTGTTAATAATATCCTGCCACCCTGAGATTTATTTATTTATTTGATACACAAAACAGAATACAGTCTTTGCATTTGCATTGTATAGGTTACAAATAATTTGTTCTAGATTGCATTCCTGAATAAATGTGTGCACAACATGAACAACATAGAAGCAGTTGGTCCTCCCTACATCTATAAGTCAATCAAACAATAAGTAGTATTGTAATTACACTATTAAACATAAGCAGATAAAATAACTCAATTTTTTTATGAGCTTTCAAAAATTACCGTTAGGACAGGTGACATGCTAAATACCTAATACCTAAATGTTAAATCTCTTCATGCCAAACATCTCTGGTAACATTTCCCTTCAAACCGAAAAACAGAACTCAAATATCAACTGTCAGAAGCTTTTGAAACTCCTGGGTTTCAAAACAACGAAAACAAATCTGAACGAGGAAAATGTGAATGAACCATGCATTAAAGAGACCTCGCCACTCACAAAGCAAGTATTTTTTTAAACGTATATGAATAATAATGTTTAATGCATACACGTTACGGGTCATCTGTCAGTAATTGCGTGACAAAATCAATCATATCCATGAGTGAACAATGAGAAGCTGGAGACAGTATCCTAAATACATTAAACTGTTTAATTTTACTGTAAGTTGGGACAGTTCGGTTCGATTTTGAATACAGGTCGAATTTTGATGAGAGGATGATTGAGAACTTATGGAGAATTAAAATAAAATAAATGAAAAACGAAAATAGGAAAAATGTTTTTTTATTGTGCTCCTAGGGTTTGACATTGAGTTAGACATTGCATTGGTTAGACATTGCCCATGGTACTTGTTCGTAGTCTTACTGGTAAAACAACGAGCAAAAAAATGCCCTTGATACTACTAGTAGAATAACGCAGTAGACCCACGGGCAAATAATCGGTTCAACTACCTTAACGTGATAACCCTAGTGATATTTTTATGATTGACTTAATATAGGTGAAAATTATTGAGCTCTAGGCGCTATTTTTATACATAGTATTTTAAAAGAGTCAGCAGCAAGCGGCATTCCAGCGCGGCACGTAGCTGATACTGTAGCAAGAATTTATGAACCAACTAACTCCGCGAGGAGGTCTCTCTTATCCGCGTGATGATAAAAATGGTGATGATGGTGATAAACAAGCTATCTTCATTGCGAGTTTCTTCCACATCCGTTCAGTGGTGTGATAGTGTGATGAAATGAAACTGTTCAAGCTTCGATTACTGGCGAGGATCAGAGATTGCAAAATTAAGGGGGCGACTAATGCCAAAAGTAAGTAAAAGGTGTAGTTTTAAACACATAGTTTAATGATAAATAATGTAAATATTCAGATGAAAAATATACTACAGGTAGGGAAAAAACCTAAAGAAGCCGAGTGACCGAATAAAATTTTGGAAAATAATCTGGTTTATTAAAAAATATAAATACAAATTACCAACAAAAAAATACTGTTTTAATTCAAATGCTCTAACGGCCTTACTTAAAAAACTTTTCAACCGTTAGTCACTGCTTAAGATGCTCTGCCATCTTCTCTCTGACGTGAAGTTGCACGTGCTAGAAAAGGACAGAGAAGTTTAAGCAGTGACTAAGAGAATCGAGATTATTTTAGGTAAGGCCGTAAATTATCAGCGACAGCATCACATTATTTTTAATGTTTTAGCACAATAGCCGTTTATTTTTTTTATTTCATGCCTACATTTTGAATTATTAAATAAAAACCCACCTAAATTGCTGAAAGGCATCATGATTATTAATTGTATCATGCGATTTTCGACTCTAAACTAATGCAAGACGCGCGGATGAAAACTGATATTTTTTCACTCTTAATGAGAAAGCCTCTGCAAAACTCTGCGTTAGGCTAAATGAACTGCCGATGGCAATCATGATAACGTAGCATTCGCGCCATTATAGGCTGTGCCGAGTGTGTTATAATAATAATAGTCCAGCGCATTCAACTTCTTATTGTCCTTTATATTCACGTTATTGATCAGATTTTGGATAGTTAAAATTTTCAGTAGTTTACTTCTTATGTGAGTCCAGAAAGCTTTACTTTCTTAACTTTGAGAAATGTAGGTACAGTCACTTCCAAGATTTATTTCTAATGTTGGATGTTTCTAATTCTAAGTGTTCTTGCATCAATTTCGAATAGACACGTATGAGTACATTTTTGTTTTATTTATACGGGAATACTTTCGTTTAATTCAATCGGATACTCCGACTATAGAACACAAAACAAAAATGTGTCAAAACCACGCCAGTTTTCATAATAAAACGTATGAGTACTTCACTGTTTTACATTATTTGTTCATTTGACTTTCTACGCGTCAAGGTTATAATCATTATAAATTACGTCTATTATTAACTTTACATGCTCTCGGGCTGCAATAATCTTAATGATCCCAGATCTCTACGATCCCTACAATTAAAACAAATCCTTATTTTATATGCTTTTGAATATGTGAGTTTTGTTAAATTTTAAGTTTTAGGTACCTATGCCTGTACTTTAAAGTAATAGATTTTTAACTTAAAAAACTATTATAGTTTTTTTATGATAGGTAAATAAAAGCGACCAAAATGTAGGGAACATAATAACATCCAACAAGGAAACTTTCTGCGTCAAAAATATCTAATTTCTATACTTATGATATAGCCTCGAGGTTAGAATAATTATTAATAACAGTTTGACGCAAAATGATGCTGTGTTACTTAAACCTAGTTTCACCGACTAATAAATTAACCATTGCATCATCCTAGTCGTCCAACACAAAATATAGGAGAAAACATTTCGGGCTCTCCCAGGCGAGCTTGCGGCACGACCTGCTGAACTAATCAATTCATTTGTCCCTTCCAAAAAAGTTTAAGACAAGTTTCATGATTTCAATCCATCAAAGAAATATATTCTTGAAATGCTTTCCAATCGAATTTTTGTCTAATTAGTAAGTGACAGCAAACTTTTACGATGGGTGTTTCAATCTGACGTGCAATAAAATGAAACGAATAAATTTTAATCATCTAGTTTATATTCCTACTTGTATTCACACATCAATAACGTCATTATGTTGTTTATATTATAATAGTTTCACACAACCATTTTTATTAACATTTAATTTAAAAAGTACGTTATCATCATTATAACATTGGTCCTTATCTCGCGAAAAATGTAAGCTGCATTTCCAGTTGATGAAATACAATACTAAATAGTTAAATAATAATAATAATTGACAACAACATCAATTCTTCAAGTCATTTCTGATTCAATTGTTCACAAAGTAAGTCGAGTTCTCTTCACCGCTTCAGCCATTCACGATCTTCGCCAATCTTGATTTCTCGTCGGCTGTACAGCTGGTTCCGACCACTCACTCAATCTGTTGGCAAAGAAAATAAAACTTATAATAACTTTAATTCAGAGCAGTTGGATTAGTTTTTATAGCTAATATTATTTTTAATCGAGTTTGCTGGGATCCATGAAGAGTAATCAAAAATCAAACTGGAAACTTAATTAAGTTTGCAGCAATGTCCAAGGTAGAAGAACAGGTTTCATCGTAGTGATCCTCGTATACCTACGTCAAAATGCATTCAACAACTTATTGAGCAGTTTTCTATTTTTCATCCTACTAAATTGAAAACAAATCCTATTTTGTTATTTAGTAATGAAATAAAAGAAAAGTAGAATGCAATTTAGCTGGAATAACTAAACTTATATTTGACTAGAGGTTACATTTTGCCCACAATTTTCATTCTTTGTTATTTAATGTTTTCTCTTATTTAATTTCCAAGTCATAACGGTAGTCTTACCAATTAATGGAAAATTAATGTATTTGTGTTTTCGCAATTGAATACTGTAGATATAGGTACCAACAATATTTTATTCGTATTCATTTGAGGCGTGGGTCTCATGAATACTCGTACCAGTGCAGAAAAAATAATAATGGCATAATCCATACAATCTGCACATAAACATAATAAAATCAAGCCAATTTAAAAAGCTATAGGAAAAGTGGTAACTACAATATAAAAAAATACGATTTTTAATTGACATATTATTTAAAGTAGAAATTGTTTGTAATATTAAAAAAAAATGTGTACATTAGTTTGTTCTAAATATATCGAATGCCCGAAATGGGTAAACTGATGTCACTATTTTGCATGTAGACCTAGCAAAACAATTTGTAATCAGTTATTCAATAAATAATTCCGAAACTGAATCTGAATTTGGTAAATTCAATCAAGGAATGTGACATTTTGGCCTAGTTCAAACAAGAAAAAAAAAGAAGCTATGTGAATTTGTGCCACTAGGCCGCCTGCGCATGGGAGATCGAAGCCTAACAATAATATTGCGCCTACTCTTCTAGCGACGTTAGACCGATAAATCTTAAAAGTTACCAACCTGTTTTAAGAGCGCAATCCTCAAAATAATCACTGACACCACACAATTCCGACCTCCCTTCACCTCTTCTCATTGAACTTGACCGGGAACGCTGAAGTCGACGAACTCGAGTTGACAGAGGCCGAACTGCCGCTGGTCTTGGAGAGGCTCGGTTTCCTCCTGAAACTGAGCCTGGTCTCTCCCTTGATGATCTTGTCCAGGGTCTGCCTCAACGAGGAATGCTTCCTCTCGAAAGGGTTGGTAAACATCTTCAATGGTAAACTGTTTCACAATAACTAACACGTCCGATGGCTAAGAGAGCCGAGTTGCGTATGCGATCCAAACGTTGCTCGACTAGTTATTATATGAAGCGAATGACGCGTGCGCTTGGCCGGGTCAAACCGCAGATTTAAGAGGAATACAAGCGTAGTCTACTATTTACTGCTTGGGTTTCAAATATGGGATTTTCTTTATTTTTTAATATACTGATATTAGACCATTAGCGTGTCTTCATCTTCAATTTTTTGATTAATCTCTTATCATTGAGCTTAGAGCATTATTTGTTATTATAAAGAAATCTGTTTTGTTTGGTAACTTTTTTTAGGCTTCTACAAAATGTATACATTTCAAAAATAGCAAAACAGGGACACGTTTGCCGTTGATATCTACACTTACAATTTTATAATTAAATCACATAGAACAATGAAAAATTCTCTAGGTTGAAAGGCGGTCGCGAGTGTTTCCCCTTAACAGCCGTAGGATAAGATGTTCGCGCAGACGTCACACGGCGGTTTTTTTGTTTTGATTTCTAATGATTGAGCATTACGTCTGTTCGTTAGAAAATGATCCCCATCAAGCGAGGTTTGATGTCACCGTTCTACTTTGTTTGTTCTAGCGGTCGGCGAGGCGGAACTGGAAAGCTTGTTTCCAGTTCTGTTTACATTAGTAGAGGTAATTTCCGATGCTTAGACTGCTTCGTCACTGTTTTTCCCTGCATTATAGATATTTTACGATAAAAATATTTTTCTCAGTAAAAAATTACAATAACCACTATTATAAATTATAGGTACAAGTAGTGTTGATTGTTATTAGTTATTAATTACTACTCTTCGATTACACATTTTAATTTGATCAAACCGAATGTTTATTTTATCATTCAGTGATTTTATATCTTGACTTGAGGGATACGGGTGTAGATACCACAGAAAGTAGAGATTTTTATTTTCTGTGAAGATTTAAGAACCTTTTATAATAACCATCAAAAACATTTTGGGTCAAAAGAAACAGTGTCCCAGAATATAAAATAGTTTTTTATTAGTTTCAATTGACGTAGGTACACAAACTAGATACAAAACGGATGCAAGTATCATTGACCCACTCATAGTTCGTTCGATGATAAAAATATAAAATAGGAAAGTGCGCGACCTGATACGCTCATAGTGGGGTTCCGTAAGTATTTTAATAAATACTTCTAGATGGCAATGTGTGAAAAGTGACCACCGATATTTATTTATTTAAATAATGCCCTTACATAAGCCAATAATACCTGATCAAACTACGAACCTAAGTTCTGATTTTGCAAAATTATTTTAGGCGGGGTATATTTAATGAAATCTTTAAAAAAAGAGTAAAAAAATATATTCTAGACTAATATTAAAAATGATGTAAGACGGTCTGTACAACGCCATAATTATTTTTTAAATTGGTATTACTTTTCATTGATGCCTCTTGACATCTTGATGGACATAGGCTGGGTGGGTATGCTCTAAAACTGCACCCAAAACCACCGGAGGACGGGCAGCAGCGTCCTCTCGGTTAGCGATGGTGAGCACTCTGCGATCCCTAAGCCGCCTGCTAAGCGTGGGGATTATGGCAACCCCTCCCTATTAAGGGAGAGACTTTCGTCCACTGCTGGACGTCTTCTGGCTGAAATGGATGATGGATGGTATTTTTTTTATCCTCTCTTTCCCTATCTATTTACTCCAGTCTTCCGGTACAAGTTTAACACATAAAAACTAATTTAAACTGACTGTAGAGCCGCCACAGCCTTTGTCAATTTACTAAGTGCTCGACGGGAACTGGTTTTGTCGATGGGGTTCAGAATTCCAAAACCAAATAGTTTAGCTTTTTACCACTTAACATTGTGGAATGCTAAAATAATACGAATACTACCAATTTACTTAGAAACCGATGGGGAAGAAAGGATCTTGAGTGGTGTCCGCGAACCGGAAGACGCAGCGTAGGAAGGCCTCCCACTAGGTGGACCGACGACATTATAAAAGTCGTGGAAAACCGATGGATGCAAATGGCAAGTTGTCGTACAGTGTGGAGGTCTAAGGGGGAGGCCTTCGTTCAGCAGTGGACGCTTCCAGGCGACAATGATGATGAAAAATTTCTTTCCTTTTTTTTTACAACAATGTTTTATTTGCTACGGTACCCTAAAAACGGAACATGCACAGACCTAATACTTCATGTACAGTACCTACGTGGTAAAACGTCTGTGTGAACCTGTTTTATGGCGGTTGTCATTATACTCGTAATGTATCCAGCTAAATTATTAGTAATACTATTACTTATTGTATTCTGTGGTAAAAACACAATCTGAACACGCAGCGGGCCACCAAAGCAAAAGAGAGGGACGACTTTTTTCTCTCTTTCTCTCTCGCTGGTCAGTCAACAGTCAGCTGTAGTGGCGTGAATCTAATGCGTCGAAAGAAACGTCTGTTACCAACGCTCTGTTTACTATACAAAAAATTGCGCAGAAATAATTTAAACATAACATTCGATAGTCATAAAGAGGTACGAGTATAATGTACTTGTCATATCATAGGGACTTTGTGATATCTCGTAGTCATTATCTCACGCCAAGCGACATAAATGCTAATTTTAATAACATTTTGATGGAACTTCGCTTACGTTTTATTATTTTTTTGTCTCAGTCATTCGATCCTCGGTTAACAAACTGATTAAACATACATAATTACTTACTCTGTTGTAAATGCTAATAAATAATACCCAAGTATCATAAACTAACCAGGTATAGGACCTTCACCTTATAATATAGGTGTCATCGCAGGTACTGTGCGCTTATATCTTACTTGCGCAAAATGTATGCTACGGACAGACCTTTTGTGCCAGGGGTGTCTATAGGGAAACGAGACTGTGGAGCAAATGCACACGCGTGGAAAACCACAGAGAGCATACGAATAAAATTGGGACACCGCAAGGAACTCCACATGAAGTCCTCCATAGCTCCTGGCGAAATGGGGGCGGCCCAAGGCTTTGCGAAGCTCGGTTGGTTTGGGCAAGTAGTACTATTACGTTTTCTGAGGCTTCGGTAGGCTGGTTGGGTCGGAATGCACAATACCCCTGAGTGGAACGTGCGTCAGTGCAGGACTTATCGCCCCACCTTCGATCAAACTTCAAGCTTCTACGGGCTTTGAATTAGAATTAGATTACGTCATACGTATGTTTTTTTTATTAGTAAGTAAAGTAAGTTCGTATAGGCTGAGTGGCCAGCCCTAGTGTCAGAGTTAATGTGCCGCCCGAAGGCCTCTGTCTTTTTTTATTTATTATCCATTTTTCAGTTAGCTTATAGTAGATAGTTTCACTTGTAATGTAACTAACAAACTTTTTAATCTATGATAATTACTATGGTTGACAAGCTAGGTGTTTTTATTTGACGACATTTAAATACCAATTATACATATATAGATAAGTATACACGAGTATTTATTTAATAATGATGTTTATATATAAATAGCTGATTTTTAATCGTAACTGAACCGTGTTATCTAATTATTTATATTTGTATTATTTGGATGCAAGCGAGCGACGCGACAAACAAGTCACTCCCCTAATGATAAGCGTCACGTTTGTTCTGCAGTTCAGTGGCACCCAGAATATTGAACTTCCACCTTCGTTTACAGGACAAGCTCCGCGCCAATATTACCAATTTTAAAAAATGCAATGTTTTGTCGAGACGAGCGAGTCGTTCGGCTGGCGGTAAGCGTCACACTGGCCCATAACAGCGGTAGTGCCAGTATAGTGAACTTACGAACAAAATCCTGCGCTGCACTGCACTACACTGCGCTCGTCACCCTGAAATAGTAGCTAACAAAAAAAAAAAAACTTCAGCTCTTCACGCCCTGTAATTTCTCTGGTATAATTGCTCTTGAAACCGAAACACAATAATGCGTGTATACTGTATACTCCTGCTTGGCTGTGAATAACTTGCAAATATGTGGTCAGACGGACTCTGCTATAGAATGCTACTACTACAAACATACCATGTTAACGACTTGAGGCTCGTAGAATATGTAATTTGTATAAATACCTACCATAATGCTTGAGGTAAGTCGCTATCACAAATAAAATAATACTATGCTCTAATCTCGCTATATCGTTAATTATTTAATGACGTCTAGCAGGCAGTCATCCTACGTCATTGCTGACTTTAAAACTCAATACTTAAACTTCGTTTTTGTTCCATTTATCTAGAAGCATTTATTGAAACTACCTACATTTTATATTATTGTGGCTAGTGCACAGAGCTATGTAATATTCGAGTAGGTACCTATATTGTCCAACCCTAATTGCAGGCATCTGTTATGGAAAATACACCTTATGCAAAAGCCATGTGGGCTATATTCCTTTACTTACACTTCCCCGCACGTGTTCTAATAATTTGCACTTAAAAATGGACGGGTTTTATGCAACCTTTTTTTTTTAAACCGTCTAAAAATAAACGCTTTCGAAATTAATTAAATGCGGTGGGATGATTTTTATGCTTTTTTTGTCAAAATTTACCTACCTTACCTTTCATTAGCTGTCATCATCATCATCAGCCCGGATACGTCCACTGCTGAACGAAGGCCTCCTTAGACCGCCACATTGTACGACAACCTGTCTTTTACAATGTCGTCGGTCCACCTAGTGGGAGGCCTTCCTACGCTGCGTATTCCGGTTCGCGGTCGCCACTCAAGAACCTTTCTTCCCCATCGGTTGTCAGTCCTTCGCGCGATGTGGCCTGCCCATTGCCACTTCAACTTGCAAACCCTGCGAGCTATGTCGGTGACCTTGGTTCTTTGGCGAATATCCTCGTTCCGGATTTTATCGCACAAAGTAACTCCGAACATAGCTCTCTCCATTGCCCGTTGCGTGACTCTGAGTTTCTCCAATAGGCCAGCAGTTAAAGTCCGCGTTTCAGTTTCATATGTCATCCTACTTCATTAGTTGTAGTAGGAGTGAAAAATAGAGAAAAAGTGAATTCCATTATTACCGCAGACATCCGAGAGCCGTACTGCAGTAATGGTTTATTATTATGTATCGATATTTCCTTACTTTTACGTCACCGTGCATCAAGTTTTTTGTACAAAACCTATTGACGTCAGCTATTGTTTTTTTAGCGGGGTAACCTGACCTTCGTTCAAAGTTATATCCTCAAGGAAAAAATAATGAAATGAAATCATTATATGTAATTGCATTGATCCAGCGTAGTTCATGTCGGTTTTTGTTTTATTATTTAGTAGTATTCACTTTCACTTCTAACCCGGCGTCGTGGGGGTAGAAAATTACTACATAGACGTCGGGGTGGAATATGTTCAATAGTAAATAATTAATATTGTATGCAGTATAGTTTAAATATGTATTTGATTAGGAAATAATAGAATTACCTATTTGTGTCATCGAAGCGAATAATATAAAAGAAAAAAGAAAAACACTCAAATAAATTACAAAATTGTCATTCTCTAGTCTAATCTCACTTTCACATCACATTAACAGCCGGAAGACGTCCACTGCTGGACGAAGGCCTCTCCCTTAAAGGGAGGTGTTGCCATAATCCCCACGCTTGGCAGGCGGCTTGGGTTTGTTGTTTTTAATATTTCCTGGCCATGGATACTAGTCCTTCAGCCGAATACATATTTCTTCATCGATCCTTCTTTCTCCAGTTAAATAAGTCGTAGTCACAGTCCAAGTCACACACAGTAAGTCACGGTCAAGTCCAATCATGCCCTAGTAAAGTCGTGGCAACTTTACTACAAGCTTCCTCGGAGTTTTGGAAACAACACAAAAAGACACGTTTCACCACATTATATCACTTGCCCACACTCATGCACGTCAGTCGGCACTTAATGAATAAAACGCCACTATTTTTATGCATTAACACCCGAAAAAACACAAGGTTTGAAAAATAATACAATGCGGCGACATGATTTTTTCGCGTTCCCGCCTAAACTCAGGCGGCTTGGGGATCGCAGAGTGTTACCACCGTTAACTGAGAGGACGCTGCTGCCCGTCCTCCGGTGGTTCTAGATGCAGTTTTAGGACATATCCAATCTCACTTTGCTTAGTATCAATTAACAGTATGTAATTTTTATGATACATACCAAGATAGATAGAAACACTTTAGTGTGCACACCAACAATAGAAACAAGAACCTTAAGAACTAGTGCCACGAGTGGCGGCTTTATCGCTCACAGCTTGCACTTGCAGCTTGCATTAACAGCGATGTCTTCCAGGAACCCATGGTATTGCAATAAATTTAAAAAAAAAAACAGACGGGAGATGCATAACACTTATTAATAAATACAAATAAAATAATACTACTAAATACTAGATACATAACTGAACAATAATAATATTTACGCATAATAAAATATTACATTTAATTTATTTTTATGATACTTATACCGGCTGTTAGTTTGAACACCGTTATTCTTCTAGGATATCATTGTACTCATCATTATAAGCAAATTTTACTATAGGGCCGTGAAATAGCGAAAAGAAATAAGTTGTTCCATACAATTTTTTTATTGAACTTGAACAAAATTTATGGAGTAGCAGGTTTTTTTTAATTGCTATTTCTGGGTTGGCCCCATAGTAAAAGTTGTTCATAATGATGAGTACAATGAAATCCTAGAAGGATAACGGTGTTCAAACTAACAGCCTGTATATACTTCACAATGATTTCTTTGGAAAATAGCTATTACTAAAATCTAATCAGAATCATTGTTAATTTGTGAATGTAGTCGGTGCAAAAAGATACGATATCTTCAGGAAAAAATATATTTGTCGCATCTTTGACACGTGTCGGTAGTTTTACGATCTTCTTTTCCAGGTCCTACTTGACATCTCTTATGTTAATTAGTTTTCACGACTGTAGGCTTCTCTTAACATTGATATCTCTTGCTCTGTATGGCTGGGTTGGCTAGGGTCACTGACATTATCCTCTTCGTCAGTGGACTTCTGATCAGATAGCGAGGCATCAAATTCAGATTGTTGAAGAAATTATTATATACGCTGACGTTATCTTTCATTCCGATCCATTGTCGGGTCATTATGACCCACCTTGGCCGCGCTGGGTTAAATAATTACTTAGGTAACAAAGATTAACATACCAAAATACTTACGCACAAAGGTTTCCCCTGAATTAACTAATTTTGTTTACTTTCCATAAAGGCATGTGACATTTTGGCCTAGTTCATACATGGAAGCTATCAGAATGTGTACCACTACGGCGCCTGCGCATGGGAAATGTTTCTGAGATCTATTCCTTTCTATGACCAAAAGCTAATAGCAGTGGAATCCGTTTATTATCGTAATAAATTTTCTATTTATCAAAGTTACAATATAAGTAATTATTTCTGATTTTCTATGCTCTACGCTCTTGCTACATTACTTTTACCCCGGAATCACTCGTTGCCCAAGTGTGATCCCGGACAATGAGTACTAGAGATTTTCTAGGGGTTTTACAGGTAATTTATAAAAATATTAAAAATTCGCCGAACACCAACAAACCTCGCAGAGTTGTAAGTATGTCCTGTAATTGAGTTTGTCGGTGTGTGCGTGTGTGGGTGTGTGTGTGTCTGTGTATGTGTATATGTGTGTGTGTGTGTGTGTGTGTGTGTGTGTTTGTTACTCCTTCACGCTGTAACAGCTAATTGTTTTTTTTAATGAAATACGATAAAGAGGTAAGAAGCTTAAACTTTGGAACAAAACATAGGCTACTTTATATTCCAGTAATAGCGGGAAAACCGGGGCGCGGCTAGTATAGTATAATGATAAATTACGACAATTTATTCTCGTTGTTTGTATAGAGCGGGACATTCATCGTCCGGTCAGTCATGTTATTATTGGACAGTGGCACTCATTTTTGCTTAATTTGTACCTACCGTAGCGCCAATGAACTGGAATACCGACTTGATTGCTCTCCGTATAAATTTTAAATCCAATTACTAAATTATGAAAAGCAAAATAAAGAAACCCCGATCTCATTTCAAGCTTTAAAAGCTTTTGCGCGGGGTTCACATTTCAGGTGCTACATGCCTTGCACTTAGCAATCATGGTTGTCTTATCTTCTAGATAATACTTTTTACTACGAATTATTTGAACATGGTATTGTATTTAAAGTAGGTATATTCTATCGTTAAAAATAGTTTTATTATTCAACACTGTTGTAGCCTTTGGTTTTAATTGTCACGGTTGTTCATTACATACTAGAGGTTCCCCGCGCCTCCGTCCACGTACGGAAAAAAATGGCCCCGCTCTCAAATACTTGTGTCTTCCATACCGCTGGGTTAATTACTAATTATTTTCCTCCCCATATTCACCAGTTTTAATTAACACCCGAGCAAATAACTTTAAAACAAAGAACTTTCCATACAACATTTCACCGTCTTAATTCGTCCCTGTCAAAAAATATTGATAGCAGCATTTTTTATTTTACATGAACTAACCAAATACAAATTTTCATGACTAAAAGTTCAAAAACAAAGGACAAATTTGTACTTACTTTGTACGAACTTTTGTTCATACAAAAGTCCCCCCCCCCTTTTTACCCCCTTAGGGGTTGTGTTTAGAAAAATCCTTTCTTAGTACACCCCTACGCATCAAGACAAATACACCCTCCAAATTTGAAGTCTGTATGACCAGCGGTTTAGGCTGTGCGTAGTCTGTCAGTCAGTCAGTGAATCGTCATGTCAGGACAGAGATTCTTAAAGTAATAGATTTTCTATGATTATTTACGGGATATTTACCGTGATTAGGTTTTGAAACGAGCTCTCGATATTTCGGCGCAGTTGCATACACCATTATTATTCTTATTCTTTGTGGAGGCGATAAATCCTGCACTGACGTCCCACTCGGGGCGTAATGTGCATCCCCGCCCGCGTTAGCTCGGGTACGAGCCAACCCAGCTCCTTGAAGTGTTGGAGCGAGACTTGGGGCCGCTGGTATAGTAGCTCCAGTGAATAGGTTTTTAGTGGGTCATTCGGCGGCCAAGCCGAATGAAAAGCGGTCAAGCTGTGGTCAAATGTCTAGTCTGCTAACCACAAAAAGCAAAGCCAATTTTATTAAAGCATCAATTTTCGTAGTCATAACAATAGCTTTAACGATCAGGTGTAGGTGAGTGAATATGTTATTAAATTTGTTTTTGTACTCATCTATAACTATAAAAGGCTTTGTCCTGACTGACTGACTGACTGACTGACTGACTGACATATAGACAACGTACAGCCCAAACCGCTAAACGTAGAGACTTGAAATTTGGAGGGTATGTTTTTGGAGAGGTGTAAACGCCCACTAAGAAAGGATTTTTCGAAAATCAACCCCGAAGGGGGTTAAATGGGGTGTTAAAGTTTGTATGAAACTTTTTATTCTCTGGTTCGATTGATACAAAACTTGGTATACATATTCTACTATAAAAATAAGAAGATACGGGTGTCACAGTTTTTTCAAAATCAGCTCCCGTTAGTATAAAAAAAAAAACGAAGTTTTAGTGATAGTACGTTTGTTTCTCCTTAACTTTGTAACGGCTGTACATATTAAAATGAAATTTGGTATAGGGATGGGGATAGATGTGGGGATGGGGGTGGGGGTGGGGGTGGCGATGATACTGGGAACGGAGACGGGACGGAGATAGGCATGTTAATATTAAGATTACAATTGGTATCGGGATGGGGATGGGGATGGGGTGGGGATGGGGATGGGGTGGGGATGGGGTGGGGATGGGATGGGGATGGGTGGGGATGGGTGGGGATTTGGTGGGGACAGGTGGGGATGGGATGCGGATGTGGATGAGGCTGGGAACGGGGATGGCCGTGTCCATATTAAGATGAAAGTTGAAATCGGGATGGGGGTGGGGATGGGATGGGGTTCGGGATGGGGATGAGAGAGGGAACGGGGATGTGGACGGGGATGGGCGTGTTCATATTAAAATGACATTTGGTATCGGGATAGGGATGGGGAAGGGGGCGCTTATAGGGATGAGGCTGGGAATGGGGACGGGGATGGGCGTATTTATTGGTCGGCTGAACAGATGGAGCTGCATTTTTGGATAGGTAGTTATAGCATAAGGTTCGGAAACGGACATAGGCTATTTTTTTGTAGGTCCACGCAGACGACTGTTTGACGGACATAATTATTATAGATACTGTACAGCCTAAGCTGCTAAATTAATTTTTAATATTAAATTAACTTACTTTTAAATGCCTAAACTAAATTTTGAGTGGTGTAAACTTACACTCAGCTCAAGCTGTGGTAGCTTCAGTGAGATCAAGCTCGACTCACATTCTTGGGGTCGCGGGTTCGAACCCGGGCGAGCCCGTTCCAATTAGTTCTTTGAAACTTACGCATGGATAATACCACTGGCTTTTCGGTGAAGGAAAACATCATGAGGAAACCTACATATTTCCGGAGAAGAAATACGATAGTGTATGTGAATCCGCCAACCTGCACTGGGCCAGCGTAGTGAATATGGCCCAATCAGGGTAGGCCGATATACCATTAGTGTTAAGGGCTGATGCAGAGAAACGCACACTCAGCAACGATTTTGAAAAATTCGCAAGGGGTTCAATGTATCATTAAAATACCATTTTGCCGAAACCATTCATTTAAGGCTGTTAAGTTTTTTGACTTAAGAGATAAGATAAAATAAACATAAGCATGTTTCAGAATTTTCAAACAATTTCAAAACTGGAAGGCCACGGGTCAGTTTTTCATTTGAAAAAATTAAGTTATATTTATAGATTAGCTAATCGAGTGTTTATGCGTAAGAAGATAAATATTTTAAACACATGTACTTGATCCGGTGCACGCACCAAGCACAGCGCTTTCGAAACGTCCATCCCGCGTCGGCTCAGATACGTTAAAACCCGAGTATGACGCGCTGTACCTCGAGCGCGCCCCACTCCAACCCACACCGAGTCTACCTAAGCGATCAGTGCAGCACTGTATTTTATCGAAGTTTCGTAATTCTTGCGATATTTTGGTAATCTTTTTACGTTCTTTGTTATCATACTTTTTCTGCTTAAGCTTATTTCATTTCATTGACTCTGTTGATACGGTATGCAATAATGATGATGCTGTAAACTATCCAGTTGAGTTTTTAAATTCATTAAGACCAGCGGGGCTACCATATCAGAGGCTTATCCTGAAGAAAGGTACACCCGTCATGCTCCTTCGGAATTTAAGACCACCCAAATTGTGTAATGGAACCAGGTTACAAGTAAAAATGCTGCATCGTAATCTGGTTGAGGCCATCATTTTGACTAGGTGTGCCCATGGCGAAACAGTGTTTGTGCCGCGTATTCCCATGATTCCCAGTGACTTACCTTATGACTCCAAAAGGCTTCAATTTCCTCTAAAAGTTTGTTTTGCCATGGCCATCAATAAGGCTCAGGGTCAAACTTTAAAATACGCTGGTATTGATTTAAGGCAGGACTGTTTTTCGCATGGTCAGTTCTATGTGGCCTGCTCGCGAGTTAGCTCCCCTGAAAGCCTGGCTATTTTAGCACCTTCCAACAAAAAAATCAAAAACGTTGTCTACAAAGAAATATTGTAATCTTTCGGGTCAAAGGCCCCGGCAACTATAGCGTCATTAGCAGACATTTTTAGGGTTCCGTAGTATTACGAGGAATTCTTATAAGTTTGTCATGTCCATCTGTCTGTCTGTTTAAAATTCAACAAGACGGCTTTGTTTTGAAGTAAGTATTGCAAACGCGACATGCCAAATTTGGTCATCCTCAAGAAAACTTAAAGACTTGCAAGCGGCTTGGAAAAAATGCAATAATATACGTATTTTAGTGATTCAATTGAGTTGGGCCCCGATTTAACCGAATTCCAGTATTCAACATTACTACGCGGGCAAAGCCGCGGGCAAAAGCTAGTTTGGATATAAAAACCTATCATTGTATTGTTTGTAGGTATGTCTACTACTCAATTGACGCAAATTCGTCTGCAAAGTTAAACTGTGACCCGTTAGCAAAAATACGCGTACTTACTCAGGTATACCTGTATAGTAAGTACAGGTACTTTATGTTTTGCATCCAAGTCTGTGCGTAGTAAAATTTGTCTAGAAACATCTGAATATTTCAGTCAGTTGTCATGTTGGCAGAATCTAATTTTAGAACAATGAAAATGTATATTTTGTATTTTAGATTTATTATGTATGATCTTTGGGTAGGTACTCGGAGGATTCAGCTGGTATTATGTAAGGTAACATTTAGTAGACAGCCAATCTCGAAGCTTTACTTGACAGATATAAACTTACTAATAACATACCTATCTTTTTAATTGAAATCTAAGTAGCGAGCCACGCAGAAACGACGTCGGGCACGGACATGGCACAGGTTCCATTTTAAATTTCATGCTGAATACAATGAATTAGGGCACGATTTTGGACACACCGACCGATGTTGATCGGGCGGACGTGCATCGGGTGCGGACGCGCCCAATCAACGTCATTCAATGTGATGTCTTATTTTAATATATCTAGTATGCAATTTGAGTGGAATGGCAAGCCCCCCGTGCCAATGTCCTCGCCGGGCGCCATTTTGGTAATTTTTGTACAGCGCCATTGGGCCGCAAACCACAGAATAAATAATAGTTCTACGTACTCAAACTAAGCAAAGCTTGTACGAAAGGAACCAGATAGCTGATAGAATAGTAATTAATATAATATGCTTTCTTTTTGTAAATTCTTACAGTTCCTAGACACAGAACAAACATCTATTGACGTCACAAAAATGCTTGTCCTGGATGGGAATCGAACCCGAGTTACCGAGCCTGAAGCTCTGAAGGTAGACTAGACAAACTACCAACATAGCTACAAGGCAGTCACGTAAGGATAAAATATACAGTAAACAGTAATAAGCAGCGGAGTTGGCTTCTGTTGTCGGTTTATAGACTTAACATACAATAAATAATATTATCCAAGCCAGCCCTATACGTGTACAGACAAAAGCAACACAATACATCCCGTGGCCTTTATACCAAAAATTTAATAAATAAAAATAGCAAAAATGCTAAATATCAAGTGTATATAACTACAGGTATAAATAGCAAAGGACCAAGCTTGACACTGACATGCATATTCTGAGAACGTATAATACCACAGCATATAGGTACGCAAAATTGCTAAACATATTATATTTTAATATGGGTTTAAGGTATGATGTGCTGAAGAGAGTAGGCTATTATATAAGTACTATGTTTTGTGCTAAATCAAAGAGATAAAGAATCGTTTCAAATTATTACGTTGTTAGACTACACTGAATTCAAATTATTTGGTTCAGAATTCTGACGGATATTGGACCGCCGTGCAGTCACAATTCAAATATTTAATGAGAAAATAACGCTATACTTACCTCAAGAAAAAGCAACACACAAGGAAGAATGACAGGGCAGAGAAGAAAACATAAATAAGTATTTTTGTACTTTTTAATTATTCCACAGCTAATAGGAAAGAAAAATACTAACTAACTAGGGGTAACTACCTCTAGCACAGAGACAATCGAATTTTGTATTCGATAATAAACTGAGTTCCTTTTTTTATTATTTACATACTATATTATAAATATGTCCTTATATGATATTACAGAGTCAAATAGAAATAAAGCTGAACTCCGCAGAGTTAATTGTCAAGAATTATAAAATAGAATGTCCAAGATCGTGCCCGGCCCCCCGACCAAACCTGCCCATCAAGCCAGCGGCATTGCCAGGCTGAATCGCCAAGGAAATGCGCTGGGCGAGAAAATGACCAGAACGTACGAACTTACTTACTGTGAAAACTGGGAAAGCCGAAGGCATAAAAGGAAATTATTTAGGTAGTTATTTCACACATAATTTGTTCGGTTAAGTCACTGATTTCGAAAGTTCAAATAGTTTAGTAAAAATATAAATTTCTTTGTCTATTTATAGTTACATTGTTATTGATAACATATAAGTATCGACCTCTCGAGAAAATGATCTCGGGGTCAACTATCAAAAATACAGTCAAGAAAAATAAGAAAATTTAAAGTCGAAAATATTTCCTACCATGTTTCAGAGTCGAGTAAACAAGTACTAATTTTAATTTGTACGTTACTTAATGTTAAACATGTTCTTTTGTTTCCAGCTTAGGAACAATGGATAGGTTAAAGTTGACTATGCTACTTGGAGGATTTAGCTCTTCTCTCTCTTATGCTAGGTATATCATGGTGAGCTCACAACATGTGTCGCGGCTATTAAAGGAAAAACAAATTCTTGTTGAATACTGATTAGAGGTCAGGTGTGAAACATGATGTCGCAAGCTTTCAGAACTATTGTATACGAGTATCATTCACTGGAATCTTAAGAAGAGTATATGAATTGTATGCAGCCATACGCCATTTTGTTTATATTTTAGAAGAATGCCGATAGTCTTATCTTTTTCAACGTGAATTGTAGTTTTCGTCCTACGAAATTAACCCTAGAATACGTAATGGGGCAAAAAGTCATTAATATTAAGAGGGAATAGGCTGACGCTTGTCCATACAAACGCATTCCCCTATTTTCTTCCTGAATAATGCCTCTAGAGCAATCATATTTGTTTTTTTTAAATTAAATCTAGGTGTACTGATTGATGATGATGATACATAAATTATTATGATATTAATAAAGCGTGTTCATAATAATATTGACGCATTTTATTGTTAGAGTGAAAGACGGATACTTTATTGTTTACGGTCTATTCTTGCACTTACTTTACTTAATTATTATTTGTTTCGCTGATAAGATTAAACAGGCTTAATTTGAGTAGGTATATAATTTTTAGTCCGATTCATTACTTCTTGGCAACAGAAAATGATAAGGATAGTTTATAAGTGTATTATAATGTTTATATTACTCAAGGACTTCATGCTGATATCACAGGCGTATCTAAGGGCGATTCAAGCATCCTGCGTTTTTAAGTCGATAGGATGCATGTTCACTGTTATTTTTTTGCTTTTGCGTTTTAACGGTGTAGAACGCCATCTAGTTTTTTTTTAGTAACTAAAGAAAGAAACAAAATATCCATTTCAGCTTTGGCTTGAGAAATGACAATATATCTACAAATTATTAATTTTCAGATTTTTTCCGTAATTACTGTTATGTGACCTTGCTCCTTGCCAAATTTCATGAGTCTAGGTCAACGAGAAGTACTCTATGAATTTTGATTTAGTTCACTCTAAAAAACTCACAAAAATGGCTGTAATTTTTTATTGCGTTGACTTAGAAGCTTGGTTTTTTTACAGACCTAAGGGACTGTGGACTGGCGTATTTGATATTAATTTCAACTTGATACCTCCACGAATTCCAGAGAATAAGGGTCTTGACACACAGACAGACGGACAACCGAGTGATCCTATAAGGGTTCCTGTTTTCCTTTTGAGGTACGGAACCCTAAAACTGAGCCGTTTTATATTTCTCACAAAAACAGTGAATAATTATTACGCAACCGTCGAACAGTTAACGGATTTTTTTACTTGAATTTAGTTTTATCTAAGTTTATCATCGCTAAGTGCAGGATTTGGTTTTTTAGACGATTTTTTTGTATTCAACTGTCAGAAGAAATAAGTACTTAGTCCATTTGAGGCTAACGATAGGTAAAATCAGTTTTCTGATAGGTAGGGGTTAAAAAGTTGTAAACTGGATAGTTTTTGTCTTGTTTGCTTGGTAGACGTTTTATATTTTAGTTTTTAGGCTTGTTATTAAATACATAACTTTCTGTGTAAATTATTCAGTTATACAATACAATACAATACAATACAATATATCTTTATTGCACACCAGAAATATAGAATAACTTACAAATAATCAGGGTAGGTACATTATTTGGCAGTACAAGGGGCGGCCTTATCACCTTAAGCGATTTCTTCCAGGCAACCTTTGGATGGACTGGACTAAAGGAGGCAAATGCAATTATAATTATAATTATTATATTTTTTTTTTTTTTTTTATTTAGTTATAATTATCTATTTTATTTTACTAAGTTACTTTTTCTTATTTCAACCGAGTTCAAAAAAGGGGGTAACGATCGAACGACTGTATATTTTTTTCACGATTACTCCGCCAAATAAGAATTGATTTTAATGATTCTTTTTTATTTTGTTGGTCATAATATTTCAGAAATGGTCACATTATAAATTTTATTGATATTGGTTAAGTAGTTTCATTTTTAAATCATAATAACTGGAGAAAATATGTCTTCCATATAATCGGAATTGAAGTCTGTTGTAAAGATAAAGATAAATAAAGATCATTTATTTGCATACAACATGGTTGGTTTGTACATATACAATTTGTGCACAAAAGATGTCAAATATAAAAGTGTCTTACAGAGCTAGCATGTTGTGCCGATTAGGCGTACAAAGGTCAAATAGACGGCACTATGCTCGTCAACAATAAGAATAATTATGAAAAAAAAAAAAACAAAAAAAAATTTGTATAAAATTAACTGAAAATTAACAAAAAAAAATTATAATGTCAAAATATATCAGTCAAAATAAAAATAAAATAAAATGTAAATTATTAATATATTTTTAGTATTTATAGCTTATTTTGCCTACAACACATGATTATCTATAGTTCAAGCCCCCGTATTATATGTATTATGTTATGTTACTTATGTTACTTGGTGTGTGTTGTCTATACATTAAATGCTATTAGTTAAATTCTTATGATTTGCATAAAAAAACTAAAAATAGGTCGAGTCATGACAGGTCTCATAAAAACAGCTATTAATGCCCAACACACGATCAGCTAACCAGATTTTTTAATTCGTTTTCATTCAAGCTTATCATCAATCATCATAAAGACCAATACCCTTAGCATATACACTTTCTAAAAATACATAAGTATTTTGTATTTGGTAGTAAAACAATTAACACGATGGAAACAAAATTGGAATACTATGGGACATTAGCAGGAGTATATTAAACTTAGTCTAGCTGCACCCTGCCAGGACCTGGTTATGTCCTAAAACTGTATCTAGCTTACTCTCGGTTTACGGTGATGATCTTTCTGCGATCCCTAAGCCGTCTGCCTAACGTGGGGATTATGGCAATCCCCCCTCCCCCCATTTAGGGGGAGGTTTTTGGCCAGCAGTGGTCTTCTGGCTGGTGATGTACCCGGCCATGCGTTGCAATAGCATCACAATTAGTAGCTTGTAGCACTTATGGATAGTGTAGCTTTGTATTGCTGCAGAGTGTATGTAAGCCGGAACAGTATATTTCCGAAGATTACCTCGAACAAATAAAGTCACTAAATTTATTACCTTTGTATAATTCTTCCGTATTATGCATAAATACTTAAACAATTAATAAACCTATTTTAGTTAAAGAGTAAAAGAGTGTTTTGGCAATTTTTCTCGAATTACGAAATGATTTTTTGATTTGAAATACAACCGACTTCAACTTCGAATACCTGGATGACATCTTCATATTTTCTAGTAATTTTGATTTTAAAACCAAACTACTAAACCGATTTAGATAACATATATATGGGACCACCTCTGACCTACCAAACAAAAAAATAATCATCATAATCAGTTCATAATTAGCGGAGTAAACGAGAAAAAAAAAACGTACAGTCGAATTGAGAACCTCCTTTTGTGAAGTCGGTTGAAAAAAAAGACAACGCTTTATAACTAAAAGGGTTTATTAATTGTTTTAGTGTTTTATGCATAATACGTAAGTGTGTTTATAATATTTTATTATCTGTTTTTATACTTTAAATATACAATAGGTACCTGAACCTGGGTGGGTATGTCCTTAAACTGCATCCAGACCCACCGGACGACGGGCAGCAGCGTCCTCTCGGTTAAAGGTGGTGAGCATTCTGCGATCCCCGAAATTCGGCCCGCTCCCAAAATTCGCCACTTTAAATCATCCCGAGCCATTTTACCCGACTCACCCAACTACCCCAACTCTCCCAACTCTACCGACTCTCCCAACTCTACCGACTCTACCAACTCTCCCCACTCCCCCCCCCCCCCCATCCCCCATCATTATAATTTCAAAAAACATAAAACTTTCCATACAACGTTCCCAAACAGAAATCACACTGTCAAAAAAATATTGCATTTTTAATTTTAAATGATCCAAATCCAAATTTTCGTGACTAAAATTAAAAAAATAAAGGACTTTCATACAAACGTTTCCACCGCTTTTCCCCCCCTTAGGGGTCGAATTTTGAAGCGAGGCAAGGGGCTAGGAACACGTCGCTTCTATGCATTAAAAAACCTTTACCGTTTATCCATAAAGTTTACAGGTAATAAGTTAATATTATATTATCTCCTTCTATGGTAAAAATAAAGAAATAAAAACTGACTAAGAGTAAGTCAGATCCGCTTACGAGGCCTGGTAAATCATTATTTATACCTACTTCACACTAAGATAAATGCAAAAATCTATCTCTATTTATAACTTTTTCACAATTACGTGACTAAACTCACATCGACAAAACGTAGCGTTAGTGGTTGCGTGCATTATGAGAATGGTTCGGTACTATCTCTCGTAAAAAGCGAACACAATAAATAGGAAATTTCGGAAGAAACTCTTGTGTCGAAGTAAACTATAATTATAGTCTGTAAGTCATGAGCTCAAATGAGCATCCCTATTTTGAGTTTCACCAACTGGACACACGCATGTCTAGCCCTTCGTGTCGAGTTGGTGAATAAAAAGGAAGTAGAAGTTACGCTTGCTCTATAGTGAGTAACCCGATTAAACAACCAAGTCAACAAAGTGTCAAAACTCAGCCTGACACCACTGATCTTGACAGCGAGCGGCTCAACAAACTGCGGTCAGGCTTGGCTTCGAACTTGGCGTATAATTATGGATTAACTGCGCTTTACGCCAATCTTCTACTCATGCCGTCAAGTACTCGTAGAAGCGAGACGCACTACTTCATGCGACGCAGTATGTTCAACTTTTTTGCTTAGGTAGGTACTGTACATAATAATTTATATAAATAAAAATTATCATACAAACAAATTACATAGGTAATGTAATTTTAGTAAGATACTCAATAAAACACGAAACAAATTCAACCTTACTCAAAGTACCGAATAATAAGTGGAAGTAGAACTGACGTTGCTTTGACATTATTTTGTTTTATTTATAAGGGAATATCTTTAATTATATACCCAGGAGAGCTAGATCCTCCAAGGGGAAAACTCACGTTTAATTTTAATTAAATCGGATACTCCGACTATAGAAAAAAATAACCTGAAAAAGATCTTTGAAAAGGGTGGGATGTGATCGAAGCTGTAGACAGAGTAATTTAATTAAATGTGAGTATTCCCGTTGACCTGCGCATGTCGTTAAACTGCAATCCAGCACCACCGAAGGACGGGCAGCAGCGTCCTCTTAGTTAACGGTGGTAACACACTGCGATCCCCAAGCCGCCTGCCGAGCGTGGGGATTATGGCAACTCCTCCCTATTAAGGGAGAGGCGTTCGTCCAGTAGTGGATGCCTTCTGGCTGATAATGATAATGATGATGATTCCCGTATAAATAAAACAAAATAAGTGGAACATTGATTAAGTAGAGGCTCAAGATAGTTAGTTAAAGTCTGATTACCTACACTGGTAAACAATAGGTTCATTGCATGAAATGTGATTAACGTGTACTTTTGTCTCATAATTTTTTCCCTGAAAACTGAGGATTTTTGTGTTCGTGTTTGTAATGTGATTCTACGTGTAATATGTCATCATAAATTTGTCGTATTGTTTTTTTTTTGCCAACTTAGCTAGTCAATGAAGTTTATTTTCTAATAGCAGTTCTAGTTTTATTGATATGGAAGAAAAGAGATTTTATTTAAACTGTTTAGGCCACTATATAGTTTAGGAGCTATGCCAACACGTTGTTTAACACAAAGTTTGCCTAAGTTATGCTAACAATGTTACCACTAGCTTTTAATGTCAGGAGTGACTAATTAGGTACTCGGTTGTACCACAAAGTAAATTTTATAACCCGACACGTAATTAAAAGTAGGATTTCAGCCATGGAGGATGGAGTGTGGTTACACTGAATCACTACGCTTTGGTAAACCGATACAACATGCGTAATTGACGGAGCGCTGAAATCTCTTCACCAATAGGATTTTCCTCCTCACAAAAGGGGACTTCCTATTCCCTTTGTAAAGATCCAATATAAAAGCATCTTATTTAAATATTAAAGCATTACATAAGTTGTGTTAGTTGACATAGTTGTCGATCACTTCATTATTAGACAGAAGCCAAAAAAAAACAATTCAAATCTGGAACAAAGTCTCTCTATAATAATATTTTCGTCACACTTGCTCGTAAAGTGGATCTTATTACATCGGTTTTAGGCTCATAATCCAAGCTATTACGCACGCGTGCTTTTTACTTTACTTACTTTACTTTCTTATCTTTCTTCTTTCTTTTTACTTACTTTACATTACGGCACTTGTGCTATAATAGGTATAACCCGGTAAAGTCAAGTTTGTACGTGACTGCAATTAGACGTATGTATACGAAGCACTCTTAATATAGCCGGGTAATACTTACAGTTTTTTTGTAATACCAACAAAGAGTTCTTATGCTGCTGAAGTAAATGTCAACCTGCGCGCGCATTGCTGGTTTGGGCGCCATTTTCCGCATATGTTTGTTGACGTTTTCGCTGTGTGGTTGATTATTATCAAAAAAAGTTTGTTTTTTCAACGCAAGTGTGATGAAAACAGTCGTATGGAACTCTTGTGCTATTAGTCATTACGCTCTCGGCTTCCTTATGGCGCTCGCCTACGGCTCGCGCGCATAATACCGCCTCTAGTGTAATTACCAACATAGCACACTTGTATCATAATGTACTATTTCTACAGAATTAATTTTGAAAAAAGTGAAAATGAAAAGCATTCTTCTCTCAGTCGTTTTATTTTTCGCCGTAGCGACTGCCACGGAAGGTAAGAATAAGATTTCTTTTTGCTGCTCTTATCTGTTTTGATTGTGCGGGACATCAGAAATCAATCTAGGTTTTGCTATTGTAAAATGTTGTCAAAAAACTCTGTATGCCTGCATAAAATAGATAAGCAATGAATAAACATCACAATAAGATAATTTCTTGTATAATTAACTGTGTTGAGTCACAATTTATTTATCAGACATTATTTAAGTGTGCTTCGGATCTGCGTGATCTAATTCCCCCTGACCTTTGTTCGGACGGCCAGCGAAACAGTGACATCTTTTCCACGGGTCGCTTAACGGTCGGTATTTCATTATTCCGAACGAAGCGGTATATAATTACACTTACATTGTGTGAATCGCCAGACACTGGAATGTGCTGCTCACGTGGTTCCCCGATAGATACAATCTCGGTGTAATAAAGCAAGTGAATCAATTTTTTATAGGCAAGTGTGTAATATCAACATATAAAATTACACGAACAAACCTTGCATTTTGGAGTAGGTACTAAATAACGTTAGGACGCTGCATATAGCTAGTGAACTTTAAAGGTTATCTCCAATTAAACAGCTTAAACACTTCATTAGTGCTAGTTGAAAGCTACGTTACTCAGAGATAGCTTAGCAATTAACAAAGTTTAAATTGTTTTGTTTTAGTATCTTATGCTTTGAACGCTTATGTGTTTGTATTTAGGTGTTGTAGAGAATACTTGGCAAATACCTAACTCCTTCAGAAACTGTTCATTTGCCAGCATAAAGAGGAACTTATGTTACTTTTTTGTAGTGGTAGGACTCTACTGCAGTCCACCTGGGGTAGTACCACACCTTTTCCAGTTATTCAATCGCCAAGCAGTAGTGTGAAAGCAATACTGTGTTCCGGTTTGAAGGGCAATGTTACCAGATAAATTAGTGGGTATGAAGAGATTTAACATCTAATATCTCAGGGCGCAGGATTGTGTTCGCAAGTTCACAATTCTGGCACTGCTACTGTTAGCGGCCGGCGTGACGCTTACCACCAGGCGAACTTCTTGCTCGTCTCGTTACTTGAATGCATAAAAAAATAAAATAATATTGTAGGTATCAGTCCGGTGTATAGGCTATCTTGCGGTGTATAATATATGCTATCTTTCTTAGTAAATGTCCATAGTAAATAGCGTCAATGGCGCTCAGTTTACCGTTTTACCCGGGGTTTGATTCCCGGTCGGCAGGTGTTTGAATGATGATTGAAAAATCTCTTCTAGTTTTGTGTGTCAGTGTCCTTGTGTGTATGGTGTGCTATATGTTTTTTTTGTTTACTTCTTTTATGTTAATATCAAGTTTTAAACCGATTGAAATAGAACTTTTCTAAGCATGGGATATTATTGTTATCTATACCGAACTCGTAACGTCCTTTTTTACCTGGTACAAACAACTAGAAAATAAAATTTTGTGGTTAGACTCATCTGTATATATAAAATTCAAAGTCCTGACTGAGCTATCAACGCACAGCCTAAACCGCTGGTCCTAGAGACATGAAATTTGGAGGGTGTGTTCTTTGTGAAGTGTAAGTATCCATTAAGAAAGGATTTTTGGAAATTTCACCCCTAAGAGGGTAAAATAGGGGATGATAGTTTATATGAAAGTCCGTCAATTTCGAAGTTAGGATCTTCAAGTTTTGTCTTTAGAATGACGGTATAAAATTAGTTTATAAGTGACTCAGTGTGTTTTAGAAAATTCCACTCCAAGGGGTGAAAAAAGGGATGCAGATGTGTATGGAAAGTCCTTCATTTTCAAAGTAAAAATCACAATATTTATTATTTAGGCTTAAGGTTGGAAATTAACGCAACTTTTATCGTTGTTCTTTTAATTTCAAGCCTCCTTCCAAGAGGGTGAAACGGGGGATGAAATATTGAATTTAAGTTGTTTATTTCTAAATTTTGTATTCAAGAACAAATAATGAGCACGTGTATCGGGGGTAAAAAACGTGGTGAATTTTGGGAGCGGGCCGTATTTCTTCCGTACGCGGACGAAGTCGCGGGCGACCTCTAGTTAGATATAATATAAAAAGTATCTACACCCACTAGCATCTTTTAAGTACATATTCCTCTCGGAAAACTCTGCCGATTGAACTGTCATGTTTGAAATCTTAGAAATGCAGTTCCATCCAAGTATTCCAACAACGAATTTTAAAGTTTCTCCGAAGAAGTATTGAATTCAAGGGACTGTAGAATGAGCATTTATTTTAATATAACATTTTCTTGAAAAGGAGTATAAATAGCTAACTAATAAAATTAATATCGTACGTGTGAAGTAAGATGTCATATAAGTGTATTTTTTTTTGGCGCAGATTGCAATGTAGTACCTATGACGCAGTGGGCAGGCGAAGCTTCGCAACGAAAAGAAGCTCTTGCAAACTCCGTGAATATGGTCGTCATTCAGCATACGGTGACACCTGAAGGCAACTCAGACGAGAAGTGCGTGCGCATTCTTAATTCTATCAGGAAATATCACATGGAGACGCTGGGCTTCGACGACATTGCAGAGTCGTAAGTGTACTGATAAATTTTAATCTGAAAATTCCCAAATCTCATTGCAAGCAAGACAGAGGCACCTGGGTGACCCACCCTTTATGACTTCCTTGCCGTAAATATTTGAGCAGGATGTGGTTTAATAGCTCAAGCTCGTAGGTTTCTAGCGTGAGTTCACACTTGATACGCGACTATCGAATCCGTCGCATTCCATGTTCACGCCATTGCACCTAAAGGGCCGTTGGGCAAGGATCGCCATTCAAAAGCGTTTGATTTTAAATATTTTATTCACAATGCCTGTTTCCCAATCAATTCGCATTAGCTTTTAAATTGTGTTAGCTATTTCATCAATTTGCTCCTAACGTGACAGGGTTGCTTACCTTTTGTTCGCTCTCTTACCATATTTTTTTTTTTTTTTTAACACTTATAAGTGTGCGTTTACCACCAACTCGCCTGTTGGTAAGCGACGATATGGTCGAGGATGAAGCACGCAGACTTAGAAGATACATATTCACTCTGACCTTGAAGAGGTCTAGATTATATCTCTCAGGAAACAAGGAAGCCGGCAACTTGTTCCACTCCTTGGCTGTACGAATTAGAAACGTGGAGTCAAAACGTTTGGTACGTATCCAAGGAAAATCCACAATATAAGGATGATAGTGGGCCGTCTTTCTACTTGTCCTGTAGTAAAAAGGTGATGGAAGGATAAGGTCGTACAACTCATCGGCACATTCTCCGAAATGAATCCTGTAGAAAATTGACAGACTTGCCACCTTCCGACGGTGCTCCAGGCTATAAAGCTTTTTAGCTACCAGCTTGTCGTCACCGATAAGCCGAATAGCACGCCGATCAACCGATTCAAAACCCTACCTGCACTTTAATTTAATCTCTTTGAGTTGAGCGTTCGTCAAACGTTGGGTGGGTCTCGCCGATAGGTTGAACGACGGGCAACCTGTTTCTCGTCTGATGCATACAAATATGTACGTACGAGTATAATCTGACGGATCCATTAGCTTAATCTTTCTCTCTCTTTCTCTTTCTCTTTGCTTCGTTTTGCTCTTCCATGGTCCCATGATCTTGCTGTTATTTTGACTGAATGACATCTTAGACGTATCGCCGATTATGATCTCTGTTATGGTCCCTTTGCATATACGAGGGGATTTTTTTCGTTTATGGGAAGCAAGGTAACCGTCTGACGCTTTTCCAGTGTGAACACCCACTGAGCGTGTGTAACGTACAAGCAAAGGTTGTTTAGATTTATAAAACAAGTCTCACTAGCCACGCTACAATTCGAAAAAGCCATTGAGCACAGGTTGCCCTGACTGGTGTAGGGCGTTGGTTCGATTTTCTCTCCCCCCAAAGGATAAACAATTGTGTCCAATATGGATGTTTGTTTTGAATAATAACTTTCCTTAGTGTGGCATTAGTTAGGAATTATTTATTTTATTTTATTTAACATTTATTTATATTCAGGCAACTACAACTCAGAGCGAGACCGAAAGGTGGCTATTGTAGTAAAAATTAGTGGACAATGTTGTTTTAAAGTTTGTACGTTTTTTTCAGTTTCTTCATCTGTGGCAATGGGAAAATATACGAGGGTGCCGGCTGGGGCCTTGTGGGAGCCCATACTAAAGGATACAACAAAAAAACAATAGGACTGTCCTTTGTAGGTGAATATGGATGTGAGTACCATACATTATAGAGTATCGAGTACTTACTTACTTCTGAAAGTTCTTCTTCACTTATGGATGCCCAATTTTGTGACATCTTTATTGTGCTATTTTTGATTGTGGTTAAAATTCCGAAAATCATGTGCAGATCTTTTGTCAGGTTTCTAATTAAATCTACTGGGGATAAAGGGATTGAATATCTTGTATTGTAAGGGTAACCCTTAGCACAGTAGGTACACTACATACCATGTTGAGTTTCACTGTAAAGCTCCAAATGAGTGGCACTGCATTGTTATTAAAAGTATATCGCTTACCACCATCCTTTCAAGATTCAACCTCAACAGATTAAGTGAAATAATTTAAACCTTTTTTATTTGGACCTGGGTATATTCTAAAACTGCATTCAGAACCACCGGAGGACGGGCAGCAACGTCATCCCGGTTAACGTTGGAGAGCATTCTGCGATCACCAAACCGCCTGCCAAGCCTGGATTATAGCAATCCCTCTAAAAGGGTAGGCCTTCGTCTAGCAGTGGACGTCTTCTCTGGCTGATGAAACGTTTTGTTGCTTTCAGCGCATGTTCCCAATTCTGGAGCGCTGTCAGCTGCCCAGGCGTTGCTAGCGTGTGCCGTGGAGAACAACCACCTGAACAGCGAGTACCGGCTGGTTGGGCACCGGCAGCTGGTTTCCACGGTGAGCCCGGGAGACGCCCTGCAGGAGGAGATAGAGTCCTGGCCGCATTGGACTAACAACCCTTGAAAACTACTTATCGATCCATTGCATGCTGGGATGC
The DNA here is from genome assembly GCA_905404285.2 of Erannis defoliaria. Lineage (NCBI taxonomy): Eukaryota > Metazoa > Arthropoda > Insecta > Lepidoptera > Geometridae > Erannis > Erannis defoliaria. The sequence continues at coordinate 418,877 of FR990075.1, forward strand.
TAACATATTTTATTTCCACAAGGAAAGCTATTGATACATTGATTACAATAAAGCCTAAAAACATAAGTATTGCAATAAAGACTTCAAATAATTATGAGACCATGTCCACCTTAATCGAAACAACCCACCCACTGAAAATACACAGGAAAGCAAAATACAAATAATTTTGTTTGCATGGATGTTATATTGTTCCAGTTATTTTGATTTAAACACCAACTATTAAACCGATTTTGATGAAATGTATATGGGACTAATATGAAAGTCAATCGTTTCAAATAAAAAATAAAACGAACGGTTTTTAAATGACGGAGCTCTAAGGTAACGGACATAATAATAATAAAAGCAACCGAATTGAAAACCTCCTTCTTTTTTGAAGTCGGTAAAAAATATTAGAATTCGGTGTTCGAATAAACGTCCAGTTTCACAATTTCCCGCAAATTGCTGAGACTGTTCCTGTCCTGTAACCCTTTTGACATTATCTTATTACGGTGAACAAAGAATCTTCATAAATATCCCTGACAGTGACGTGATAAACCTGAGGACAGGCCTTATCCAATATGTTCTATTGTACGCCGCAGCCACATAATTATTACGCAACAGTTTAAGTAACTTGGTCGTATTCTATGTTCTGTTCAGCTTACCCCTGATCCCAAGGGTCTTACTTAAAAACGTTGTTTATAGGACCGAGCACATTATGACGGGCCGCAGCGTGCCGGGGCGGGTTGCATCGCAACGAAAATGTTTTGCTTAGCACAAGGCCGCAGCGCATTGACGGATTTCAAGTTCAATTAATTCACTTACATTTTATGAAGTATCGCACACTGTGCCGGGGCGCAGCGGGGCGGGGAGGGCTGCATGGACTCGCGGATTCCGTGGCACAATAATCCGACCCACTGCGGCCCGGCATAGTGTGCAATAGTTCATTATAAAATGTATGAAAGCGTTCTAGGCGGATTTTTGCGATGCGCCCGGACCACTGCGGCCCGGCATAATGTGATCGATCTTTGTACAACGTCACTTATACGCAATAAAAAAATTAAAAGAGTACTGCGCAGTGCTAGCTAATTTCATATAACATTAAGCGGTGTTTGTACGGAAGACCATATGACTCTCGACGATCCGGTCAGTCCTCGGTACCCATCCGGTCGTGAGTGGAATTTACATCCGTTGCGCTACCGTGGGTCGGATGAAAAAAAAAAAGAAAGACAAGAAAAAAAACATTTTTGTATCATCATTAACGTAGGTACTAATGTAACTATAGTTAATTACCAAAAAAAGTGATGTCACAAAAATGGCTTCAACTCAGCGTAATGCAATATATCAAACAGCGGTGATCGATCTTCTGTTGAGGCCGATTGAAGTGATGACACGTCTAAATTGTTGGTCCCGGTTGTTATTAATTTTTTTTTTTAATGTGATGAGCTGAAAATGCAGTCTACGACCGAGAATGCTTGCCCAGAAGAAATCGATTCACTCGCGATTTGAACACACCCAGATTGTATCTATCGGGAAACACTCACTCTGGAAGCGCATTCCATTGTTTAGCGGTTCGCGCAATTAATGTGGAATCAAACCGTTTCATTCGTATTTTAGGGACATCGAACATGAAACAATGCCGCTATTTCGAGCATCTGGCTTTCCGATAATATAGAATGGGCACGGAACAGATCTGAAGCGCACTCTCCAAAATGTACCAATCCGATAAAACACCGACATACTAGCATATTCGATGTTTTAGGCACAACAACGACCTACATTTTTTATAGAAATATAGAAGGATAAGAAATATAAATGGTATTTAATATAAAATGAGTATTTAAATAAACTCTTTCCATCCAACTATTATAATTTTTGGGTTCGAATTGTCTAGAAAATATAAAATATTTATGTGAACCTTTGATAGGCGTTTTATGGTAAAATACAAATATTACACAAATTTCAAATATTGTAGGTAGGTACATAGGATATGAAAGAGTTTCCAGAGTAAATTATTCAATTTGAATATTTACCTATTTACTTGTGATGTTATGAAAATTATGTTCTAGGTTCTGAATGTTGGGGTTACAGTTGTACATTTTGAACTTAAACCATTGGAGAAGCCATATGCGATAATCTGCCCAATAATTTTGTGATACTTTTTGCGGGGGACGAGGTAAACTATCCTCTAAAACTATCCCTTCTATAAAGAGGAGGCCTTTGTCCAGCAGTGGACGTCTTCTGGCTGATGATGATGATGATGAGGTAAACTAGCATGGAACATTTTTAAATCCTTTAAAACAAAATGAAGTTGACTCTACCGTTGGTTATCTATCAGGAAACAAGTTAATTAAGTATATATCTCTCTAAACACGAGTCACGCTAAGATTTTTGAAATATTATAAAGATAGTACGAGTATAATGTTATAAGAAGCAGAGACTGTAATGCCGAGCGACAGTAAAAGCTACGAGCAAACGCTTACCCGAGCAACTTGCTCACCAATATCGATGAGCTGTAGAACTTATAGGTTTACACTACATAGTATTCAGGATGTTATTTATACCTACCCTGAACTGTAATAGCATAATCAACTTATCTAATAGCGCACACCACCACACCACTGTTCCACTGTGTTCTGTTGTTCTGTATCAGCTGATAGCGTATGTGCATCCACCAATCCGCAACTGGGCCCAACTGGATATGATCCAATCGCTCTTCGAGGGTAGGCCATAGTGGGAGTTTAAAGGTTGATGCAGTAAGTTCGTATAATGCTGAGTGGCTGGCTAGCCTTAGTGTCAGAGTTAATGTGTCGCTTGAAGGCCTCTGACATGGTTTGACGGTTATTGTTACAATATAATAACAAATAACCAGGACCAAATATTTAACGTGTCATCCTACCCACGGCAGCGCTCAGATTGCAACGATTTTCACGTCACTTATCTGAAGACTGACCGGATCGTCCGTTTCTTCACATCTGTGATCTTTCAGATTCACCTACTCGAACTACGCCGCCAGCGCTACAATAAGTATTAACAAAGATAATATTTCGCATCAACAGCCGGAAGACGAACTTCGTCCACTGCTGGACGAAGGTCTCTCCCTTAAAGGGAGGTGTTGCTATAATCCCCACGCTTGGCAGGCGGCTTGGGGATCGCAGAATAGTTACCACCGTTAACTGAGAGGAAGCTGCTGCCCGGGATGCAGTTTGAGGACATACCCAGGTCCAAGATAATAAAGATAATATTTACTAGGTATTAATAAGATTATCTCAACTTTTTTTTTGGTTTTGTTTCTTTTAATACGTCCTCCGACATAAGTTGGAGACATTGTAATATTAAACATGTTGCTTACGCTGTTTAATGTTGTTTTGAACTGATCGGCAAACAAATCACATTTTCTTTTTGTCATTGTAATTAAAAAAACCCTTTTTTATTTATTTTTTGTCCTTACATAAATTACATAACTAATATTATTATTTATTAAAACTAATGTATTATGCTATTATCGCTAATGCAACATGCAAGCAATATCTCACCCTTACGGCTCGCTCGAAATTCTGTATCCGCTTGATTTATATATAAAAAAACTTTACATAACAGTGTACAACCAGCTACACCGTGACGTGTGTTTCTGACACAACCCTGCGTTACTTCCGCATTCGCAACAAAAGCTTGACATGGCTTCCAATCGTGTTAAAAAAGTTGGCTTTTGTTGGCATTTACAAATTGCGAGCGAACTCGGGACATGCGGTAATGATAAATTAACTAAGTAATGCAATATTTATGGTGACAGCGGTAATTTAAATTTTAAACAATGTAATTAGCTGGTTTCTGTTTTTATTTACTTTAATAAGACTTGGTACATAAGGCATTATCAGTCTTTTAATAGTTAACTACTAGACTCAGGATTATCTTCGAAGAGCGATCGGGGGGATATCCTCCACTCTGGCTCAGTTGAGTCATTGATTTTCTTCTCCGGGCGTATACAGATGGCACACTTGATGTACACACACTCTATCTCTATGTTCCTTCACCGACAATCCGGTGGTATGAAAATCCGTACATATTGTTAAGGAAACAATGACGGTTCAAGTTGAGTGGTCTCCTGATTAGAAAACCACGGCTTCACAATAGCTCTTTGTATTACCCTAAATTTCGAGATACAATCTTATTGAGAATTTCAATTTTAGGGTACGACTATGGTGGATTATCTTACAAGATGAATTTTGCAGACTCTATAGATTTCCAGCATTAATCTAGGGGATAAATTATTATACTTTCTCTTGATGACAACATGCTAAATTTCGTAATGATCATAGAGTTACTATTGAATGCTAGTAAACAAAATAACAGATAGATTGAGTTACTTTCGCGTTTAAAACATAATATTATCATAAACTGTTTATATAATGATAAACCCGAAAATAATCGTTAAGTTCTTTTTTGTTAGTCGCGGGAGGTTCGTGGAATAAGTTAAAGGCTTACAATTTTGGCCTCTAAAACTTTACTAATCGGTAAACTTATGAGATACAATTCAGTTCGCCATTTTTTCTCAAAAAATAGCTTAGAACTCATAAAAAAACACAATCAATATCTATCCTCTAACAAAACAACATGCATAATTAACAACAGAGACGTATTAAGGCTTCGAGAGTTCCGTGCCAGTAAACAATATAATTTTATTATAAAATTTGATTCAATTGGTACACTTTGGGATCCGTCACGCAAACCCGACTCATCCATATTGTCTATTATTATTACTCTTAAATAAATTGTTACAAAAATGCAATGAATTTCACTCTATGCAAAAATGTCTCTAGAAGACTTTATCTGTATCTTATTATTTTCGCAAGCCTGCGCTCTCCAAGAGACGCGACGCCGCAAGCAAATTGTCCGATTTAAATAACAAAAAGGCGTTGTACCCATATTTTTTTCCTACCAACACCATGTAAAACATTGTTTTCCCTAAGGAATAAATAGATTGAGTTTTCTTACTACGATGAGTATTGATAGAGCGATCTCAAATGTATTTATTTGAAATGAACTGATCAAGAATGGGACTCGCTCGCTGAGGGCGTTGGGCCACTAAGCGTTGGAATCTTTTGTAGAACTCTGAGCCGAACTTGCCAGTTTTTTTTATATTATACAGGGTTAGAAAGAAAGAAAGAAAGAAAAATAACTTGTTTTGTAACATCATTAACGTAGGTACTAATATAACTAAGTATAGGTTACGCATAACGATCGTGGCCTTATTCGTGGTAGCCTTATCTGGAGACCGATCGACTTGAAATCGTGAGATTGCGGGTTGAAACCCAGGCCCGTACCAATGACCTCTTTGGAGTTTATGTCCTGATATTCATACCACTGGCTTTTAAGAGAAAGAAAACATTTTGAAGAAACCTGCTTACGTCCGGAGAATAAATTCAATAGCGTATGAGAATCCACCAATCCGCAAATGTGCCAACGTGCTCAATATGGCCCAATCGCCCCTCAAGGGTAGGCCTAAGTCCAGAACTCCAGGAAAATTGAAAAAGGCTGATTATACTAACCATGATGTCACAAAAAAAAAGCTTTTCCATAGAAAAATTACATTCTACCTTGACAAAATGATGTAATTTTACGATTTCGGGGTTGTCACCATCGTACCAGTTATTCATAATATAATAAGGAGTGCAATGACCACCTTTAGGGCTTAGTACTCTAATACTTCTGCAGAGATTTAAAATGACAATCCGTCCCCAATAAACGTAGAACATTGAGTTACTCGAGAACTGGAGATAAGGCGGCTACTCGGCCCGCCGATCAGTCGAAATGCGACCGCGACCTCTATAAATCTCCTTTGTGATAACCCTATGCGAGTTGACGACACTATAAAGCTGGTCAGGCCGGGCAAATGTGGCGCTCTCATCCAGAGAAACTTTCTCGTTTTGTTTCAATGAAACGAACCGAGCTACTATCACATTAGTTGGCCTCGTATGCCCGTTTGTACCCAGCTTAACACAATTAGATAGTTACTGTTGCTCATGTAGCTCTTGTTTTTTGATAATACTGCTTGAATTTTATGGATTGTTAAGTCTCATAAGAAACGTTATAAATCACTAATTTATCTTCTGTGGCTTGCTTTTTTCGAGCTATAAATCTAAAGGGCTTTTTGACTTTATTCATACATCAACCATCACCGCGTAGACCGTCACGACTAAAGGGATCACCCCCACATTTTTACCTACTATCAGGCGAATTTACTTCTGAATGTTTTAAACTATTTTTAGGTAAAGAAAGGTATATTAAATATTAAACTACGATTTATTAGACTGTGTTACGGCACTGCAACGAATGTAATGTGTTGAGGTTATAGTCAAGACATACTATTCAAGAAAAGTTTTCTATCTCTCTCTAACTCTGTGAAACTCTGTGTGTCTTCACACACACATCGTCATCATCATCAACCAAAGAAGTCCACTGCCGAACAAAGGCCGTCTCCTTAGACCGCCACGCTGTACATCCTGCCATTTGCATCGAACAGTTGCCCGCGGGTTTCACAATGTCGTCAGTCTAACTAGTGGGAGACCTACCTGCGCTGCGTCTTCCCCAACACAGATTGCATTTATTGGAAAAAACCCCCTGGGAAGACTAATTCCACGTTTAGCAGCAATTAAAGTGAAATCAAACCGTTTCGTTCGTGTTTTTGATATCATATACTCCAACGCCTCAAGCTACAAACGCTTGCGCTTGTGTGTTGTGTAGCGCTTGGTTGGTACACAAAAATAGGTCATGACCAAGAACATTATCTCCGTGGATAACAAATCATATTTGTGTGCATTTTCACAAGTTTCTGGATCATTTGTATTATGTTATTGCGACATTTTTATGGATGGTACGTTCGCAGAATGCAGTCCATTTGCTATGATTTACTGTTTCCTATTTTTATCCTCTTCGTACCTTATAAATGAATGGGGACGGAAATTCAATTTCGTTTTCGCTTTTACCCATGCATGAGAGGAAATTCGCGAATTTGCGCCCTCTGTCAATATATAAATCGTAAAGGTTAATTAAACTCACCATAATGAACAACTTTTACTTTAAACTTCTTCACTTCATCAGCCAGAAGACGTTCACTGCTGGAAGGCCTCCCCCTTAATAGGAAGGGGTTGCCATAATCCCCACGCTTGGCAGGCAGCTTGGGGATCGCAGAATGATTACCACCGTTAACCGAGAGGACGCTGCTGCCCGTCCTCCGGTGGTTCTGTATGCAGTTTCAGGACATACCCAGGTCCAGGTTTACTAAGAAATCAAGGCGGAAATCATGAAAAAAAAATAGGCGCCCCATACATTTTGTCGTGCGTTGTTGAATTTTTGTGTGGGGCAGCTGATTATCTTTCTCGATTTCAGTGTTAGTTTCATAATACAAGTTTGCCATTATGATGAGTTTAATGACCTCCTAAGATATTGCTCATGAATTCAATAACACTCTGTATATCCTGTAGCGAACATCTCATAGCTTTTAAGTACGACAAAAAATTTAAACATATAAATTGGCATACAGTTTTACAAAAGAGAGGATTAAGCTTCGCACACGTCTAACTCTGTTTCATAATAACATAGTGTATCAGAGGCTAATATTATTTTATTATTACTCTGAGATCAGAGGCTATTGCAGGACATAAGCATCTCCCAAGGCACAACGCCCAGCTCGATATTCTTTACGCTCGGTTCGCTGTTCGCTTCTAGCCAATGGAGCGACGGCCGGTCACTATAAATCTACATCCTCCGTTTTTTTCTTACTTTTGTATCGAGTCTCAAGAAAATCTATGCTACGTTTTTAGGTACCTTATTAGGTCTACTATAGATGTGACCAGTGTTTTCTTGTTTTTTTATTGCATGTATTTTACGCAATTATTTTATTATTACAATTATGAACTGATTTTGATGATTCATTTTTTGTTTGGTAGGTGGTTCCATATAAATTTAATCAAAATCGGTTTAGTAGTTTGGTTTTTATATCAAAAGTACTATAAAATATGAAGATGTCATCCAGGTATTCGAAGTTGAAGTCGGTTGTATTTTTTTTAAACCGGATTATGTTATTTATAGATACGCTGACTGTTTAGGTCGGTGACAGTTCTTTGTTGAATTATTTCCTTTCCTTTAGTATAATAACATCAAACGCATGTTTCTATTGAAATTTGATGTAATTAATTAATTGGTAGTAAAAGTAGTTAATAATAAATATTAATATTCCTTTATCTACATCTTTTACATTATCCGGAGGCCTTAAAAGACTCCAAGCATTGCACTTTCCACAGGTTGCTGACTGACTATGACCTTGTAGACTCACTGTAATTTATTATACAGATATCGATAGCTATTTGAGATAAGGTACTTAATCACTGTTACTAAGAAGTTTCGAGAGTAATAATTGGCTAATGTGCTAACGTCGTAACACATATAGAGTTGTGGCTTTACTTGTGAATAAAGTATGGTATAGAAGAGAAACTTGGACCTGCGGTGAATTAAAGGAAAATAACTTTTATGCTCGATAAAGTAAAGTACATTTACCGACCCTTGAAGTACACAAGATTTGTGAAGTTTTGACTCCAGCAAAGTTAGAGTTCAGAGACAAAATTAAGCTTATTAGCACAGTTAGGATTCCTCGCCATTCCAGACTCAACGTCGGGTTGACGCTGATTCCGTGAAAACTTGGGCCCTTCCTTGATACATTGCCTCTGTCACATCCCCATCCATCATCATCCATCTCCTCAGGGCGTAGTATAAGACTGGCGCAGAGGTTGAATCAGCAAAAGTCTTTAAAAGGCGCAAACATAGTACCCTAGACAGTACTCTTGACTCTTTTGGAGTCAAAACTCTGAAAGCGGGAACTAAAAAAAATTTAAGATCATCTCATCTAATCAAACGTGAGTATTCCCGTCTAATTAAAACAAAAATGTGTCAAAACCACGTCAGTTTTCATAATACAATATGGTGCAACCACAGTATGGTGCAATTAACGTTTAGAGTCGTCAACCTACTGAACTTCAAAATCTACTACAAGTATCAAACGCCACACAATAATATGTTACAGCAATATAATTATGTCTATTACCTAAATTTACATGTACACGCTTTTTTTTTAAAAACAACTGACTTCAACTTCGAATACTTGGATGACATCTTCATATTTTCTAGTAATTTTGATAAACCATACTACTAAACCGATATCGATAAAATGTTTATGGGGCCACCTCTGAAATATTATCTACCAAACAAAAAAATAATTACCAAAATCAGTTCATAATTGGCGGAGTAATCGCGTAACATACATTCAAAAAGTATTGAGAACCTCCTTTTTTGAAGTCGGTTGAAAATGCGCAATATTGCTGCGTTGGCTTTCCCGGAACCCACCAAATAATTACCAATAGTCAATGTCATATCGATGTCTTATCACAGATAACACGACACTTGACGTCTGCCCTTTGTCGGTCGAGGTGGCGGCTCAAATAATGTATTATTAACTCCGACCCAATGAGCTGTATAAAAGGTTATTACGAGGTAATGTAGCACTAAGCTGAAATAAGGCAACCCCCCCATTAAGGGGGAGGCCTTCAGCAGTAGACGTCTTCTGGCTGATGATGTTGATAATAACTTATCTAATAAACAACTTTTACTACGGGCCAACCCTGAAATCGCGAGATATTAGCGTGTTAAAGGAACTGGTGTTCAACTTTATAAAGCTAGTCTGTCATTACACTCATCATTGCCAACTACTTTATCTATGGGACAAAACTGCAGTCGCAAATAATATATCATCTAATTTATAGAAAAAGTCCCTTGACGCCAGACAAAATGTACGGAACTGCTGATCTTTCCTTAGCAATTTTGGTCGTCGTCAGCCATAAGACGCCCACTGCTGGACAAAGACCTCCCAACCCAATAGAGAGGTGTTGGTCCCAAAATAAAAGTTGTTCACTATGGGACTACGTACAGATGTCTCTTTTTTGGCTTAGCACACCCAAGATTATTTTTAATCCTGTATGATATATCAAGTATTCATAAATAAATCAGTCGGAAGACACTGTTTTGTGTTCAAAAGCTAGCCTAAAACAGAATCGTAAAGATCTGATGAACAATTTTCAAGTTTCGACGAGCAAATATACAAAAAAAAAACACATACACAAACGCTGACTTGTCGCCTGAGACTCGGAGGCTTCAGCTTCGCTCGGTCAATACATGTTATTCCCCAATTTCTTCTACACAATATCTGATGTACTGTTACGTGGTCCCCTGGGAGTAAGAGGGAGCTAGTATCTGTAGGATAGACGAAGATATTCATAACTCATTTCGCTGATACAATATTAAAGTAATTGAGCTGAGAAACCTTCTCCATTGCGCGGAACGGTGTACCTAAGCAGAGAGGAGGTCATTGTACTCATCATTGTGAACAGCAACTACCATGGGGTATATGGGGCCAACTTTGAATTCGTGAAAAATCAGTTGCAGTTTTGTCGATGGTGAATGACACTATGTGCCCGCTGTTTTGTTTTTTCCGTACCTCAAAAGGAAAAAAAGAACCCTTATAGCATCACTCCGTTGTCCGTCTGTCTGTCTGTCTGTTTGTCTGTCAAGTGGAAGTATCAAGTTGAAATTAATATCAAATACGTCAGTCTACGCCAAAGCCAAAAAATAAACATGAAAAAAAACGCAACTGAGTAAAAAATAAAACATAAACCTATATTTTGTTGTGTGGCTAACTTTTATTGAAATTGATCCTTGGGTCTATATTGAGGAAGTTGTTTGAAGGAATGCTGTGGGCTACAACTGAGGATACGCTCGCCCGGAATTTCACAACACGTGTCAGTTGCGGGAGCGCCGTCATGCGGAAAGGACGTGTTTTTACGCACGAATTGAAATAAGAGCACGAAGTCCGCAACCCTACCACATCAAATACCTACATGAGATCTGTATAAGGGTTTAGGAACTAAAAAGTTAAAATAATAAAATATTAAAATATAAAAAAATTACGTGAATTGGACTCGCGCACCGAGGGCCCGTACCTATATATAATATCTAGTCATAATTATTTATTGCGTATACAGTAACAATGGTAAAAAAAAATATCTTATTTGGCGACAACCCGGAAGACGAAGAGTAGGTAGGCCTCCCAACGACATTGAAAATCGCGAGCAACCGGTGGCTGAAAATGGCAGCTTGTAGTCCAGTGTGGCGGGCTAAGGGGGAGACCTTTGTTCAGCAGTGGACGTCTCTGATGGTGATGATGTAATGCATTGTTTTTTTTTCTGTTCGTAATCCATAGTAAGTGTCCGACTCTATTTGATAGGTTTTTTGTTAACTTTAGAATTCGGTCTACAAACGCAACAAGTTTGAAGCTTCTATTAGTATTTTCGTTTAAACGTTATTGAAAAAGAAACTTTGTTGAAAAGATTGTTACTTTTTCTGTAAAAATCTATTCTCTACTATAATCTTGGAGGAGCCAGCGGATCATTTACCAAAGACATTTAATGGATTTAATTTGATTCTATTTTGTTTTCCAAGCATTTTATTCTACATTTTCTCGCTGTAATCTAACAATAAAGTTAATTACCATGTTTTTGTTTTTCAGCTAAATGTGATTTTATTTGTGCATTACTTACATAGATTTAAAAAAATCTTCCATGTTCACATTTCACAACAAACTTAGCTTTTTATAGTCAGTAGTCGTTTCCTAAGATTATAATCTAGGTAAGTGTTTTGCGGTAGAACGAATTAACAAAGAGACAATTGTAAAAAATATATAAATCATTATGTTTTGAAAGAGTTATGAGTATACCATTACTAATAACAGTTATATGCAACAGTAACCAGTTATATTGGTTAGTACAAAAAAGTTCACAGAAAATAATTATATTTTGGCGGTTTGATAACACAGCGATAAGCGGTTTCAGGGAAGCCCCGACACCAGCCACGCACCTCGTGGGATCTACGTCATGACCACATGGTTAAAGCGCCTGTCATCGCTACTTTATAGGGTACTGTTGATATTTGGAATATTTACGGTTTTATTTTTGACCTTTTGAATTTAAATCTATAAATATATTAAACGTACTATACGAATCTTTGTGTGACTGACAGACTGACTGTTTTAATGACTGACAGACAACGCACAGCCTAAACCACTGGTCGTACAGACTTGAAATTTGGAGGGTGTATTCGTCTTGATGAGGGGTGTAATAAGAAAGGATTTTTCGAAATTCGACCCTTAATTGGGGGAACTTTTGTATGAAAGTTATTTGTTTTTGGACTTCTAGTCCCGAAAATATGGATTTGGGTAGTTTATTTAAAATAAAAAATTCTGTTTTCAATAAAAAAATTGACAGGGAGGGGTGAAAAGGGGGGGGGGGGGATATTGTATGAATAGTTCTTTGTTATGTTGAACTGAGGGAGGGAATTCGCTCAGGATGATTTAAAGTGGTGAATTTTGGGAGCTAGCCGAATTTCTTCCGTAGGCGGATGAAGTCGCGGGTGACCTCTATTATAATATAAGACAGCCAACAACTATCCATTGGGATATTTTCTCTGGATACATACAAAACGTTTGCAGTGTTGGCGGTAGAAGCCTGTGTTTTGGTTGAAGGGCAATGTTAACAGATAAATTAACGGGCATGAAGAGACTTGACTGAATTTTTTTCCAAAAAAAAAACCCCTTCTAAAATGACTATGAAGATATTTGAAGGGTTATATTTTTTTGCAATTGGTTGCTGAAAAAAGGAAATGACAGAGACAATGTCTACAGGCTAGATCTAGACATAAGAAAAAAAAATAGGCGATTACGTTTGCATGGTGTATCGCAGTCCGGATTCCTTCTTAAAGAGGAGGAGATATTAATTTGAACGCAATAAATAATTATCTACAGAACCATTAATTTTAATTGCAGTTTTGCCTCTTTGTTTGCAACTTGCAAGTAAACTTTAGGTAGGTGCTTTGTTTGTATCCCTCTCGCTCGTTAGCTGATAAAGTGAGGAAGATACATTGAGGATCGTGTTTGTAAACAAAAGTTAGATATTATTTAAGTTCACTGAAGTCATCAACCAGACAATAACCCTGGCTTAGTACGGGTCTGGAGCCGGCGAGAGTGGCTCGTGCAAAATGAAGTTTTTACTCTGCAATGTTATTATTTTCTGCTTTATATATTACTCTGACGCCGGTGAGTTTTAATAAAATATTTAAACCACGCAAATTACTTAGAACAGCTTTATTATATTTTACAGTAACTAATTATTGTATACGAGAAAAGTTTTCAAACTATTCCAGTGTTAAAAACTTCGGTTTAAATTATATTTCATTTTACTAAGATGTATATTTACGAAAAACCAAGTACAATGACACGTCATGAATTTTTATACTGTCTATGCATTAATACATTGGAATAATGACCTTTCTCAACTGACTTTAAAAAAGAAGGTTCTCAATTCGACTGTATGTTTTTTTTGTTTGGTGAGGAGCTGGTCCCATATAAATTTGTATTCAAATTAGTTGAGTAGTTTGGTTTTAAAACAAAATAACTGAAAAAAGATGTCATCATAATATGTAATTGAAATTAAAGTCTTTTTTTAAACAATAAAAAACAAAAGCAAAAAAAAACCGTATCTTTTTCAGTGTGTAACATCATATCGAAGAAAGAGTGGGGCGGGTTGAAGCCGGTGCACGTGGAGTACCTGCCCCGGTCCGTGAGCCTGGTGATCATCCAACACACGGCCACCCCGCCCTGCGCCTCCGATCAGACCTGCAAGGCCTCGGTCCGCAGCATACAGGACTACCACATGGACACTCTGAGCTTCTGGGACATTGGACCATCGTACGTATACCTTACTACTGCGAAAACCAGTGAGTTTGTAGCTAGCTTTGAATTTTTAGTTACGAATGTGGATTAAGGGGTGAAGACACGACTTGTATCTTTCTGTTTAATTTTAAGCCTTAATCCCACAGTATTGGGTTGCCGAATGGAGTTTTGGTTACAATGAGAAATACAATAATACCCCATTTAACCCAATTTTTTTTTGCCCATCTACTGCCGGAAGACTTCCACTGCTGGACGAAGGCCTCTCCCTTAAAGGGAGGTGTTGCCATTATCCCCACGCTTGGCAGGCGGCTTGGGGATCGCAGAATGGTTACCACCGTTAACTGAGAGGACGCTGCTGCCCCAGTATAACAGTTGTTACAATAATAATAATAATAATCAATTTATTTCAGAACAAGTCCAAACATAGAGAGAAAAAATAATTTAAAATAATGTCTAAATAGTTCAAATAAGGATGTCAATAGAAAATTACAAATCTCACAAAATAAAAAATTATATATAATAATTCAATAATGCAAATAATACGTAATAATAATTATCTTGGCAAAATAATGGGGCCAACTTTAAAATCGCGAATTAAAATAGATTTTGTAATAATTCATACGTAACTTCGAAATTGGCGCAGGCCTGGAATTAATCCCGCAACCTCTAGAATTTCAGGCGCGATAATTGTAACTTAGTAAACATCGACGTTTGTATTTTATTAATTCTGTTAAAAGGCAAAGACAGACGAATTTAGTTTTTTTTGTGAAAACGAGTAAAAAGACAAAACATACGCTCTCGTGATAGAGCTTCCCATAGCCCACGATTATTGCAGTAGTACTTAATACACAGTAGCTGACTGGCAAACAGATCTACAGAAAGTAAACAAGACACAAATACTAGACTTATTCTAAGTATGTTTTTAAAGTATAAACAGTAAAAAAATGATGACCTCTGGTAGGACTTGAACCTGCATACGAGCGATCATAACATAGAAATACCCAAAGTGTGGAACACTTCATATAAAAATATTCAATAGCTTAAAAAAAGTTTGAATAGAAAATCGGGTCTAAATGTAATAGAACACTAAGATCATCTGAATAAAAGGCTTATATTATTATTATATTATTATAATACACAGAAGAGTTTGTCACACCGAGTTTTTGACTGGTGCTTCGGTAAGTACTTATTATTTATTTTAATTTTTACCTATGTAAAGAATTATAATCGATGTGATGCAGTAATAAAAATAAATACACAATAATTATATAATATAGTGACGAAGATACACAGAATGCTTAGTAATAATACATATTCCAGGGCACCACCGTAAATCACAGACAAAATATACCTACCCACTCTCATAGATAAGTTAATACAACACTAGAAAGCCGTGGAACACAAGTAATAAGTATACAGTTAATAGTGGTAAGACTATTGCAGAGTCCACCTGGGGAAGACAGACACCTTTGCCAGCACGCCAAGTAGCAATAATTACTGTGTTTATGTTATCAGGAAAATAACTGGGCATGAAGAGATTTGACATATCTCAAGGTGACGAGCCCAGTACAGTGCAGCGCAGGATTTTGTTTGTAAGTTCTCAAGTCTGGCGCTGCTACTGTTATGGGAAGGCAACATGCTTACTACCAGGCAAACGTCTCGCTCGTCTTGTCACTCCATTATTTTCAAAAAGTAAATCCAGATGATGCAGTATGTGTGTGTCCGCAGGTTCTTGATAGGAGGTACCGGCAAGGTGTACGAGGGCGCAGGCTGGCTGCACGTCGGGGCGCACACTTACGGTTACAACAGGAAGTCCATCGCCATCTCTTTCATTGGAAATGTTAGTGGTGAGTCTAAATAGCCTGTCTAATTTCAAGTCAGCTGAATAATGAGGCCGAGTTGTAAGGTGACCATGCTGGCGTGTAGTTTTGGACAAAAACTTATTGCTGTCCAACGAGCAAATGCCACCAGCATTCTGGCTGGTAAATTGAGAACCTCATTTTTTGAAGTCAGTTGATTCTACGCGACAACATAGTTATTATAATATAAACTGGCGTAGGTAAATTGTACTCGTATCAATTCCAAGTTTATTTTTACGCAAACTTAAAACATTTTGATCCACCTGCGTTGAAGTTAGAACGGTCTTGTCTTATATTTAAATAATGTAATTAAGTAATGATAGTGATCTTATCTGTGAAAATGTTTAACTGGCATTCTATTCTTATTTATCCTTTACTAATTATGTACCTAGCTGTAAATTTTCCTAAGAAAATAAAATAGAATCAAATAACGAATAGTTTTAAAAATACAGAAATAGTATCATCTCGATATCTCACTTTATGACTAGTTATTTGAACACAGAGACCTTACAAACCCTATAGGTATCTATTAGTCAATTCTCTTTCTTACAAGTATCTTCGATCAATTTGGCTCGTATCCGAACTTGATAACTGTATTTGCACAAACTACTTGCTTACAACATTTCATAAAAAGCGGATCATCGATACTCAATTCTTCATAGACCGAAATTTAAATAAAAACACAAGTCTTCATAGAATATACTATTATACATACAAATTAACGCTGAGTTTATGTTTCCCGGAGTCCTTCGCTTCGGTGTGAAATTATGTCATGTTCTTCAAAAGTCTAAATAAAACATTGATCTATAAAAGCTCAATGGAAAAAACTTATGTATTTCCCAAACAAAAACCACATTAGCTGTATTTATATCTCTCATAAATCGTTGTCTACATTGTATAGTATAATAGACAAAGCTGTCAAGACATCTTCGTAACCTACGAGTAACTTTATAAATTAAAGACATTCCAATAACTCACTGCGGAAACCATCAGTCCATTTACTGCCGATTTGTCTGAAAGCTTCCTTAATGATCGTTATGGTGACCGTGACAATGACAACAAAAAATGATTCTCATAAGCGTTATTGACCGAGCTGAGCAAAGCCAAATTTGTGACATTTCTTATCTACTTCGCCATACTAAGCAAAGCTTAATACTATCGAACCAGATAGCTGATACAATACTGTTTATCAATCAATCAATCTATCAATATATACATATAAAAGGCTCTGTCCTGACTGATTGGTGACTGACTGACTGACTGACTGACAGACAACGCACAGCCCAAATATATTTAATATGCCTTAATATTTTTAACTTAGCAAACTTCTTATTATAGTTTATTTTTTGTCTGCCGTTTTTCACCACCACGCGGGTGAAACCGCGGGCCACAACAGCTAGTTACTCTATAATCTAAGTATAAACTAGACGAGGCGGAGCATGCGGTTAGTGTGACAAATTTTGACATGTGTGTGTGAAGCATTTTAATCTATTCCAGTAAGATGCCTTTCCAAGTAAACTTCATCCCTCTAGCTGGCTCTAGCCCACGCTGTTGTCGTGTTTTGAAACTATTCACAGCCACATAACTCGGTCTCTATTGAAAGGCTTCGAACACATCAATAAATAATAGCTAATCGTACCTACCAGGAAAGGGTGAATGGAAGAGCTTTGGAGAGGAAATCAGGCGTTAACAGATAGCACTAGTGGTAACATTTTAATTCGATCACAGCTGACTACGTTTTAAGAAAGAAAGTAATACAATTTATTTTTAACCGACTTCAAAAAATTAGTGTTTTTTGTATGTTTGTTACAAATGTTTGTTACTCCGCCAATTATTAATTGATTTTGAGGATTCTATTCTCGTTTATTAGTTCATACTTTAGAGGTAGTCCCATATAAATTTTATCGAAATCGGTTCAGTAGTTTGGTTTTTAAATCAAGTAACAGGAAAAAAGATGTCATCCAGCTAAAAGAAATTTAAATTGTAGAAATTGTTTTTTTAAAGGTATTATACCTATTATGTAATGTCATTAAGGCAATTTAAGTATAACCGTAGGTTATCATTATAATACTATATATAACTAATCGATGACTGTCCTGGAGAGATGTCACAAAAGTTGTTTCAACTCAGCATAAAGCTGTTCATAAAACAGCGCTGATCTTTCGTTGAGGCCGATTGCAGTGATCCAAGTTTGTGTGGTATGACGTGGTAGTCTACGAGACGGGTAGACGAGAAATCGTGATGTTGTGGATTCAAATACCGGACACATATAAATGAGTTCTTAGAACGGATTTGCATAATACCACTGGCTTTTCGGTGAAGAAAAAAAAACATCGCATGGAAACTTGTATAATATATCTGAAGAAAAAGATCAGTGGCGTATGTGGTTCCATCAACCCTCAACCGAGTCAGCGTGGTGGATATGACACCCTTTGACTGCAGGTCAACCTAACCCTATGACTGTCAGTGAACTGTATTAAAAAGCTGATTTGATATGAATACAAATACAGATAGCATCACTGTACCCTGTTTAAGTTCCCACGTAATGGTTACTTGACGGATTCCCCAATCGATTCATCGTCTCCTAAGTAAGTACACTTGAAACTTGGGGCTTAGCATAACTTCAATAAATACAAATACTTTGTGCAAATAAGTTGTAGCTACTTAACAAGTTATACTTGAATCTTCAACGATTGTTGAGTCTTCAAATTGTAAAGCCCATGTAATTTAATCTAGCTTTGATAAGAAGATTTTACGAACATTTATTGATGGTTAACTAAACAAGAGGTCCCGAGTGTATATTATAAGTAAGCTATATTATACAATAAGAAAGACTAAAGGGAAGAAAGGTTCTTGAGTGGCGACCGTGAACCGGAAGACACAGCGTAGGCGCGGCCTCCCACTAGGTGGACCGACGACATTGTTAAAGTCGCGGGCAACCGGTGGATGCATATGGCAGGTTGTCGTACAGTGTGGCTGTCTAAGGGGAGGCCTTCGTTCAGCATTGGACGTCTCCAGGCTGATGATGATGATGATATTATACAATACATTAGTACAAGGTTTGCTTAGTTTGTTGCTAGATGGCGCTTACCTACTTGTTTTTTTACTTAATTTTATAATTTTCTCGTAGCGTATATATACATATATTTCTTGGATCAGTTTCGATTTTACGAAATATATAAATCGATATGGTTTTATGGAATCGATAATTATGATTTTTGGATTCATCATCAACATTTATATAAGAGCTCAGCTGTTGTCAGTGGAGTGCCTTCCATCTTTATTTTGATTTAGTTTTTGAAACATCAAACATAAAACCACTGAGCTTATTCATGCTCTTAACAGGTCGAAAGTAGAGAGAGAAGATAATTGTAGAGCTTGCGTATCTGTTGTCTAAATGTAGCCTTAAATCAATACAATTATCAGCCCCACGCACCGCCTAATTGTTTCTAGTCCACCGTAATTCAATCTTTGTGTAAGAATCTAGATTATTCTGTCTCCCTAAAAGCTATACAGGCATGTTATTATTCTGTGTCTGTCGACAATGAGTGTTGAGTCTGCGGTTATTGACTGCGACGTTCGTCTTTATTGGACTCTGGTAAATAGTCAAATAGGGATTCCATTTAAATATACTCTAGTAACAATGGTATCGAAGCGAATACGTATTGCACTATTTACAATTAAAACTTTTAATAATTATTATTTAATGCCCACTGTTCCCTACCTTTGCTGTTTCATAAGTTCCCTCTAGGACGTCGAGTTATATTGTTCTTTGAATTTCGATCTTAATTTTTTTGTTCGTTTTTTTTCCCGATTTCAGGTTTGCTTGTTGATCTGTACAATGACCCCTTTTAGGCTTAGTAATACCGTTACGTGTATCCCCGTACCTATCTATCTTTTATTGAAGACATCCATTACATTTCTTGAGTGGGACAAGTGCCCACACATTTTTTCTTCATCGGTCTACTTCAAAGAATTATGGGACTATCTCTTTTAAACAAAAGAAGAATTTTCTAAATCGTTCCACGATTCAACCATTATCGGACATAGAACCTCCTCCTTTTTTGAAATTGGTTAAAAATAATCGATAGCTAAGCCCTATTCGCTTCCTCGGGGTTGAACAAGTGTTTGAGTAATGAAGTAATCGTTTCCTTCAATTTGCAGACGGGGAGCCGACTCCGGAAGCCGTGGCGGCCGCGCAGGCCCTCATCGAGTGCGGCGTGGCCCAGGGCCACCTGACCGCCGGGTACAAGCTGGTGGGGCACCGGCAGCTCATCGCCATCGAGAGCCCGGGCAGGTTCCTCTACAACGAGATGCGTAGCTGGCCACACTGGCAGGAGAACGTCGATGACATCAAAAATAGCTAAAACTATGTAATTTGTCCAGGTTCATTTGTAAAACAATTGGAGTCGTATTGCGGTTACCTTTTGGCACAGATATTTAAATAATAATTGAAATTAGATGTGGTTGAAAAACTTTGTTATTTATGCCGGGAACAATTACGTCAAACTCCGAGAAAACGAAATACTAAAATTTTACATTGTGGTCGATTTTGATGATTTTAGTTGACAGAACTAAACTAACTAAAGTATTGCTGTCCTTAGCTAACATGCCTAGTAAAAAAACGAAAGCAATATTTAATTAGTTGCGAACTGTCAACTAAAATTAAAAACTGGAATAAAAGAAATAAATCATATTAAATGCAGTGGGAGTTTGACTCTAGACAATAAAATAAACAGTTCACGAAAGTAAACAGGTTAAACATCTTGAGATGAATTGCCAGATATAGAACCTCGTGTGTATCCTTTATATTTCATCACCGAGTTTCGTCTTATCTAGCCGCTTCGAGAGCGCGGCGCCGACTGCCGGTTTTGCCACGCGGTGCGCGAGCTATCCTACCCCGCGAAAAAACTCGGCTAACATCTAGACTACCTCGTCCCCACCAGCGTCTGTCATACCACAGGAAAGTCATGCACGAGTGTGCCAAGCTATAGTCAACCAGCAATACTAAACTCTTATGATTAAAGTGATTATAAACACGTTTTTTCAAATTAAGTTTTAGACTCTCATTTCTTTATTCAAACCAAAGATAACACTATATTATATTCAAACCGAAAAACACTTTTCTTCCTAAATGTAGGTATCATCTATTGTTTTATATGTGGCACTTCCAGGTTTTTCGAGTACAGCTTACCAGGACTAATGCATAGCTGAACTAGGAACTACAATGTATTATTTTCCAACATTTGTGTTTTTTCTAGTGTCATTATCATTCATCATTATCAGCCAGGAAACGTCTGCTGCTGCTGCTGTCTGCTAAAACACTGCTGGACGAAAGCCTACTCTTAATAGGGAGGTGTTGCCATAATCCCCACGCTTGGCAGGCGGCTTGGGGATCGCAGAATGCTCACCACAGTTAACCGAGAGGACGCTGCTGCCCGTCCTCTACACTGGATGCAGTTTTTGTACATACCCATGTCCATTCTAGGTTCCATTCCAGGTTTTTTCTAGTGCAATATATTTAAAAAAAAATAGATTTTTATTCAATAAGCGCCGATTTTTGCGCACAAGTGTGTCGTCGTCGTCAGCCACAAAACGTCCACTGCTGGACAAAGGTCTCCCCGAGGGGTGTTGCCATAATCCCCACGCTTGGCAGGCGGCTCGGGGATCGCAGTATGGTCACCACCGTTAACCAAGAGGACGCTGCTGCCCATCCTCCGGTGGGTCTGGTTGCAGTTCAAGGACATACCCAGGTGCACAAGTGTGGGCAAGTGGTATTGTAGTGAAAATGCCTTTTCTTAAACTCAAGTCCTAGTCAAAGTCCAACACTAGAACTCCGAAGAAGTTTTTAATAAAATAGCCAAGAATTTACGAGGACATTGGACTTGACCGTGGCTTACTGTATATGGCTTTGACTGTGACTAAGACTCATTTACAGTTGATGTAAGTACACGCTAAGTTGATAATGATAATGTTTTGTCTACCAAAACCTACTTTTATTGACTCTGTAAAACTACCTGATAGCCTGATAGCCTAATAGCTGTCTTTTGTTGTAGACATTGCTGGCATACGATCGATTCAAGTTTTTCTTGTTTTTTTTTGTACATAGACACCACAATGTTTTTCAATAGCTGAGTAATGCTCATGGAGACGGAACAAAACAATTTGCAATTATAGTAGTTACTGGTGATATAGGACATAAATAAACAGCCTCGTCAAAGGATACATAGATGAATATTTTTATTTTGCTTTCAATTGCTCACGAGAATTGTCAAAATTCAGTTTCTAGATGTTTTAGTCATCTTTGATCCGTGGTTGGAATAACATAATGTTGTAAAGAAACTAAGATATTTTCTTTATGTGTCTCGGAGGAATAAGTTCTACTAGGTATAATTTTATTCTTCACTATATTTTTTGTTTTATATAAAAGGGATTATTAATTAATTGAGCTTTTATTGCTGAACAATAAAATAAAACATTTTACATTATTTCAAGCTAACACATCGTATTTTCCGGGTTAGTGATCAGCGTGTCTTGTGGTTATACATAGGCCTCTTCCAGCTGTTTCTGCTGCTCCGAGCTGTCCAAAAAAAGTATTGGAGGGGCCTCCAATACTTTTTTTATAATTAATAGAAAAATGCCAAGAATAAAAGGGATTACTCAAGCCTAGATTAAGACGGACACTCCAATTACTGTGCAAAGCAGAACGCGGCCATTCGCGCTCAAACTGTGTTTTCACTCATTGAAAAAGGTCACTAAAACATTACTGTGTACTTAGTCGGCCTAAAATTGCTATTTATTTTGAGTAGTTAAAAACGCCAGTACTATCGCATTGCACCTACGGCTCGCAATATCATCTAATTTTTAACCGAAAAGTAAAATCAAATAAAAGTATACATAATACTGTTGGCGACTTGTTAATAAATACTTTATTGTTACTTGTTTCATTACACATTTTTTTGTTTCCAAACCAAATGCCGGTTCGTCAATCTTCAGTGAAGTAATAAACTGCACCCGGCGGTGGACGTGGAACGACGGAAGGAGGGAGAGGGAGGGAGGGAGGGAGGCTACTCCTCCTGGTCGAGCAGCTGCAGCCGCACCTCGTACTGCGAGCGGTACCAGATCCACCAGCTCAGCGCGTGCCGCGTGGCGGCCGACACTATCCAGCAATAGTAGCACACCTGCACCAAATATACACCTTCTCAGTTATTCTACAAGTTTTTCTTTCTATTTTAAAGCAGGTAATTTTGCGTTTAATCGACATCTATCGTCTGTTGATAGCGTTTTTTTTCCCTGAAAGGATTGAAAAAGCGTATGTAGCCTTGGGCCAACTGGACTCAAAAACAGTCAGGCTTGTATAAAATTATTTACGTGCCTGCAGGGCTACAGTGGCTACTTTAGCCCCGCTACGCGGAGCGGGAACCACTTCCTCCCCGCAGCGGCACGTAAAATCGTATACACACCACGAAGGCAAGTGAAGAAGCCTCAGATTTCATGTTTATTACCCTCGGCTTATACTTGACGTTTACTCCCTAGGCGAGTAATCTACTATTATATAGCCATAAAAACAACAGACATTTTGGGACATGACGATTTAGGAAGCTAGTTAGTTAGGTACTTATGTCATTTTTGGACAGTCGTCATAGTGGACCCCTAGCCATTATGGGACACAGGACATTTTGGGACTGGACGATTTGAGAAACTGGCTTCTTTGGTATATTAGATGGTTTGATACTCCAGTCAATATAGCCCTAAGCCCTTTATTTTTAATCTATTTATTTAAATAAAGTTTGCAGCCCATATACCAGGTCGTTACCAAATCAGCTTCGCTTCACCTTAACCCTAACAAATCTGACTGCAGATTTGTTGACGCACGCGGGATTGCTTCACTTGCGTATCACCCGTAAACCTTCTTTTCATACATGTGTTTTGTGATGCGATAAACACATTTATGCTATTTATTGTAGTACACGCAAGAATGATGCTGGGTCGCAAACAAAACGCGTTATAGACTCGCATGTGACAGAAGGGGAGGAAATAAATTAACAAATTGTCCTTTTTAATAACGTCCAATCAGAACCATAGCCTTGGCCGGACTCCTTACAAAACATAATATTTGTATATATTAGCTAACCGCGTAGTAACTGCTAATGTAATCTGCTATTTCAATAATAATCAATAATCTGCACTATATTACAATGTACTAGATTTAATTCGTATTAATGACTACCTTCATACTGTTGTCATTTTCTGAAGGAGATAAAATATTATAATACCCACAAAATAGCTTGTTCATAA
This sequence comes from Erannis defoliaria, assembly GCA_905404285.2. Taxonomy (NCBI): domain Eukaryota; kingdom Metazoa; phylum Arthropoda; class Insecta; order Lepidoptera; family Geometridae; genus Erannis; species Erannis defoliaria. Next base: position 442,841 of record FR990075.1, read on the forward strand.
ATTGTTATTCTTTTTTATGTTTTGGTGGCGAGTCCATTATAGAAACATTCATGATATTTTATTATTAGTAAAATGTAAATGAATGTAACTTTATGATAATAAGTATTATTCTATTCTATTCTATTCTATTACATACAATCTAATTATTCTATGGCACAGGGCGCTATCCATAACTATCATGTATTCTGTGTATTGTACGGCTTAGGACGCTGTCAATGCGTGAAAATCCGCTAATCCGCATGATAAAACTGCCTTATTTAGTTCTGATACGAGGCAATGCCGTAACGACCCCGATTAGTATGTATGATGCTGGCTTAACATACGCGCCACAAAGCTCATGAAAGACTGAAAGGCTGATTTATAATGCTATGCGGAATGCTTCGAGAATAATAAATTATATCAATGGAGGTGGCGAAACAAGTTGTACCGTGCCAACAAATTCACGTGTATGTGACATGTCAGTTTGTTTTATTGTGTTTTCATACGAATAGAAGTTTTTATTATTAGTGTATAAGCATTTATTTCGAAAATGCTTGCCATGCGTGTTTACCTCGCCCCCGGCTAAAATGTCAGAAAAAAATATGTAGATCGCCATGGCACAAATTGGTTGGCCCCATAGTAAAACAATCATGATGAGTATGTACTCATCATTATGAACAACATACCTTTCAGTATTGTTGAACCTGTTTGTTACACATTGTAGGTATATGCTCCTAGGCAGGATGCGGCGTTTTCTGATTGTACTCTGTTTTTATCCCACGACAAAATGTTTGCACTCGGTACGCGACTTATGCATACGGAAATAAAAATTGTTATCAAAGAAAGCGATAAATAATTTATTTGTTTTTCTCGGCGTATAAAGCTGAATTCAAGACGTGCATTGCGACAGCGACGATGATATTGGAATGGACGGGCCTAGCGCTTCCAATTCGTTCAAAATAAACATACATACAAACATAATCAAGCATACCTAGCTATAAGTATGCATATTACATTTGCTGGAAAATAGAGATAGCGAATCTAATTACAGCATGTCAAAAAGAGAAGAAAAAAGAAGCACCAAAAGAAAGGTGAAAGGTGAGATGGGGAAGAAAGGTTCTTGAGTGGCGACCGCGAACCGGAAGACGCAGCGTAGGAAGGCCTCCCACTAGGTGGACCGACGACATTGTAAAAGTCGCGGGCAACCGGTGGATGCAAATAGCAGGTTGTCGTACAGTGTGGCAGTCTAAGGGGGAGGCCTTCTTTCAGCAGTGGACGTCTCCGGGCTGATGATGATGTCAAAAAGAGAAAACATGTATTTGTCTATTACTCTCGAATCTCGAACATTCACGAGCATTGACGAATGATTCCCGAAGTCTCTCTGTCTCGTAATATTACGATCGCCTCAAAATGGCGATTACCCTAACATTATTTATTGAAATTAATTGCAGTTGTGACGAAATACAGTGATTAATGTGTATTTACTTATGGAATGTGATCCCCAATTTTTATTACGAATATTAATAGTGTTCTTACACTTTAGGTATAATTTAGATTTATTTGTATGAATCGTACGGCTCGCCTGTCGCAAAGACAGAGTATGACTGACGTGAGTGGAGAGCTGGCGCTCAACATATACTTTACAAACTCCGTGCGCTATTTCCCGTCCATTTATTTTATCATTGTCGCTGCATTGCGAGGTAAACCATTACACGGATCACACGCGAGTACAGAGTCGGTATTGCAGAGTTTAGAGTTTCTCAAACTGAATAAATAAATGGTCCGAGTTTAGGCAATGCCGAGTCAGTGCCGACCTTACCTGCTGCGATCTATAATGTATTTACTCAGCGAATATACTGGCGCAAAAGCGTACATCAACAATTCAGTTGTAGTGAGAGTAGGACAGGTTTTAGTGGAGGACTCTGTTGCAGAGTCCGCTTGGGGACTTTTGCCAGATAACCAACTGCCAAGCAGTAGTGTGCAAGCATTACGTGTTTCAGTTTGCAGTTTATCAATATTACCAGAGAAATTACTGCACAAAAAAGATATTTGACATCTAATATCTTAGGGCGACGAGCTCATTGCAGGTCGGTTCAGTATTTTGTTCGTCGTCAGCCTTAAGACGTCCACTGCTGGACGAAGGCCTCCACCTTAATAGAGGGGTGTTACCATAATCCCCACGCTTGGCAGGCGGCTTGGGGATCGCAGAATGCTCACCACCGTTAACCAAGAGGACGCTGCTGCCCGTCCTCCGGTGGGTCTGGTTGCAATTTAAGGATATACCTAGGTCCATAACATCCCAGGTCCAGGACATACCAGTTTTTTTTTCGCAAGTTCACAATCTGGTATTGCTACTGTTGACGCTTACCCCCAGGTGAACGTTTCACTCGTCTCGTCACTCTATTGCATACAATAAAGTACTTACAAGGGTCATGCACGCCAGCACGAAGGTGGAGGCGAGAGGCCAGGGCGTGGCGTGTGCGTCCTGCGTCATGAGCCCCGCCAGCGTGCGGCCCGACAACCACGCCGCCAGCACCGCCAGCGGAGACATCAACATGATGCCCAGACTGTCTACCATTAGCTGGAACCAACACCACACACAGTCGCCAACAATACGGGTGGGTAAAGGGCAGAATGTATCATTAAAGTAAAAGGAGCGGTTAATATCTTAATATCTTCTCGGATCCATGATAAATAGGTATATCTCTCGTATTTTCATCAGCCCGAAGACCTCCCCTTAATAGGGAGGGGCTGCCATAACCCCCATGCCTGTCAGGCGGCTTGGGCATCGTAGATTGCTCACCACAGCTAATCGATAAGTCGCTGCCTGGTACTCCGGAGGTTCTGGTTCTGGGTGCATTTTTAGAACAAACCTGTGTCCATATCTTTTTTATAACCATAGCTATCTACGAATTTTTGTTTTTTTTTTGTCGATTGTGGTCAGTATTATGATTTGAGTTTTTAAAAAGAAGACATAACACTCTTTAACTAAAATAAGCTTGAAATACTTCTTAGTGTTTTATGCGGTATATCTTTTATATTCATGTACATCCATGTCAAATGTATTGGCTTTCGAATGACAAAGTAAAATTAAATAAAAATTATACGAAATCAGCTGAATTAGGAATAAGAGTTTATTTTCAAGTTAACAATGAGGAAAGATTATAAATACTGCCTTGGTACAGAAATCCCCTAAGACAATAGAATGAAACTGTAATAACAAATAAGTCCTTGAAAATCAAACTAGTAAAACCTTTTTTTTTTTGTTCAATACTCAATACTCGATAGTAGTCTTACTGCTAGGTCTGTACTTACCTAACTAAAAATAACAAGCGGGTTCAAGAGGACGAGCGAGACTAACTATATGCAGGCTAAGCAGCAAAATTTTACTTCAAATATGAAAAGCCCCGGATAAACATTAGACATTGCATTAACAAAATATGAGTTATAAGGTACACGGAATATTTTACTCAAATATTCTGCGTTGTTAACAAAACTTCAAAAGCAGATTTGGCAACATTTTTTTATCTTCCACATACGAAACAAAGCTCGCACATTTCCGTGACGTATGCGTGCAATCTGGTAATAAATGCCCGGAATGTAATTTGAGTTTGCGTAACGTTATATTAGTATGAAATAATAATATGCAAAACAATGGCAAATGTAGCATACCTATGTATTTATACGCACTGTAATCGGGTGCAGTTATAATACGTAAGATAGTGAAGAATCGAATTTGAATTAGTGAAAGGTTGAAGATTAGACCATCATTATCAGCCCGGAGACTTCCACTGCTGAGCGATAGCCTCCCCCTTAGACCACCACACTGTACGACAACCTGTAAGAGTGACTATTGGGAAAAGCGTTAGTCTAGAGGCGTTTTATTATGGTCGATTCAATATTCCTAACATCGAATGTATCACTTTACGGATAACAGGATAAATTATCTAAATTATTACTCGGAACAGTCAAATATAACAGTATAATTACGACGAAACTATTTTCAGTAAGTAGTCCTGTTCTAAATTATTAATGTTCTCGCGTGTTGTGGTCTTAATGAATAAAACAATATAACTCCACGCACTTAGATTATGTTACGCGTAATTGTTACGATTTTTTTATTATATTAGTCACTCCTAAATTTTTTTATACAGTCAAGTGACGAGACGAGCAAGACTTTCACCTGATGCTAAGCGTCATGCCTGCCACTAACAGTATCAGTGCATGAATTGTGAACTTGCGAACATAATCCTGCGCCGCTCTGCATTGCGCTTGTCACCCTGAGATATTAGATGTTAAATCTCTTCATACCCAGTAATTTCTCTGGTAACATTTCCCTTCAAACCGGAACACAGTAATGCTTGCACTGCTTGGCGCTTGAATAACTGGCAAAGGTGTGGTACTTCCCCAAGCGGACTCTGCAGTAGAGTCCTACAAAACATACATTCCATTAATTCCAGCATTAAAGTAAATTGGTTTGGTGATGATAATAAAAATGACTTACGAGTACGTCCTTGAGCTTACCTGTTTAGCATTCTGGCTGAGTATCCACATGAGCAGGGCCCGCGGGACTCCGTACCGGTGCACGCGGCGCGTCACGTAACGCGTGCCGCATAGCTCGCAGCGCGACTTGCCCGACTCCGTGAGCCAGCGCTCCAGGCACTTGACGTGCACGCGGCCCACCGTGCCCCGGCACGAGCAAGCCGATATCAACTGCCCCAGCTCCTGTGACAAGCTGTCGCCACCGTGGCAAATGCGACACATATCGTCCGAGGAATTCTCGCTTTGTCTCTCGTCATCCTCGATCGTGTCCACTGCGTTTGTCACGTTATTGTCGCTCTCTCCGGGTTCGCGTCCCCAGTCAATCGCCTCCGTTCCGACACTAAAAGTTATCTTGTCTGCATCGTTCGACTTGTTCTGAGTGTCTAAGATCCTGATCCCTAATCGACGTTTGGGACTTCTCACTTTGATTCGATGCTGGCGATACTTTTCTCTTTTGAGCGGCGTCCTGTCTCGGGTCATGGGTCGTGTCATTCTTTTTGATGGCGTTTCGCTTTTGTCTATAGTTTCTCTGTAATCCTTCCAAGGCTCGGCCAGGTCCTCCGAAGTGTACATTAGGTTAAACAAGTCTATGTTACTCGAACTAGCTGTGACGTCTTTATCGACCGTGGTATTAGAGCGCTTTTTAACTGTTACCATAGAAGTGGAGCTCTCGCTCTCCGATATCAAATCTACATTATTGGTATTACTAGAGCTGGTAGGATGGATTTTGTTCTTAGATTTGGAACTTTGTATAGCGACCGGGTGGCTATTGGTCGATTTTGATTGCGGGTCGGGATCTGGGGCACTGAAAACACAACGCATACAATTCGAGGAACATTTTAATGCGGTCATATTGTTGGCTAAGAGTTTTAATTCCGTTTCGAAATCTGGGACACTGAAAAAAAGGGTAAGATCTTTGATTATATACCTAACAGGTATATCAAAGGGTAAGATCGACGTATTGCTATTAAATTACTAGTTAAGTTACATGTACTACATGTTCTTGGGACATAAATTATTTCTTTCTTTCAGCCATAACTGTCCCAATACAGGGCAAAGGCCTCCATTCTCTCTTTCTCTTTCTTGGAGCATGGAACATAATATATATTTTTCAAAGACTTGAAAAGCAATGAAAAGGCCTACAACTTTTTTGAAAACATTTTAGGGAATAATTTTTTCCACTTTGTGTAATGTTGTTCTTCATAGGGATATTACAAACATTATCAAACAATATCGTCTTAATTATTCATAATTGTTCCCAAATTGTTGTTGTTGTTGTGTTGTTGTTGTTGTTGTTCATATTGTTCATATTTGTTCTATGTATTCTTATTCTGGCAGTCTTCTGGATTGTTATTTAAAACAAAGAGGAAACGAAATACATTTTATAGACAAAATATGCCTATTGTATTACGGTTATCATCTGTTATCATAAATGTAGACAACAGTTTCAGTAGGTACCTGATCTGCAAGTCATTATGAGGTTTCGACGGCCCTCTTGCAGTAATTCCGTTACGAACCGAAAACTTACGGCGCCGAGAGTTAGGCATTTTACTGAAGATTTGCTTGGTTTTACTGATTATTGTGGTTTTATTTAAAAAAACGAAATATTCACGCAAAATTCATTTTTGACAAGTGGTAGGTAGTGGCAATGTGACGTAAATTTAGTTTTTTTCATTTTGCACATAAATAATTATTATTTTTATTGTCAAAGAAAACAGTAAATTAAAAGAGGTTTGTTATAGTTTACTTTAAGCTACTCGATGAAATATTAAACCCTTCATACTTGTAGCTTGTCAAAAGTCTTAAAACGAAACTTATTTTCTCTCTTGGCAATACTGTGGATAACCACGTCAGTGAGTGAATCCCACACGTTTATCCTGCGTTTATCCATAAAACAGAGAGAGAGAGTTGAATTTTCCAAATTGCTTCAAGATTATAGCTAAATAAGTTTTACCTTGGAGGATTCAGCTCTTTCTCTCTCTTAACCCGCGGTTGGTGACGTACATGTCTGAGAGACCGGGTGGTTCGAGATAATTGAATAACTTTTTAATCCGCCATCCAATAGAGTTGCGATTTCTAATAGCTGCCCTTTTTACTCCCCCCACGGATAACCTCTCTTGCCGCGGCGACGCAGGCGCACTTTCCGGAGTTTTAGCACCAACCCCGTGCGTGAGACCGGGGTCACCGGTTATGTTAGTTAAATGGTCATACTATTATTTGTATGGTAATAACTATTTTTGGTAGAGAATAACTTTTGTGTTCATTTTATTAAAGTTCCTTGTGCTGTAGAACAGACTAACGCTAAATTAATAAAAAAATATAATATTATAAAAACTTTATAAAGTTTAAATTTTTTGGTGAAAAACACAGTCAATAGGGTAGATGACTGATGTTTAAATCGTTGAAACCAATAGCTTTGATGAAGAATTTAAGTAAATATAGTATGTTTATTGAAAAAATATTTAAATCAGCTATTAATGTTCTGATATATAAGCGTTTAAAGTTTTTGTTAGTGCCAACTCTGTCCCTTTCCCACAAAACAAAAAATGACGTCACGCCTTACTTGTCAGAATATAATTTATATGGCGTACAGAGAAGTGACGTCATGATTTGCTGTTTCGTCTCTCTGTCTAGCATGATATTAAAATGGTTATTTATGATCAGATTTTCATTTTCTTTTCATTAATCAGCTATATTTATAGGCCACATTTTAATAGGACAATAAAAAACCAGTCATCTAGCTTATTGTCTTGTGTTGTATTGTCTATCTCTAGATCTTAAGTTTATTAGTCTAAGAAATAATAAGCGTGCTGTGTATTTATGACAGCACGCTTATATTATAGTAATTTATAGTAATATACTATAGTAATATATGTATTAACTATGTTTTGTTATTTTAAAAACACAAATTATGATAGTGGTGACCACAGAGGTGGTGACACAAGTATAATTTCTATCTGGTGCGAACTTACAAGCACGCCGAGTATTATTAAGTTTTAGACATTGTCATTATAGTTTAAATCTTTACTAGTAAAGCAAACAAAGGTAGGTACTTAATAAGTTCCTTTGTTTGCTAGTGGCCGGTTTTTTGATCCGTAGTTAAGGCAACTAATAGTTAAAAACGGTAACAAATTGTTAAAATCCCAATAATTCGGTTTTTAAGATTTATAGTTAGCGGGACCAGTGGTAAAAATGTAACTAATGGTTAGCTAGTTAACTATAGTCAGTTTAACAAATGGTTATGTCGATTTTGACCACGGATCAAAAAAGCGGCCCTTAATATCAAATCAATTGCGTGGGATGGAGAAGAATACGTTTTAGAATCATCACCAGCCAAAAGATGTCTACCGCGGGACGAGGGGGTTGCGTTTTAGAACAGCCAACTATTTTCACCTTGGAGGAGTCGGCTCTTTATAAATTTTACTAAAGTATTACTAATATAAACAAACAAAACACAAGTTAAAGGAATTTGGATTTATTTCGGTCGAAAAATATGTTTAACAATTTATTATTCACAAACATGATAATAATAATTATATCATATCAGTAAGCTCTATTACTTATAATTTAAATTCCAAGTTAGATCTTAATTTATTCTTGAAAGATACACAGAGAAAGTGGTGTAGTTACATCCAGTCAAGTACAGTGTCGGACTTTTGAGGGTTCTTTACAACCACACTATAATAAGTATTTTATTTGGTTAATTTCTTTTTTTTTAATGCATGACTCGCACATGAGCGGTTTATATATCAAGATTATATTTATTTGCATTCAAGAAGATTGGAAATATGTGTTTAGCGACATTTAGGTTTTCATTATTTGTTTTTATATTTGCATTGTAATTGCACCAAGTTTATATTGCATAAATTCTACTGTTTTTGATCGAGCAAAAACAAAGAAAATACACGTGTTACTTTGCTACCGTGATAAGGAACCTTTGTTATTTTTTATTATTTGCTAGCAAATCCGCCATTATAACACATATTCTGTGAGAAATTGAACTGACTACCAAAGTTACATGAAAGCCTTCAAAAGTAGTACACACAGACATGTTGTAAGCTTAGTAATAGGATTTCATTCTAATCAGGAATATGGGCACGCAACCCCAAAAAATAATAATGCAGAAGCGAATTCCGCGCATTCGAATAAAAAGGGATATGTATAGTCTGTATGTATCTATATACATAATTATAAACAAACTTTACATACGTTAATAAAAAATAATTACAAAAAATTACACAATTATATTCTTCGAAGTTTGATACAATAGAAAAACTTTTAGTAAGTACTTACCTATACATATAACTATCTGATTTATACTGACTTTATTATTATACTATAAACTTATTTAAAAATCTAAAACTAGGCGGAAACCCTGCCACATCGAACAGCAATATTATATAGAACGTATTATAACCGTGCCTCCTATATTTCACACGCATCACATTTTGCACACAATTAAATTATGCTTAAATTATTATGTACAATACAATTATTGTATACAATGTATGATTTTAAACTTTTGAATTTGACCGCTTCTATAATTTCATACAAATCGTTGTTAACTTGTGCAAGCGCATGTACCATCAAATCTAACTATGGTAAAAAAAGTGGTTAATTTTAGGAGCGGGCCGAATTTCTTCCGTACGCGGACGAAGTCGCGGGCGACCTCTAGTACGTAATAATACGATTAGGAAAAGTAACACCCTCAATTTGAAATTATTTTCGGATATGTTTGTATAGCCCTCGACATTAAAATATTTATTACAAATATTTTTAGTAAGGATGTGATTTTACTGGAGTCTATGATGACAGTGTGGAATTTAAGTACCTATTAATTCATATTTTTGTACCATTATTACTGCTTTGATTGGTTAAATCTGTAAATAATTAAAATAATGTTATTTAAGTATAAGTACCTACAACACAATATTTCTGAGTAATTAAAATGATTTAAATATTTATTTAGTGAACTATATTATTAGTTATAAAAGGATTTAATGTATAATTATAACTATTGATATACGCTGAATTGTATACCGTGATTTTTTTTTAAACTCATAATTTAGGTAACTCTTTATAGACTTAATTAATGTTTTTATTAATGTAAAACGAATTAAATATTAAACACAAATAAAGAGTTGTAGTCATAAACGTTGGTTAATGTGTAATGAAAATGAGGTTCCACAGGTAACATTTTTCGCAGATTACGCCAGCGGCGGCGCGGCGGTCTGGATGTGAAAAATCAAGCTTCCTTTAAATCTATCTGCTCTTGATGAGGGCGTTATCGATGATCTAGTCAAAGGAAAAATACAGGGTACTGTACCTTCTTTTAAAAATCTATTCAGCTGTTGACGGCCTGAAAATAGATTTGTATGATAAATAGTCTGTTGTTTACATTTTATGTTGGACAAAGATTTAATTAGCAAGGCAAAGGGTTGCTGTACAAACCAGTATATTCAGATTCTCCCTGAACATCTGAGTATTTAAAATATTCTCTGCAAAAACACAACAAAATGTGTGAGATCGACAGTTGACTATAGCTACAGCGATGTGCCACCTAAGTGGAAAAAATCGCAGAGTAATACTTATTTTTTATATATATTATAATAGTAATGATTAAAGCTAATATTTCTATAACTATTATCCAGTCCATCATTTGTCATGTAGCTGGTCCATATTTAATTTTATTTTTTAAATATAAAATAAAAACGTAAAATCATGAGCACCTGAATATTTAAAATTATATAATACGCCTTCAAGCAGTTGTGACAATTATGAAACTGTGGAGCAGGATAGTCATTATATAGATTTGATTGTATTAGTAAAATATTAAAATATCTTTACAATTAGTACTTATTTTTAATGTTAACGATAATATTATTGTAAACATAACTTATGACCTACAAACTTACATCTATTAATTGTTTATCTTACCAAAGTATGAGATATATGAGCAAACCATTTTTAGGAATATATTTTCCCTCAATAATATACATAAACCGTAGGCCTTTAAGGCTTCCTTTTAAAAAATTCTATATAATTTACTAAAAATACTGAATTTTTAATTTAACACTTATTAATAAGACTTTACACTGTTTACACCTAATAAACTTTTTTATAACTAGAAAGACGATTTAAAAAATCAAACGTCACATTCATATAATTATATCTATATCATAGTCGACAAACATTACTGTATAGTAATAGTACCAGTAATACCAGTATAGTCATAATATAATGTGACTCTAATACGAAAAATATTTTATTTATTAATTTGTAAAGTTACTCTCTACATACAAAGTAAACTTAGACTTGGCGCCCGTGGATGAAATCTGAAACAAAAAACAATGTAATTCAACAGATTTCAATAAAGAGGTTCATAATTCGACTGCATGTTTTTTTTGTATGTACGTTACGTGATTACTCCGCCAATTATGAATTGATTTTGATCTTTTTTGTTTGGTAGGTGACACTTCAGAGGTGGTCCCACATAATTTTCTTTTCGAAATCGGGTCAGTAGTTTAGTTTTTAAATGAAAATTACTGGAAAACATGAAGATATCATCCAGGTAGTCGAAATTGAAGACGGTTGTTCTTTTTTTTATAGTGTGTTTTTTAAATTAACAATCTTCCTACTTATTGTACCCATGAAAGCTCACTGCGAGATATTGGGCCCACCCTCGAAGAGTGCTTGGGCCATATCCACCAAGCTAGCCTAGTAGCGCGCTGGTCCACACACGCATTTGAATTTCTTCCCCGTACGTGTGCAGGCTTCCTCAAGATGTTTTCCTTCAACAAAATGAGTGAGCGAATGCTCACCACAAACGAGAGGACGCTGTTGCCCGTCCTCCGGTGCTGCTGCATGTTTTAGAACATACCCAATCTAATTTCAAGTCAATTCCAGGGAAAGTAAGGTATTACCATGATAGAAAGTCCTGTTGGGGCACCGCGGGCAGCTAGCAAGCGAAGGCTGTCTCAACGGGCGGTTTCCGTACGTCCGACAGCCCAGGCGCCGACAACCGTCCAGTGTACTTCCTCTTGATTCTCTGAGTTCCTCTATACCTGTACAGACGAATACTTCAAGGGAATTATTTCAATAGTTACAAGTTGGCCACTCAAACAGTTTATTAGTATGTGGAGTTGGCACTACGTCTCAAAGTGAAAACCGTTAATGTGGCGACGGTGACGCGAGGCCCAAGGCGTCTTTGGTTTGCTACCCAACGTTTTGGGTATTCTGCAAGGGCCACGGGCCTTTTATTTTTACCATGTTATCTTTTACCATTACAATAGCGTCTCATTTGTCTCAATAGTAAAATGTACACCTCTTGCAGGCAGCTTCTTTGCATCATACGTAGGTACTCGTGATTACTGTAGTACTAATCTTCCTTATATACTGCCTTATAGCTCAGTTGGTAGCATGTCTGCCTTCAGAGCTGTAAGGCGTGGGTTCGATCCCCACCCAGGACAAACATTTGTATTGTATTGTATTGCAGGGTGTCTGGGTGTAGTATGTATTATAAGTAAGTATTTACAAAAAAATATACGTAAATAAGTGTTCTATCAGCTATCTGGTTTCCATATTAAGGCTTTGTTTAGTTTGGGGCTAGATGGCGCTGTGTGAAATGTCCACCGATATTTATTTATTTATTTTATATAATTATAAGAATAAAAAATACTTACATTTAAAAGGCATACATGACAACAACTTTATATCGTATTTTATTAATTATAATGGAATGTGGGGCTCGAAAAACTTAATAATGATTATGGCACGTAATAAAGTATGAAACTAAAAATATATTATGCATACTGTATTCCATTAAACAAAGATGAAAAAATAAACAGAAATTAAGCTTTGTAAAAAGTCATGAGATAATATGATAATTATAAGTACTTTTATAGTATTATATTATCTGTGATATAAAACGATTCTGCTTGCAAGAGATTATTATTAATTTATAATAAATGCTACATAGATTAGTATCATTTGGCAGCGTATCGTCAGCCCATCGCAAGGCATAAGCCTCCTCCCTTTTATGCCAATCTTCCCTGTTTAGCGCTAATCTTGTCCAGGGCATATGTCTAAATGCATAAAATAATAATATATCATTGGTAGCGCTGATTGCGGTCCTGTAGGCAGTGCTTGCCGATGTGTTCCGCACTAGTTTAGTTTAAATTATACCTACTAAATCCCTGACATACTGTTTGCATTGCCTTGCACCATCAGTGGTGCAGATGCAGCTGCTTTGTAACGTTTGCACCATTAACATACTATACTACTAAACGAATCACAGAATATCGACAGAATAATCGTTATACATTTGCGCCCCAGCCGTGATACATTGGTCATCATTTTGGGTCAAAACTTTGTGTCAGGCACATGTACGTGATACGCCATCAATCGCGCTAGATTTTCTTTATAGTACAGAGGGATATATTACTACGTAGGTATAAAGTCTATGTTGTAGTACAAGAACTTGTCGAGTCGGTGTTCAAATCGCATACATTTGTGAGCGTTCTTATTAAATTCTTTGTTCCTTAAATAAAATAGTAGAAGACGTAGAAAGTATTTAAGTCTGTGTGTTTTTGTATACTTATATTATCTTGTCAGTAATGAAATTCCTGCAATAAATGAAATAAAAACTTCAATTTACGGTGACATGCCGCAGCTTCTTCTATAGAATTCTCAATCCATCTCCCGATGCCGAGATCATTTCGTCCTCTTTACAGTACATTGATCAAAATGGTTTATAGCTTGGAATATTTTATTGATTCAGGCTAAACAAAACCAGAGAGGCGCGGCTATTCATCATTCGCATTACGAATACAAGTATTGGGTTATTAAGGAATTACTTTTTTACTAAATACCGACAACTTAAGCACTTATAATGTTTATTACTAAAATCTCTTTTACTATAATTTCCAACTCCGAAATAAAATTGTTGGTAACATCTCTATAGTAAAACGAAAATGTATCAAAACCACCGACTTTAAAAAAGGAGGTTCTCAATCCGACTGTTTTTTAATGTATGTTACGCGATTACTCCGCCAATTATGAACTGATTTTGATGATTTTTGTTTGGTAGGTAATACTTCAGAGATAGTCCCATATAAATTTTATCGAAATCGGTTCAGTAGTTTGGTTTTTAAATCAAAATTAATAGAAAATATGAAGATGTCATCCAGGTATTCGAAGTTGTAGTAGATTGTATCAAAAAAAGCGTATTATCATAATAAAATCTATATAATATAGTAAGTATATCAGTATATCTATACCAGTGGCTCAAATTTAATCTAATAAGTTGAAAATATTTGTTGACTGTATATTTTTGCGTTTTGATCATTTTTGTATCTTAGATGTGGGCGTATTTTGGAGGCAGACTTATCGTCACACCATTTTGTTACACCAGTGGTGGAACAGAACCATTTTTTTCTTTGTTTGTGCGAAATTTTCGGTCTACTCTTCGATTAACCCACGTATTAAGTTTAGTTTGAAAGTAAAAAAAGTTTTCGTTAGGATTCCGACTCAATTAGAAGAAACTCTCTTATAACGTAATGTAGGCAATATAAATGCGTTTTATGGCGAAACTAGTTTATTGAGTAAGTAGATCCGTAAAATGGCCGACATAATAGTCTAACTTGTAGAATTGTTGGTACCAGCCTGCTATCGGTAGCAGTTACATAAAAAAAATGATTATTTCATTCTGAGAACACATAGAATAAAAGAAAATAATCTTTAGTAAAACAATACTTTGACATTAGAAGAATATTCTTTGATTATATACCCAGCGAGAGCTAGATCCTCCAAGAGAATATACTAGGAATATAATTTTCAAAAACATGGCTACTAGAAGATAAGCATCATCTTCTAGTTTTAAATATGGCCGATTAATTACGAGTAGTTTCAGGCAATGCGTGAATGTGTAAGTTGTGCGGCTTAGGAATACGAGAGATGACGTGACAGTATAAATAAACCGAATAAACTTTTTTTCATTATTTTATTATACTAGTCCATCTTGTCTCATTGCAGGGCAAAGCTCTCTCTTTCGTTTTTAATCATTCTGTTCATGAGCATAGAGCTTATTTTATATTTACCTACTTTTTTAAATAACACAGTGTACTTAAGCATAAGGGCCTAACTTAAAAAGTTGTCTAAATTAAGAAAAATAATTTAACTTTTGCACAGTCTATACACCGCGCAATGCTCTTTTTAAACTAACGTCATTTAACTTTAGACAGCGTATTTAAGTAGTAATAAGACTCTTAGAAAACTGGAGTTAGAAGATATAATGTTTTATCAAACCTTCATTACTAACAAAGAATCTCTGGACAAGTAGCCAACGACAGTTTTATTAGATCTCTAATTAAAAATATTTAGGGCATTTTTTTAGATTGCTACAATGATCAATGAGAATATTAAAAAAACATAACCAAAACTAGATCATAAATGATAATAATACAAAGATTAGATTTACAAAGATTATTCAAACCTTTATCAATTATTACGTATAACACCAAGTAACTAGAAAAAAATACATAAAAAAATACATCAAGCCTTAAATAATAATAATCAAAATCAGTCCGCATTGACGGAAAAAAAATCGGAAATAGATAATATATAGGAAATCGGAGAACATAAATAAAAAACTACAGTCCTCCTTTTTTGAAGTCAGTTAAAAAGAGTTGAATAATCCATTCCATCTCTACTACATCCGCAACTACCATTGATCAAAACAAAGTATCTATCTGAGATGTTTGGTGCCCATACAGTCGCGCAATGAAGTCGTAAATAAATGTGCTTTAATGATACCAAATATCTTTTTTAATAATTACGTTAACGAGTAAAAACCTGATCGGGATCGACTCCCCGACTGCGATATATCGGGGGGCGAGTCCGGCAGCGGCCTCTTGCGGGGGAAGCAAGTCTCGCGCCACCGGCACAAGATGGCGGTCCGGAAGTACGTCCGGAACCTGGGGAAGAAAACATTCATTCTTCAGTTCTCCCGATCATCGGCTCTATAAATCATCAAATGGTACATTAAATATAATTGTAAAATATACTTAGTACATAAAATAGATCATAGTGATAGGACTTTACTGCACCGGCTTGGGGAAGTACCACACCTTTGCCAGTTATTAAACCGGCAAGCAGTAGTTTGCAAGAATGTGTTTTTAGTTAATAAGTTAACAGTCTTGGTCGAGCTATGTCACAGTTAAAGAGGCAAGCTACTTTGTCATTAGGGTCGGCTGCTTATCATAATTACTTGCAATACCTACTTATTCTATTATAATTAAATTACGTTTTAGATGTTTTACTGATAATAGTATAATTTTTATGATACAAGCCTTAGCTACGTAACTTTATTGCCTAGTCCTGTGGAATTAGTGTACTAATTCCCAAGTCTACCTGAGTTTTACAGCCACTTGGGTGCTTTATAGTTGATTTATCGGTCGTTAAGAGCAGTCGTTTTTGGTTATTTGCCTAAGAGGTAATAGTGGTTCCTAATAGGGAAACGTGGCAGTCAGAAGCATGGACTAGGCTAGCACATCGCACTTCAGACGGCAGACCCAAGAACTCGAACAAGGTAGTGAATAAACGCAGTAAGTAGGCAGTTCTCCAAAAATATTATTAGGTCACTTCTATCTTACATAGTTTTAAATACTAGCAACCGTTGTTTAAACCTAGTTTTAACTTGGTTTCTAGTGTTTAGTTTGCATACCGAGGAAGAATGATCGGATGAATCCAATCCAGACCTGAACTAGAATAACGTTATTATTCGTTAACGTTACAATAGTCATGAATTCATACTTTACACTACACTCGATCAACAATTCGAACAAACACGCTCACAAATCACACACACACACACACACATATACATCGAGATATATAATTATGTAATATTTTACATACATCAACAAGTTATATTTATTTTGTGGTAGTAAATAAAGAACTTGGCCACAAAAAATATGTAAGTATGTAGTTACTTGTTATAATAGGGTAGATGACTGATGTTTATATCATTGAAACCAATAGCTTTGATTAAGAATTTAAGTAAATATAGTATGTTTATTGAAAAAATAATTTAAATCGGTTAGTAATGTTCTGATATATGAGCGTTTAAAGTTTTTGTTAGACACACGTCTGTCCCTTTCCCACAAAACAAAAAATGACGTCACGCCTTACTTGTCAGAATAGAATTTATATGGCGTACAGAGAAGTGACGTCACGATTTTCTGTTTCTTTTCTCTGACTTGCATGATATTAAAATGCTTATTTTTGATCAGGTTTTCGTTTTCTTTTCATTAATCAGCTATACTTATGGGCCACATTTTAACAGGACAATAAAAAAAACCAGTCATCTAGCCTGTTACAACTCAGCTCGATCAGTTGTCCGGCAAAGAACTGGCCGGAGATAGAGAAAGATGGT
Source organism: Erannis defoliaria (assembly GCA_905404285.2). Lineage (NCBI taxonomy): Eukaryota > Metazoa > Arthropoda > Insecta > Lepidoptera > Geometridae > Erannis > Erannis defoliaria. The sequence goes on from FR990075.1 coordinate 459,795, forward strand.
AGTCACTCCACCGAGAAGAGATGAATGAATGAATGATCAGTTGTCAAAATATCGCTATGAAAATTATACTTATCGCGTAAGTGAGTAAAAAGAAAATTACCCAAAAATTTCAGTTAAATGTAGTAAAGTAAAAGTAAAAAGTAAAAAAGCCTTTATTACTACTACCGAAAAAATATACTATTATAATATAAATATCTATTAATTAGTTAACTGATGTTGGTAGAAGTCGCCTCTGTGGCGTAGGCCTCCCCTAGAGCTCTCCACTCTTCTCTTTCTCTCGCCTTCCTCATCCAGTCCGGCCCGTATCTCTCTGTAAATATATCTCTCCATCTTTTCTTTTGTCTTCCCCGACTTCTTTTCCCGTCACGTGGAATCCATTCTGTAGACTTTTTTGTCCATCTGGTATTACTTAGCCTGCAGATGTGGCCTGCCCATGACCATTTCAGTTGTCGGGTTCTTTCTATTACATCTGGGATTTTCGTTTTATTTCTTATAATATTGTTGTTAATTTTGTCTGATCTTTTGATGCCCAGTATACTTCTCTCCATTTTTCGCTGGCAAATTGCAACTTTACTCTCATCTTTTTTCCTTAGGGCCCATGTTTGGCAGCCATATGTTAAGCATGGTAGTATAGCCATTTCATATACTCTTCTTTTAATATTAATACTTAAGTCACTATTTTTCATAATTTCTTTTAGTCCCCAATATTTTTTCCAAGCTAGAGTAATTCTTCTGTGGATCTCTTTTTCAGTGCAATCTTGGAATGAAACCAGCTGTCCCAGATAAATGTATTCGTTCACGTATTCTATCTTAGCATCGTCTACTAAAATGTCATATTTTCTGAAATTTGTGAGCACTTTTGTTTTTCCTGCGTTCATTACTAGACCTACCTTCTTACTCTCCCTTGATAATTCTCTTACCATAGCTTCTAAATCTAAAGCACTTTCTGCAAACACCACTATGTCATCAGCGAATCGCAGGTGGCTGAGGAACTCTCCGTCTATCTTTACTCCTTTGTTATCCCACTGTATACCTCTGAAAATATATTCTAGAACCGCTGAGAGAATTTTTGGGGATATAGGGTCACCTTGCCGTACTCCTCTTCCTATGGGAAATTCTGTGCCATCCCTTTCTAATCGAATTTTTGCCCGGCACTAAGAGTATATGTTGCGAATTATATTGATGTATTTTTGGTCAATGCTTTGTTGTTCGAGTGCTGTCCAAATCATGTCGTGGTATAAGGAGTCGAATGCTTTTGTGTAGTCTATAAAGCACATGTATAACGGTTTTCCATACTCATTGTATTTTTCTATTAGTTGAGTGACTACCTGTATGTGATCCATTGTTGAAAACTTTTTCCGAAAACCTGCCTGCTCTCTCGGCTGGTTTTCATCCAGTGTTATTGTGAGACGATTAAGTAAAATTTTCGAAAATATTTTATACAAATTTGTCATGAGACTGATTGGTCTGTAATTTCCGAGATCACACCGATCACCTTTTTTATGTACTAATATAATTGTAGAGCAAGACCACTGTTCCGGAGTTTTCTCAGTCTCGACAACTGTGTTAAAGAACGATTGTAAGGGTTTTTGTAAAGGTAAGCATAAGGACTTAAGAACTTCGTTAGATATGTTGTCTTTCCCAGGAGCTTTTTGATATTTTTGTGTCTTTATTGCGTAAGCGATTTCGGATTCTATTATGCTTTCGAATTCAAGTATTTTGCGGGGTCTTATTTCAATGCTTAAGGCGTCGCTAGATTCAGCTGATTGGCGCTCTAGCATAGTTTCGTTTGACGTGTAGAGTTCTTGATAGAATTTTGTTGCTTCATATACTTCAGTTGCTTCATTGTTCTGGACGCCGTGAAAGTACTCTGCCGTTCTTATTCTTCAGACCAGCTGTCCATTCCGAGTTGTCCCTTAATTCTTGATATGCCTTACGTAGAGCTCCAGTATTGCCAATAAATTTCTCAAAAACCTTTTGTCTCTTTTTCTTCTTTTCCTGTGTTATATTTTTAGTGATTTGTTTGCTAATCCTACTTATTTCTGTTTTTACTTCTTTTGTCCTTTTCTTACTATAAAGTAGCTTTCTCTGTTCCATTAAGTTTGTTGTTTCTTCGCTTACGTATTTATTGTAGTTTTTAACCTTATTGGGTATTTTTTTCTTCAGACTTTGTATTTCTAATTCTAAATGATTGTATTGCTTTTGTATTCCTGAGGATTTATTTAGTGCTTCTGTGAATTTATCTTCCCAGTGCTTAGCCATGTCTCCTGTCACCTCCGGTAGAGCTTCAGTATACTTTGTTGATTTAAAGTTACTTCTGTTTGTTTTAATTTGTGCTGACACCCTGCATCTTATCATTTTATGATCCGTGTTAAAGTTGAGATTACGTATTATATCAAATTTTTGTATCTGAGTGGGCTTGTTCGTAAGTATGTAATCTATTTCATTTACCGTGCCATTTGGAGATCGCCATGTCCATTTCTTATGTGATTTCATTTTAAACATGCTATTCACTATTTTATAATTATGTTCCAGTGCAAACTCTACCAGTCTTTGTCCATGGGGACTTCTCTCCCTGTATGAATAGTTCCCGAACACAAAATTTTCGCCTCTTTGCATCTTCCCTATATTCTTGCATTAAAATCGCCTAGTAAGATAATATTTTTTGAGCATACATAATCTAAAGCAGACTCTAGCGTTTCATAAAACTGCTCTATATCTTCCATCGGATATTTTTCTGTAGGAGAATATCCCAGTATGAACGACCAAATAGTGTTCTCGGACGTTTTTAATTCTAGAGTCGCTACTCTATCTGAAAAGGATTTGAAACTTATAATGTTGCCTCTGAGGTACTTCTTAACTAGAAACCCAACTCCATTTCTTCCCTTATAGCCTGGTGTGTGGAAAATAATGAAGTCTGAGTGTTCTTCTATCGTTTCATTTGCTCTTCTTGTTTCGCACATGCCTATGATATCCCATTTTATCGATATTATGGCCAAACTTAGCTCTGTGATTCTACTATCTGCTAGTAGAGTTCTTACATTTATAAAACACACGTGGAGGCTTTTTTGCTGTTGTTTTTTCTTTATTGTCTCAAATGGTTCTTTCTGGCGTAGAGAGCTTAGAGGGGTTTGGTCTAATTTCTCCACGGTGACCAGCCGGCTTGGAGAAGGTGGAGATGGAGAGGCGCCATTTAGTTTTTTTCATTGTCATTTAATTCATTCCTCATTGAAATACTTGGTCTGGAAGTGGCCGGGTTCAGTTGAGACGGGCGCAAGAAGCTTGTTATATCTTGAGGTCTGGTTTTTTTAGATATTTGTTTAGTTTTTTCTTCGTTTTGTACGATTTTAGCGACTTCGACCGATTCTGGGGACTCGGACATAAACCGCTTCTTCGATGTTTTTGTATTATAACTATAGACTTCTGATCTCTTTTCTCCCAACGTAATAATTTTATCATAGTGTAGAGCTACTTTTTTTCCCGCTTCACGCTCCTTTTTTAACTGATCTTGGAGCTCTTTCCGTTTCTGTAGTACTTGTGGAGGGTAGTCTTCTTTGATATACATTTCGGTGTTTAATAAACATTTTTTATTTCTAAGTATTTCCAGTTTTCTACTAGTGGTGGTTATTGTTACAACAACTGGTCTCATTTTTGCAGACTTCTTCCCTACTCTACTTGCTGTTTGTATTTCCCACTTTTGACAGGAGATCTCCATCTTTGTATTTATAATGTTTAATATTATATCTACCAAATCATCATATTTGCTTTCTTCTTCTTCAACGCCAAAAAATACTAAGTTTCTTTTCCGTAGTTGCCTATCGAGGAACTCTATCGATTTTTGTTGTTGGTAAATTTTTTCCTCTAACTTTACTGTTCTAGTTTCTATGCATTGAAATTTTTCATCTATGTTTTTATTGATAGAATCTTTAATGCTTTCCTCCATCTCTCTCATACTTTGCTTCTGGCTCTTTAAATCTTCTTGAATATTTTTAAGAATCTTCATCATATCTTCCATTTTCGTTTTTGGACCTCTATCAGTGAGTAGTTGAACTAAAATTGTGTTCAATAAGCCAGCTAGTGGGTTGTGTATTTAGTTCCAACGTAAGCCACTAGATGGCGCTTTTCTCCCCAATTAATCCAAACTTAATGTCTGTTTGGATCTATATTTTGTGGTTATGAAAACTCAATATTGATCAATTTCACTTCAAAAGCACTCATATTATACTTGATCTGCCACTAATCGAACTCTATTCTCTTTTATTCTTATTTTTTTGCAGATTAACTCACAATTTAGTAGTAAACATTTAAATCCGTTACACTTAGTATTTTTAAAAATTCTGCTTCTTATTGTTGTATTTCCACATTGACAACACTTTTACTGGTATTTCTTCCCTTTATTTACTATTTCCACTTATTTTCTTATCCTAATAGAAGGTTTCACTATTTTAATTTAATTAAATATACGGAGTTGATTTGTTTACAATCTGAGTGGCGCCACTCGTCCTCCCAATCTAAATGTAGTAGGTATAGTATTATTATTATCTTTGCTTAAATTTAAAAATTACATCTAAGACTTGACTGTAAATATACTAAGAAATATCCTTCGGATGGCGTTCTCTTAGTTCAAAATACAATTTATTGAATAAATGGGCTGCAGGAAACTAAATGGGAATGTCGAGTAATTCATTATTCAGAACCTCAAAGCCGGAAAGTCTTATCGATTCAATTAAAACTTGTCGCAATAATTTTACGGTTCTGTGTTGTATTTTCAACGTTTTGTTTTACAAATTTTCATATACTTGAAACGTTTCAGAAAAATTCTAAATAAAATAATGAAAGTAATTACTTACTTGATTAAATTCCTGGTAACCCAGTTCGGAGACGAGAGCTTAGATTCATGAGTTTGTGAGTTCGATTCCGAGCCTGTACGAATATTTGGAATCTATTTAATAAAGTGGATTGTAAATTTGATATCACCGGCTTTTCGGTGAACGTAATCTAAGAGAAAGTCTGCAAAAACTATGTTTGGAGAAGAATTTACATGATGACTGAATCCGTTAACTCAAATCGGGTCAGACTGATAGGATTTCGCCTAATCGCCACCTTTCGTAGGTCTCTGGGACTCTGTTGCAGAGTCTGCCTGGGGAAGTACCACACCTTTGTGAGTTATTCAACCGTCAAGCAGTAGTGTGCTAATATTACTGTGGTTCGGTTTGAAGGGCAATGTTACCAGAGAAATGAATAGGTATGACGAGATTTAACATCTAATATCTCAGGGTGACGAGCGCAGTGCAGTGCGGCCCAGGATTGTATGAATTCACCAGTTCACAAAACTGGCACTGCTACTGTTATAACATACAAAAAAAAAGAGTCGACTGACATACAGCAGTGGGATGTTAAATCTATACAGTGTCTTTGAAGTAAATTCTTAAAAAGCTTGTAAGTAATAAATGTAATTCCATTTACATAACTATTCTAGACCAAAAGAAATGGTTAAAAGCAAGCCTATTCTTAAAGCAGTTGGATTATATAAATCCCTACGGACAGTGTCTGTGTAATGTATTCTAACTCCACCTACACAGACCTCTATAAATTCTCGGGAAGCCACAAGCCTCGAAAGTTTCGATCTTCGGTCTTTATATACGCGGCTAAGTTGACTCACTTACCTGACAAAGGACTAGCATATACAATACAGGGTTCCGTAAAGCCACAATAAAGATATTATCTCCGAACATCGCCTATATCAGTTTTTATTAGATGTTGTATTAATTTCGTGTGTACTATAATACCTACAAATTTGGCGCTTCATCTATATTTGAAATGCAGGTTTACCAGTTTTACGACTAAGCAAAAAAAACAACATTCCTTTCAGTTCTCTTTTTTTTAAAACGGTATTATCACACATTGTGTACCTACCTCTAAAATATATTGTCTAATTTCGGTATTTTTTTTAAGAACCTAATCAACACATTATTTACTTATTAGGCTTATGCGTCTTACTTTCTCCAATTTTTTAAATCACTTTAAAGCTACAAGCATCTTTTCATCACACTTGCTCGTAAAGTGGATCTTATTACATCGGTTTTAAGCTCATAATCCTAGCTATTACGCACCCGTGCTTTTTACTTTACATTACAGCACTTGTGCTATAATAGGTATAACCCGGTAAAGTCAAGTTTGTACGTGACTGCAATTAGACGTATGTATACGAAGCACTCTTAATATAGCCGGGTAATACTTGCAGTTTTTTTGTAATACCAACAAAGAGTTCTTATGCCACTGAAGTAAATGTCAACCTGCGCGCGCATTGCTGGTTTGGGCGCCATTTTCCGCAAATGTTGACGCTTCGCTGTGTGGTTGATTATTGTCATAAAAAGTTTGTTTTTTCCTCGCAAGTATGATGAAAACAGTCGTATGAAACTCTTGTGCTATTAGTCATTACGCTCTCGACTTCCTTATCACATAATACCGCCTCTAGTGTAATGACCAACATAGCACACTTGTATCATAATGTACTATTACCAGTCATGTTCTTGCGCTAACTACAACTATTAAAAGTCATTACTTATTTTACAGAAACCATTTTTTTAATAAAATGTAATATAACCTGAAATACAACCTATTTTAGCGATTGAGACCGATACTTAGACATTTAGTTGCAATTTAGGGTGTGAAAAGTGGTTTGCCTCGGAACGGAAAGTCTATCAAAAACGTACTAAAAAGTCTCACGAGCAGCAGCTCTCTCTATATCTGGTGCAAGCGTAGTGCATGTGAAAGGAGCTGATCTTCGAACGATACTGTTTGGAATAAGGTTCAATATCGTTTGAAAGTCGGCTCCTTTTGCATGCGCAACTTTGCGCACGATTCAAAAATCAGGCCCCTGATCTGCGTATTGTATCAAATACGCGCGGTAAATAATGGCAGGTTACACGCAGGTGACCTGACCTGGGTATGTCCTTAAACTGAAACCAGACCCACCGAAGGACGGGCGGCAGCGTCCTCTTGGTTAACGGTGGTGACCATTCTACGATCCTCGAACCGCCTGCCAAGCGTGGGGATTATAGCAGCACCCCTCTATTAAGGGAGAGGCCTTCGTCCAGCAGTGGACATTTTATGACTGACGACGACGCGCAGCTGAATGAAGCCTATAGGTATAGAAAGGTATAGATCGACAGACATACAAACAGAAAGATACCTTGAAATAAGCCTTGCAAAATGGGCCTATTGAACACCGTGTGGGTACGGAACTCTAACAAGTAAACTCGAAACTTTTTTCATATCTTGCAAAGTTTGACCAGACGCCGGTCGAGTTGCAAATTTCCATCATCAGCGCGCCAGCCTGCTCCGATCTCGTATCTTGTAAGAGATTGATGTCATTCAAAGGCTTTATAATAGTTTAGGTAACGCTACTAGTTTCAGGTTCGTCCGAAGCTCAATTTTATGCAGTTTAATGAAGAGGCGAGGAAGGCTTTGGAGACGTAGGAATGGGGCACGATGATTAGCGTTACTGTTTATAGCTGGAATTACAGCTAATCTATGTACACGAAATCTCGAAAACTACCTGATCCCTGAAGCTGAAATTTGGCAGGTAGGTAGTTTATAGATAGGAGACGTCAGATAAGAACGAGACGTCGGATTGCGACAGGACTGAAATAAAGGGGTAAAATAGGGAATGAAACTATACATGGAAAGTTCTTTGTTTTTGAAGTTATAGCAGGGCCGTAGCCAGGGGGGCATTGAGGGGCAATGCCCTACCTGAAAATACCAATGCCCTCCCTTAAAATACCAATGCCCTACCTTAAAATAAGCAAAATACTGTGAAGCGCCCTACCTGTAACAACAACTGCCCTACCTTAAATTCAGGTCTAGGTACGGCCCTGAGTTATAGTGATGGGTACCTATTTGGGTAGTTTGTACAACATAAAATATATTTCTAATATTTTTTGACAGGGATAATTTAAAAGGGCAAAGCGGTTGATTAAACTTTATAAAGCAAGGTCTTTATTTTTGTAGTTATAATGATAAACATTGATACTTAGTCAGTTCATTCAAAATAAAAATAAAGTAATTTTCAATATTTTTTGACAGGGCCGACTTAACAGGGCGAAACTCGGGATGTAACTTTATATGGGAAGTCGTCGTCGTCGTCAGCCATAAAACGTCCACTGCTGGACGAAGGCCTCCCCCTTTGTAGATGGGTGTTGTCATAATCCCCACGCTTGCACGCACGCTGGCGGCTTGGGGATCGCAGAATGGTCACCACCGTTAACCAAGAGGACGCTGCTGCCCGTCCTCCGATGGGTCTGGTTGCAGTTTAAGGACATACCCAGGTCCAAGGTGTATGGGAAGTACTTTGTTTTTAAAGGTCAAAATCTTGATGACAACATTATAGGCAATTTTTTTATTATCATCTTCGCGGTTTTTCTTCATCACGCGGGTGGAACCACGGGGCACAGCTAATATTAAATACGTAAGATGGGTCGAATTGATAACTTCCTTTTTTAGAAGTCAGTTAAAAATGGGAATTTACCCCCGCGCGAAGCCGGGACGGGTCAGCTAGTTATGAATATAATTTGAAAACAAAAATGCTTGAATGAAACAGCTTAGTGTAGACCGGCGTGACCCGGCAGCCTCTCTGGAGAAACAGTTCCCGTTGCAGGCTAGGAGTGTTTTGTACCTCGTCCACACCGCCACTTTACACGCGGTTAACCGCCTGTGTAACAAATAAGCCTGTGTTGTTTGAAAAAACTCAGATTTGAACTTTAACAGTTCGAAATCAAAACGGAAATAAGGTTTGAACAATAAGAGAGCTACTTTCGATTAGTTCCGATAATAAAAAGTAAATATAACAAACACAAAAGAAAGTAATCAATCATCAATTATTCTCTTTCCAACTTAGACCTTACCCACGTCGAAGCTATCTAAGTAAGCACGTGAACTTCTAGTTCTAGGAAACCATTAGTATGACTGCCAAGCGAAACAATTACTTCCACTAGACATTAATTAGTTGCTTAGGTATAATTTGATTTAATTTCTGAAACCAGTCACGTAACTTCCTGTTTATTACGGCTGCGCGTAATTACGCAATCACAAGTAATATTAATAAATAATATTTCTGGAACTAATGTGACAATCTAAAATATATATCTGTCTAATATTATAAGAATCACTGTCCTGGCTGACTGACTGGCTGACAACGCACAGCCTAAGCCGCTAGTCGTACAAACTTGGAATTTAAAGAGTATATTTTTGTCTTGATGCGTAGAAGTCTAATAAGTATTTTTTTTAAATCAACCCCTAAGGGGGTCTAAAATCCTTTGTTTTTTAAGTTTTAGTCGGGAATATTTGTATTTAGATTGTTCATTTAAAATAAAAAATGCTGTTTTAATTATTTTTATGATATGGATGATTTGGATGATGATTTATTTCAAATAATTAAAATCCATAGTGAGAAATGGGTACACTTTTTCAAAATAATAAAACAATAAATACAGTCGAAGAAATTGAAGATTAAAAATGTCATTATAAAAATAAAATTAAAATTAAAATAATGAATTATATTAATATTTAAATAAATATGAAATGTCATATATACGAGGGACCGCTGGCGTGCAGCTGCACCACCTCCTTAACATCGGCACAGAATAATAACTAGTAACAGAAGCTTTACTTCGCAATGGTTTTCAAAGAAATATGACTCAATCTGATAAACAATATGATTTAATTTAGCTCGCGGTCCAGTCGAGCACGTGTTCATTTACATACCTACCAATTTATTTTTGAAGGAATATGGGCCTTAATTCACTATTCTACGGTTCATAATAAGTTATACATGGTTATACGTATTGAAAGAGCCGCGGACTCCAGCCTACTAGATTGGCCCTTGCGCAATGGCCGCCGCCCGTAGGTATGTTTTTAATACCTACACGCGGAGTGACACAGGCCTGACATCGGCGAGTCCCACCGCTCGGACAACACGCTCAGGATACCGTTCGGGCTGCCGTGCACACGGCTTAACAGCGAGGCGCACCTTTAACACACTGGCGCACTTAGGGGTGATATGAGGGATGAAACTTTGTTCGGAAGCTTTTTGTTTTCGAAGTTATAATTGCCTTTATTTTTGAGGTTATAATGATTAATTTAAGAGGGTAAAATGGGGGATGACATTTTGTATGGAAAGTAACTTTGTTTTTGAGCTTATAGTGATGAAAATTGGTACTTGGGGAAAGTTCTATTATTATTAACGGGATATTTACCGTGTTTATGTTGTGAAAAGAGCTCCCGATATTTCGGCTTTAGTAAACAACCGTGATAGTTTAAAACAGTGGTACTTGGATAGTTCATTTTTTTTTTTTAATATTTGGAATATTTTTGAGAGGGGTGGAATATTTTGGGGGGGTTAAGGGGGTGGTAAGGGTGGGTAAAACTTTGTCTGAAAAGTTCTTTGCACTGAATTTATAGTAATGTTATTGTATTTGTGTTGAATTTTTAAAACAATCGTAATAATATTTTTATCTAAGGTCGATCTAAAGTGTTGAATATGAGGAGAAAAATAATATATTAACCCAGCGGTATGGAAGATATTTGGGAGCGGGCGAATTTCTTCCGTACGTGAAGAAGTCGTGGGTGACCTCTATACCATATTGATCAAATAATGTAAATATACTCGGAAAGATATTCTGCGTCGTAATACCGATAGGGGAAAAAAGTACTTGAGTGGCGACCACGAACCGGAAGGCGAAGCGTAGGTAGACCTACCACAGGTTAGGTGGGTAGGTTTCCACTAGGAGAACCGACGAAATTGTGAAAGTCGCGGGCAACCGGTGGACGCAAATGGCAGGGTGTCGTACAGCGAAGTGGTCAAAGGGTTAGGCCTTTGTTTAGCAGTCTACGGGCTAATGATGACCTTACAATGTGTTAGTGAACTCACTTGGCATTCATCCAGTAGTAGATGAGCGGGTTGACCATGGCGTTGGCCATGGCCAGCCAGTAGAAGCCGAGGTAAACGTGCTGCACGTGCTTCATGTACACGACGGACGGGTCCAGGTGCGTGTAGATGAAGTACAGCTGGTATGGCAGCCAGCAGATGCCAAATATCACGATCACCAGGATGAACATCTTCACCACCTGCACGGAGAGGTAACATGATTCACTGACGGAGCGAGCGAAGCAAGTGAAGTCTTGCAACAACCGCGTGTATTGTAATCGTCGTCAGCCATGAAACGTCCACTGTAGGACGAAGGCCTCCCCCTTTTTAGAAGGGTGTCTCCATAATCCCCACGCTTGGCAGGCGGCTTGGGGATCGCAGAATGATCACCACCGTTAACCAAGAGGACGCTGCTGCCCGTCCTCCAGTGGGGCTGGTTGCAGTTTAAGGACATACCCAGGTCCCCATGTGTATTGTAGTGGTAGGAGTCTATTGCAGAGTCCGCCTGGGGAAGAACCACACCTTTGCCAGCTATTCAACTGACAAGCAGTAGTGTTCAAGCTTTACTGTGTTTTGGTTTGAAGGGCAATGTTAACAGATAAATTACTGGGTATGATCAAAGTCGACATCTCTGCCTCACGGTGACGAGAGCAATGTTGTGCAGCGCAGGATTTGTTCGCAAGTTCACAATTCTGGCATTGCTCCTGTTATGGGCAGAAGTGATGCATACTACCAGGCAAATGTCTTGCTCGTCTCGTGACACCATAAAATTAAAGATTAAAAATCTAGCAAAATTTGAACCTGAATAGACTGCAGGTAAGCTTTTACGAAACTAGATGCGTAATTCCGACTTGCAACGACGTGCAGTTCCGACTTGATCTCAACTTTGTAACTAGGTAGTTTATATTATAATATCTGTTTATAACCCATGTCTGCGCAAATAAATATTTTGAATTTGCTTTTAACCTGTATTTTTCATTAAAATTAGTTTATGCTTGTTATTTTACCTCTAAAAACTTAAATTATAATCTTACTAAAAAGGCAAGCTGAATTGATTCTCAGAAATTTGCGAATTTTCTACCAATTTGTTAGGAAACCTGCCACAACAAAATACGTTAGAACTCCTGTCAATATATCAACCGATCAAATGTTTCGGTTCAAAAAACAGACCATTCATTGTGACAAAGCAAAACGACTAGCCCTTAGCAATAGGGTTCCATATTTTACTTCGAGAATTCTAAGAAATCAGACCTCACTTGGGTTACGCTTACAAAAGACTAAATCTATTCTTAAGTATATCCTTAAATAGCGATTACTGTCTATCTTTCCCGAGAGGCTTATGCTCAAGGATCAGGCTATTCATCCAACTTGTTCTTTAGCAATCTATTCTAGCGTGTCCGAAGAGCCCTACGTCAGTGTCTGTCAAAGCCAAAAATGAGGGTTGGAGCCGAATCACGACACGTACTCACTCTCAATGGAATATGAATGACATGCGATTCAGATAAAGCTCTACGTTGTGCGTCATCCACTTCAAAAACTCATTTCTTATAGAAAAACGAGTACTTTTCAGAGGCTTACTTAATACGACCTTCCTTACCTTTTTTACACATATTCTACTCCATTTCAGGAAATTGAAAGGTATTATTTCGCATAACTGAGCACTTTTCTCCTTACTTCAGCTTGAACCTATATTTTTACCACTCAGTTGCGGGACATAATATTGTATTTTTTTAAGTAACTTACGGTTTGCTAACCGTAAGGCAGGTCGTCTACTCCTTTGCCGCTCTTTTCCTATTATAAGGTCCATAATAACTACCTGTACTAGCTCACTAGCGTTACCTTTTAGACTGATTCATCATCAGCCAGATAACGTACGAAGAACGAAGACCCCGGGGTGAGCCATAATTAATCCCCACGCTTGGCAGCAGACTTGGGGGTCGCACAATGCCAGTCCTCTGCTGGTTCAGTTTTTAGATGTAGTTTTAAAACATACCCAGCTCCACTTAGGCTGATTATGAAGATGATAACATATTTATTTGCGGCGCCATGACTTACGCCCAATACTTTGTTTCCAATGTTGTTTCCTTACTTTCCGCTTAGAGCGTATGGAGTCCGCCTGCCGCTGCGTGAGCTCGCCGATGGAACGCGAGCCCCACAGCACGCGGCCCATCGCCGAGTAGAAGAACGTCATGCCCATCATCGGGACCGCGTACGTCACCACGAAGAACAGCACTTGGTATCTATTAAACAGAAGCTGACTCAACATCTTCGCAATTCGACACATTGAAATTATTTCAAACATCGAACAAGAAAACGGTTGAAGTTGTCGAGGCAGTGAATCAATAGGAAATAGATAGATAGATTAATTCTTTATTGCTCACACCAAATAAACATACATATAAAGGATTAAATAAATTAAAAGCTAGTGCATAAATGGCGGCCTTATCGCTAAAAGCGATCTCTTCCAGCAAACCTTAGGATGGAGAAAAATTATGAACGTGAAAAGACGGGGTGTGCTGTAAAGAAGAAATTCCTACAAATCATAAACATACTAACAATCTAATACATAATATTTTATAATAAACAGTTTTTTTTAATAGTTTGTTTACGCAAAGGTTTCGCAGCCACGCCGTAGCTTATCACGCGAGTTGGTAGTCAAACCAATGTAGTAAAAAACAAATTGTTAATAAACGAGCATCAATGTAGACAACCAGCCCGATAGTAAGACGATATTGTGAAGGGTGGCGGAAAGCAGCGTATGAGGCTGGCGTGAACGAGATAAAGCCTGCACCCAACCGAGGTGGACACGGGCTGAATCGATAGATAGCGATTAAAGTGCACGACCACCTCCCAGCTGCGTCGTCAGATCAACTAGTTGGTGCCATTATTATTGTATTGTAATCAGGATAACATTACATTAAGAGTACGGAGAGATCGACTTGAGAGATTTTATTACACAGATAAGTCGCGCGAGCTTCCAGTGAAACAAAAATAATAATTATATCATGAAGAAGGTTGTAAAAAAAATGTGATAAAAAATGTATCCTATCCCCTTTCTCATTTTTATACGTGCATAAACGCGACAGAATTTGGCGCGGAATGAACTCGTAAGTCTTGTTATTTTTCTTGCGGTACCTACAGAGCTGGAATGTAATTTTAACGCAGCTTGCGTGCTGGTTTTTTTATGAAAAAAACTAAGGTGGTGGGCTGTGTGACTGTATAGCCTGTAAACCTACCCTTTTTTGGACAGTAAAAAGTAATAATATACTAATATTATTATCAGCCTGATGTTGCCCACTGCTAGGAAAATGCCTATAATAATATAGTATATATAATATATTATATATATATATAATAATAATAGTTTAATATAAATTATGTACTAGGTACTGGTCAACCGTAGTAAGCCCACCGACTTAACTTTCCTTCCAAATGAAATAGCTGCCAAGCTTAAAGCCATATGACGTGGGTCGTTTGTCTAGCTGATATCCCAGATTAACAAATAGATGCTCCTCCGAGGCACAACAGCCCAGGATCGCACTCCTGAGGGCTCATCGGTTATGTACAACTACCCTGGATCCTCTATAATCGTACCGAACAAGGTACGGAAAACATAATCTAAGCAGAAGCTTTTTTTCGTCTATTGATGTTGATCGAAACACAAGATAAGTGCGGACGAGATAGCAGACTTCCTGTTTCCTGTAACATCACGTATAGTTACATAGATTGAATCGTTACGTATGTAGAGGGCACTCGGTGAATTTTGGAGCTAGTCCAACTTCACTGCACTAAATTGGTTGGTCATCTGCTCTAACTAGGGTTGCCAACACTGCTATCTTATAAAATAATTATTATTATTTTAGTTATATACGAACAAATATGGATTCGATCTGAAATAAATAATAATAATAGTAGCCTATAATAGATAGATAGATTAACTCTTTATTGCCTAAACAAAAAACACATATAAAAATTTAATCACAAATAAAGAGGATCTAAATGAGAATAATGTATAATATTTCAAAACTAAAAAGTACAGTAGATAAAATAAATTATTTTTCTTTGGATAAAAGAAAGAGGCAACATTTTTTATACTTTGTTTTTTTACGTGAGTGAGTGGATAAGAGTGTGTTGATATATGTATGTTTATAATTTTTTCATCCTGTAAAGTCTAAATGGATGGAGTAAAATTGGAAATTGAGAAACCTTATAATTTTATTGAATAACAACATAGCTAATTCTTATTCCGGATAAAATAACGGTTCTTGAAGTATATTTGGCAAAACCTAAAGGCGCTGCTAATTGACTATAAAGTTTCAAAATATGTTCCCTCGCTGCACTCGCGCATTACGTGTATCTGTTTAGTATTGTTTAGCTAACCACTTGAATATAATAATAACCTAAAAATGTAATATTTTTAATATTTTTTTATTAATTATATTGCCTAGGCTAGCTATGACTATCATCTCGTATGATGTTAAACAAAGATGCAGTCTACGGCGGGCACGCTTGCATACAAAGAAACCGATTCGCGTGCGACTTGAAGACACCCGATTTGAAAATATCGGGAAAACTATGGTCAAACTAGTCAAATTATTTTAAAAATCCACTATTGATAATGGTCATGTTTTGTATTTTTTAGACATTTGTAGTAAATTGAAAAAGTGATAGTAAAAATATTAATAATAATTTCAATTTGTAAAACTTGACAACCTTAGCTCTAAGCCTCTAACATGATTGTGACTTCGTACCATTGACTAAGTTTACGGGACTTTTCAACGAAAGGCAGCGTGAAATGTTGCATTACAGTGCACATTCATATTGGGAGTAAACAAAATGCGAAAGTTTATGTTATTGTCAGTATATGAGCGTGGGTGTGTGTGAGTGTGTGACTTTGTTATCTCTTCACGCCAAAACGGCTGAACGGATTTGGCCGAAACTTGTAATATTAGATGGCTTATTTCCCGGAATAATTTTTTTTATCACCAACATCATCATCACCATTTTACATCATCCGCGGGGTGCAGCTAGTTATTAAATAAAACAACATATGTACCTAGAATGCGCTAATAACGCAAAACGAAAAAATTATTTGATAGTATTATTATTAAACAGGGTTACGCGGTAAGGTAAGACTATAAGAGTGAGCGACATTTTTCTAAGAAACATCAGAGATATTTTTGCGTTTTGGGAGATGATGGCCAATTGTAAAAGTAGATTATAATGATGAGTACAAGAGCTTTTTTCGACTTAGTAATACCGTCACGCGTAACCTTTTCCCCTTAAGTTATCAAGTTCAACTTAGTCAAAGTTGTAAGGACATCAGTCTTCGACGCGGACGGCCAAATCGGCTTTTTCAACTCAATCTATTTGAAAATACATGTTTACGAAATTAAGATCCATAATGTGATCACCCCATAGAACACCATTAACATTAAGTAGGTAAGCACTAATTTCATGGATGATACCAATCTAGGTCACACAGCTTAATACGGATCAATCGCAATACAGAACCAATGTTTACACACTGCGCAGCCACAGACTATCGCATTGGCGAGTCAACTAACTAATTATGGAATAAGCACGAACTTAATCCGCTACTGGTGACGTGAATTTGACTTACAATACTGTAGTGACACCAGTCTTGAGCCCCGGGGCTTTTAAACTAAGATTTTTTACATTATTTTCAGGATATTATTATGCTAAATTCAGCGACAATGATGAGATGAATGGACGGGAAATAAGCGCACGGATTTTAAAGACTATATGTTGAGCGCTGGCTCTCCACTCGCTTCATTCATACTTCAGATATATAAAATATTGCGATATGCGAGCCGTACGATACGACAATACAAACTTCTAATACATGTACATGTGTTCTCTTTCTGACATGCAGTAATTAGATTCGCTATCTCTATTTTACGCCAAATGTAATATGCATACTTTTAGCTAGGTATGCTTGATTGTGTTGTCTTGTTAATTTTGATCGATTTTCAAGCGCTGGGACCGTCCATTCCATTATCACCATTGCTGGCTAAAATTAATTTATTCGATTTAAAAAATATGACATATTAAAATAACAAACATAGTATTTAGGTATAACATAAATCAAAGTACGCCTATTACTTCTTTAGTTTAGGAAGTAAACTTAAAGATTTCCAGGATTTACTGTGTTTTTCACTTACATTTTTCATACTTCAAAACTCTAATTTTTTTTTAACTATAGCCTTGGTCGTTTTTATAGCAGGATCTTTAGTAAAAATTACAAAAAAATATAAATTCTCTAACAAAAATAATATTACTATACAAATAATAATAGTCAATTTTTCTAACATGTAACGGTCTCACGCACCGAGTTAGCGCTTAAACTCTGGAAAATAAGCTATCTTCTCGTTACATAATTATTTACGGAATATTTACCGTGATTATGTTGTGAAATGTAAAGAACAACCGTGATATTTTAAAACAGTGTTTTAAGCTATCTTTATTCTGAGTTTCATCCAAATCTGTTCAGCCGTATGTTTATTCTGAATGACATCCAAAACAATTCTTAAAAAAAAAAGTACGACAAAAACCATAAAACATAAAAAAAATTAACAAAGAAAAACTAAATAATAATTGGAATTTACAGAAAAAAAATCTTCATACCTATCAATACCTAACGCATATTTTGTGAATCAACGTGTCGTTATTATGTTTAAATATTAATAAGTAGGTAATTTACGGTCGCACAGACAGACAAAGGTAGGTGAGGTAGGCAGGTAATACGTCCTCGTTGGACATGCTTTGGGTACGGAACCCTAAAAATCGTGTCAATGTGTGAGATCGTAAGTTTGGCTAGATATTTTCCGATGTATTTTCGTGAATGAGTAAGTAGCTTATGCAAATCACGAACGGTTTCCTCCGACCTGGTGAGACTGAACAAAAACATATTTTTTTAAATCAATTTGCAGATTAACCCCCATCAAGAGGCCGGGCCTAATCCCCTTGACGTTGATTTAACTTCCTCGTGAATTTTAACAGTCAATTTAAAATATAAAATTGGAAGGATTACTTTTTACCCGACGAAAGACAATAAAAGAGAAACGCACCTTCGTATTCTTATTTTTCTTGAGTTTTATTGCACCTAACGACAGAATTTGAGTGCCTTATGCTTAGTTGGTAGTAACTTAGTATAGAGATTGAGTGCTGCATGGATTTAGGCCAGTAAATAAATACTTCTAACACCACAAACGCGCATGTGACGATTTTTTTATATAAATGATTATGTTGTTAGGACCCCTGAGAGTACTTTATACTCAAGTTTGCATCCCTCATTTTCTTTTCACTTTTGTTGCGTAAAAACACTAAAATTCGTACATCTGTTTTGAAAGCCTGAATTACTGCTGAGGCGGACGTTAGCAGACTGACCAAATAAGAGTGACGTCACACAATCTGTCCGAAAATTCTGAGCTACGGCCGCAAGTTCCTCATCGCAACTCCTTATCCTCCTTGTTGCATGCAACCCTAAAACCCTGTGATACTCTCGTGATGCTCGAAAAACTGCGAAATTTTGGTAGTTTTGTTTTAGGTTTTTCTTACAATAGAGAAAATTCGTAAAAATACATTTATTGAGAGTTGAAATTGGCTTCAATTTAAACTCTACAAATCACCATTTTGATATTAAATTGAAGTTATTTCAACTCTCTACATATTTTTTTATGACATTTGATAACTGAAACGTGGTCCTTAACTGCTGGCATTTTGGAGAAACTCAGAGTACACACAACACAACGGGCAATGAAGAGAGCTATATGCTCGGAGTTACTTTGTGCGATAAAATCCGTAACGTGGATATTCGCCAAAGAACCAAAGTCACCGACATAGCTCGCAGGGTTTGCAAGTTGAAGTGGCAATGGGCGCAGGTCACATCGCTCATAAAACTGACAACCGATGGGGAAGAAAAGTTCTTGAGTGACGACCGCGAACTGGAAGACGCAGCGTAGGAAGGCCGACGACATTGTAAAAGTCGCGGGCAACCGGTGGATGCAAGTGGCAGGTTGTCGTACAGTGTGGTGGTCTAAGGGGGAGGCCGTCGTTCAGCAGTGGACTTCTCCGGGCTGATGATGATGACTTACATAAAGTCCATGTTCGAGACGTCCGGTAATCCGTCCGGCCATGAGAGCAGGCAGGCGGTTCTGAGGATTCCTTTTGACCTGCGACAGAATATTAAATTAATTCATAAAGCGTCCTTATCAAGGCTTGTACCTCATAAACTTTTAAATGAAAAACACATTTACTATTATAACAATACATAATTTCTAGGAATTTAAGAAAAATAGCATTTTGACTTATAATAAATAACTTGCATTAGCTGCTTATTAATGATTATCAATTACAAAATAAGTATATTTTGCCCAAAAATAATGGATAAATATAATAATACTTCCTTCTACAACCCAGTAGTTAGAATGTGTCGCCAATACAATGAAATATCTAAAGATCATTATAGCTCCATTGATATCTTCAACCAAAAGTTGTATAAATTTAAAAAAGACGTCAGAAAGATTGTGTTTACGGGGTACGTTGAAGATAGTTGTAGTAAGTGAGGAATCTGTAACCTGTAACTGTATCAAGATAAGATAAAATTTAACTTAATTACCCCTTCCTCTTTTTCCACTTGAAACTGACTATTTACTGCATGTTGTCAAGTAATAAGCTGTGTATACATTTTTAGGAATATAGTTTGGATCGAAATTGTATAAAGAAATTTTCTAAATTTATTATTGACTGTATTCTGTTTTGTGTACCAATAAACTAAATAAATAAATAAAGACAACCACTGTACCGGCAATCACACGATCGATATGATCTACTTCAAATTGAATTGCTATTAGCTACGGCGTAAAAGCATAATTTAAATTTAAATCATTCTAGTGCTATTTTCTAATCTGCTGGGGAATGCTTCGATTGATTGATCTAGTTAATCTATACGAAATGCAAAATCTGAACCTATTATGTTATTTGAATCATTAATTAAAACACTCAATGTAACAGGTGGTGGTCTTATAAGTAAACTGTACTGCAGTAACTGGTAGAGCTTTGGCTTTATCCACCGAGTTAAAATTTTTAAAGAAGCGAAAGAACAAAAGGTGGTTTATATAATATCGAGACTTAACAAGTCCAAGCCCAGGAAAGTTAGGGGTTGACCTAGAATAAAATAAAAAAGCTTTATTATTTTCTACGTACAAGTATTATTTATCGTAACGTCTTACTAAAAACGCGTTTTCGAAACAATTCAAAATTTAAAATTTTAAGTTTCTTGAAATAAATAAGCATGTTCACACGTTTAGATTTTCAGCTTTTAGTATTTACAACAAAAAACAAAAAAAAACGTGTGTAAAACATATTTTGATACGCCAATTAGTTTCCGAGATATATAATTTGCAAAATAAGCGCCTGACACTAATTTCCACAGGCTGGCCCTCACCGCGTGTGACGTCATAGAACAATTGGCACAATTTGTCGCACGCCGGCCGTTGTCAGTGCACTATAGTTCACTACGAACCGTTACCTACGACCGTATTCACGACTACTTCGTTTCATTAATCCAAGAACATTTATTTGCATAATAATTTAGTT
The DNA here is from genome assembly GCA_905404285.2 of Erannis defoliaria. Taxonomy (NCBI): domain Eukaryota; kingdom Metazoa; phylum Arthropoda; class Insecta; order Lepidoptera; family Geometridae; genus Erannis; species Erannis defoliaria. The sequence continues at coordinate 480,343 of FR990075.1, forward strand.
TTTTACTAATTCTCCATCAGCAAATAAAGCCAATCATAGCTGAATATTAATATTTTTTTATTAGCAAGAACCGCCATACTAAGCCTCGTAAATTAACTGGGCTATAATAAGGCCATTAATCTCGGACAATGCGTACAGAGGATTTTTAAACTCCACGCTGAGTATTATCCTTTGTAAAACTTTTGGAACGAAACACGGAACGAGAACAGAGTTAGGAGGATTCTATCGTTAGAATTTTAAACAAAGTACGGGGTCACGCAGGATGGGAGTTCCACAGATAACATAATAATACAGTGATAAGACGGAGAGAAGTCATGTTAATTATCTTTGCGCACAGATCTTACCATAAGACCAACTATGAGTACGAGAAAAAAATACTACTCTAATACTATTTCATAAAAATATTATGCCATTCACCCTCGACAAAACTTCTGAAATAACAATAAAATCTTATTTGAGGTTTTAAAAATGAGTTTTTAAGTCGGTTATAGCGACGCGTTGGTTATTATCCTTGGAGGATCTAGCTCTGTCTCTCTTATTATCACATAAACAAAAAAAAACGAAAACTTGTTTCGAAATTTTAAACAAGTAGATCTAAAATGAAAACAAACTTAAAAAAAGATTAAAAAGTGGATTATTTTCGTTTTTTTCTACAGAGTGAAATAAATATAATCGTGGTTTTTTTAATACTATCAAGTGACGATACGAGCAAGACGTTTGCTTGGTGGTAAGCGTCACGCGTGCCACTAACAGTAGCAGTGCTAGAATTGTGAACTTGCGAACACAATCCTGCGCCGCACTGCGCTGCGCTCGTCACCCTGAGATCTCTTCACACCCAGTAATATCTCTGGTAACATTTCCCTTCAAATCGAAACACAATAACGCTTACACACTACTACAAGGCGGTCTAGTAATAATAAAATATGCGAAATACCAGAGCTCTTAAGTAAGTATTCGTGAAATGGCGGCGGTAATATTTCTGCTTTTGTATTTAGATAATCAAAATAGTTATCATAAAAGGTCATGCCAAGTAATAGTAGTTTAGGTTAAATAAACGGAAGTCACTTGCCAGAGGTTTTGCATTAATTAAAATCAAATTTGTAAAAGATAAACAATTCAATGCTCTGTTACAATGTCAGGTGATGCGTGTATGGTCAGCGACAACCCTTTGTCGTATATCAGAGTTACTCATGACATAGAACTTGTCTTTGTTGTATTTACTTTCGCGTCAGGTACTACTTACAGGTAGGTCAGGTACCTGTACTGTGGTTATTTTTATCTTTCAAAGACACTTTCGCTGGGAGTCAATAATTCCACACAAAGGTTTTATATAAAAGGGGATATCAAGGATAAAACTCTATCTCAACTATTTATTCTGTGGTAGGGATGCGAAGCCACATTTTGCACAATAAAACATGGAAGTTCCATTACAAAAAAATACTATCGTAACAGGTCTTGTCACCTGCTTCTATAGGTACCTATAGGTACTTAATATAATATATTATCATCATATATGCAATACAACGCGATCTCGCATCGATGTTTTACAATGCATCGAAACAAAACGATGTTTTCGATTTAACGTATTTAAAATCAATTTTTTTGTGAAATAATAATTATACTAGCAGAGCCCCGCAGTTTATTTACAATCCTAAAGGAACCATTAATTTAAGAGCTATAATAAGGCTCTAAGAATATATTTGCATTCTTGCGGGCAACTTATCTCTCATGATCTTCCATTATCATTTCTAACAATTTTTGTATCATCGCAAAACGTAATACAACTTCCCCAATTTAATTATTTGATGACATTTTCATATTTTGTAGTAATTTTGATTTAAAAACCGAACTACTGAACCGATTCCGATAAAATGTATATGAGACCTCTGAAGTATTACCTACCAAACAAAAATCAACAAAAATCGGTTCATAATTGGCGGAGTAATCACGTAACATACATACAAAAAAAAATACAGTCGAATTGACAATCTCCTTGTTGGAGTCGGTTGAAAATAGAAATGGCTCTACAATAATCATCATTATCATCATCATCAGCCCGGAGACGTCCACTTCTGAACGAAGGCCTCTTCCTTAGACCGCCACACTGTACGACAACCTGTCATTTGCATCCACCGGTTGCCCGCGACTTTTACAATAATATTATCGTCTAATTACAAAAAACCTTGGTCAAACTTACTTCAAGATTTACAAGAAAAAGCTCTCTTCCATTATAATAAGATGAAAAGGTTTTGAATTTCATCAATAACCTCCAATCATAGCCGCGCGTCGACGATGAAACACCAATATCCAGAGGGTCGTAAAACTCACGTAAACCTCCAGCCAATTTTGATTCTTTTGAGCTCCATAGAACTTTAACTAATTCTATGGAGCTCAAAAGAATCAAAATTGGCTGTAGGTTTACGTGACTTTTACGACCCTCTGGATATTGGTGTTTCAAGTTGACTAAAGCGTCACCTTTTGATACGGTACCTTGCTTTATTTATGGGTGACGCGAAAAGGGAAAAATCATAAATCTTCCCAAATATTAATTTAATCTTTCTTGGAGGACCTATGAAATCTTGCAGTGAGTAAGTAAAAGGTTTTATTGAAATACTAGGTGTGTCCGCGGTTTCACCCACGTATTTTGGAATAAAAATTGGCCTACGTTTTTAACCAACTTCAGAAAAGGAGGAGGTTCTATGTACGACTCAATTTTTTGAAACTATGTTCATAGATTTCTCCGTCAGTTGTGGACCGATATAGAAAATTATTTTATGTTGGAAAGGTGTTGGTTGGTGCGGTTCCATAATATTTTTAAGCCGGTTTTTTTAAATGTTACTCGTATTTCAATGTATAAGCTACATCTATAGAAATCTATAGGTAGTCGTTTCTGCGTAATTAATTTTCTCTTTTTTTTCTATAAATATTTCTGCCAGCATAACTACGCAAACTAACCCCTCTTGAAACGCTATAGCGTCAGCCGTATGACGCCAGGTGGTATGGTATCGCAAACTGAAAAATAATATAGATGTAATATCGTATGGTTTCTATGGCCTCGCATTGCAGAAACACACACTGTTTGACCTGGATTGCTTGTAGACTCTTGATAAAGAGGACAGTCGAATCGATAGACTATCAAGTTGTGTATTAAAAATAAAATGAAAAGTTACATTTTGAAGTAAGGCTAGTAGGTTTCAAGTTTAATGCCCGCTGTTGAATACTCTGTGATGTTGTTACAATAGCATTTTTTTATTATAAATTTGTAAAATAATATACCTACGTTTACGTTTGACTGGAGGTCAAACTCTGGTGGTAAGCAAAGTTGCTAAATTGATTTTATGAAAGAATCTTATTCGTACGTACTTGTATTCCTTAGTAGTGGAATAGAGAAGGCATGGTACAGCCAACAGCATCCCGCTGATCCAGATCCCGGCAATCATGATGAGGGAGCAAGTCTTCGACATCCTCGGCCGCATCGGTCGCACGATGGCTTGGTACCTGCGCACAAGTACGGACAAGATGTATTAATTTAGGTCTTATAAGTACATAATTGTTTATAATAATATATCATATAAGTCGAAGTAAATCAATTAAATTAGTTGAATAGAATTTTAAATATTTCCAATCTAATGAAATAAATTTCCTGGCCTTTATTAACCATGGATAAACAAATGAATGCCGCTTAATGCAAATATTATTTCATTCCTTTTTTACACAAAATATATTTAAGAAGGAATGAATAGAATAGAATAGAATAGAATAATCTTTATTATCATAAAGTTACATTCATAAATATTTTACTAATAATATAATATCATGAATGTTTCTATAATGGACTCGTCACCAAAACATAAAAAGGAATAACCATTTATTAACAAGCTATTTTGTGGGTATTATACTCAATACTCAATACTCAATATTTTATTGCAAACATTATGTAACTTATATAATACATGCAGATCTTATTTAGCACAATTTATGGAGGTAACGACATAATGACATTGGGGTATAGCAATATTGTGCGGAGCGGCTCATTCTATTCTGTTGTTAATACATTTATCTGTAAAGAATTCGTCTAATGTATAGTAACATTTCTTGACTAGTATTTCTTTAAGCACTTTTACAAATTTAGCCTCATCTTCCATGTCTTTAATCTGAACAGGAAGTTTGTTAAATATTTTAATTGCCATCGAGCATGGCCCCGAGCTATGTATTTCAAGTTTTGAGGTTGGTACGATTAATTTGTGTTTATATGTGGATCTTATGGGATAATATCGCTTATCAGATAATTTTGTAAAAAAAATGGGGTATTTTTTTTAATTTTTTTTTTTTTTTGGTATAATATTTTAACTCCTTCAGAAAATGACAACAGTATGAAGGTAGTCATTAATACGAATTAAATCTAGTACATAGTAATATAGTGCGTCAGCTGTATAGAAGCTTGAAAGCTTTGAAATGAGAGAGAATGTGTGAAATGTCAACTAACACGGGTACAAAAAGCTTCCCGTGGTACTACTGGATCGCTTGATAGTTCTACGGGTATTTTTTTACCCGTGGTACTACCGGTAGTACCCCAAGCAAAAACGGAAATTAAGAATATTGCTTCACAGTGGAATCTTCTTACTTCTGCCTGGAAGAATTCACTTTTAGCGATAAGGCCGCCATTTGTGCACAAGTATTTAATTTATTTAATCCTTTATATGTGTGTTTCTTTGATGTGAGCAACAAAGAGTTAATCCATCTATCTATCTTAGAATCATGGAACACAAACAGTCACAGACAAACGCACACCTAACTTCTTATAGAGTGTTTCGGGATCTACTTAGGAAAAATAAACTAATTTTAATAGGTCCATAAGATTGCTAAATTCGAGTCACGTGATTTATAAGAACAATTTGTTTCTTGGTAAGGATTTTCATTACGATTTGAATTTGTTTCGACCTTTCGCATTCTTCACGCTTGTTATATGTGTAGACGATGGGACTGACTATCTTTGTATCGAATCTGTCTGGATTAGCCTTGGTAATGTTAGGAATATATAGAAAACATAGGCTTGGCTCGGCTCTAATGAATAAAATTCCTAAACAGCTTTCGTGGTTGGAACAAAGAATATTATAGATAGATAGATAGGTACAACTGAGTATTGTTTACTGAAGATATAAGTATTGTTAACTTATGATTAGCTTTATTCAAATCTAAATAGATAAATTTATGTAAAAATAATATTGAAAAGGAAAACTTAATAAATTTTTGTTAACTTATTATTTTTATATTATATTGAAGTTGACAATGTAAAGCTTGTCACCAATTTAAAACCACCATTTTAAACTTGCCTACATAACCTAAGGAATATCGTAGTCAAATTAAAGTCTGAAAGGGCAATCTATAGGCAACTAGTAAAGTTTTATAATCTGTGGTACAAGGAAGCGTGAGTTTTCCTCAAATACTGGCCTTTTCGGCGAAACATTAGAACAAGCGCCACTTTTATTAAAACTCGGCCATCTGCTGCCGTAGTTATTAGCTCACAGGCGGGCTTTGCTTTATGAAAAATGGCCGACGTGTCTATTCGTGAGCTGCAATTCTACAAATTACTTCAATGTCAAGCAGTAGTGTGCAAGCATTACAGTGTTTCGGTTTGAACGGCAATGTTACCAGATAAATTACTATTAAATATTTGACATCTAATATCTCAGGGTGACGATCGCAGGGTGCGGCGCAGGATTTTGTTCGCAAGTTCACAATTCTAGCACTGCTACTGTTAAAGGCTGGCGTAATGCTTACCACCAGCCGAACGTTTCGCTGGTCTCGTCGCTAGATTGTATTAAAAATGGAACGTCATAAGGAGCAATAATTGACGTGTCGTGAACCCTTGATAAATCTAAATAACTTTTAATACTTTTAAAATAATTATAAGCTTAATTTGTCATCGCCAGCCATAAGACGTCCACTACTGGACGAAGGGAGGGGCAGGGAGGGGTGAACTTCATTTGTAAATAACATTAATTGTAAAAAAAAATAGGTAAAAGTCAAACCTTCGCGATTTGACACTGTTTTAAACTATAACGGTTATTCTATAAACACAAACAGATAATATTATTGTTGTTGCTTGCTACTTCCTTTTCTCCCTTTCTATCACATTTTTTTTAATTCTTTGGCCTTACCACAAGCAGCATTTGAATTACGCGTCACCCGCGTTGCCCCTACTCACTGCTAGGCGTCGTACAAATCAAATATCGAAATACCTACAATACTATAAACAATTATATCTATAATAAATAGGGCGAAAAGAGTCGAGTGTAAGTATGATACAGCGAACAGTGAGCTTATATGGTCTGGATGGAACTGAAATAAGAGTAGGTACACCCTACCACTCCCTACAAAGGGCGGCTTATTCAATTTCCACAATGTGTGAAGTTGAGTAGAGCCGTAATAGAGGCCGTTCCAGGAATATTAAAGGGTCAGTGAGCTCTAAGAAGTGTGTAAAATACCCAAATGGAAATCCACGAAACTTTTTTAAAATACGAATGTCATGTCATGTCAGTCTTGTTTTAAGTTTCATCGCTAGACAACGTGCATCAGATACGTGCATAAATTATGGTAAATGACATAAATAATAATTATCATTGGGTAAAAGTCCAAAAACATTTAGTGCTAACTTTTTTAAAGTTTTGCCATGGTCCGTTGCTATTGCAATTATTTTATTATGAGACTATAAAGCAATGGAATTTGGTGCACAATACTGCTATTGAGTAAAAATATTAAATTGTTAAAAAACGTCATCATCATCATCATCATCATCAGCCCGGAGACGTCCACTGCTGAACGAAGGCCTCCCCCTTAGACCGCCACATTGTACGACAACCTGCCATTTGCATCCACCAGTTGCCTGTGACTTTTACAATGTCGTCGGTCCACCTAGTGGGAGGCCTTCCTGCGCTGTAAACAAATTAATTGGAAAATGGGGATGAAAAACCTTTATTTATATATACAATTGCAGTTAAACTGCCACTAACTCTAAAAAAAATGAGTCGGGAAAATAATGCCGATTTGTGTCATTATTATAAGAAAATAAAAGGCGGTTCTTTATTTTAGTATGTACTCGTAAGTAGTCATAAAATATTAAGGCGTACCCGAAGCCTACAGCCAGAGATGTGAAGTTAATGGAATTAAACATAGATAATTAATCCCGTATCTTGAATTCTTACTTTATTATAGGCAATCATTAATCATTTTAGAAATGTATACAATAGCTACTCAATATTATGCAATATCAGCAATTAATTTATAATCATAGTATCTCATAAACTTTTTCCACCAACCCACAAGTAGGCCAGCAGCGTGGTGGATATCCCCAGCACCCTTCGAGGGGAGGCCTGTTTCCATCATCATCATCAGACGACAGCCAGGAGACGTTCATCTGCAGGACGAAGCCCCCTTAAGAGGATGAGTACACCCAAATTGGCTTTTTTCGGGTTAATGTTTTACCAAATATACAAATTCGACAGCACTGAAAAAAATTATGTTAATCTACTAGGTCATATTTTCTAGCTGGTTATTGTTTCGAAAACAGGTTTGCGAATAATTTTCTCTATAGAAAAAAAACGTTAAATAACATCTAAAAATGAATTTCTAAGTCAATTTTTCTTTGTGTTTTTGTATGAAAACACATAACCAAATTTTTTCATAAAAATTTAGTAATACTTTAATCTATATTACTATTGAACTAGTTTTTTTCTTCCGGAATAACTTTATTGCAATTAATTATTTTCCAACAAAATTACTGAACGAAACGTGACGCAAGCGCGCCGGCTTCTCTTTTTTACCTATGTAATTAGACAGAGACCACAGACGCGCGGAGAATCAGCTATTGTCAGCGTCTTAATATGTGAGGGTTGCCAGAATATCTATTTACGCTTGGGCATGCCAAGCTTGTGGATCGCAGAACGGTCACCGCTGTTAAAAGGTAGATTATGGTTCAACTTTAAAAAATTAATGCAAAATTGGTGTTAATTTTGTCGCAATATACATTTAGGTACTAGTCTGACTACCATGTCATGGACATATTGGACATGACCCTGAGTTGGTGTGAAACATTGTGTCGAATAAACGTGCTCTACAACGTGGGGCGAGTATCAACATTGATTGGTGATGCTCTTAGAGGATCTAGCTCTCTCTCTCTCTCTATAATCAAAGGTGATCCTACGAAGGTAATTTAGCACGGCAGCTCCCTCAAATCTCACAAAAGTTCTCTTTTTGCACATACTCTACAAAGAAACAAGAAAACAAAGAAATAAAAAAAAAAGAAATAAAGAAGGGGTGGTTCGGAAAGCCCTTGATGTTTTCCAACTTTTTTTACGAGTAAAACACCCGCATTTTTTGTCTGACCGTGAACATTGTGAATGCTCTGAAATATCGGGAGCTTGTTTCACAAAATCCTCACGGTAAATATCCTGTAAATAATTACAGACCGTGGTAGTTTAAACCAGTGATTTAAAACCTATCAAGTATTATAGTCGCTCTAATTTAATGGGCATCATGCGTGTCCCATTTAGAGTCACAGCTGCAGGTACAACACATTTGTATCGCTGGAAGCTTTTAGGAAGTTATGCGCAGTTCACAGGACATACGATTATATTCGTCACGTCCGCGCGCCCTCTCTAATGGCGTAACAGCTTCCTCCACCATAAAGCTTTGACATGAAAAAGAGGTTTATTTTACAACGGACATAAAGTTGCGCTGACGATGACGGTTTGTTCGTGGCGAGAATTAAAAAAAACCGGGTACCCTAAATTGACGATTAAAACCACAAAAAAGCGAAGGCCCTACTCTTCTCTCTGCAGTGATTAAAACAGATCAATAAAGTGAAGTCGTTTTTTTGTCGTAATTTACTTGACTAAAATGTTAAGGTTTGACAAAAACCCCAGACGAGCAAAAACAATTAAAATAAAGCCGTCAAGTACGAGTACTTGCGACTCGAATAACGAGGCTTCCGTACCACAACCACAAGTACAAAGGAAATCTGCGACGGTATCTAACGAATATTCTATGAAAACAACCGGCTACCTATTACGATTTACCAGATATACGTCGTTATAGGTCAAAAACAGGCGAACTAACATAATTATAGACAAACAGAGACGGATTGCTTAGTTATAAGGTACAGTTGAACACCCTTTGGGTAAGAAACCCTAAAAAGTAGTTTCAATTTATGTTAGACAAGATGTTCCAGTTTTTTTTTTGTTTCGTTTACGTACTTCGTCTTTTTCTGTAGTTACTATGAATGTGCTAGGGTTACTTATTGATGCTAGTCCTCAGATAAGCGAAACCACGTTTCAGCCCTAAGAAGTACAATTTTAATATACGATGCACGTGTCACCACAAGAACAAATGAAAGAGTAGCGATAAAAGAGTCGTGCGGGGTAATTTTCTCTGGGGCGTCATCTAGTTCAGTTTTTGGGAACTAAAGAACGAAAACCAACCGATTCCGTTCGGTCAATCTATTAAGTTTTGGCTTGAGAAATGACGATATATCTACAAATTATCAATTTTCAGATTTTTCCTTTAACCAATGTTATGTGCCCTTGCTTTTTACCAAATTTCAAGATTCTAGGTCAACGGGAAGTACCCTATGAATTTTGATTTACTTGCGAATCTAAAACATAGTAAAAACACTAGAAAATGGCTGTAATTTTTGACTTACGCATTCGATATTAATTTCAAATTGATACCTCCACTCGTTTCAGAGAAAAGGGGCCTTGACAGACAGACAGACAGACAGACGGACAGCGGAGTGATCCTATAGGGTTCCTTTTTTCTTTTGAGTTACGGAACCCTAAAAAACAACGATTAAAACATTTTTTTTTTTTTTTTTTTTGAATGACTATGCTGTTGGCCTCAGGTGGCCTCTACAGCGTCACCGGACTTTAGGCAAGCGCAAACGGCGCTCGGCCTAGGTTTAGGTTAAAGGCGACTAGCTCAAGGGCACCGCAGACGGTACGAACCTCGGCTTGGCCGTCGCCGGGAGTGGGGTCAGACTTGCCCTGGCACCCCAGAAGGGGTATGCCCTGGGGCCCTAGTAGGTTGATCTGGTTGACTACTTGGAGAGAATCTAACAGATCTTCTGACAGATCTGGGGAGTCCTCTACCTCGCCGGCGAGGTGGGTGCGTGTTTGTGTGCCTTTGGTAACCGGCGCCTATACCAAAGACTCCAAGTACTTCTTGTTGCTAGAAGTGGTCGGATCAGGCGAGCCCAGCGCCGCCGAGGTGATGACGGCTATGGGGTCGTCCGGGTCGCCCAAGACGTGTCTGGGGCGTCTACGGAAGGGGGGTGGGTCTGTCGTGTCTGCCGTATAGTTCGAGGCTTGGACTATGAGTGGATTGGGATGGTGGGGGGTCGCATCGAAATAGCGGCGCGAAGCGTACTTAATGTACTGACGGATGGAGGGGAGTTCGAGATCGCAGTGCAGGTCGGAGTTTCGCATGAACCAGCTAGCACCGACTGCTCTGCGGATGAATCTATTTTGTATGACTTGGAGTTTCTCTAGATCTATGCTGGAGGCATGAGCGAACGCCACGGAGGCGTACGTCATGACTGGGCGAATACAAGTTTTGTAAATTGTAACCTTATTTCTAAGGGACAATTTACTACGCTCGTTGAGAAGGGGAGTGAGCCGGCCTAAGAAGAAGGCTGCTCGGTTGCGAACTATCTGGATATGCTTAGAGAACGTGAGTCGACGATCAAGGGTCACACCGAGATACTTGGTCTCGGTAGCCCATGGGATGGGCTGGCCGTTGAGCGTGATATGCTTAGAAGGAGGTCTTTTGAACGGATGAAAGTACACGGCTGCACTTTTATCGGGGTTAACGGTGATAGCCCACTTCTTGAACCAGTCTCCGAGGAGATTGAGGGCTCGTTGAAGGTGGGCTAGCTGAATGACCTTGTTCCACCCTCTGGTGTAGAGGGCGGTGTCATCGGCAAAGAGAGCAAGCTCCACTTTGGGGGTGCGGGGGATGTCACAGGTGAAAAGCGAGAAGAGAATCGGGGCCACAGCGGAGCCCTGAGGGACTCCGGAGCCGATGTCGTGGGGGGAGGAGCGTTGTCCCTCGACGCGGTATCAAAAGCTTCGAGCCCTGAGAAAGTCTTGTATTATGAGTACAAGACGGTCTGGCAGCCCGAGCTGATACAGCTTATATATCAGCCCATTGTGCCAGACTTTATCGAAAGCTTTCGCGACGTCGAGGAACACCGCTACAGTCCCTTGGGGGAACGGCTTGTGGGTGTAACCATGGCCGGGTTTCTTGTTGAAACCTTCTAGGACGTACTCCGTGATGCGGTGTACTTGTTGGACGCAAGAGTGTCTGGCTCTAAAGCCGAACTGTTCATCAGGGAGGAGGTTGTTGTCTTTGACACAGGACCAGATGCGCTTCAGAAGGACGCGCTCGTAGACCTTGCCCAGGGTACTGAGGAGACTAATGGGACGGTAGCTAGAGGGCTCGGAAGCCTTCTTGCCGGGTTTGTGGATGCCGATGACGTCGGCGGATTTCCACGCGTCGGGAAAAATGCAATTGGCGATGGCCGCATTGAAGATGCTAACTAGAAGGTGAACTAGCGTAATGGAGAAGTGCTTGAGCACTTTGTTACTGATGCCGTCCGCACCTGGAGCTTTCCTGGTGTGGAGGCCTTTAATAATCGACTCAACCTCGGAAGCTGTGACAGGCTCGAGTTCATCAAAGGGGGGAAGTGAGGATCTGTATTCGACTTCACTGTTCACCATATCGAGGTGAGCAGGGTCGACATGTTCTAAGCTGGGGCTGCACTGCGTTTCGAGGCTGTCGGCCAGGCATTCGGCCTTTTCCTCGTCGTCAAACGCGGGGGGGAGGTCAGGTCGGGTGAGAGGGGGCATAGTCGTCACAGAGTCTGATTTAAGGGATCTTGTCAGCCGCCAGAATGCCAGGTGGGATGGCTCGATCCCCGAGAGTAAGTCATCCCACCGTTGATTACGGAGTTCACTCATGCGGTTTTTTACGGCACGTTCGTAATACCGCAGAGTGGCTCTGTTATCCTCGGTGCGAGCTCGGTCGAATGCCCTAGTGGCAGCGTGTTTCACTCTCAGTAGGTCCCTCGCGTCCTCAGGCAGGGCCCAGCGTTGGTCTCCCTCTGCTGGAACCTGCTTTGAGGCCTCACCAATGGTGGTGCAGAGGTGGCTAGTGAGAGCGTCAATCGAGACAGAGATGTCGTCAGGGGTAACAATGTCGTCAGGGATTCTGTCCAAGTCAGGGGAACTACAACCTTTCAGGGCATCGCCTAAATGCTTGACCACGGTCTTGGTCAGAGGAGGTCTGTCAGTCGGATCGGGGCCTAATTGCATGAGGACGGGTCGGTGGTCAGAGTCGAGTTCATGTACTACTTCCAATGAGCGTAACTGGAGGGTCACGCCCTTTAGAAGCGCTAAGTCGAGTACGTCAGGTCTGTAGTTCAAGTTCAGGGGAAAGTGGGTCGGAGTACTGGGAGGAACTATGTCAAAGTTGAGGTCGTCAGAGAGGGAGTTCAGAAGGTTTCCCTTCGTATTGGTCGTGTTGCAGCCCCATAAAATGTGCTTGCTGTTGAAGTCGCCAGCCAGAATGACTGCGCTTCCGAGAGAGAGGAGAGCCTCGAGGTCACTCCTGAGGAGGGTCTTATTGCCGGAGAGGTAGCAGGATACTAGGGTAATGGGTTGATGACCGGTCATCGAAAGGCGGCAACAGGAAGCTTCCATTGCTGAGAGAGAAGGGGTGTCGATGGGAATGCAGTGAAGGGACCTTTTGTAATAGATGAGAGTACCGCCTTTTATGGTGGTAGTCCTATCATTACGAACGAGCGAGTAGTTTGCGATCCTGGGATCCCTCTTGCTAGGTTTTAGAAAGGTCTCGTTCACTAGCATAACATCGGCCTGGTGGGTTGAGAGGAAGTGCCGAATCAAGGGACGCTGGTCCCTTGATTCGGTGGTGATGCCGTTGGCATTAAACCATGCCAACGAAAGGGAGCGGGGTCTAACACGTTTAGGTGTACTATGCATGTTGGTTCCTAAGGACGTTGGGGGCGAAGCGCTGTAGTGCACCGAAGAGCCTATAATGCTCATCGAGGATGTCGATGAGATTATGGTTCTCCCGGACCTTCTGGGCTACATGTCGAACCTCGTCGAGGTTAACCGACATCGCAATTTCAGCGAGGAGGAGTAGATCCGCTTTCGGGCTGGAGGAGCCAGGGGCGGATCGTTTGGAGGTGGAGGGCTTGGGCGGAAGGGCAGGGCGGGCCTGGGTATTGGCATGAGCGGGAGATGGCGCAGGGGCGGGTGGGAGCGGCTGAGTCGCCTGAGGAGTGCTGGGCAGATTTGACCATGCATTAGTCAGTGGGACAGGGGCGTCAACGAATTTTGACACCTGGCGGGGTTGGGCAAATACAAATACAAATACAAATCGTTTATTGATAACACCAAAGTTACACGTCAAATTTCATTAAGTATGTCACAATAAAATGAAATAATAATTATAAAAATATGTTAATAATCTCTTATTTTAAAATAAGCTTCAATGTCATAAAACAAATTCTCTTGCAACCACGCTCTGAGCTTGGTTTTGAAGCACCCGGTGGAAGGAGCATCCCGAATAGAAGCTGGTATACGGTTGTAGATCGCGGGCCCCAAAATATACACTGACCTCTCCGACTTGACGAGACGGCAGGTTTTGGCTTAGGGCCAGCTGCTTTTGAGCGAGACGGTAAGGGTTTCTTGGCCTTAGGGGCCTTGGGACAGCCGCGATAATTCGCGGTATGGCCCTGAGTGCCACAGAGGACACAACTGGGAAAACAATTTTCAGACGGCACCACTATTTATAGACTGAGCGAGCGAAGCCTTTGCAAAAACTGGCAAAACTTTGCTTTCATTTATCCGGATTCCGGGTGTTTATATGTTTGGATGTTGGTACTCGCGTACAGAACGTATTTTTCAACTAATCTTAAAGAAACTTAGTATACCATAATATAAGTTTTTTTTTTTTTGTCGTTGGTAATTTTTATTGGACTGCGACGACCGCATTTGCCGACATTTACCGACTTACATTTTGATAATATTTGGCAGAAGCAGTTGGTACACAAATCTAAACAGGAATTACGAATATGAGCAATTATTGGCCAAGATCTTGTCAAGAACATCTCAATTCTCGAGGCTACTGGCACGCGCTTCTGTTCGTTGAACTATTAAAGGCATGTGAAATGTTGGCCTAGTTCATACAGGTAAGTAAGTATAGAAAATTTGTACCACTAGGCCAACTGCATATGGGAAATGTCCTAAGCTTTTATATTTTTTCCGAAACAGAGCATAAACTACTGATGTCAGTATCACTTTTGTGAAAATATGTGCAGTTCCCAAAGACGTATGATATTATACATAAAAAAGATTATACGCGAATCAGCAGTCATCATCATCAGCTTTTCTTTCAGCAGCTTTTTAGAACTTCGTGAATATATTGGATGCACCCGTGCGCACTCGCTGGCTGAACAATAAAGCCAGTTACGAATGGAAAACTGTAACTAACGATTATTTTTCCGACGCACAGCCGTTAAACTAAAATAGAAACGGAACTGCCGCGCAAACAACAATAGGATTTTGTTGCGGAATTGCTTTGGGTTTGGCATTTTGTGTGGATTTCATCCCGTAGTAATAAAGTTTTGGGGTATTTTCGCATTCGATGGTTTTGACGTAAGATAATGCTTTAGGGGAGTTTCAATTATTGGTAGAACTCTTTTGCGAAACGTCTGTTAGGAGGTTCCATTCTGCTACCATTGAGATGTTTATTGTGTTCCGATTTGAAGCGGGTTTTATCTTGGACTTGGAGGATCTAGAGAGTGTTAGCTAAAGTCAAAACAGAACTAATGACAGTAGAGCGAGTAGAGACTCGCCATGTATTAGCTATCTGGTTTCCATATTACAAGCTTTGCTTAGTTTAGGGCTAGATGGCGCTGTCCCCATGAAAAATTACCACCGATATCTTTTTTTTTAAATAATTTTTATGGAATGTGCGACGTCCAGCTTTCGCTCGAGTCGTGACAACCAGTCACTTACACTGCATTTTTAGCTTTATTCTCTTAGCTTAGAATTGCTATTTGTTTACTTCAAGAACCGGAAGACGTCCACTGCCGGACGAAGGCCTCCCCCTTAATAGGGACAGGTTGCCATAATCCCCACGCTTGGCAGGCAGGCTTGGGGATCGCAGAATGATTGATTGATTAACTCTTTATTGTTCACAGAAATAATTTAATAAACTTAAATATTGGAACAAGTGGCGGCCTTATTGCTAAAAGCACTCTCTTCCAGGCAACCTTCTTCAGAAATCCTTCGTTCAGAATGCACACTACCGTTAACTAAGAGGACGCTGCTGCCCGTCCTGCGGTGGTTCGGGGTGCAGTTTTAAGACTTACCCAGGTTCAGTAGATGAAATGTGCCAGTATTTTCGAATTTAAATTACAACGCGCGATATCCTCTGTTTCTTAAATCGATGTTTTCAACACATTTATTTTCATAATCTATAATTTTAAATGTTTTTTTTATACAATCCAGTGACGAGACGAGCAAGACGTTCGCCTGGTTGTAAGTGTCACGCCTGCCATTAAGAGTAGCAGTGCCAGAATTCAGAACGTGTGAACACAATCGTGCGCTGCACTGCATTCTCTCGTCACCCTGAGATATTAGATGTTAAATCTCTTCAAACCCAAAAATGTATCTGGTCTCTGGTTCTCTGGTAGCTTCTAACGTATATATAGTGCTAGCTAGTACTGAATGTTCCTAGTGATTACTTGCAGCTCTTTATAATACTACTACCTGCATACTTATCATAAAAAAAGTTTTACTTATGGCAAAATGTCAAAGACAAAAGTGAAAAGGGACGCTACGATTTTCTCACGTGTACCCATTTTCTTAGGCTACTTTCATAATAGGATAGCGACGGAAAATTTTAGTGATAAAATAAAATAAACGCTAAATGCAACAAAACTATGAAACAAAAATCACAACTATAATAATGTTACTTATAGAGGCACAATCGCTATGATTTTCATAGAAAAATTAGTATGAAACACATTTCTCAATTTTTTCTATAAGTTCGCGGTTTTTTTAAAGTACTTATTAATCACAAAGTTTATTCAAACAATTATAGATCCATCACTAGATTTCAAACAAAAAAAGAATTTACATAAGCGGTCCATGAATGACGGAGGAATCGGTGGACATACACAGTTATAAAACAAACAGTCCAACATAGAAAATCTTCTTTTTTTGAAGACGGTAAAAAATAATAAAACAACTATTTTGAATATTTTTGTATGAAGTGATTCCACACTTATGGTATTTCTATGTTTGTTGTTTGTTGTTGTTTGTGTTTGTGTGTTGTAAGTTATTATAACACATTTTTGTTTTATTTATACGGGAATACTCACGTTTAATTAAACACCACCAAAAACCACAAACCGTGGTGTGTCAAAACCACGTCAGTTTTCATAATAAAAAGTTATTATAATCTAAACACAAATACTCAATGAGTTAAATACAATATGTTTCATCGTAGGCTGCCAAGATTCGCGATGGTCCTGCAATGGTTACCTGTCGAAGGAGATCCCCGTGAGAGTGAAGACGCTCGCGGCCACCGTCACGTTGGCGATGAAGTTGCTGAGCTGGCAGTACCACAGCCCGAACACCCAGTCGCTGCAACAAACAATCAACTACATCTATATACGTACTAAGATAATATGATACTTGGGTATGTCCTAAACCTACATCCATAACCACCGTAGGACGGACAACAGCGTCCACATGGTTATGGTGGTAAGCGTTTTGCGATACCCAAGTCGCCTGTCAAGCGTAGGGATTATGGCAACCTTACTTAGTTATTGATTATACGTATGACGGAACCAAGTTTTCATTGAAACTTTCAAACTTTATTTTTTAAAGGATTCCAGATGACGTGATTTACGTTTTACAAGAACAAAAGAGGGTAGGAGAGCCAACACCTTCATTTTATTTTCGAGACTACCCGCATTACCCAGTAAGCTCGCGACCACGGCCATTGAGACATAATGTAAGTAATTGTCAAGGTAAGTAAAATACTACGCTTCAACTTCGAATACCTGGATGACTTCTTCATATTTTCTAGTAATTTTGATTTAAAAACCAAACTACTGAACAGATTTCGATAAAATTTATATGGGACCTCTGAAGTATCTTCCAAACAAAAGAAAATCATCAAAATCAGTTCTTAAATGGCGGAGTAGTCACGTAACATACATTAAAAAAAATACGTACAGTCGAATTGGGAACCTCCTTTTTTGAAGTCGGTTGATCAATTGTTTTGAGTACGATTAAATCCCGGTGATAAACATACATATTTATAGATTCTCTTCTTTAAAATATCAGTTTATTCGGAAAACCTCAGTTAAGCATCTAATAATAAAACCTCAGGGTTCAATAAAATGTTTACGAGGAAAGACACTATTCGCATATTGATGAAGGCTACATGAAACTTGATACGGTCAGATGTAGCGGGTGGGAGTTATGTAGGTACGGACTGCGAGGAGCCTAGAAACCCTTATCATCGTAGGCTTTTTCACATTATTAGCAGCGTCAGATCTCAGATGGTAGATAATAAACGGGGCTATGCTTACCTAAAGGTATTATCCAGCCAAAAAGTCACTGTACCTACTCCTTATTGTGAACAATTATGTGAACTTTTACTACGAAACCAACTGTTCGTTTCGTTTCAGTGTTACACTGAAAACGCGAAAAAATATCTGATCAATCAAAATTTTACTCTTTTTCGACGGAATGATACGGTTTTTTTTAAATATTTCAAACTACTAATTACTTCACTAATACCATCTCGCCTGGATGTTTAGCAACGATGCATTCTATGATGTTTTTTTCGCAAATTCAGGGTTGACCTCGTAGTAAAGGTGTTACAAGACCTCCTTTGTAACACCGTTACGCGTGACCTGGTATTAAAATATATTGTATTTTTTTCTAAATAGGTACCAGTTCCACCGCCTTTCAGATCAGAAACCATTAAGCCAAATTCCAGCTTCGTCGGACGTCAGTAAGTGATTTAAAATTCACTTACAAGATTTTACCAAAGACAGACACCGGGACAGGTAAAACCATAGATTTAATCTATGGGTGAAACTTTATATAAAAGCTAGTTCCCAGTGCGTGCCTGGCGTTAATCATAATTTTGATTCGTATTCAAAACACGTAGTTTTGTTACATTAATCCTATCTAAATATTAATTCTCAGAGAAAATGTTTTTGCTAACCTTGTAGGGGTAACTATATTAATTAGTTCTCCTTCTACGGATGGTAGGGCTTTGCATTAAGGCTTTGTTCACGAAATGCTTTTAAGTACTCTAAGTATTATAACTAGCTCCGCCCTGCGGGTTCACCCGCAATTCCCGGAATAAAAAGTAGCCTATTTTTTATCCCAAGGTATTAGCTACGTCTACAGTCTACACCTTTCAGCCGTAACAACCTGAAGGACTAACAAACATAAAAATATGAATATGCACTCACACACTGACAAACTTTCGCATTTATAGAGGTAATATTAGTTACTGTGACATACACGTCTTGTATCATTAATTCAATTCACGAATTGAATTAATTCATTCGATAGAAAAAAATCAAAGAACCTGAATCCCAAAGAACTCCTTGTGGTTCAATATTGAACCAACGACCTCTCTATTGCGACACGGGTGTTTTCCCAATAGGCTACTTTATCTTTTTTTATGGGAGAGCTATGAACACAGAATAGAGAGCCAAAAAATACAATAAACCCGGCTTCTAAAGAGAACTAACTCTTCAAAGACAATGGATTACTTACGTCGGAACAAATAAAAATGGGATAACATCGGAAAATCTATGAAATCCCTTAATAACTAAAATTTACTTGGCTTTGCCGGGAGATCTCACAACTTTTTGCTTTTTACAGTGTGGATAGATTGTATTGAGAGACTTTTATTTTTTTGCCTATCATGTTTTTGACGGGTTCATTTTTAACCGACTTCAAAAAAGGAGGAGGTTCTATATTCGACTGTATATTATTATGTATGTATGTTTCTTTATGTATGTTCACCGATTTCTCCGTCAATTGTGGACCGATTTTGAAAATTCTTTTTTTATTTGAAAGGACATACTCTCGAGGTGGTCTCATACTAATTTGAAGTTGGTTGTTTTTTTTAAATTTACTTGTTTTAATTAAGTAGTTAGTGTGTTAAGTTTTGGTTAATCTTTTGTCTATTTCTTTATTTTAAAATTTGGACTCAGGGTTAGTCCTAATGTGCCTTAAAGCGTCTGGGAAAAAATACCGCTGACGGGAAGTGTCTGGCAATATTGATTAGGAAGTATTGTCTGACCTGGATATGGATATGCCTTAAAACTGCATCCAGAACCAACGGAAGACGGGCCGCAGCGTCCTCTACGTTAACGGTGGTGATCATTCTGTGATCCCCAAGCCGCCTGCCCTGCCAACTGCTGCCGTGGGGATTATGGCAACCCCTCTTTGTTAAGGGGGAGGCCATCGTCCAGCAGTGGACGTCTTCTGGCTGAATAATGAACTTTATTCTCTAAAACGTATATAAATCAACACTCAGACTTTAAGAAAAGTGAGTAATGTTTTACGTACTTTTATTACATGAATCACATATAAATTGGCCATCGCCCCAAGCTACCAGGTATGCGCACTTTTATAGTACATACTAACACTACTCTATTACACATTTCGTTACTCAGAAAATAAGTAACGTCTGAGGGCCCTGGGATCTTGGACTATAAATATTTTTTGTAAGGCTCATTGGGTTTTAGATAAACTTGCGAATATTGACTTTAACCAAAATGTATTCATCCGGAAACAAGTTCAAACGCCTACTTGTATTTATTACTTGCTCATAATTATCAAATGAACTGTAAATATTAAGGTTAAACAAGAATTTAATTTATTAAGATTTCTTTCAAGGAAATGAATGATTTTATCTACAAAGATGAGTAAAATAACTAGTATAAAAATATTATTTGTTCTTGGTTGGCGACCGTCATACTTGAAGGGATAATAAACAACGCAGCAAATTATTCGTAACTATTGGAATTGTATTTACATAAATCTTCATACTGTCTGAACACTTTTATAAGGTTTCCAGGTAAGTGTTTGAATCTACCGGATCTATAATAATTATAACATGAAGGGCGACCAATGCCGGAAGTAAGAAAAAGGTGTATTTTTAAACACATAGCTTAATGATTAAGAACGTACATAATATTCAGATTAAAAAAATACTACAGGTAGGGAAAAAACCTAAAGAAGCCGAGTAACCGAATAGTTTTTTTTTAAATAAACTGGTTTCTTAAAAAAATATAGAAATTACTAACAAAAATAATAACAGTTTTAATTCAAATGCTCTAAAGACAACGCCACACAGCGAAAGACAGCGACAACACCACTTTTTTTTTACGAATAAAATAGCCAGACGTAATGTTTTAGCAGAGTAACTGTTTACTTTTTTTTCATCACACTTGCTCGTAAAGTGTATCTTATTGCATCGGTTTTAGGCTCATAATCCAAGCTATTACGCACACGTGCTTTTTACTTTACATTACGGCACTTGTGCTATAATAGGTATAACCCGGTAAAGTCAAGTTTGTACGTGACTGCAATTAGACGTACGTATACGAAGCACTCTTAATATAGCCGGGTAATACTTACAGTTTTTTTGTAATACCATCAAAGAGTTCTTATGCCGCTGAAGTAAATGTCAACCTGCGTGCGCATTGCTGGTTTGGGCGCCATTTTCCGCAAATGTTTGTTGACGTTTTCGCTGTGTGGTTGATTATTATCAAAAAAAAAATGTATTTTCCTCGCAAGTGTGACGAAAACAGTCGTATGGAGCTCTTGTGCTATTAGTCATTACGCTCTAGGCTTCCTTATCGCGCTCACCTGCGGCTCGCGCGCATAATACCGCCTCTAATGTAATGACCAACATAGCACACTCGTATCATAATGTACTATTATTTCATGCCTATATTTTGAATAATTAAATAAAATCCCACCTAAATTGCTCAAAGATGATCATCATCAATTGTGCACACGCGCGGGTGAAATCATGTATTTTTCTGGCATTAGGCGCACTCTTAAACTTTTGTAAAATCCCACCGTGCGATTTTCTTGAAACATAGCAAAATTGATATCTACATTATAATCGGTTCAGTCGTTTGGGAGCTGAGCGCTTGCATTACACTTTCATTGTACTTATCACTAAACAATGGCATAAGCATATCAATAGTCCTTTTTAATAGTCCAATGCTGCCGGACTTAGGCCTGCCATGGAAGGGCGAATGGACCATATCCACCACGCTGGCCAAGATGCGGGTTGGTGGATTCACATGCGCCAACACCTCATCCCCGGGGGATTGAAACCACTACTTAAGTCGAGCGGTCTCCCAATTAAGTAGGCTACTAAGAGATTTTTTAATCGATTTAATAAGCAGGGAAATTTAACTATAACGCAAGATTTTCCGTATCGTGTATAGCAGGCTTTATTCGCCAGGTATAGCGTACGCACGAATTACGTCGTAAAGTTATCCAAAACGATGTGTAACGACGCCATTATGTCACCTAGCTCTAATGGGAGTAAAGAGCGTTTTACCGCATGACGCGGACTCGAACACGTTCTTTCAAGAGTTCAATGGTACGCAGCAAATTGGAACTTGAATGACTTCAACATGTCTGTCTATCAGTCAGTTAGGGGTTTTGCTGGAAATGTTCTTTAATAATCGATGTGCTTTCACTTAATGAATGTTATAAACTTATGAAGGTTAGCCGTCAGATTGCTAGCAATGGCTTTGATACCTAAATTATTTGAAAAAAAAAACGCTTTTACTACACCTATGTTCTTTCTTTTACTTATACAAATAATTTGGTTGGCTACATTTTGTAAGCCATGTGCTACGTGCAAGCATTTCCTTTTTTGTTGAAAAGCGTTTAAATTATAACTTTGAATGAGACTTATAAAATAATTGTGTTTACTATAGATTCAAATGTTTTATTCAAAAATGGAGCTACGATATAGTATTTTTACCATATTATATCATTTAAGATAAAATTGATAATAATTATGACTGGTCAGCATAATGCAGGTTTTTTTCTCTCTCTGTATTAAACTTTGTTTATCTATATTATGTTTTGTAATTTGTCCTTGAAGGAGTCATTTATTATTAGACAAATATATTCAAAATAGATAACCAATTGATTGATAAGTTTAAAAACTAGCCACGTTCAGTGTTTACAGTGGGTGTGTCAACGAAAACTGATCATTTTATCTGAATAAACGTAGCTTAAAGCTACGTTTATTCAGATAAATACACGTTCAAGAACAATACGCGTTAATCCTGAGCATAAACTATCTTCGACCCTAATTTTTCTCATATTTCGTTTTAGCGTGCAAAGATTATAAAATTACGTTCACAAAATTTTTGCGTTTATAATAATTTTATTTGAGTAATATCACGAGTGAGTGCAAAGCGGTTTCTTCCTCTTAAATTGTTGTCGTAAAATCATAAGTTATTGGCTCTATTCCATTACATGATGTCGAACCAATTATTAATACTTGGTGTTGTTTCTTTGGAACCACTCACTAAACACCTCGTAAGCCATTCGTGAACTAAAGACCGGCAACTGAGGGAAAGCGTTTGACAGCTACAATAACATTGTCACAAATGGAATAAAAACATTTAATTATTTTGCTATAGCTATACAATCGGCTACCACCTATATGTATCGGTATTATAATCGCAAAATTAATAACTAGCAAAAGTCTTTTTATATAGCTTTAGACAATGTTATTGTAGCTGTCAAACGCATTCTCTCAGTGGCTATATTCTGACTGGACTAAAATTATCTGTGTCTTAGCTGGACATAGGCCTTTGGAAGGGCGTTTGAGCCATGTGCAATACGCTGGCCCACTTTCGGGTTGATGGATTCATAATTATACGCCATTGAATTTCTTCTCCTAACATATGCAAGTTTCCCCACGGTGTTTTCATTCGTCGAAAAGACAGTGCTATGAAAACCCGTACATAAACTTCAAAGAGCTCATTGGGACTTGAGCTCACGACCCCCCAATTCCAATCCTAGAGGTCTTACCATAGAAAGGGCGCTAGAATTTCAAAATTATCTTTTTTGCGTCTAGTTCACAGTACCTATCAGCAGGAGAAAGAAAAAAGGTTCGTCTCAAGACTTTGTTCCAAGCTACGATGTCACCGTTTGGCGCGTACACCTAGTTCACTCACCTGTGTAACATGTAGATGAAGTTGAAGAGGCAGTTGAGGACGGCCATCATGAGGTCAGCGAACGACAGGTTCACCAGGAAGTAGTTCGTGACGGTCCGCATCCTTCTGTGCGCTGCGATACAGATGTTACAGATATAAACAGTTCTGTGTTTGTAGTGGCTATTGGGGAGACTATAGATCAATCATTTCAAATGAATCTTTGGACATAGGTAGCCCTTTTCTCATTTGTAAACATACACGAAGACTTTCTAGTAAGTACATAATTTACGTTTTTTTTAACGCTTATAAGTTTGGCCACCAACTCACCTGTTGGTAAGCGACGTAGCTTAAAGTTAATTTAATTGATCCGAACTACATTTAAAATAAACGACAACAATAAAACTATATTTTTTTCACTGAATACGTTGTCGCAATAACACTGCATTTTTAAGCCATAAGTCATATCGTAGTCGATTATACGTACTTTAATACGTTTTTTACTTTAGTAGTCAAAGATAATAATATAATTATAGGTACTATAGTACATTAAAGATTTATTTAGGAGATGAACTTCTGCAAATAAAAGCCTCACTTAATCGCTAAAATTTAATGGCTCTATATTTACTTCATCTTGAAGTAAAGTGATAGAGATAGAAGAAGAAAGAAGAAGTGATAGAGAGCTTATTGTACCGTAGGTAAAGGTAATAAACGAGTATACTGTATCGTAATAATTATTACACCACACTTCATTGGAAACGATTTGTGTGATTTTTTTTCTCTCAAATAATGATAAAAAATAAAACATTGTAAATAAACTTTTTTTGGTATTAAAAAGTATTTTAAAATCACTAATAAATTTTTCAGATTTACTTACTTATTTCATAAATCTCTGTATTTTTTTTTATACTATCGCGTGATGAGATTAGCACGGCGTTCGCCTGGTGGTAAGGGTCACACCTGCCACTAACAGTTGCAGTGCCAGAATTGTAAACTTGCGAACACAATCCTGCGCCGCACTGCACTGCAGATATATTAGTTGTTAAATCTCCTCATACCCAGTAATTTCTCTGGTAACATTGCCCTTCAAACCGGAACACAGTAATGCTTGCACACTACTGCTTGACGGTTGAATAACTGGCAAAAATATTATATTCATTACAGTTTGGAAATTTTATTCAAGTGAAAGTCAAGTTTGTCTGGGACGAATTTTTGAATAATCGTTATAACAACCCTATTCAATCAAGTCTATACAAGATATTACTTTGTCTTGACTGTTCATTTGGCATAAAATTGCACGCAATTTATAACTCGGTCTGTGAAACGGGCTAAGTGAGAGTCGGGATCGTGCACAGAGGGTTTTGTATTAACATAGATATTCTGTTACGTTGTTAACAAAACAATGTGTTTTTTATTTGAAAGAAAAAAATAAAAAGAAAAGAAGCGGTTTGGTACGAGATTCTTATCACAAGCCCGATTGCGAGTTGAAATTTTATTAGGCTACGCTTTGTTTGGTGGTTTGTTTGACATTAAAATAGAACTATGGTCTTGCGCTAAAGTATCAGCGCAAAACCAAAGAAAATGCATTACGGTATAACAAACTTTATGTAGTGTAGGAACACCCGTCTTGCACTTGACCGCTATTATGAATTATTTTAATTTACACTTTGTACTCACACTTAATGTATTTTAACACTTCTACCTCCAAAACTGTGCAATTTTGAAGGAAATACAGTTTATAAATCACATTTGTTAAAACAATAATTTATGTACTTAAAAATGTACGAAAAATCAGGGCATTCTCCCTTATATTTTCCAAATTTTTTTGTAGTATCCACTTAAATACCTACTTAGTGTTAGTAATAATGGTCTCATCAGCAACATTTAGTTACGGAACCGCAATTATAGAGCGTGTAAGAATCAGCTAAACCTAACCCTAAGAGCAATTTTCTAGGTCGTTCGCCAAATTATTTGACTGAATTACTCCAAAGTAGCAGTACCAGGTGGAGCTAAGCTCAAAAAACCTAAATAACAAAAACTAAAGGTCAAGTCACACAGACGCCAGAGTGGCGCGGGACAGGATGGTTTTTTTTGCTTAATGTTAGAGTTTATAATAGGTGTTAAACAAAACATGACACACCGAAAGAGGGTGCGAGCAAGCCGGCTTTCGTATAGTTTGCATGTTTGTAAGTATGTTGTTTTGTTCAACGATAACTTGCGAACCGTTGACCCGATCTTTATGAAGTTTAAGCAAGTATTATGAAAACTGACGTGGTTTTGACACATTTTCGTTTTATTTATACGGGAATAAAACCTTCAAAAGGTCACCGGATGTGATCGAAACTATTGTCGGAGTATTCGATTTAATTAAACGTGAGTATTCCCGTATAAATAAAACAAAAATATTTAAGCAAGTAGTTCGTGTAATTATACAATTATCAAGTTTGAATACAAGCTAAATTAGTAACGCGGCCTGGAAGATTATGAGGGTTGCGGTATGTATTAGGGTTGACCCTTTAGTAAAAGTTCATTATAATAAGTACAAAGACCGTTTTTCGGTTTGGTATAAGTATTCCGAACTTTATTCCAATTCAACCATTTATTATTGTATTGGAAGCTAGTTCTAGAGTAGTTACCAGTGACAATCCAGATGACGATAGCGTTTCCCCCGATGGCGATGGCGAGCATGGCCGTGAAGAGACACACCCAGGAGTGGTGCACCCAGGGCGGCATAGCGGGCGCGGGCGCGGCCGTGGCGCGCGGCACCAGCGCCGTGCCCGCCGCCAGCGTGCTGCGGTTCAGGTCCATCTTCCACGTGTACACCACCTCAAAAATTAAAACAAAATAAGTATTGTTTGTGGTGTGCCGGTGCAAAGATCGTGGTGTACCGATGCAAAGAAATTCATAGGGTACATTGGGAAACGTCTAAGGGAGAAAAGTCACCTGCTGGGTGGTTTTTAACGCAGCAGATTTCTCTGCCCATCCAGCGCGGTAACGCCACCGCTATACAATAACGCCACCGCTATACAACCGCTATACTGCTATAAAATTAATTATGTGTATGAGTTTATGATGCTTGATGAATAAATGGTTATTATTATTATTTATTAAACTATACGTATAAAAGGCTCTGTCCTGACTGATTGACTGACTGACTGACAGACAACGCACAGCTCAAACCGCTGGTCGTACAGACTTGAAATTTAGAAGGTGTATTCGTCTCGATGCATAGGGGTGTACTAAGAAAGGATATTTCGAAATTCGACCCCCAAGGGGGGAAAAGGGGGGGGGGAAGTTTGTATGTAAGTCCTTTGTTTATGTACTTTCAGTCACGAAAATTGGCCACTTGGTCACGATTTGGATAGTTCATTGAAAATAAAAAAATGCTATTTTCAATATTTTTTTGACAGGAACGATTTAAGGGGGGGAAAGGGGGGGGGGGGGGAATGTAGTATGGAAAGTTCTTTGTTTTTGAAGTTATAGTGGTAGAGAGTAGTAGAGTCGGTAGAGTCGGGAGAGTTGGTTGGGGCGTAAAAAATTGCTCGGGATGATTTAAAGCGGTGAATTTTGAGAGCGGGCCGAATTTCTTCCGTACGCGGACGATGTCGCGGGCGACCTCTAGTAGTAGGTACAAAAATAACGAGTAACAAGCCTTGTTTGTTATGCTGTAAAAAATGCCTGATCCTTACAAGTTGCCATCTAGAACTAAATTATACAAATTATAATTAGAAAATGAATTAATATGCTTACTAATTCGGTATCATTATTATCAAATCAAATCATATCATATCAAATTATTATAAGAACTATAGTTAGTACTTTAGGATCGGATATTAAACAATTCATTGAGTAATTATCATTTATGTAATATGAACAGTCTCTAAAGAGCGTAGACAAATTTGATTTCAGATACGTACCTACTAACATAACTCACGGACACTTGGGCAGAGTATTTTTGTACGGATGGACGGTTTTTTTTAATAATCTGTTCAGTGCATTTTTTAGATACTAAGTAGCTTATGCCCGCAGCTTCCTAATAACTAGTATAGTATTATATTATCTTTGCTAATAGGTAACATCTTCGATCACACATAATTATATACCTTTGACTGTCGCCGTAATAGCTCAGTCAGTAGTATGTCTGCCTACAGAGCTGTAGGGCACGGGTTCGATTACCACCCAGGACAAGCATTTTTGTGACGAACACAGAGGTGTGTTCTGTATCTTGTATGTATTATAAGTATGTATTTACAGAAAAAAAGTATATACGTATTCTATCAGCTAACTGGTTCCCTAAGCTTTGCTTATTTTTGGGTCTAGATGGCGATGTGTAGAATATAATATTTATATAAAAAATATATTTATACCTACCATAACATAGGAGAATTATGTAAACGTTGGCCACAAGTACGAGCAAATTATTAATTTTATGACATGTGTAAATGTGTTTCCCAACCTCAATAAACTCGGCATCGTCAGTCCAACTTCACGTCTCACTTCATAGTTTGACTTAGATTATGACTTGCTTGACTTAATTTTGAGCTACTAACTAAAAATATTGTAATGGGTACCAGACAGACAAATGCACAAGACGTGACTTGTTAAATTTCTCACAGGAGGAAAAAAATAATAGATCTAATGATATAGTCAAATAAAATGGCTCCGTATCAGAAAAGCTATCAGGGTTATAGTAAATGACGATGTTTGGAGAACGTCGTCGGCATGTTAAAATAAAACGTCTACGGTGTGACAACGTCTTGAGTGGAAAACGTCTTTCTAGTAAAAAGTCCAAAATGAATTTGTATTTCTTCACCAACGATATTTATTGTTATTTAATTATACTTGTTAATAATTCTAGATGAGAATGAATAACTATTACAATATTTTTATTATCAAAATTGGCCTTTTAATTAGTCCACCAGGCAGCGGGGATACAGTGAGGTCACTGTATCCCCACTAAGGGTGATTGGGCCATGTCCACCACGCCGGCGCAGTTGCGGCTTGCTATTTCATTTACTGTGTAATTACTTGTGTATGTAACCCATATCCAAGCTATGATGAATAATTTACTATTCTTAGGGTTTCTTATTCATAATTCTTCGAATAGCACGCGTTGACACAATGTTAGGCTTTTAAATTTTCCCTAGTAATAATAACCTCGCAAAATCTCACAATATATTTTTTTTGTATCGTCGCTCCAGTAATTCTTGCTGTCAATTTATCCCATTTCACCGAGAGTAAATTGGGCTAGGCACATGCTTTTGTCATCGGGTTTTTCAATAACTGCCAGAGACGTATAGGTAACAAGATCGCGGGAATGTGCGGGATATAAAAATTCTACTTGTTCAGTGCTCAGCGCCTTCGGATCTACTATTATTTCTAACCCCCGATCAAAAAGAGGGGATTTATACATTTGTAAGCGGCTGAACCGAATTTGATGAAAATTTAGATTTACCAGTTTCAAGAAAATCTGTAAGGAATTTTACAAAATTTGAATGGTACTAGCATTAATAGCATTAGCAACTTTCTACATGTATGCCTACGTTTTCTAGATAATTGCAGAAACAAAACGCTTGTGCGTCAATATTAAATGAAGTAGCTAAGTACGAGTTTGTATGGGCTTAGTGGCCAGCCCTAGTGTCAGAGCAATGTGCCGCCTGAAGGCCTCTGGCCTAACTTGACGATTGTCGTTATTTAGTGTTTTATAATTAGCATTTTTTTTGTTTATTAATTGACCGATTTATTGTTCACAAGTGTTACAAAGAAAGAATAAAATAAACTTAACTAGAGTAACAAGTGGCGGCCTTATTGCTAAAAGCAATCTCTTCCAGGCAACCTCAAAAAGTAGTTGTAATCTAGTACTTTTTAGATGCCATGTCTGTCTATGGTATCAAGTTGGCACAGCTGGTGCAATGAGTGAGAGAGACAAGTATAATATTAACATAGAATAAATATAAAACAAAAAAATACTGTGGACATTTTTCACACAGCGCCATCTAGCCCCAAACAAAGCAAAGCTTGTAATATGGAAGTAAGCTTGCACTTGTTAAAGTTTGTATAATTATTATCATTCTCTCTCCAGTTTGAAGTCAGTCGCACGCTGACTTCAGTGGTGAATGGTGATATAGAAAATGATACGACGTAGTTCCTGGAGATTTTAACAAAATGGCGACAACGTTTCATGTAGTTAGAACAAGACGAAATACGAAGGAAGGCACATACATATTACAGTAACGCCGAGCTGGACCATATATTAGGAAGAAGATGCGATGTTGGTAGGTGGTATTCTTTGACTGGCTGGTGGACACCTGCAGGGCTAACATGCGCACCACGAGAAAATTTTGTCGTGTCTTTATGTCGTGCGAAAACGAGACAAACTTATACAGATTCGTAGCCTTGTCCTATTTTTAAGAATCTAAAAAAAATTCTCGCGGTGTGCATGTTAGCCCTGCTGATGTTAAGCGCATTCCCGGAAGGCAAATGAAATGACCATGTAAAAAAATTATGGAAGAAGTATGAAATATAATCGAAAATACAATCTTTTTCAACATAAGCTGGCTTACGAGCTGAGTCAGATAATATAGATAATAGACAAGATTTTATTTATGGAAAAAAACACATTTTGTACACAAGACAAGACAATGGGAATGCATAACAAATTTAAACAATACGTACAAAATAGTTTCATAGTTTTAGTATAATGGCATTTCTTTTAGATATTTATTATGACGGGACACGACAATCATACAAAGTATGATTTATCTTCGAGGATTTAGCTCCTCTCTCCCTCTCTCTCTCTCGCTCTCTATCTCTCTTTCTCTATATTTGGTCAAAAATACTAATTAGCGTTTTTGAACGAGAGAGAATAGAAAGAAAGAAAAACATTGTTCCTTAATTTCTACACGAATAAATAACAACAGCGCCTATCTGGCAACCGTTACTGATTAATCACTTCTGCATCGCTGATCTCTGTTGAATGAAAAGCGAGGTAAACAAAACTATTTCTACAATAAAAAAAAATACTAAAAAATTAAAAATGGGTTTGTTTTTAATGTTAATATCCACGACACAGGAATTGTCCATGAAACAAGTAAACAAACACAAAAAATATATAAAAAAATATGAATTTTCATAATCCGTAAATTGACAGAGAAATCGGAGAATATACATAAACAATACATACATTCAAACATAGAACCTTTTTTTTTAAGTCGGTCAATAATAAACGTAATAATAATAATATTGTTGGTCCCAGTTGTTTGTTCTAGTTTCAATAACAACAACCGTCAGCCATGTCAGAGCCCTTCGGGCGGCAAATTAACTCTGACACTAGGGCTGGCCACTCAGCCTATACGAACTTACTTACTTACTTACTTAATAATAAACGTAATACGGGGCCATGCCAAAAGGCAGTAAGTATCTACTCATCTGAAATTAGCCGCAATAAGATTTTCATTAAGAAGAATTTTTACTATGGGAGCAACCCTGAAAATGGTACAATAACACAAATACCCGTAGAAATAAAAATTACGCTAAACGAAATGTAAACAGTTGATTTTAGTAATTTTAGAGTTGACCCCATAGTAGAAGTTCTTCATAATGATAAGTACAATGAGCTCTTTTAGTTTAGAACCGTTCCGCATTTTGAAAAAGGTACAATATTTTATCTCTCTGCGACCGTCTTTATACATAAACACATCTCTATCCGACTTTAGCAAAACAATCAAACTCTTGCAAACACTCCCCTCGGTCTGGAAAATAGGATAAATCCGCAAACAAACACAATTTTGTAATTATAATATTATACTGGTCTAAAAGAATAATCATAGTACTGCATTATTGGTCTATAAAGAAAATTCATAATTATTATAAATACTTGACAGTGACAGAATTCACAATTACGTGCGATGCCACAAATGAAGGAAAAAAGACCTTTGCCGGGAGTTTTGGCGGGAACGCAAAAAATCATGTCGTTGTATTGTATTATTTTCCAAAACATTTGGGTGTTTTTTGTGTAAAAAATGAATAATGTACTTGAGACTGGCAGTATGCAAAAAGTTCGATGCCAAAACTGGAGAAAAAAAACCTTTGTTTCTAACTGAAAATAAGTACCTATATATATATATACATATATATTTATATTTACTTATTTTCATATATATATATATATATATAAATATCTCTCTACAAAATATATATTACAAATATATATTTTGTAGAGAGATATTCAATATCTCTACAAAATATATATTACAAATATATATTTTGTAGAGATATTGACCAACATTATGAGTAAACTCTCGAAACTGTTTTGTATCAACAATTCAACTTTACGCATTTGTGAAACTTTCGATTATACGTGAAGTAATTATAAAGTTTCATGAAGTAAAAGATAAAATCTGAATACTTAGAAAGAAAGAAGCTGCTAAGTACTTAATAGTTTCTTCCGTCTTTTAGTAATCAGCAAATTGTTATACAACACACAAAGATCTAGTAAAAAAAGGGACAATAGGGACACGTTTCGACGTGGACCGCACAAATTAGGTCCACGGACCGAATTGACCTTAGTCACAATCAAACAGGCGCGTGTGTACAACGTTAAGTTCAATTATCGTAGATCTATCTAAATAAGCAGAAACAATAGTTTCCTGCGTTTTCAAAAGACGCACAAATAGTCCAAAAATCAAAAACAAGTTCCACTGAATTATTTCTCACTCGATAATACATTAAAGCGTATTTTTTTTTATTCTTCCGATTAATTGATGTAGTTGTTTTATAATAGTCCAATTATGTTTGCTTGACATTAGAGCGTGCCCCATCTCCCTTTTTTTACTAGATCTATGACAGCACAAGATTTTTAATCGGACAATAAGTATTGTAATATTAAAAAAAATTGTGTCCGGTACTTACCGCATAAATATCTGTAAAAGTTAAAAAGAAATTACTAGTAAATTTTAGGCCTATCTTAGATGGGCATTTGCAAATTTATCCACAAACTGGGGCAGTTGCAGGTTGGCGTTTTCACACACGCCGTCGTACTTCTTTTCAAAACGTATTTAGCTTTTCTCACGATGATTTCCTTTACCAATAATTTAGTAGTATAAAAATCCGTACATAAACACCAATGAGCTCATTGGTTCGAGCCTGGAGTGAACCTGCGACCTCTAGATTTCAAGTTAAGTGGTCTCCCGATAAGGCTATAGCCGCTATTATATTACATGACCACTTTTTGATGACCTACGTTATGCGACTACATAGATTTGGTTTCATAACCTTTTCCTATATTTTCAGTTTGCCTATTTATTTATTTAAATAAGAATAAGTATAAACCTAAGTATATAACGATTAAATTAGTTATACAAACACAAAAATATCAAATTATTTATTATGACAAATAAAATATTTCCACAAAATACAGGATGTTAGTTGGAACACCGTTTTCCTTCTAGGATATCATTGTACTCATCAGTATGAACAACTTTTCCTATGGGGCTAACCAAAAAGGTTCATCGGTCTTGGACAAAATGTATTGAACAGCTGTTTTTTTTATCGTGATTTCAGGGTTGGCCCCATAGTAAAAGTTGTTCATAATGATGAGTACAATGACATACTAGAAGGATAACTGTGTTCAAACTAACAACCGGTATAAAACGACCCATAGGCTCCCAAACTCAGGAACCAATGCCAATGGCTTCTGTATAGACATTAAGTAGTTATGCCAAAACAAAACTTTACCAGAAATTACTGGGTATGAAGATATTTAACATCTAATATCTCAGTGTGACAAGCGCAGCGCAGTGCGGCGTAGGATTGTGTTCGCAAGTTCACAATTCTGGCACTGCTACTGTTAGTGGCAGGTGTGACGCCACCACCAGGCGAACGCCTTGCTAGCCTCGTCACTTGATTGTACAAAAAAAAAAAAAAATACAGATTACAGACAATACGTTACTAGATTACATACTATACTATAATAATATATAATATTGGGCGGACATTTACACACAGCGCCATCTAGCCCCATACTAAGCAAAGCTTATATTATGGAAACAAGATAGCTGATAGAATACTTATATATATTTTTTTTTTCTTTTTTTTTTTCGTAGATACATAATTATGATACATAACTACACCCAGACACAGAACAAACATCGATGTACGTCACAAACATTTTTGTCCTGGGTGGGGGATCGAACCCACGCCCTGCAGCTCTGAAGGCAGACATGCTACCAACTGAGCTATCAGGCTGTCAAAGATTGCTGTCATAGATTACAGACTATTTAGTTTTCAACCCGTAGATATAATTACGACAGAGAGTAAGTACCTATTACTTAACTTCAACAAAACTTAAATAATTTCTAGTCTAGACTCATCTTTGCTTAATTATTATTAATTCCTAAACTGATAACTAAGCGGCACTCAGTTAAATCAAAAACTTGGCCAAAAGTCATGGAACCTAACAGCTCAGATTATCTATAAATAATAAATGAGTGAAGATCTCGGAGTAAGGTTGACTTGCGAAAATTTACGGTAAGAAGGTTCTATGTCTGATATGGAGGCAGCTGTCTCATCCCGTCCCGTTCGCAGCTGCCTCCATCACAACTTCACATTATCAGAAAATACAATTAAAAGAAATATTATTTTTGTACTTAGGTACCTAATTTATTTTTGCGTAAGTAATGACTAAGAAAACTTTTTAATAATTCCCGTCAAAAAGTATCATTAACATAAAACTCATTATTTTTAAAAAATCATTAAAATTCCAATTTAGAGTAGGTAAGTATAATTAGTAGGTAAGTAAATAAGTTTATCAGCTATCCTGGTTCCGTAATCCAAGCTTTGCTTAGTTTCGGGCTAGACGGTGTGTGTGAAATGTCCACCAATGGTATTTATCTTATTTATTTTTTACTATAAACGGCGTCACAGACTACGCCTTCATCAACATCCAGAAAACGTTCACTGTTGGACGAATGCCTCCCCCTTAATAAGCTTGCCGTATTCCCCAAGCTTGGCTGGCGGCTTGCGGATCGCAGAATACTATTTGTCGATCACTAAACGTCATAACATCCAGA
Source organism: Erannis defoliaria (assembly GCA_905404285.2). NCBI lineage: Eukaryota > Metazoa > Arthropoda > Insecta > Lepidoptera > Geometridae > Erannis > Erannis defoliaria. The sequence goes on from FR990075.1 coordinate 514,741, forward strand.
ACCACCAGAGGACGGGCAGCAGCGTAAAACTCCGAGTTTAACTTTTGTTTTTTTTTCTTCTCCAAGAAAGAAAACCATGGAGGTTGGAATCGATATAAAAACAAAAACGTTTCCTGGCCTCTGCAGAAGACTGCTATTTCTAGGAATTATTAAAATACTAATAGATAAGTAATTATTTAATGTTACTTGACGTTTTATTTCATGAATATTGCTTTGCTTATCCACATTTGGGCAATAATTGAGAAAAGTTATTGGATCCATCGCTCAAAAAACTGATAACCGACGGGGAAGAAAGTTTCTTGTTTGGACGCCACGAACCGGTGGTCGCGGCGTTGGAAGGTCTCCCACTAGGTGGACCAACAACGTTGCAAAAGACGCGGGCAACCGATGGATGCAAATGGCAGGTTGTCGTAGAGGATTGCAGTAGTAGGTTATTATAGCTCTGTGCCTGTGGGGTAGGTGGCAGTGCACTGCTAAACAAAAGCCTCCCTTTTGTTTAGCAGTGGTCATCTCCGGGCTGACGATCTGTATTGATTTGATGTGATTAAATACCTAAACCACAGATTATAGACAGCCTTATAGCTCAGTTGGTAGCATGTCTGCCTTCAGAGCTGTAGGGCGTGGGTTCGATCCCCACCCAGGACAAAAATGTTTGTGACGTACATCGATGTTTGTTCTGTGTCTGGGTGTAGTTATGTATTATAAGTATGTATTTACGAAAAAAAAAAATGTATATAAGTATTCTATCAGCTATCTGGTTTCCATAATACAAGCTTTGCTTAGTATGGGGCTAGATGGCGCTGTGTGTAATAAATGTCCCCCAATATTTATTATTATTATTATTTATTAAATTATAATACTAGGTACCTAAACAAAGGTTGATCTATCTCAATCAAGCGAGATTATTCCCTTATGAGGGATACTACGATACAAACCACATAATATGTAGGTACCTAATGTCAAATCCACGTCAATTCCCATAAGTTTTAAATAGTTAATTTTAAAACAACCCTGTTAGTTAACAACAAACTGGCAACATTGATGAGGGTAGCTCTGAATTGTGAAGTGCCAACGCTGCAGCACAGATTATAATGGATGTAGATAAGTTGCTCTATTTTGGCGCTAGTGTCTGTTTGTCTCTCTATTAGACCTACTGAGTAAAAAAGACATCTGCTGCAGTGTTTCACACCACAATCATTAAAATGATCCGTAAAACAGTGTCTAAGTCATGAACAGTCAATTATATTATGCGCTCGCTCGATCCGACCAGTATTCGGATGGGTGATCGTGAGAGCCATTTACATCTGAGCGCTACCGTGGGTCGGAATTGTTGGTCCCGGCTGTTTGTACTATATCTCAAATAACAGTTAAAACCGTCGAACCATAAACTTACTTGTTTACTTTATAAGCGCTCGCAACGCTCGTGCAATAATTAAAATTTATATTGATATAACATGTACTTACAGTGTGGTCGATTCTGACGGTTTTATTTGACAGTTCTAAACTAATTAAAATATTGTTGTCACTTTTTTACTAGGCATGTTAGCTAAGGACAGCAATACTTTAATTAGTTTAGAACTGTCAACTAAAACCGTCAGAATCGACCACATTATTTATTTTAAAAAACTCAACCAACTTCAATTTCATTTTTTTCCAACTATTTTCATTTAAATACCAAACTACTGAACTGATTTTGATGAATTTTCTGTGGCATCAGTCTGAAAGTATCTACCTATAATCCATTCAAATAAAAAAATATTTTGCGCATCGGTTTATAAATGACATGAGTTCTGAGGCAACAAACACACAATAGAATTAAGAACCTCCTCCTTTTTAAAGTTGGTAAAAAATAACCTAACCGAAGAGGTGGTGAATTTTGCCTGCGCCCCGTAGTGGAGTTAGCGTGTAATGCAACAACCCCATATATCTGAAGACACGTTTATCAGACAACCAAATAAAAACAGTAAAATAAACAATCACCATTAGTGGTAAGATCTACGCAAGTAAACTTCATCGCCCCAAAAAATCGGTATGTAGCCTAAGTACTTACCGATTTTTTAGTGGTATCATCATCATCAGCCCGGAGATGTCCACTGCTGAACGAAGGCGTCCCCCTAGACCGCCACACTGTACGACAACCTTTCATTTGCATCCACCGGTTGCCCGCGACTTTTACAATGTCGGCGGTCCACCTAGTGGGAGGCCTTCCTACGCTGCGTCTTCCGGTTCGCGGTTGCCACTCAAGAACCTTTCTTCCCCATCGGTTGTCAGTTCTTCGAGCGATGTGGCCTGCCCATTGCCACTTCAACTTGCAAACCTTGCGAGCTATGTCGGTAACTTTGGTTATTTGGCGAATATCCTCGTTCCGGATTCTATCGCGCAAAGTAACTCCGAGCATAGCTCTCTCCATTGCCCGTTGCGTGACTAAGTTTCTCCAAAAGCCCAGCAGCCACGTTTCAGTTCCATATGTCATCACTGGCAACAAACACTGGTCGTATACCCTTGTAGAAAAATAGTTGTAATTTACACATTATTTTAGTGGTATATAATGTGTAAATTACAACTATTTTTAAAACCAAAATAATCTAAAACTCCTCTAAATATAAAAACTCTTAAGGCAACATAAGGTAGCAGCAGGTACCAGCCTGCTGCTACCTACTCATTAATAATTATGATCACAAAGAAGAACAAATCCTCTAAGGATTTTATGGCAATAGAGACGATGAAAAAACTCTTCAATTGAAAATAAAGTAGAAAGGAAATAACGTTGGATTCTTTCAGGTAATATTCAAAACGATTTAATTAAAACCTGTTCTATGTTACAAAAAAAATGTGTCCTTTATTAATGTTGGGGGATATAGCTCCGTCTGGGTACTTAATCAAAGTAATATTCAAAATTAAATAATTTTATTAAATTACATATCCATTCATATTCAGGCCTTTTTGTAATTATATGGAAAACCTATTTCAGGAACAAAGCAAGCAGCTGTCAGTTATTGATATTAAAATATTGTAAAAAATTGATTTATTGCGTTTCTATTTACCATGTGTGGTGGATATGGCCCATTCGTCAACGAGCGTAGTCTATGTCCAACAATATACTAAAAAAAGGCTGACCTTGTTTAAATGTATAGTCTGTCATAACCACTGAAGAGAGAACCTAAGAGTAGGGCCTTCGCTTTTTTGTGGTCATGACTGTGAGTGTGAGGCCTACAAATTTTCAGTGTTTTTCTGTATGCAACAATACAATACACTACAAAAAAAATTTATTCAAGGTAAAAAAAAATAGATACACACAAAATTTTATACCTAAGAAAGAAATTTAAATAATAAATAGTGAGCACCCATAAGTTTGTCACGAAACCGATCCCAACTCAGCGTAATGCTGGTTGCTAACAACCAGCGCTGGTTTTCTGTTGGGACCGGCAGGTGACACCACGCACGGCACGCTGTGCATTCTTAGAGTAATAATCATTACGCAATTCCAAAAATAAATAGAATAAACAGAACAAAAACAAAACAACTAACTGAACATACAAAAGAAACATCGAATAAAATATACACAAAAATTTCAAAAAATACATTTCCCTGCGTTCTCGAGCCGCCCGGACTTAGCAGGCCGATGATAAGAGACCAGATGGACTAACTCTGGTGCCATGGAAGAACGGCCGGTGCCTAGTATGGGACGCGACTTGCGTCTGCACCGTCGCCGGCTGCCACCTGGGTCGCACCGTCACTCGCCAGCAGCTGCAGCTGAGGATGCTGCTCTCAAAAAATGGCAGAAGTACGCAGCAACTTTTTTGTTCCCATCGCGGTTGAGACGATGGGCTGCTGGGTCAGTGAGGCCAAAACTCTGATTGGTGAGTTAGAGCGTAGATTAAGAGAAACAACCAGGGACACCCTGCGCCCGCGCGGGAGCTCCAGCCCGTACCTGGTGCAAAGTTTAGCCAATGGAATGCAGCTAGCGTTATGGGCACCTTTGCACCAGGTACAGTTAGGGGTGGGTTATTTGACTGACAACGCACAGCCCAAACCGCTGGTCGTACAGACTTGAAATTTGGAGGGTGTATTCGTCTCGATGCGCAGGTGTGTACTAAGAAAGGGTTTTTCGAAATTCGACTCCCAAGGGGGAATGGGGGGGGGGGGGGAAGTTTGTATGAAAGTCCTTTGTTTTTGGACTTTTAGTCACGAAAATTTGGATTTGGATAGATCATTTAAAATAAAAAATACTATTTTTTTTAAAAATTTGACAGGGACAAGTCGAGTCGGGGAGTTTTGGGGGAAGGGGGGGGGCGGGGTCTAAAAAATTGCTCGGGATGATTTAAAGTGGTGAATTTTGGGAGCGGGCCGAATTTCTTCCGCACGAGGACGAAGTCGCGGGGGACCTCTTGTTATTTATATAATATGCTGACCCTGTTTTTATACAATTTATTGGATGTTTAAAAAAATAAAAATATATTTTTTGTAATTAAATAAATTTAAAAATAAGGCATCTAGAACACTTTATTTATTTATTTATTAGTAGGTATTAGGTGTTACACATTAAATAAGATTGCGCTTGTGTAATTTGTTAGACCTTCCTTACTTTTTTGGTGCACAGAAATGAATAGTTATTTTCTGAATCTATTATTTATAATTATACTCTGCAGGTTCCTTATGGGTAGCGCAATGTTTTTCCAGCATTTTGTCGCAGCATAGCGGAAGCTGCCTCTGAAAGCGGCTGAGCAATGTTTCTCGGTCCTGAGCTGCGAGACTTAGGACATGCACGAATGGACAATATGCTATGGAGCAATGAGAAGAGCGAGACGTTCGTCTGGTGGTAAGCACCACGCCTGCCTTTAACCAGTAGCAGTGCTAGAATTATGAACTTACGCATTGCGCTGCGCTCGTCACCCTGTGATATTAGATGGCAAATCTCTTCAAACCGTAACATATTAATGCTTGCACACTACTGCTTGGCGGTTGAATAACTGGCAAAGCTGTGGTATTTCCCCAGGCGACATTGCAATAGAGCCCTACCCTACCACCAATCCAATCAATAAAAATTAAAAATATAAAATGAAGCTTTTGGACGCTATCTTAAGATATTTTCCCCACGTATATTAGTATATATTATCTGTCTCTCTGTCCAGATCCTATGGATGTCGATAGTCTTGTGCAAATCCTATTTTTATAAATAACTTGACAAAACTTGGTATACAGGTTCTACAATATTATGGAATTTTCGATTTTTGATTATTATCGCCGTCGGTTTTGGTCATCATTATCATCAGCCCGGAGACGTCCACTGCTGAACGAAGGCTTCCCTCTTAGATCGCCACACTGTACGGCAGCCTGCCATTGGCATCCATCGGTTGCCCGCGGCTTTTACAATGTCGGTTTTGGTACTTTCTTTAAAAGTTCGTCGCGGCACCATTTATCGGCCGATTGGCTCCAAATGACCATGGAAGCTTGTACTATTGAGCTCTACTATTTGTAGAACTACTGACTATTATACACTCTACCTTCATGGTGTTGTCTTACAGCCGGTTACGATATGAGTGAGTGGTACTTCTTACCTCGACATCGTCCCTGCCCAGATTCTTGAAATCGTCGCTCGCATAAAACTTCTCCCGTTCCAAGCTGATGTTAACCATCACATCCATTTTATTAGGAAAGTTGAAACGGCCATTAGACAAATTACGTGTTGATTTCAAATAGCGTTCTAAAAGTTAGATGAGGCGTCTGGAATTTCATTTCGATTTTCCATTTCTAAATATCCATTGTTTTGATATTGTTGAAATGTAATACTAGATTTTCAATTATTTTGGATTTATAATTATTACATATATTTTCATATACTGATAAATAGAAAAATTTCCTTTTGAGGAAAACTTTTATTGAAAATCAACTCAAATTTTTAATATCTATGTGTAACACTGATGAAACTTTCGTTAATTGGGTTTAAAATATAATATTGCGGAGAACTGAAATTTTGATTTTGCTGATGGGCAGACGTTTTCATCTTGTTAAGGCGTGTCCTGTAACAATGCAAAATACAAAGTTAGTTAAATTGTATCTTCAGCCCACTTAGCACGCGCCGAGGACTAATTGGTATTTCCCCGGGGCGGGAACGAGATAAAGCTAGAATATGGATACGTCTGTCTCGTTTTCGCGGGGAAAAAAGAGTGGATATACTATTATCACGGCTCGCGTGGTAGGCGGACTGCAAGTTGAAAATGATGCCGAGAGAGTTTTGTCTAACTGGGAATATTTTGCGATGAACTTTTGCAATTATCCGTTCACATAATTTACGAAAATGCATAAAAAAAAGAGGCGAAGAGAACGATAGCAAGTAAGTAAGTTTTTACCGCAGTCGAACACAACTTTTGAGTAAATTCAAGTTCAACTACGTTTTTCGCGTAACACGGTAAGGATTCAATAATTAAGTCCCGCCTAGCATAATTTGGAATAAAATACCTACACTTTACTAATTACGTAACAACTTAATGTATTCCAACTAGACTCAGACCTTAGGTATATCTACTCAAAAGTAAATTAACCGCATCATCTTTTTTAAATCAAGATAATTAAAAAAAATACTATCCCTAACGTATTTAAAATAAAATACAGTAAATGTTTAGTAATAATATATGTTTTTTTTCTGTTAATGGATAATTATACGTACCTATTTCATAAAACGTTTATTAAATAAATACTTACTTATTATGAATTTGCTCATCTTAACTTCCATCCAATCCTACGAGCGATTCAGTTTGAAAGCTGTCTGCACGAAATACTGTCAGTAATTATTGACACAAATCCAATATTAATCTGCCTGTTATTGGAACGAGTAAATTATATCTGGAACACCTATACTGTGCTCATCCTAGTGATTAGGGGAAAGTGGGGTAATTATACGAATGCGGCCTATTAGGCGCAGCCTCCGCTTTTATTGGTATCCGCGGGGAGGATTAATATACTCCTGTCTATTGCGTGTGATGTGTTTTGCTGAGTAATATCTGTGTTCCAGATATGGTAGGCAATATTTGTTTTGAAATTACATAATGTAACAATATTAGTGAGGAAGTGGAATCAAATCCCGCACCTGTTTATTATTACAGGCGCGGGATACAATTTGTTTATTTTATTAACTTTGATAATTTATCGCGGCTTCTCGATTCATCTACAAAGTATTAAATAGAAGATTAGTATATTTAATTTTGGTAAACAAGAGTATCGATTGTGGAAGTAGGACATAATTAAGTGAGCTATTTTTTTCTCTCTTTTGTTTGTTTGGGTCAATGTACACCGTGATGATGATGATGATGTGGTTAGTTTTGCGATTGCAACTCCCGTATGTATAAATATATTTTTTACCAGCTGTGAAAATGTAGTGTAAAATGTTAATAATTTAATATTTATATACTTTTCAGATTCGTTTTAAAATACAAGAAATACACAAGAAATAAATATTATATTATAATGGGTCATGCATAGTAAATGCAATTTGGGTCAAAATGAACTTCCGTAAAGTAACGCCTGATTATAGGTAGTACCTAATATTGCTTACAAAAGTTAAATTTAACTTAAGTTGTAGGATAAAAGTTAATAAAGTACTAAAATATTGAAAGTAGAACGAAAGGAAAAAAAATAAGAATGTTTTTTTTTATTTTATTGATGTTTAAGCTTGCGTTTGACTTCCATCAGTCTAAGATGGAGCACGCTTGCCTAGAAGAATCCGATTCACTCGCAACTTGAAGACACCCACATAATTATCGTGAAACACCCACTCGGGCAGCGCATTCCACTGTTTAACAGTTCGAATAGGGTAGATGACTGATGTTTATATCGTTAAAACTAATAGCTTTGATGAAGAATTTAAGTAAATATAGTATGTTTATTGAAAAAAATAATTAAATCGGTTGATAATGTTCTGATATATGAGCGTTTAAAGTTTTTGTTAGAGACAACTCTATCCCTTTCCCACAAAACAAAAAAATTACGTCACGCCTTACTTGTCAGAATATAATTTATATGGCGTACTGAGAAGTGACGTCACGATTTGCTGTTTCGTCTCTCTGTCTAGCATGATATTAAAATGCTTATAAGTTGCTTATTTTTGATCAGATTTTCGTTTTCTTTTCATTAATCAGCTATATTTATGGGCCACATTTTAATAGGACAGTAAAAAAACCTGTCATCTAGCTTATTCATCTCCATGGAAATTTTGAAAACATGTTGCGTCCTGGTTTCACTTATTTGGCACTGGTATTTGTTGACATTTAAACCGTTTTAGTGAATTTTAACTTAGTTTTCTAATTAAAAGCAAAAATCTTGCAATTAATCAAGTCTCAAGTATATTTTGAGTTCAAAAAGATTTTGGCTTTTCCATTCGAAGCATTTCCTCTCTCCAAAGGATGTACTCAAAGTCACTAAAGGTTTCAGTAAACACTTTTAGCGGAAATTTAACGTTTTTGATAGCGGATATTGCAGGCAAATAAAGATGCGGAAGTGCGCCAGGATACCAGAGAAGGCAATAAAGAAGTAAGGCCGGGAAGTAGGGTACGCTACCGACTAGAAGTGGATCTTAACCACTTTTTTTCCGAACAGTACCCTATCCGAGCGGTGGGACTCGCCGATGTTTAGGAGGTGGATGCAGCTGCACGGTCCCTCATATATATATAAGTAGGTACCTATTCTAATTACAAATTCTTTATTTAATTTCTGTTTAATTTTTTATATAATTTTAGTGTAATTTTCATTTCAATTTTTTTTTGAAATTATTATGAAAGTGACGTGGATTTGACACAATTTTGTTTTATTTAGCACCAGCTAAGCAGGACGCAGCTGCACGTGTGTCGGGCGCTGTTTTCACTCTTTGAAAAAGGTCACCGGATGAAATTGAAACTATAGTCGGAGTATCCGATTTAATTAAACGTGAGTATTCCCGTATAAATAAAACATTTTTTTTTTGTATTTTTTATGGGTTTTTAATATCCGAAATAAATGAATTATTATTGCATTTGTATCGTCTCTACTCTCTAGCGCAGAGTTTTATCGGTCTGGATACAAAGTAAGTAGTGGTTGATAGTGTGTTGTAAATTTTGTATTGGTAGAGCTTTATCGCTGATTCCGCTTGGGAAACTATCACACCTTTGCTAGTTATTCATCCGCCAAGTAGTAGTGTGCGAGCATTACTGTGTTTCGAACATTTAAGATGTAAAAGATATACCAGAAGTAGCGACCTATTCTGCTGTGATACAGGCAACAATAAACAAATGAACGCGAATATCTTGGAAGCCTTTTCAATTATTAAAGTAATAAGTTAATTTAATTTCCTGTTTCGTATCTGTACAAAGCTCATCCCTTGAATGGTTATATTCTGACGTGAAATTATATGAAGTCATCAGATGAAGATGAAATTATCAGAAGTCGCTAGAGGGCGCTTCTTTTGTAAACAAGCTTCTTAGTTGCTCCAACATTTAATAGTGAAATAAAATAGATAATTCTAATTTCCCAGACCAAAACCAGCTAATAAGTGTTTCATGAGTGCTAATTTCTTCGGATTACTATAAAATTTGCAATTTAATCAGTGGAGATACTTAAAAACGTCGTAAAATAAATAACCGTTACTATGCATTCTTTTGAAGTCAGCTGTTGATATCTGCATTATGAAATGGCCTTTGTGATGGATCTCTTGCGCGAGTGAATAAATGCAGTGACTTCTAACTAATTTTCGTGGGACTCAGTGATATTTACCATCTACGCACTATTTAATTCAAATTTTGCTGCATCATTGATACAATATAAGTTGTTATAAGCGCCATCTGCTTAACTTTGCTCGCACAATTTCGCTTTCTGCCCTTCTGTGATGCTTGTCGCTTGATTATATCGGACATTTCTCACTGATAACTATCGATCCCGCAAGAGGTCGCCAGCAATGAAATATCAGCACGACACGGCGCCATCTGTCGACTTTGACCTACATTACTTCGCTTCCCGGCTTACTTCGCAACCTGAGTAACGATTTGCGTACAAATTATCACACCAATGCGTTATGCGAAACGAGTGCTAATAGTTGCTGCTTTTTTACCAAACGCTACTACACAACATTACTGTTGGTTTCCGCCAGGGGCCGCCAGCTGTTGGGAAATAGGAAACAAGCTTATTAAATCAATACATATTTAGTAACTTTTTTCTTTTCTTCGGCGATGTCAACCTGCAGTGGCTGTCTAAAAGCGGTAACATCTGAAAATTTTCTTACGTGTCATAACTGCAGAGGACGCTTTCATTGCAAATGTCTTAATATAAACTATGATCATTTCCGGTCGCTTCCACTCGAATACAGGGATACTTGGACATGCCCGGCCTGCACCAATGTGACACGACGTAAGAAAAACACGAATACACCAGTGAGACAACACCAGCTGCCCGTAGCAGACCACGACTCCATGAATATGTCGTTTGACACTCAGGACAGTGGATCTCTTGGCGCGACATCTGCACCAATCTCAGCACCTGGTCACTGTGGTTGTACAGAAGGTGTCACAATGGAAAAGATGAGTATGCTGTTTGACCAAAAATTGAACGCCTCTCTTACTACTTTCATGAAGGACTTTCGTTCAGCTCTAAAAGAGGATGTCAAGGGTTTGGTCCGCTCGGAGATGTGTGCTGTGGTAAAAGAATTTAAGGATGACCTGAACAGTGCCACTGAGTTTCTTAGTACCGAACAAGAGTCGCTAAAGCTACAAATTGCTGACAAAGACGCCACTATTAAGATTTTAGAAGCTGATACTGAGCGCCTACACAGTGACGTCCGCAACCTGACGACTCGCATATCTGCTGAGAAAAAATATATAAATATGTTTGGGTCAAATATGGCAGAGTATATTTGCGCAAGGATGACAATAGTGAAAGTATTTTTATTAGAAACTATGAAAGCTTGGATAAACTTAACTGTATTTAGATTTTATTTTATTTTATGGAATAGTGTAGGTAATTGTTTATTATTTTTATTGATTGCTAGAATGTTTAAGTGAAATTTTAACTATTTTCAATATGTTAATTTTTTATCAAAATGTGAATAGAATTCGTACCAAAATCTCAGATATATATCTGAACACATTGACTTGTAATTATGACATTATATGTCTCACGGAAACCAACCTGAACAACAGCGTATACGACTCCGAGCTATTTGATTCCCGTTATAATATTTATCGACGTGACCGTTGCAGCACAGCTATCTCGAAAATTGAAGGCGGTGGAGTCGTAGTCGCTGTTAAAAAAGGCATTGAGGTGATTCGTCAAACTTCTTGGGAGAGTAACATAGAGGACCTGTGGTTGACTATACTACCCAACGACAAGAAGTCAAAAAATCTGCATCTCTGTCTTTGTTACTTGCCTCCTGACCTACCTATAGATATGTTGCAAGCTTTTTATGACAATTGTTACAAAATAATTTTGAATACAAATGCTTTAGACGAATTTCTCTGTATTGGCGATTTCAACACTCCTGGTTTATCATGGGTTAAAGAGCTAAATTCATCAGTTATGAAGGCTAGTGCTCCGCATGATCAAAAATCGCACTTGCTTTGTGACACCATTGCTCTTTGTCAATTTAAGCAGTTCAATAGTATACTTAATGCTAATAATCGTCTTCTCGACCTCATATTTGCCACCTTTGACATACAGGTATATGGTGCAGATCCACTCAGTCGCTTAGATACTCACCATCCGGCCATAGTGGCAGATATTGATAACGGCTTTGGTCTTTCTGTCAAAACTCTAAAACCCAAAGCACGTAAACGCTTAAACTATAATAAATGCAAACTTGTGGAAGTGAGAACTGAACTGTCTGACATTGACTGGGAATCTGTATTGTCGTCCTCCGATATTGACATTGACCTAAACAATTTCTATGTCATTCTAAACGATATCATTACAAAAAATACGCCTCCGTTTGGAAAAGCTAATGATAGATACCCGTTATGGTTTAGCCCTGCCCTGAAACGTTGTATAGAGATCAAACACAAACACCATAAACTTTTCAAAAAATACGGAAACCCTCTCGACTATGATAAATTCTCCCATTATAGAGCTAAATGCAAGCGCATGATTGACTCATGCTATACAAGTTATATTACATCAGTCGAAGACTCGTTAGACAATAATGTGAAGGCCTTCTGGAAGTTTGTTAACAGTAAAAAAACTGCCTACTCAATCCCTTTAACCATGCGTTATGAGGAGAGCACAGCTTCTAGCCCATCGGGAGTATGTGAGCTCTTTTCCAAATACTTCAGTTCAGTTTTTGAAGATTCTGTCAACCACTCCGGAATAGATAACCCGTCTTGCAGCTCTTGCATAAATAATAACGTTTTATGTCATATTACAATAACAAAGGCTACTATTCTAAACAAAATTCGGCTTTTAGACGCAAATAAGAGTTCTGGCCCTGACGAAATACCAGTCAGGCTAGTAAAATCTTGTGCTGCTGAATTATGTCACCCGTTAGCTATACTATTCAATAAATCATTAAGTTCTGGCAGTTTTCCCACTATTTGGAAAGTAGCTCACATTATACCGATATTTAAGTCTGGTAATAAAAGTCAGTGTGACAACTACAGACCCATAAGCATGCTGTCATGCTTTGCAAAATTGTTCGAAAGTGTGATATATGATGTACTTTACAACCATGTAAAGACAATGTTACATCCACAGCAGCATGGTTTTGTAGCGAATCGTTCAACAACCTCTAATCTATTAGAATATAAAAACTACCTATGCAATGCTTTTGCCAAACGTCTTCAGGTGGACTCTATTTATACTGACTTTTCAAAGGCATTCGATAAAGTTAATCATGAGGTGCTCTGTAAAAAATTGTCAGAATTTGGAATCCATGGTAGTTTGTTTCGCTGGTTACAATCGTATTTGAATCGTAGGAGTCAACTTATTGCGGTGAAAGGTTACCTATCCAAGCCAGTGACCGTTACATCTGGGATTCCACAAGGAAGCCATTTGGGGCCTTTACTTTTCGTTATTTTTATAAACGACCTTATTGATTCACTCTCCTGTCCGTGCCTCCTGTATGCCGATGATCTTAAGATTTTTAGTGTTGTCGAGGACGCCACAGACGCTGCCAATCTGCAAAAAGATCTTACTGCCCTCTCTGCTTGGTGTGTTCGCAACAAAATGCAGCTTAACATCAGTAAATGCCAAGTTATTAGCTTTACTAGGAAGATACATAAGCTCATTGTCGACTACTCGCTTACGGGAACTGTTCTGACCAGGACAACCGCACTGAAAGATCTTGGCGTCTTCTTCGATGAGAAACTCACCTTTCATAACCACTACGATTATATTGTAGAACGCAGTTCACGTTTGCTTGGTTTTATCTCGAGGACCACAAAAAAATTTCGTAGGCCATGGAGCTTCTTATATCTCTACTATACCCTTATTCGAAGTGTATTGGAATATAACTGCACTATTTGGTCCCCGTTCTACAACGTTCACGGTGAGAGGATTGAACGTATTCAAAAAAAGTGTCTAAGGGTTATGAGCTATAGGAGTGGCATGGGCCGTAAACTTTCATCGTACAGCGAACGTTTAAAATATTTTCATGTAACGCCCCTTGACGTTAGGCGGAAATACATAGATCTTACCTTGCTTCATAAAATCATTAATTCTAACATTGACTCCCCAACTCTTCTTTCTCTCTTAAACTTCAACACTCGTTTCAGGTCTCGTAATCGCAACTACAATATCTTTAGTTTACAAGTTTTCTCCAATAATACGTCTTATTATAACCCTATTGTCAGAATGAGCCGCCAATACAATGAGATTCTCGTCTCCAACAAACACATCGATATATTCCATCTAAAGTTATATTCTTTTCAAAGGCAATTAAAAAATATTTTAGGTTTCAACTTAAAACCTTAGTCTGGCCTTTACAATTTGACTTGAATAATATTAAAATTGGTTCCCTCAGACCCAACTCAACACAAATGTATAGCTGTGTATAGCAAAATATTACTATTATTATATTAATTAGCACTAAGTTTATAATTCACCGGTTCAATTTTCAATGCAATTTCAATTTTATTTCCCAATTTGACTGTGTACGTCACTTTTAATTTTAATTTTAATTTAAATTTAATTTTAATCACAAATTGTAATTTCCTCTAGTGACTATTTAATTCCGATATTTTAATGCACCTAGACATACATAGTTTTGGAATGTGATACAGATCTGCAATATGTATATACAATTTTAATCTAATGTTATTACATTCTGTTTTGTATGTTTACTGAATAAATAAATAAATAAATAAATATATGAACAGAGTATTGTAATATTTAATGTGTCATGCCAGCTGCCTAATAAGTATTAACTGGTCTTCTCAAACAGAGAATATTACGTTGGCTAGGGCACGTGTACAGACTAAAGCCATCTCGTTTGCCGAGACAGATCCTTCTCAGAGAAATTGCATATGGTTAGTCAGCCTCTACTTACTGAGATTTAAGGACAGCGTGTCCTGCTTTAATATTGAAGTAGACGGCTGCAAGTCGCAGAGAACCGTGTTCGGGGGAGGAAAGATACTGCGGGCGGTATTATCTGTTCACGATGCTGCCTTATTTGATATGATATAGGGTTAGCTCATAAGCGTGCGATGAGCCACCTAATTAGTGCCGACAGACAACAGCCATCTTCTTCGCAATACATCTTCGTAAAATGTGACAGCATCTGTCGCTCTAGAATAGGTTTAGGTAGAAGCGCAGATGTACTTTGGACACTACATAAAAATTATGTTGAATGTGTCATACGCCATAATATGCCGACTAAAAAATCCAAATATTACTACCTTATTTTTTATTCTTAAGCCCTAAGTGATATATCTTGGTTAACATAATTATCTTACTTTAAGTGGAATGCTATGTTGTCCATACAAAGAGATATACACAAGAATCTATTCTAATACTTACGTAGTTGCTTAAAATTCAGACGCCTCAATGTTAATTTGACAATAATACTGGGTGTTTCGGTGAATGAATGACATCATATTTTAGGATTATCATAGTCTGTAACACTCATCATCATGGAAAACTTTTACTCTAAAGCTGGGTTTTAGTATGAGATATAATATGATATTAGTTATTATTATAGGTCGAGTTATAAATAATTAATATCGCTCACCGTACTTTTAATGGAACCGTTCACACTGAGATGTAATATTATCTCTCTGAATGCCAATCGCGGGATAAAATATATTATATTATACCCCATATTTAAAAAAAAAAATGACATTCACTCTCGACGAAATGTGTGCCACTGCTGTTTACTTTTTCACGATTTTATCGGTGATTAATAATATCCCATAGTAAATGTTGTTTGTAAATATGAGTAACTTTAACTAATTTAGTTTTAAGTGTGGGTTCAAATTATCTGAGTATAGTAAAATAAGATTTTTAGATTTAACTGTAGGCATACTTGAAACAAAATGGTTTTTAGAATACTTGACTTGGTTTTGGATATTCTTAATTTTCTAAAGTAGAGTTAGACTAAAACCATTTATTTAGCCTCAAAGAAAAAAAATACTTCACGAAACCCTTTTTGATTTAGTAAATTCCAACTTTAGATACAGTACAGATATATTAGATTTAATTACTATTCTCTGTTATTACTTGGGAATTGACAACCGCATTACTTGTATTATACAAAACACTGTTTGTTCTGTGTTTGTTTTTGTTTGCCTATTTTGTTTTATATCCCGTTAGTAATAATATAACTTTTGTATTATATAGTTTGCAATTGACTTTGGTCCTGATATAGTAACAGTAGGTATAATAGGATTTGATGTTGGTATCCTGATACCAACACACACACACTCACTCACTGGTCACTGGTACAGTTGACCCTATTCGAGTATTACTTATATTATAGTTAACTTTGAATAGCTATTATAATGATTATACTATAATAATGTCCGATGTGAACGAATATTGCATCATTTATTTGTAATTTTCATAGCAAACATATTCATTTAATTAGAAATTGTAAGATATTTTTTTTGTACACAATTTTCTCAAAATATATGTTCGAGTGTTTAAATCTTGTTAAGCGTTAATTTTAGAGTTACTTAAACTTGAATATATTTTTGTAAAATAATATTAACATACATATTTAATATGTTTTCATTGTAAAAGTCGCGGGCAACCGGTGGTTGCAAATGGCAGGTTGTCGTACAGTGTGGCGGTCTAAGGGGAAGGCCTTCGTTCAGCAGTGGACGCCTCCGGGCTGACGATGATGATGATGAATATATTTTTGAAGTCTAGATAAAAATAGTTAGAAACAAGGGATAAAAATCAATAAGACAAGCTTTTATTAGTTTTTTTTTAGTTGTTATTATAAAATTAAAAGGTTATTGTCAAGACGAAACAAACGAGCCTAAGCTCAATGGGAATGCGTCGTTTTAATACAGAGGTCCCATCACTGCGGCTCCATCGTCAGATCAACTCCATGACAGGTTAATATTGCATTGTCTTCCGATTTACATAAGCATGCAAAATTTCACATAAACTAATTAAATAAAAGCTTGTAATAAATAACAGAAAAGTATTGAATTAAATAAACCACATTCTTTAATCTAAAACACGTAATTACTTACACAGCTTTTCCTAAAAATGTGGATTTAAAATAAAATGTTGTCACTGGTATTCTTAGAAAGTTATTTTTCACACAAGTCCGGTTAATACAATACAATTTCACTAAAATTCAGTTCTATTTCAAAAGTTTGTATCCGTAACTAGCGTGAGCCCAGAACCGTTGCGGGTAGACACGTCCGTCGCCACTGGAATCAGGATTCAGACTGACGTAGAGTTTATATAAACTCAAGACTTAGCTGTGTAAAACAAGCGCGACAGGTCCTTTTAATAGCTTTCAGGGATTTAATCTCACATAAAAGAATCGCATAAGTTACATACGTACAAGAAAACGTCGAGATTATCTATTTTATGTTTACTTCTATCTTTTTCTTAGCCTAATGTGCAAGGCAAGATAAACATTTTGAACATTTTGAAGAAAACGCATTATTAAGGTACTCATTGAGTGATTATGCATAAAAATGTTAATTATATTTATGTATAGCCAGCGAGAGGTAAATAAAAAAGATAAGTGAAATCATTTTATTTTAGGTAAAGCTTGCATTGTACTAGGCTACCGTTTGATCGCAGCAGGCTAGTTATTTGTGATTTGAATACACATCGATCGAAGTTCGAGATGCTACGCCGCCCGTAGACTCGTAGAACTGCTACGTTCGCAAGTTGCGTAGCATCCGCATTGTAGGCACAAAGCCGTCGAAACTAAATTTAAATTTACCCTATTAAGGCAAATAAAGTTTGTGACTGAACATCCCAAGATCCCACAGAATGTTCAGTAATATGTTGTGTAATGTTATAAAATTGAGTTGCATATTGAGTGCTACTAAATTCGTAGCGCTCGTGGCGTAGTATTACTGGGTGTTTCCAGAAATCACCAAAGTTATGCAACGGAAGATCCGGTAAATTTTCGGATAAGTGACTGCGCGTGGCATTTACAACTGAGCGCTACTAGATCGGATTTGTTTGTTTTATAATCACAATTAACCCTCAAACCAAGTTATTAGGAGTCACAGTTCACAAAGTAAGTCACAGTCAAATCTAATTCATGTTTTTAATTATACGAATTTACTCGCGCTTAATTATTATAAAGATATTTCGATTATAGTTTTTATCACATTCCGTGACCTTAAAATAATACATTTTTCATTTCAAGTCATGTCGTGTCTACTCTAGAAAAGCAGACAGTAGTAGGTTAACCTATTTGAATGTCTGAATTACAGTTCAGTTGGTAGTATCGTTGCTTTGGGAGTTATAGTGTGTGGGGTTCTATTTCCGCCCAGGACAATTATGTATGTGACCAGTATAGATATTCAATAAATTATCATTAGATATTTGTTGTTTATTGTTATTATTATTTTATTTTATTATTTTTATATTTGTTGTTAGTAAGTAAGTTCGTATAGTTGGCCAGCCCTAGTGTCAGAGTGTGCTGCCCGAAGGCCTCTGACATGGCTTACGTTACGGTTGTTGTTATAGAAACTAGAACAAATCTCCGTTTGTTGTTTATATTATGGTATGTATTTTATAGATACTGTTTCCCAAAGTACAAGCTTTGCTTTGGTTGGGGCCAGATGACGCTGTGTGAAATGTCCACCATTATTAATTTATGAAGTACTGGCAACTTTGTTAGAAGGTTTTAGATTCATATCACAAGTTATTTTGCAAAAATTGTGTTTACAATAGTATGATGACATTAGATATAGTTTATTCCAGGTAACAAAAACTCAAAATAAACACATTTTATTAAAATAAAGCCGCTACAAAAGAATCGCCGACGGTAATATCTGAAAACACTTCAGACATGAAACAAATGAATGTATAATTTATTCAATATTGTCTTCGTATTTTAGGGTTCCGTTCTAGAAGAGTACACTAAGTTTGTATCGAAGTAGTCGTGTATGAGGTGGGATCAAACCTTGGAGGATCTAGCTCTCTCGCTCTCTCATAATTAAAGGCTCAAACTAAGAATTCCGAATTTTGAATCAAATGAAACACATTTTAGGTATTTCCATTCGTATAGTTTTTTATAGTTACAGTGAAATACCAGCTCATCTCATTGTTACAATAAAAAAACTCTTGTGATAGTCTAGAACCGTACATAATTAATGCAGCGGTGCGAAGAACTTTGAAACATAAAACAAAATCTAGGGCTTCACCGCATTTTAGCGCTCGTCACTTCGAGACTTTCGATGCGTGGGTGATACGGAACCCACGATGCTTGAGAGTGTCTTACACTTGACCGGCTTGTAAGACGTTGCTTCGTGCAATTATTAATTTCCACCCAATTTTGACAAAACCCGTTTACTCAGTCAACAAGCCGAAAATTTCCAGTTGCTAAATCAATTCGGCCTGTCTTTCCGAGTATTGGAACAAAAATGAAGACAAATATTGATTTTAAACATAAATGACTTTATAATTGAGGAAGCCCTTACAATATTTCTCACAAAGTCACGCATTGGGACTTCATACAGGACTGAGAGGCTGATGTTTTTGTAAAGATCTTTGTTTTTATAGAGAACATATCAAACCAGGCTAGAGGCCTTTGGGAGGTATTATAATATTATGATTATAACCTTGGACATTCTGGGATGGCCACTCAGTGTATACGAGTACGAGGATACTATTCAGTAGAGATTCAGTAGCGCTCGTGGCGTAGCTTGCCTAGGTGATTCTAAACGATCACCGATGTTAAGAGTAGACAAGTTGGACACTTCTCCATAGAAACGCGGTAGTATTACTACTCCACTATGTAATTTTGTAGGTCCAAGACTAAGTATTATATCGATTAATCTCTTCATTATCTAGGATTGTAAATTATTACGAAAGTAAAAAGTTAATAAACATGAAAGTTATGAGCCAGGAAACATCTTGTATTTTAGCTCAATTTTAACGCCACATTGGACGTAAATAAATAACATAAGGAATACGAAAACTCTAAAATAATTTATCTAGCGGCATAGGTTAGTCCATAAACATTTCAAATAACTTAAGTTGGAATAAATTAACTCAGAGTTTATTCAACCACATTACAGCAGCCAAAGGTCGACAAAAAAAAATTGCGCGCTCATTTATCTTTCTTTCTCCCTTTCCCACAGTTTGTTTGATGAAGAGAGCATGCTTTTTAGCCGCGCCCACCGATGAGTTCGAGCCGTCAACTTGTCGATCCTTAAGCTACGGACGGTCCGGTCAGTCTTCGGATGGGTGACCGTAAGTGGCATTTATTTCTGAGCGCTACCGTGGGTCTCGATGACACGTTAAATTGTTGGTCCCGGTTGTTTGTTCTAGTATCTATAACAACAACCGTCAGCCATGTCAGAGCCCTTCGGGCGGCACATTAACTCTGACACTAGGGCTGGCCACTCAGCTATACGAACTTACTTAGTTACTAATGGGCCTCGTTAAAAATCCGTCCTTTATTCACTATAATTGTAAAATATACCTACTATTATTGTCCTCGAGATTTTGTTTAACTTAGTGTCAATTGTTTCACCGTAATCATAAGCAATTTTGGTGAATTAATGCATTGTTTGGATATGTACACGATTGTATAATAGTTAAATTATGTTATTTTAATTAATTATTAAATTATTTGCACAATGATTTTGCATCCAGTATTTTTTGTGCAAGGAGGTTGCATAGCATCGAGATGGATGTCGAATATATTGGTGTGTTCTACATTCAAACACCAAAATGGTGATTAAAAGTGTTTTTTATTCACTGACCAATTAATAAAATAAGCTTTTTAGAGGGTGAATATAAATGCAATATTATTATTTTCACGTGAACGCCACAGCTCCAGACAGCTCCAGACATTGACATATGGCCTTATCTTGAATCATTGCGTAGCAAACTGATAGTTACGAGTATTTACCGATGAAACTCGAGCGCTACAATTTGCCTCACTCTATACTCATTACGTGAGGCTACAAATTAAAGGCTATTAGCACACAGAACACAACCCATGAAGGTTGTGCTCAATAAAGAATTCGTTAAGCATATTGCTATGTACAATTAATTGTACACGTAGGACGTAGGTACACAAATAGTGTCATTAGTGGTTATCCTAACGGAATATTACGGCCTTACCTAAAAAAACTTTTCAACCGTTAGTCACTGCTTAAGATGTTCTGCCATCTTCTCTCTGACGTGAAGTTGCACGTGCAAGAAAAGGACAGAGATGTTTAAGCAGTGACTAAGAAAATCGAGATTATTTTAGGTAAGGCCGTTATTTAGTAGATACTTCTCATTTTCAACCGACTTCAAAAAAGGATGTTTTTTTATGTATGTATGTTACGCGATTACTCCGCCAATTATGAACTAACTTTGAAGATTTTTTTTTTTGTTTGGTAGGTAATACTTCAGAGATGGTTCCATATAAATTTTATCGAAATCGGTTCAGTAGTTTGGGGCGACCTCTCATAATTATCAAATATTTTAGTAGCATAAGTTTTAAGCGAACAAAAAATCTCATTAATACAAGATGCCTGTGAAGCAGTGAATAAATAATTTTAGTGTAAGTTTGGAATTTACATTTCAAAGACATCTTAAATTAATTCTTGCTTGCATCAAAGAGGATTACCTTCTAATAAGCTTTTTTTTAGTGGGTTTAAATTAATACGTTTTATAATTCGTGTTTGCTGCTTAGTTTCGTCTTATTAAAATAATATTTTTGTCAATACAAATCAGATGAAAGATGTTAAATAATTATAACATCTGTTTATCTTTAAATAGATAGCTAAGGACTTTTGAACAGACATTTATTTTCAGGACGCCTTCCAGCGGACAGCGGAGCTACGACTTGTGTAGTATAAAAATATATTTATAGACCTTACCCTGAATAGCAGGCGTCACAATGATACAATTTTTGATGTTTCAGTCGTCCGTACGTGGTGGTAGCCTTGTACCATCAGAGGACTCACATGCTTGTTAAGCCCTCTGCTCCATCGACCATTTTCAGGCTATGTCGAATTTACAGATATTTTAATGACTGTGGCAAGTTAACTTTAAATGTATGGAATTTAAATTAGAGTGGCGGATTAACTTTGGGGCGAGTTTACAATGAGCCTTAATACTCTACTGCTCGGCTTAATGCCCAACCTCGCGGCGTAGGTGGCAACTGGCCCCCAAAATGTGGGCCGCAGGCAAGTTTACTACTTTTTGAATGAGCTAGTACTTAGTGGGTTACTGGCCTGAAAGTTTTTTATATACTAGGCCACTTGACTACTTGCAGAACAGGTGGTGGAGGTCACCCAATAAACTTCAAATAATATAAACTATATTGCCATGTCTATTTGTCTGTTAATATGATGTCTAAGCCATTTCACCCTGAAATATTTTTTCCTTATACATCTAAGGTAGATATTTAATAGATTAAAGGGGTTTTTTTCTGAACCAATTCTAGTGATAAGAAATTACTAGAGAAATTACTGGATCACTAAAGAGATTTGCTCTTAGCCCAGTAATTTATCTGGCAACATTGCCCTTTAAACCGAAACAAAGTAATGGTTGCACACTACTGCTTGGCGGTTGAATGACTGACGAAAAATGCCAGGTGGATCTATACTAAATCTGAAGTGGTTTGTCTATACATGGACCATCTAGTCGTTGTCCAAAGTTTCAAACAATGCTCGTGGTCATTTAAAACAGGTACTTAAGATATTACAACCCTTTATTAATCTGTCAAAAATATAGAAGAAGCCTAAAATACAAAAGTTTTAAGAGCCCAATTTGTGAGTGGGAAGACTGAGATAATGCCACTCTCTTAAAACGTTTTGTAAATGAGTTTATTCTTGTTAGAAAGAAAGTCGGCGAGTTCGTAGTGATGTATTTGTTTATAAAGATACTTTGGTGTTATCTTGTTAATAATAATAAAATACAAATACAAATGCTTTATTGTCTCAGAAACGGTAATAATAATACATTAATAATAATACGCTTTTAAAAACTAAATACAACCGACTTCAACTTCGAATACCTGGATGGCATCTTCATATTTTCTAGTAATTTTGATTTAAGAACCAAACCACTGAACCGATTTTGATAACATTTATTTGGGACCACCTATTACCTACCAAACAAAAAAAATTTATCTAAATCAGTTCATAATTGTCGGAGTAATCGCGTAACATATATAAAAAAATAAAATAAAATAAATAACATATATTAGTAGAATTGAGAACCTCCTTTTTTGAAGTCCGTTGAAAAATTTGTGGAATTCCTTACTTAGCGTGAGCTGTAGTGCAGTAGCCAGAGCTTCCCCCAGGTCTAATGACAACAACAACAACAATAAATACATATTAATATTTTTTTATAATGATGACTTATAAACCAAAAATTTCTTCTTCTTTTAAACCTATGAAATTGCCGTTTTGTATGGAATAACTGAAAGTACTTATTTTTTTTTATATCTGTTATTCAAAGTAATCACCCATGCAATCGACGCATCTTTGCCAACGAATTGGCAGTTTATTGATGCCCTTCCTGTAAAAATCAGCTGGACGGGAGGCAACAAACTCTTCAAAGGCATTTTGTACTGCCTCTCGGGGATTGAATTTTTTACCCACTAAAACGTTGTCTAAATTTTGGAAAAAGTAATAGTCGGTAGGTGCAAGGTCTGGTGAGTATGGCGGATGAGGGAGAGCTTCCAACCCCAGCTCTTGCAGCTTGGAGACTGTCTGTAGCTGCAGCGCGAGGCAGGTCTCGACGCGTACGTTGCGCTGGCGATCGTTAATTTCGTGGGGCACCCATCTATCAAGTTTTTTTACCTTGCCTATTTGTCGCAAATGGATCAAAATTGTTTTGATGCTAACATCAAAAGCTGCTGCTAGCTCAGCTGTAGATTGAGTTTCGTCAGCTTCCACAATCGCTTTTAATTCATCATTGTTGACCAAAGTCTCCGGACGACCACGAGCTTCATTTTTCAAGTCAAAATTTCCAGAACGGAATCGGGAAAACCAATAATGGATGGGTTGTGCGTTCGTTTGTACAGTTCTCTCCGTAAACGTTTTTGATGTTACGTGCCGTTTGTGTCGCGTTGGTGCCACGACGGAACTCATATTCCATAATTACACGAATTTTTAAAGTATCCATTATGACGAAAAATTTTCAAATTTAATGAAAATACAACGCTAATCAATAAACAAAAGACTGAGTTTGTAAAAATAATGTCATGTTTTTAAGACAAAATAATTTGAATTCAGAATACAAAGCCATTCCAAACTTTTTTTCTATTTGAAATGACCAGTACTGAAGAACGGCAATTTCATAGGTAAAGACCTATTATAAAATTCAAACTCCTGACTCTCACTGACTGATATATCAACGCACAGCCTAAACCGCTGGTCGTAAAGACTTGAAATTTCGAAGGAGTATTTGTCTTGATGCGTAGGGGTGTACTAAGAAAGGATTTTTCAAAATTCAACCCATAAGGGGGTAAAAATGGGTAAAAACTTTTGTATGAAACTTCTTTGTTTTTGTACTTTTGGTCGTGAAAATTTGTATTTGAATAGTTCATTTGAAATAAAAAATGCTGTTTTCAGTATTTTTAAACAGGGATGCTTTGGACAGGAGGTGAAATGGGGGATGACATTTTGCATGTGAAGTTATAGTAATTAAAATTGGTATTTGGACAGACTTTTTAAAACATTTATTTTCTAGGTTTGATCTAAATTGCTGCATATGGGGAGCAAAACATTAGTCATTACTAATGTTTTGCTCCCCATATGATGATGAGTTAACCCAGCGGTATGGATTACGAGTATTTGGGAACGGGCGAATTTCTTCCGTACGCGGACGAAGTCGCGGGCGACCTCTAGTTTTTTTTCTTCAAATTATTATACCATACTGAGTATGCGTGTGTGTTTGTATGTGTAGCGGTGTGTGTGAACGTGACGAATCTGTGTACTTACTTGCACTATTATGTGATTGTATATGGTGCGAATTACGTTTCAATCAACTTGTTCTATTTGATTCTAAAACATAAATTATTATTAATCTACTCTTATAAGAACTTTTTCGAAAGATTCGTATAGGTTAGTAATTTTAATGTTCGCATTTTACGACAAATGGACTGAGATCGATTTTAATCTTAGACGTAGAGCGCAATGCAATATCCAATTTGCGTCAGAATAAATGGTAAGCTTTATGTAATGATTGTTTGAGTAGACAATGTAGTAAGTCTATACGTATTCTTCCTAATTAGTACAAAGAAGGCGGTAGGTACCTTAAATCACATGACTAAAGGGAATTATTTATTCCCTTAACTTGACTTTAGATGTAAAAAAAAATTGTGCAAATGTTACATAGCGCCATCTAACTCTAAACTAAGCAAATCTTATTCTGCTAAGTAGGAACCAGATAGCTGAGACGCTGAAAGAATACTAAAATATAGACTTAAATATAATTAGGTATACAACACACAGACACAGAACAAAAAATGTATGTTCGTCACATAAATGTTTGTCCTGAGTGGAAATCGAACCCAAGTCCTACAGCTGTCAAGGCAGACATAGTGTCAACTGAGCTGTTAAGGCAGTCAAGTATCTACTTATATTGTTGAACTAGGTTTGAGTCTGACTTGTATGTATTTGTTAACAGTTAATTGTGTTTATCCTACTTCCTACTATAATAATTATATATTCAAAAGTTTGTCGGTATGTGTGTATGTTTGTTACTACTTCATGCTGAAACGGCTTAACGGATTTGGATGATATTTGGTATAGAGGTAGGTAGTTTATGCCTCGGAATAAAACATAGGCTATTTTTGAATATTTTATACGAAGTGTTCCACGGTTTGGAGTTTTCTGTTTTTAAAGCTATAACAGTAAGAAAAATTGGCAAAGCAGCTTGGACGAAAACCCAGAGATTGCTCGTATGCAGGTTTGAGTCCTACCAGAGGTCATAATTTTTTCAAACTATTTACTAGGTTTTAAACACATTTCGCAATTTTATAGTGTAAACTAACGTGGTTTTGGCACATTTTAGGTTATTTCTTCCCAAGAATCGAGGTTGAAACCGCGGGGCGCAGCTACTATTATTTTTTATACAATCAAGTTACGAGACGAGCAAGAGATTCGCCTGGTGGTAAGCGTCACACCTGCCACTAACAGTAGCATTGCCAGAATTGAGAACTTGCGAACACAACCCTGCGCCAGCAAAGTGAGCGTGCAGTGGGAGCGGCCTGCTGCCACTAGGTCCTGTTGGCACTGCGACAGCACGAGAATTGAACCCTTGATCATAATACGAGAACAACACAAGTGTGTTGACGCAGTATGTAAATAACACTGTATAGTTAAGAACTAGGATTTTCGCTTACACGCATTATAAATTCTACTCGATCAGTACGCCTAATTCATGTATCCAAAAGTGTGAAAAATAGAATTACAAACTATACGGGAGCAGTTTTCTATGAATGCTTATATATGCGTACCAGCCTTTTATAGAACGTAAATACGCGTCAACGCACGACCGAGTCCACACTTGAGACGAATTCACTTGCGCGTGCACATCTAAATCGTTACCATTCGGAATATTTTATTTGCCCTGTCTTATGTCTTTACAAAGTAATAAAAATATCATCAGTGCATAAACGAGCCCTTTGAGTCCCATTTGATTAATTAAAACTTATTTAAAAGTTTTTGTAATCCCCTTCACGTAAGTATTTGATCTTGTAAAATATGAATTGGAGAAACTCTCGTTTGAGTATTAAAATTGCTTATAGTTACTCAGAACCTCACAAGCTTAGAGATTCAAACTAATAAATTTTAACCTATTACCAAGTACCTAATGGCTTTTTTTTTTACTATTTGAGGCTTGCGTTTGACTGCCATCTCGTCTGATGTTAAACGAAGATGCAGCCTACGATGGAGCACGCTTGCCAGTTTATTTATTTTTAAATTTATATAACTGCCTTGATTTTTAAATTTTGATGGTCTTGTAGCAAAGTAATGAGTGTGTTGGAAAGGGTTCTGGGGAAAGATAAGTACTTCTAGGGATGAATTGTTATCAGCAGCCTTCACCGCGTTATTGTGAAATCAGCTATTATATCCACAGAGTAAGAGAGAATGTGATATCCAGCTTTCAGTCATCTTCCATACTTGATTGAGTTTGACGGAAAGATTGACGCGATAAATATTATCCGGTTCTATGCTTTGTGTTCATACAAATCAATGATATTATATTGGGTTAAAAGCTTGAGCGGGGGATACATTTATTTGCTAGAATTTGCAAACGTGTACTCTAAAAGTTGTTCCGGTTGATAGCTCTTCGAACCCTTCTGTCAAAAGGTCAGGGACCATATTTTATACTCTGTATGTTAGTAAGTTTATTTCAGATTGCGTTAAACGAACAGTTTATTCTTTTAGTGCGAAAGTTTTCTTCAAAACTACTGATTTAGAGCGCATGCATTTGCCTCGTCCACTGCAAAAAGTGGCAAAAATTATGTAGGCAAAATAACGCTATTGCCATTTCCAATGATATTTAAGCTCGAAGGAATATTATAATATACTCGTACCCCTGTGTCATAGAGGTATAGGAACTATATAGGTGATAGCTAGATCTTACCCTTACGTACTGTTACACCCATCTGCTGAAGCATCCTGTTTTCTTTCCGGTTCCATTCGATTCGATTTTATCTTGATTCTGTAGACGTTGCCCGCACTATTACCTAGACGTAAGAGTAGAGTCAACTCCGTAGTAGCTTCAGTTGTGAGGGGCAGATACATTTGATGGCTTAATAAAATGTCGGCTTTAACAGCATTCCACATGTTAATATTTAGTTTAATTTTATTGTTGATATTAAAACTTTGACATTAAAATCATTGTGATGGAATTTTTGCTTTTCACATCATGAAACTGCTGGCCGTAAAATGTAGGTTAGTTTGGCAAACTAGTGCGTGACCTTCCTGCGGGGTGACAGACGCTGGCGGGGACAGGTAGTCTAGATGTTAGCGGAGGCGGGTAGTGTTGAAGTAAAGGATCCAAAAAAAATAAAAAAAAATCAGCCCGGCAGACGGCACCGCGCTCTCGAAGCGGCTAGACGAGTTGTCAACTCTTTAATGAAATCTAAAGGTATCCGAGATTCTCTATCTGGCAATTTTTCTTAAGAAAAGAAACTTCTATAACTGCTGGTGACAAGGAGCTTGCTAATTCCTCACGCAGATAATTTCTTGGCTATTATTCAACGAGGGATGTAAGTAGGCCAGCTTTCTTGGGACCCTACTACATGCACACCAAGTTTTATTTCAATAATTATTTTTTACATCATTTTCAAATAGTTTATTCATTAATCATTGATCATCATCATCATTTCTAGACTGACAATTTTAATTTTACAATTTTGTATATCTTTTTGTATTTTAATCTTATGTGTATTTTTAAATATTTTAATCATTAATAAATCTAATATAATAAAAGGCTCTGTCCTGACTGACTGACAGACAACGCACAGCCCAAACCGCTGGTCGCACAGACTTGAAATTTGGAGGGTTTATTTGTCTCAATGCGGAGGGGTATACTAAGAAAGGATGTTTCGAAATTCAACTCCCAACGGGGGGGAAAAGGGGGTGGGAGAAGTTTGTATGAAACTCCTTTGTTTTTGGACTTTTAGTCATGAAAATTTGGATCTGGATAGGTCATTTAAAGTAAAAAATACTGTATTAAAAATGTTTTTGACAGGGATGTTTAAAGAGGGAGGAAAGGGGGGTGCAATGTTGTATGTAAAGTTCTTTGTTTTTGAAGTTATAGTGATGAAAATTGATATATAGGTAGTTCATTCAAAGGGGGGAAGTTGGGGGGGGGGGGGGGAGTCGGTAGAGTCGGTAGAGCCGGTAGAGTCGGTAGAGTTGGTCGGTAGTTTGATCGAAATGATTTAAAGTGGAGAATTTTGGGAGCGGTCCGATTTTTTTTTTAATTTTTTGGTAATCCTACTTCCTGTTATCCTGTCACACTAATATTATAATATGCAAAAGTTTGTCTGTGTCAGTGTGTATGTACACAGGAGACGTTTGTCTGTAATATAAATCCGTCTAGCCGTTTAAGCGAGAAGGAGTAGAACATACTCCTCGCTTAAACGGCTAGACGGATTTATATGTTTGGTATAGAGGTAGCTTATATCTTGGAATAAAACATAGGCTACTTTTTATCACAAGAATTCTGGGCAAAATCGCGAGGTGCAGCTAGTGTTGAATATAACAATTACTTCCAAGGCTTCCAAGCCATCCGTATATTCAATGCCCAAGTTGAAATCTATAGAGCTTTTGAATCCGCTTGTAGTCAAACGAAGTGACCTATCTATGAATAACTGTATTTGTTTTAAACTGAGCTCAGACGACAAAATTGGGTTGTTTACAAAATAAATTCTCAAAATAACCTGACATTTTCCCGTAATTCCGTACTTAGGACTAAATAGATCTTAATAGAACAATATTATTTTCTTGAAGGGCGAGAACAATAAATGCTTAGAATTATTTGGGTTTTATGTTATAAATGGAATTGTTTTGTGCTTAATCACAGATTATTAGTAATACTAGGTACAGATGTTTTTATTTATGGGAAAAAAAGTTGTATACAGGACAATTAAAAAAGGAAATGCATAATTTATACGTTAAGTATGGTAAAGATTTTCGCGAAGTAGTTGTTGTTTTTATTTTTGAAAATAAATATAAAAATCATTGTTACAAGTATTTTATGAATAGGTATCCTGAAGATACCATTTCAAACTTTCGCAAAAATTTAAATATTTATAATGTGAGCTAAACTTACGTAAAAACATTTCCCGGTGACATTAAACAACAAATAATAACACGGTATCTAATGCGAATCCGGTCGAAGACGTTTGTATACGAAAAGGTATTACTTACTCCTTGTCAAATAGAAATTGAATTTCATCGTGAATATCATATTCTGGACAACTCAACAAAATTGGTTGAATATTATTTTGATGTTTTATTTTTTCACGAAAATAGAACAAGCTTTCAAATTGTAGTACAAAAACCTTTATAAATTCGACCAATTAAGACTTAAGATGCATCTTGCTTTGGTGGCTAACAGGTTAACAACCACATAACGCTTCGGTATCATTTTCAACTCCCACATTTTATGTTGTTTAATTTACGAAATTATTTAACACTATTAAATTTACGGCCTCGGTCAAATAAATGAACGTGGTACACGCCTGCTTCAATTCGCTTTCGGTCAATCTCTCAGCATTTGCAATAGTTTCTTTCCAAAACAAAATCAAAGACGGACCTGGCTCTCACCAAATAACCGCACTAAAAACGAAATAGATTTTTGCCTATCATCGAACAAACAATTAGTCAACAACACAGATGTATTAACAAACCTAAAATTCAAATCAGATCATCGTCCAGCACCACTTTAAAATTTGATTTCAAAATACAAAGACTACAAATGATAAAAAACACAATCAAACACTTAAATAAAACAATTCTGTGTGCAAATAAAGATCAATTTATTTTGGAGCTCAATAATAGTTTTGCTTCCGAAGACTTAGAAGATCAATATAACAATATAATTGAGAGCATCAACCAAGCCAGCAACAAAATAAAATCACCTAAAAATAAAATGAATAAACTAATTACCTCTACAAAAACTCTAATCAACGAAAGACAAAAATTAACACTCAACACTCCACAATACAAGACCAAAGATAGAGAAGTAAAGAGAAGCATTCGCAAGGATTTAAGGCACCATAATTTAGAATTAGTTAGACAGGACTTAGAAAAGAACCAATCACTTAAAGTAGCAATAAAAGGAACAGAAAACGGCCGACCGTGCATTGTAAGTTTGAAAGACAGCGAAGGTGTGAAACAGTCAGACAGAGAGAAGATTCTCGATATTTGCACAAACTTTTATAAAAATGTATACTCCAACAATAACGACCCAATTCTACAACAAACCGACGCGGAAGTTTATTCGTGTTCCGAAGAAATTGAGCCAATCACAGGTTATGAAGTTCATAGAGCATTAGTAAACATGAGATACTGCAGAAGCCCAGGCGAAGATGGCATCACTACTGAAGCCCTAAAAGTTGGAGAACAAACTCTGTGGCTTAAAATAACTAATTTATTTAACACTATTTTAAACACAGGTAAATTTTGAAATCGATTCTGCCACTCCAACATTATCCTACTACACAAAAAAGACGATAAATCAGACTTATCCAACTACAGTCCAATAAGCTTAATATCACACCTCTATAAAGCTTTCATAAAAACGATCGAAAATCGAATATCTGGGCAACTAGATCTTTGCTAACCCGCAGAACAAGCCGGATTCCGAAGAGGCCTCTCCATCACCGACTACCTTCACACTCTCAATCAAATAATCGAAAAGCATCACCAATACAACCTACCACTCTACATAGCGTTTATAGACTACTCGAAAGCCTTTGACAGCCTCAACCACACATTTATATTCAAAACTCTTCAAAACCAAGACATCCACTCCACCTATATTCAACTTTTGCGAAACATATACAATAACAGCACAGCATCAATAAAAATACAAAAAACTGAACCGTCATTAACTGGCCATACAAAAAGAAGTCAAGCAGGGAGACCCGCTGTCTCCGAAACTCTTCACCGCCACTCTTGAGGAGATCTTCAAAACTATAGCGGCAAAATGGGAGGAGAGGGGCATTGTCGTGGGTGATAAGAGGTTAACAAACCTTCGATTTGCGGACGATATAGTGCTCTTTTCCTCCTCAACATCAGAACTAGGCTAATGATCAACGATCTCAACACTGCAAGCCTCGAGGTCGGACTGAAGATGAACATGTCGAAGACGAAGGTTATGACAAACAGCACGAAACGTAGGTGGGAAGATTGAATATGTCCATGAGTTCATGTACCTGGGCCAATTAGCATCCTTCCAGGCACGACAAAAAGAAGAAGTTGCACGACGCACCGAACGAGCCTGGAAGAGCTTTTGGTCCATGAAAGACCTAATGAAAGGCAACCTCCCTCTTACCCTCAAGAAAAAACTCATGGACATGTGCATTCTCCCTATCCTCACCTACGGCGCTCAAACCTGGTCTTTGACAAAAGATCAAAAGTTCGCCCTCAGGGTATGCCAACGAGCCATGGAGCGCAGTATCTTAGGAGTCAAACTGTCAGACCGCATTAGGAACACCATAATGCGCTCCAAAACTCAAATCGTTGACGTTGGTCTAAAAGCAGCCGAACTGAAGTGGAACTGGGCCGGACATGTCAGCCGCATGCCAGACGATCTGTGGGTAAAGCTCACAACACAGTGGGCTCCACAGATCGGTAAACAAACCGGCAGGCCCAGGCGGAGATGGCAGGATGAACTGGACTCCTATTGTAACAACTGGGCTCATAAAGCTTTAAACCGAGAAGAGTGGAAGGAGGATAGAGAGGCCTTTGCCCAGCAGTGGGACGGAATAGGCTAATAATAATAATAAAAAATATTAAAAAATCTATTCAGCGCATCATAGATTTAAGAAACACAATCGCACGTCGTAAATTGACGCGCCGATGACTAATTATTGGTTTTTCCTTGGGCGGGAATATAATAAAGCTCGAATATGGATACGTCTCATTTCCGCGGAGAAAAAGGGTGGATAGACCTACCTATATCACGGCTCGCGTCTGGTGGCCCACAATGATATATGTAATGTCTTTAAATACAATTTTAAACATGTATTGTAACAAATTAGCGATCGATTTAACCATGTATTGTATCTTCAATGACGGTACCCATAGTTTGTAACCATAGCTTGTACCTTTATATAGTAACCATAAAAATGGAAACCGTCGCACGTTACGATCCCGCCATATATCCAGCCGTGATCCAGAGGGCGCCATAAACAGACAAAAGGCTCATAACCGTTGTTTATTGTTTGTCAACATTAGCTTTGCTAAATGCGTAAGAAAAATGCGTTGGTTGATGAAATCTATCGGTAAGTTTTTCAAGTTTAATCTGAAGTAGATTTAATTTTTTCTCTGTGAATCAAATAAATTCTTTATGATAAGTTTCATAAGGTTCATAAAAGAAAATGAATAAATAATAATTTATAAGAAAATGAATAAATAATAATTTATTCATTTATTCATTTTATTTATTTAGATTAAGGCTTTAATATGTGACATTGATATTTGACATTATTATTATTGTATTTTTTATTTCTGACATTGACTTTTTGATTTATAACGATGTATTAAGTTCTTTATAACTGCAATAAACAAATTGATTTATAAGAAAATGAATAAATAATCATTTATTTAATCGTAATAATGTATGTAATTAGTACCTTTGACATAAATAAAAACTAAAAGACTAAAAGTACCTAAAGAAAATATTAAATATCTATTATTAATCGAAAAAATAACGGTGTCCGTGTGGTAAGGTCCCAAGAACGCTGGCTTTGAATTGCTAAAGAAATTCTCTGCGCGAGGAATGAGCCAGCTCTCTTGTCACCTGTGGCGTCGACCAAGCGTGGTGATATATATTTAATAATTTTTTTAGTTGCTGGACCCCATGTGCCAAACGTTTCGACGCCAAGCGGCATGAAAATGTATTCGCTAGAAAGAAAGGAATACTTGCGCCGCGTGGCGTCCTCTGCAGCCTCCGCCACGGCTCCGGCTCTTTGTGCTGACCCGCTGAGACGAGAAGGGGCTAACGTATCAACGCATGTTTAATAAGTTGCATATTAATATGATTTTTTATCACGCGATGCATTCATGCCAAAACTGAATTAAAATTTATTGTAAAAGCTTTTTAGTCAATAAAATTGAATAAAGCCTTCACGGAAATGTATAATTTATCGTCACATCAGTTTTTAAATGTGTTTATTTTTTAGGTAGTATAAACTCTGAATAGTATCTTATATCAGTCTAGGTCAGTAGGTTGAGTTGGTAAGGCAGTGATACCCACTGCAGATGGCAGGAAAACCGCTATACTCGGGAGCGCGAGGTCGTGGGTTCAAACTCCTGGCCCGTACTAATGGGCTTTTTGGATGTGATGTACGTATTTTCATATCACTGGCTTTTCGGTGAAGAAAATTTCGCGAGACAACCTGTAAGCATAAGTCTGGAGATTAAATTCTATAGCGGGTGTGAATCTACAAACTCGCAACTCATTCCGGACCCAAAGCACCCCTGGAGGACACCCCTGGGGGTGCCACGGGTACTTGAATTCAGACCCGTGGCACCCTCAGGGCCTCAAATTCATACAACGGTGTACCAGTGGTATCAAGGCTCCTCTCTGGGTTACCATAAACTGATTATGGTACAGTTTTTTTTATTGTTTTGTATCTTATACTCTGACGTTACGAAGATACTGGACAGATGTAAAATAGTGCTTTATCAATTTGGTATTTTTATTATATAAACTTATAACTGCGCAATAATAATGTATAAATCAGCCCTGAGCTCGACTTGCACTTGGCTGGTTTTATGTTCACTGCTAAGCACATAAGCTTTCGTTTGGTCCGTAATTTAACTTGTTTTGGGTGGAAGCCAGAACAAAGCCGTCGTGAAATGTTATTAGGTCTCATAAACACAAGTCTATTTGTTTGTTATATGGGGATACTTCTCTCAAGTGTTTATACTTGGGTGATGGCACAGAAGAAATAATAGCACTACGTAGTGATGGGTCTACCGTTTTTGAAAAAACGAAAGTACCGTAATATGTTTCTGTGATTTACAGTGACGAGCGCAGTGCAGTGCGGCGCAGGTTTACATAACGTTCGCAAGTTCACTAGGTTAGATGACTGGTTTTTTTTAATTGTCCTATTAAAATGTGGCCATTAATATAGCTGATTAATGAGAAGAAAATGAAAATCTGGTAAAAAATAAGCAACTTATTAGCATTTTAATATCATGCTAGACAGAGAGACGAAACAGCAAATCGTGACGTCACTTCTCTGTACGCCATATAAATTATATTCTGACAAGTAAGGGGTGACGTCGTTTTTTGTTTTGTTGGAAAGGGACAGAGTTGTCTCTAACAAAAACTTTAAACGCTCATATATCAGAACATTATTAACCGATTAAAATATTTTTTTCATTAAACATACTATATTTACTTAAATTTTTCATCAAAGCTATTGGTTTCAACGATTTAAACATCAGTCATCTACCCTATTCAGGTAGATACGTCACTTATCATCTGACATCAATAGACTAATAGTTGTATTCATAACTATGGATAGATTAGATACTTCTGCCCGCGTCTTTTTCTGCGTAGTTTTTAGTCTTCAAGTCACGACTCTAGGCAAGCGGGTTCTATCGTAGACTGCCATCAGGCGAGACGGCGTGGCGGCGCTCAAATGCAAGCCTTATAATAGAAAAGCCGTTTTTGCGTGAACTGGATCGAGTGGGCATTAAATTTTGACAGAATTATATTAAATCCTGGTGTTCTAGAATCACGTTTGTATTTTAGGGATAATACAAATGAAGTTAAGTGCTCGCTAAAAATAAAACACAATAGCACAAAACAGCGATGATCGACCATTTCCGTGCAATCTCTTATATATAAAGGTATAGCCATACTCCGTGTAAAATAATGGGACGAGACATTTTTGTACTTATTGATCACTAGTAGCGCTTTTGCTTTCGGTATTGCGTTTTTCGATTTTAAAATTTTCAGCTGAGTTTTTAATATTTAAATGTTAAATCTTCGTCATCAGCTATAAAATGTCCACTGCTGGACGAAGGCCTCCCAATAAGAGGGGTGTTGTCATAATCCCCACGCTTGGCAGGCGGCTTGAGGATCGCAGAATGGTCACCACCGTTAACCAAGAGGACGCTGCTGCCGGTCCTCCGGTGGGTCTGGTTGCGGTTTAAGGACATACCCAGGTCAAATCTTAATCTGTGTCTATGTAATCTTATGTTAAATCTTACTTCCTACTAATCCTACTAATATAAAAAATTGGAACGTTTGTCGAAGCGTGTGTGTGTGTTTAAACTCATTCACGCTGAATGGGCTGAACGGATTTGGATGAAATTTGGTGTATATGTAGCTTTACATTGGAATAAAACATATGCTTTACTAACGTTATTTATTTATTTTTTACTATCCCAAAAATCACGGGTGAAACCGCGGAGCAAAGTCGTAGAAAATATAAATACACATTGGAGCTAGAGATAGTGCCGATAGTGTTGATGCGTTTTTGATTTATTAAACTTTTTACTAGACACGTATAAGTCCACGTCTGGCTACCAGCTTAGTAAACGACGTTACGCTGCAAAATGTCAATTTACAAAATAGTTTATAGTGGCATGAAGGTTGAGGACATCGACCGTTGTTCAAGGATAATGGATGAGACTAAAACTCGGTCTACGCGGTGAATCGAAATATGAAGGTGAATCTTGATTTCCCAAATGGCTGTAAACCTGTTGGTTGGTTAATTGGTGCAGTGGATTGTTAAAGGTTGATCCAGTACTTAGTGAAATGTAACAAGTTACACTGCGCAGTTCGTGTGATCATGCCCTAACGAAATAAAAAAATTATAGCTTAACGCCAATTTTTCTAAGTTATATTTACCTTTTTCCTTATGGCTGCGGTGAAGATAATTTTTACGAGTTTTGGTTCGAGAGCCATTCAGACGTATCGAGAGAGACGATAAATTTAATAGAATTCTACTTTATCTTTCTTTACACGAAAAAGGAGGATTTAGGCTTTTACAAATATATATACTCTTACTTATCGTTAATGCAATTGCAACTCGATAAAGCATGATAATCGTATATTATATTTATGGGCTGCAGTAGGCTATTGTTGTAGATTTTTTGCGATTCTAAAATCATCACAAAAGAGTAAAATAATGATTGTCAGTTTGTCTAATTATTTTTATTAGGGCTAGTGTTTTTTTTTTCATATTTAATTAAACATAAAACCCGTCACAGACGACGAAGATGCTATAATATTTCATGTTAAGATAAAATATCGCTCGCCATACAATTTTGAAATATATTATTATCTTCGTCACTTGTCTTCGTCATTTTTTTTGTATGAGTAGCAATATTGAAATAAGTTCTAAGATAACATGAAATATTATCCAGTTTATTTGTTTTGTTCGAGCTTTATCCAGTGCGTAGTTGGACACGCTGGGCTATATTTCACGCCTTGAGAAAGGTGATCGAAACAATAGTCCGATTATCCGACCGCGTACCTGTAAATAAAACAAAAATGTTTCCACCTCACAAACACAAAAAGATTATACTTAAGTAACATTCGAAAAAGAGTGCAAAAATGCATTATCTGTTAGAGTGGAAAGATTATTTAAATTCGAACAATATATAATATAATTTCAATGATTTCCTATACCGCCAGTCTACTGAAAATGCATTAATACTAATTTCGAGTGAGCCAACCTCATTTTTAGAATAATCGCACTTGCAATCACGACGCAAGCATGAAAAAAAATATAGCATTTTCCTCCTGTGTAGTAAGGTGAAAAGTTGTGTGTTTTACTCGGCAGCAAAAATATTCTGCGTCTAGTACCTTTGAAACCCTCGCTACGCTCAGGATTCATTTAAAATCGTTTAATCCTTCGCTTGCTCAGGCTTCAATACTAAGTACTTAGTAGGTACTCACGCCAAAAAATAACTTCGCAGCAGTCCTGAATTTGTCAATAGGCCGTATAGGCCGCGGCCTAAGGGCGGCAGCGTCCCCCAGGGGCGGCAGCGTCCTAGAGCCGGCAGATTTCAGAACATGCTGCTATATTATTTTTAGAAAGGTACATGAGGCGGCGGAAATAAAGTGGCCTACACTCATACAAATATAAATCCAGTACTGCTTCGCAGCTTTGCATAACAAATTACAATTTTTACTGCAAGAAGGAAGCGGAACAAGGTCAAAAGTAGCCCCGGGGTATACAAACCGACAAAGCTGTGATAGTTTAGTGGGAGACCGCTCTAGGCCTATGTTCACAAGGTCAGGGGACTATTAAAAAGTTTATGCCATAGAAATCCACTACCTCTGCAGAAATGGAAGATTATTTATTAAACAACCAGAAGAAATTGAATGCTTTCTATGGAAAGACTATACACTTGTCTATACTTGTCTAATTGGAACGAAGAAGTTTTATTTTCTTTTCTCTGTGATTATGACTAAAATTAACAAAGTATTTCTTGAATAATTTTATTCAAAATAATTCTAAATGCAAAAAAAACTAGTCTACCGATAATCATTAATTGCGGTAAGCCGCGGTATTAGTATAACTCTATAATGTAATAAATATATTTTTCATCACACTTGCTCGTAAAGTGGATCTTATTACATCGGTTTTAGGCTCATAATCCAAGCTATTATACACGCGTGCTTTTTACTTTACATTACGGCACTTGTACTATAATAGGTATAACCCGGTAAAGTCAAGTTTGTACGTGACTGCAATTAGACGTACGTGTACGAAGCACTCTTAATATAGCCGGGTAATACTTACAGTTTTTTTGTAATACCATCAAAGAGTTCTTATGCCGCTGAAGTAAATGTCAACCTGCGCGCGCATTACTGATTTGGGCGCCATTTTCCGCAAATGTTTGTTGACGTTTTCGCTGTGTGGTTGATTATTATCAAAAAAAATGTTTTTTTCCTCGCAAGTGTGACGAAAACAGTCGTATGGAACTCTTGTGCTATTAGTCATTACGCTCTCGGCTTTCTTATCGCGCTCGCCTGCGGCTCGCGCGCATAATACCGCCTCTAGTGTAATGACCAACATAGCACACTCGTATCATAATGTACTATTACTGCTTCTTTCCTATTATTACAGGATGCTATAAATTAGGTCTACATAAAGAACTACACATAGTTAAAAATACTTTCACTTTTTTCAAACCCAATACATAATTCGAAAAAAATTGACAAAACACTTTTTACTAAAGTAGGTTTAAAAGATGTTTTATAATATAAGATGGTAAAACTATAATTATTACCTTGAATTGTACCTAACATAATACGAGTAAGTCTTCACAATAATCTGTGTTCTAAGTCAAACACTTAAGGTCAATATTACACAGCAAAATCTAAAAGGTTCCAAAGAGGGGATTATAAAGAGGTTGCTCTTGCAGAGTGCGCGGGCGCCTTAGTTTGCTGCGAGCACGAGCAGTGAGTGAGTAACTGCCACGCAGAGCGGTTTTAACGGTCCGAAACGAGCGGAACCGATACAGAACCGCTTTATTATTCTAAAATAACGAGTGAAAGTGGCCAGGATGTTGTGAAATGTTTCCAAATGTTTGATTCGGTGTTCACGTAGCAGTTAGTGCGAGCAGTGAGTGTACTATCAGACGTCATTGGATCGTGGGTCAAGTGTTTCCGCATGGTTTGTGCTCGGGACTGTGGGAAACATCGGCTGTCTGTCATCGGAAAGCTGTCACGCTCTCGGATTTGACTTTTCAAGTAGGTGCGGTCGCCGTTAACTCTATACGAGTGTTCTTTCTTTGTTTTAGTTATACCCACAGCTGGATCCTCCAAGTTTTGTTTTTTTTTAAAGTATGGTGGTGTCGACTTCGGATTTAATGTTATAAATAGGCAATAGTTGAACTTGATTTAAAAAGCTTTTATAATATGATTATGACAATGATTACTCACGTAAATTACAGCGAACTTTTGCAGCTTTATTGTTGTTTTTCTCTACTTGTTCGCGTATCGGCTTTGTTTCACTTGTTTATGGCTGCCGCGGTGCCTTTTACAAAGATGACCTCGGTAATTCTTTTTCGCAGTTTCCTTGGCAAGTTGTATTGTATAAACAGCAAAAACACATAAGTCGTCTTGAAATACACTAGAAATCACACAACGTCTAGCACAGGGCTTAGATTCATAACGGCAAAAGCCAATTTTCAAAATAATAGTCGCGTCGGTTTCTTCAAATAAGAAGATTTACTGCTAATTGGTTTTAAGAGTCGTCATATTAGCTTAAATTTCTACGTAATTGAGAACGAAATCTAATTACTAAATATTGTTTTAATCTCTGAGCGGTGTTAAGTTTAATAAAGTTTTACTTTCTACCTCAAAACTTATTAACTTTGCGTTTACTTTAATAAGGTGGTGGATTTTGAAGGGTTTAGTTAACATAATTAAACTAACTAAAGTATTGCTGTCCTTAGCTAACATGCAAAAAATATTTTAATTAGTTTAGAAATGTCAACATAAGCCTTCAAAATTGACCATTATGATAAATATTTTTATTTATAATTATTAAAACTCTCTAAAATAAGTAATTATTTTTCTCCAAAAATTTTATTTAAATACTGAAAAATATATTTTATAAGCTAAACGCTAATAAAATTTCATACCACTGCCATATATATAGGTGAAGGCTTAGGACATTTCCTACACGCTGGTGGCCTAGTGGTTTACAAATTTCTCATCTTTCTTGTATGAATCAGGCCAAAGTGTCAAAGTGTGTGTGTTTATTATAGCACCCAGTCGAGAGAGCTAGATCCTCCGAGTTATTAACATTTGAGAGACACTACCAATGAAAACATTTCCTTAAATGCTTAAATATTGATTACCAAGTACGTTTTATGGTTTCATTATCATGAACATCATAATAATGCCTGTCATGTGAAAGTCCAATGAAGATCACTGAAGACATTGTGCATAGGTATTTGTGTTCAAGAATGGAGACTACAAAATGGCATAACACGCTTTTTTTTTTAATACAACCGACTTCAACTTCGAATACCTGGATGACATCTTCATATTTTCTAGTAATTTTGATTTAAAAACCAAACTAATGAACCGATTTCGATAAAATGTATATGGGACCACCTCTGAAGTATTACCTACCAAAAAAAAAGAGAATCATCAAAATCAGTTCATAATTGGCGGATGAATCACGTAACATAGATACAAAAAAAAACGTACAGTCGAATTGAGAACCTTTCTTTTTTGAAGTCGGTTGAAAAGTAGCATAAGACACTGAGACTCGATGTGATACTTTAGCTGTCTAAACATAAAATAAATCTATATTTTTATACTAATTCTCTCAGGCCAAATAAAACAGTTAAGACGGAACACGACAAACAGCGAAGTGAGACCGGTTTTCGAAACATGTGGTGCGTGGGCCGGTGCTACCATAATAATTTAAATTACACCAAAATTACAAAAAATAAGGTTTGTTTACCATTTAATAACGTTATAACAGCAGTGTCCTGCAGGCCTAACATGCGCCTAGCGAAAAAAAAAAGTCATTTGTATTCATGCACAAACTTATACAAAGTCTCGTCCTATTTTTTCATGATCGTAAAAGTAGAGAATATTTCGTCACGGTCCACATGCTAGACCGGCTGGTTAGCCGTTTCGATGTCGGGTGTCGGTAAAAAGCAGCGGCGTTAGAGGAAAGGAAAGAAAAGTCTAGGCATAGTTTCGTTGTACGTGTGTGCTTGTCCTAACCGTAATCTTCTACTGCTCGTTTAATTTTTCGAGTGATTATATGTATAATTAATTTTTTATTTTTATTTAATTATTACATACGCTTAACAAAAAATAAAAAATAGGTCTTAAATATTTCACTTATTACTAGCATGGTAATTTATAATTATACACTAACTAAAACGGGGCAATTAGTAAACTTGTGTACCAGTCCTCACTAGGAACCATTATGTTTAATTGCGTAATTACAATACTACATATTGTTTGATTGACTTATATACTGCTTCTATGGTTATTCATGTTGTGTACACATTTATTAAAGAATACAATCCAGGACAAATTAGTTGTAACATATATAAAGCAAACGTAAAGAATGTATTTTGTGTATCGAATAAATATTGTTTTTGTTTTATTTATACGGGAATACTCACGTTTAATGAAATCGGATACTCCGACTATAGTTTCGATCACATCCGGTGACTTTTTAATGTGTCAAAACCACGATAATATACTATATATATTAATATATACCTTCATAATAAAAGAAATAAAGTGTGTTTGTACACGACGAGTTTGTACAAAACAATTGTATACGACGAGGCATAGTTTTACCGGCTGCACTTCGCTGCTTCCGTCTTAAGTATTTTATTTGGTCTGAGCTAATGCTATAAAATAAAGAATTACAATTTTTGTATGTCAGTTCAACAAGTGGTCATAAAAAAAAAAGTCATTTTCATAAGTGGTCATTTTAAGAAGCGGTCTTTTCTAACGGTGGAAAAAAAATTGTAGTCCTAAAACTCCGAAAAGGAGTTCGAGTAGTTCGAGTTAAGTTTCGAAACCAATGATCTGATTGACATATACCCTGCACCAGGAGAAAGCTGCACTGTCCCTGAGTGCTATAGGCTATATTCTTATTTTATTGTAATGTCAGTAATCATATTATGAGTCACAGCACAACGCCGAGTATATTATCAGTTGATCTTGATAACAGTGAAGTTAACACCATTTTTGCTACCAATTTAGAGTTCAGTACGTCCCGTGATCGTGTTTCACATCCTCACCACAGAGAAACCTTTGTTAGTGCGTTAAACGTATTCGCTGATGTCATAACAATTATCCATAGCATCCATGACATTGCCATCTTGTAAGATCATAACAAATTAGCGTGGGTCGTAGTGATTTCATAATATATCTACTAGTAAGTATCGCATATCACTCGCATATTTGCTAATATTATTAAAAAAAAATATATTTAGATGGGCTTTGTATCAAGAGCCAGAAGGCATCCACTGCTAGACAAAGGCCTTCCTCGTAACAGGGAGGGGCTGCCATAGTCCCCACGGTTACGCGGCTTGTGGATTGCAGAATGCTCACCACCGTTAACAGAGAAGACGCTGTCTGGATGTTTTAGGACATACCCTACTGATCTAAGATCGCTGGGCAAATTCACACTTTATCATTATCAAAATCAGCCTAGTATCATTGTTAACTCTTATAAACCGTTATGAACCAAGAATCGTGCACATTTTAAACGTTGAACATTCCACCCAAAGTTCACGTTTCACAGTAACTCTTATTAATGGTAATTATTATTGGTGCAGTGACAGGTACAAGTCATTATTTCGGACGACCAGAGAGGACAGGATCGCGCACCTGCCTTCACACTGACCTACTGAGACAAGATCTTGGTAGTCGAAGAGCTGAGTAAGCTTGAGTTTCCCATGCAAGGAAGTCTAGTGTTTTTTTAAATTATTTATTTTAGAATCAACAAAAAGTGCACAGCAAAGTATAATATTAAAGTTGTATTAATAAGAAACTAGGAAGCTGGTGCATCAGGAACGTTGATCTTCAATATCGTCATCTCATTGCTTGCAGCCCTAATATATCGATAAATGTCTTTCCTATGGAAATAATCTTCATCCCTCTGTAATCTTCCCTGTTTGACGGCAATATTGTTCAGGTCTTCCACAGAAATACCAGAAATTGGTATATAGGTACCAATTTCAGAAATTGGTATATAGGTACCAATTTATGGGCAGGTTTAAATAAATTTCAGCGTTTCCCACTTTAACCCTTTTCAGTAACTATCCAGTGTGCACTAAATATTTAAACATGTGTTACAACAAAGTGGTTAGCTTAGTGATAGGTGTAGGTACTACTACGCATTATACTCTATCAACTCTATGTAAAGCGGATCGTAACGCGCGCAAAGCTGTTGTCTATAATATAAACAAAAAATGTATGTCACCCAAAAAACACTCGAGAGCCATTTGAGACGACAATCAGTCGGCTTGATGATCCAGATCAACGCATAACCGTGATAGTATTATGCAACTTCAGAAAGGAAGAATTCAGCACCAAATTAGTAACGTAGGTTCTTTTAAGAAAAAAGAATCAAACGTAAACCGTATATAATATTCGTAAACTCTGTGAAAAGAATGTAATGTATGTAATCAGATGGTACTCGAACAATAATGAAACTTCTTTTTGACAATATCTGTGTACACTATGGAAGCAATAAGTAAATATCTGAATCTGAATCTAAATCGAATGGTCATTGTTGTAACCCGTACCAAACAGTCTCAGCTGAGATGACCACCAGCTCTCCGCACATGTAGCGAATTCTTAAGAATGGTGTGAAAAAGGTACTCGACGTACTTGTAGACAGCTTTGCGGCAAGACCCTTTTATTAGCCGGTTATCAAGAGTTTTATATTCGTATGTTTGCTGTCTCTTCTCCTGAGAAGATAATGGCCTCGCACATCCAGCATTTTTCAGTGTTAAGTATTTTTGAAGGCATCGGATATTTTAATAGTATGCCTATAGTTGATACTAGGAGTTATGGGTCATTTTTGTACCACTAGGTTGCATGCATGCTTTCAACTAGGTATTAAATGTGTACGAAAACGTGAACAAACTTTTTGTTTTGTAGTGTTATTTTCAAGATGCATTTGTAGTTTGGATTTTCCTCCCATTCAACTTTGGTAAACATAATGAGAAGAGGATGTTAATACGGACCTGTCCGTATTTAGATTTCTTACTAAATAATTATTAGAATTCCATTCCATTAAACGTCCAGGTGATCAAATTTTGAATCTTACAATTATCCCTTTAATGATAATTATTATTTTGTAGAGTTGAGTTTTTTGTTTTTTTAAAACATGCACGAGTTGTCTTTCAAAAGCTGGTCTAATCTTCGTGCGAAAACTCATTCGAAAGATTAAAACAATTCAACCCCAGATTTAAAAAGCTTTAATCAAAAAGCCTACCCATTTGGGTTTTTTGATTAATGCTTAAAATACATTGACTTCACATTCGTTCATAATATTTCGTTCGTTCAAAGCGCAAATACCTACCCTTCCTGTTCAAAATACTTATAATCGCAAATAACTACCCTTCCTGTTCAAAATACTTATAATCGCAAATACCTACCCTTCCTGTTCAAAATACTTATAATTATACCTTCTTTTAAAGATTAACATGCAGTAAAAGAGATACTTATTGAGGAATCCTTAACAATTCCTGTCTATCTTATGAGTAAATTCTATAATTTCTGAAACATTTATTTTAAATTAACTTGAAACATAATATCAGATTGCTTGTGAAACCTTGGTTCGTTTCGTCAAGATGTAAAAGAAATCTCTCTCAAACGCGCAACACTATTTTGTTTGAAAATATCTTCTAAAAGAATGTGTTCCAATGAATCTTTTCCCGAGAGGTATACGGTTTCTGC
The DNA here is from genome assembly GCA_905404285.2 of Erannis defoliaria. Lineage (NCBI taxonomy): Eukaryota > Metazoa > Arthropoda > Insecta > Lepidoptera > Geometridae > Erannis > Erannis defoliaria. Next base: position 559,471 of record FR990075.1, read on the forward strand.
TTTGTGTTTCTATTTTGTGAGAAAATGGGGCGGACTCAGTTTTCATACATAAGACAAGCATGAAGCGTAAAACGGCGCTCAATTTTATTATTTGTAACAAAGTCGATAGTCTTTTGTGATAATATAGTACAAGACATAGTGTTGTACAACACTATGAAGTTTTTAGTGTGTACAACACTATGTCTTGTACTATATTATCACAAAAGACTATCGACTTTGTTATAGAACATTTTTACTTTGTAGCAAGACTCCTTTGCAGAAGGCATTATCAGATATTCAGCCGCGAAGCAGTAGTGTGTAAACTTTATGATATGTACCAGTTCAGTATCAGATAAAACAGTAGTTTGTAAACATCTGCATTCTGGTGTGAAGAGTACTGAAGCCAGGGTAATTTTCTCAATGCAATGAGTGCCAGTGCATTAATGTCCTGGGCTATGTTTTGATTCTTAAATTCAAGGTACCACTAAATTGGTAATGCACAGGCTGTGTTGCCATCACTGAGATATTAGATTTTAAATCTTTTTATACCCAGTAATTTCTCTGGTAACATTGCCCTTCAAACCGAAACACAGTAACGCTTGCACACTGCTGCTTGGTGGTGGAATAACTGGAAACACAGGCTTACATTTAAACAACCTTCCAAAAATCCACGGAAACTTTAACCATAGAGCTTGAAATTAACGAAAAGTTTCGTACTTACTTAGTTATACCAGAGAATAAATAGTATTACATTAGTAGTAGGTATAGAAGTAGTAGTTAAACTAAAAAATGCTTGCAAAATGTTACATGAAATAATAATAATTTTATAATTAAGTACTAGAATGAGTTGTTAAAGTCAGATATAATTACAGGAAAAGTATTAATTGAAATGCATAACGTAGCTGGCGATTTGCCAACCTATATAGAAGTCGTAGAAAAAGTTGGTATTACATAACCTCTGCAGCAACTGGTATCGGATCCGGGTAAAGTTCGATCAGTCTCATAACACGGATTTGCTTCTTAGCAATAAGTTTACCGCAAACTCGCCACTTTATTAAATTAGTCGCTGGTAAGAATGTAATTTTTACAACAATCACGAGATGAATAAATACTGTGAACTATTAAAAATAACATTGATTCTTAAATTCGAATAAATTATAATACAACTTTTTGATAATTATTTTTTTAGTTTGAATTATTATAATTATTATTAGAAACCATAAAAATAATTGTCTAGTTTTTTTAGAAACTGTCGCTATCAAAAACTCGTGAGCATACTTACGCAGATAATTATTTGAACGTGACATTTTTCAAAAACCCTTTGGGAGATATATTTCTATGTATAAAAATAAATTTGGTATCATCTACGCCAACATTCTTATTAAATTTCAATCGCAACGTGAATTTAGATAAATAAATGAGCCTTTTTACCGAATCTGGCTGTCTAATAAGAGCCGGTGGCTAAAAAATTGTTGCCCGACTTACTAAGTTGCCCGACTAGTCTCCGAGTGCGCGGTGACACTAATATTATCGTGTAGTGTCGAGTGATTTCCCGATTAGTGACGCTTGACACAGAGACGCTCAGCGAATGACAATAAAATACAGATCCTGGAGTTGAAACACTAGATGTCTATGGCAACAATTTACTTTTTACAGTTAGGTTGTTTTGTTGTATGATTCGATTCACGCGTGAAATTGCGTTAGTGTGCTTTTAAAACAATGAGAAATAATACCGTATTTGTGCTATTTACATAATGTTATCTGGATAGTTTATTACGTATGTATTAGTTAGTTTATTGAAGAGAATATTTTATTATCTGTATATATAAAATTCAAAGTCCTGACTGAGCTATCAACGCACAGCCTAAACCGCTAGCCCTAGTGACATGAAATTTGGATGGTGTGTTTTTTGTGAAGTGTAGGTATCCACTAAGAAAGGATTTTTGGAAATTTCACCCCTAAGAAGGTAAAATAGGGGATGATAGTTTAAATGAAAGTCCGGCAATTTCGAAGTTAAGATCTTCAAATTTTGTGCTTAGAATGACGGTTTAAAATTTGTTTATAAGCGACTCAGCGTTTTTGAAAATTCCACTCCCGAAAGGGTGAAAAAAGGGATGCAGTTGTGTATGGAAAGTCCTTCATTTTCAAAGTAAAAATCACAATATTTATTATTTAACCTTAAGGTTGGAAACTAACGCAACTTTTATCGTTGTTTTTTTTTTAATTTCAAGTTTTTAGAACCCTCTTAAGAAACGGGAGATAAAATTTTGAGTTTAAGTTGTTCATTTCTAAATTTTGTATTCAATAATGAGCACGTGTATCGGGGGTAAAAAACGTGAATTTTGGGAGCGGGTCGAATTTCTTCCGTACGCGGACGAAGTCGCGGGCGACCTCTAATCAATTATAAGAAAAGACGCTGTTTATACAAATACTAAAGCTGTCTAAACAAACCACCCTACTATAATAATCACACTGAAATATTGTTTTGACTGCCTTATAGCTCAGTTGGTAGCGTGTCTGCCTTCAGAGCTGTAGGGCGTGGGTTCAATCCCCACCCAGGGCAAACATTTATGTGACGAACATAGATGTTTGTTCTGTGTCTGGTTGTAGTATGTATTATAAGTAAGTATTTACAAAAAAAAAGTATATAAGTATTCTATCAGCTATCTAGTTTCCATATTACAAGCTTTGCTTAGTTTGGGGCTAGATGGCGCTGTGAAAAATGTCCACCGATATTTATTTATTTATTTATTATTTATTGTATCATTTCACTAATAAGTATAATAAATGCGAAAAAAATGTCAGTATGTTTGTATGTGTGTGATTGGGCTGTGTTACCACGGATGAACGGATTTGGATAAACTCGGAATGGTGATAGCTTATTTCTCAGAATAACATATAGACTACTTTTTATCATCATCATCTTCGATTTTCATCATCACGCAGGTGAAGCAGCCAGGTGCAGCTAATCTGATAATTTTAACCGGTTTTCTATTAGGTACCGTTTAAAAATACAAAGTCAAATCGGCGTAAGCTTTTAGTAAAAGAGTCCCGTAGGAACTCCTTTGAATAGGAAATCCTGAAAATCCTTCGTCGTGTCTGCCGTTTTTTCTATAAAAAATGCCTTCATGAAATATTATAATAGAGATGGTTTGCTCTAGCTTCTTGCGAGTTTTCCATTAACCAAGTCACGATTTCGTGAGCCGAGATAAAAGTGTAGGAACCACTTGTTGTTACAATGTATTCAACAGAACAGAGACTAAGGTAGCTTCACATTGTAGCAAACAAGCTATAAACCCGGGTGCCTTACATAAAGCATACAACCCGGGCAACTTACATAAATATTTGAATGGATCCTATTTAAATAAAATGTAATGTCGCTCAGATCGGTCAGAAGAAAAGCTATGAACTTCCTTGCCATCATCTGTCTTTCTGACTAGTAATAGCGTAGAGAGATTGTTGCTATTCTCTCTCTACGAGTAATAGTATATTTATATAAGTCTTGTAGCTCAGTTGGTAACATGTCTGCCTTCAGAGCTGTAGGGCGTGGCTTCTATCCCTACCCAAGGCAAATATTTATGTGTTTATGTAACAATACTATCCCATGCGATGTGGAAAGGGTTAAAGTACAATCAAAATGGAACTTTAACATTTCAGAGACAAGGACCACTCATATTAGAACTTACACATATCACCTTGTGAATCGAAGCCTGTTTCTGAAGCAGAATATACACAAACGTATAGATACCTATTTACATTTTATTAAATATGAAAAAAAATAGAACTCTTTTTGAGCCATTGAGTTAAAATAAATTTATTTACGTTATTATAGAAAAGCATGTAAACGAGACAAGCGTACAGTTTAACTAAAAGATTGCGTACTGGTGTGTGCACTTACATAAAAAATCGCTTAAGGTACTTTTACCGCAAGTTTATCTGATTAATCACAAAATGTTATCTTGTTACGCCCCACGCCTTTCAAAAGGAGATCGAAAATAAACGGCCACTTAGAAAGTCAATCCAAACACAAATTTCTTTCGTTTTATGTGATAATATTTAAAAAAAAATGTAAGAAACAACCAAATATTTCCTAGAAATCAAGTTTATTAAAGAGGTTATATTCCGCAGTTTTAGCACCCTTACTATTTATTACATTAAATATTTTGACAAGTAAAGTTAGAACTTAATAATGTGGAACCAATTTATCAGTTTCCTTACTAATATTATTAATAAGAAAGTGAGTTTGTTTGTTTATCGTTATTTCGCAAGGATTACAGAATACCTGAGACATAAGAGAGAGATACATAAGGCCAATTTTTATACCAGATTAACATAATTATTATTATAGGGCCTGTGAGTTACGCGGGAAAAGCCGCGGGCAAAAGCTAGTCTACAAATAAAATAAATGAACTAAACGCAGGACTATAAAACGATGTAAGCAATTTAAATAATGATCAATATATATATTCCTCATGTACGATTTTACGACTTCCATAAGCTCGAAGGCTCGTAGATTTATTTTGCTTTAAAAAACTACAAAAAAAGGGTTTTGCCGGGAACGCAAAAAAATCATGTCGCTGCATTGTATTATTTCCCAAAACTTGTGTTTTTTCGAGTGTTAAAATGCTAAAAAATGGAGGCGTTTTATTCATTAAGTGGATTAAGTGCTAGTTTTTAAGCAAGAGTGTGGGCAAGTCTCTTCTACTATTGCTGCGCCCGACAGGGTCCATATGAAACTTCTTTTTGACAATATCTATGTACACTATGGAAGCAATAAATATCTGAATCTGAATCTGAATCTCAAGTCTTATACTCTATCGTCATTTATAGAGATAAACGGAAATCAATCAAATAAGCGGAAAGAAGTCGACTCGAGATAGGTAACATCCCAAAATGGTCCGGTAAGCTAGAGTAATGCACTGAGCAAGTGAGATGTGGTCATGACGTTCTACCGTTAGTTAAAAGTCAGTGACCAGTCGGCACGTGCTTCCACACATCAAGTACGGCGTCCGCAGGCAGGCAACGATTGACAGTTCACATCGGGACAGTTACTGGCACAAGTAACAAAGCAAATGTGGCTCCAACGCGTAACATACAATGTGATCGTAAATAAATCACATTTTGATTAGGTCGCCTGGACCCCCCGCTGTCCTATTTTTATTATTAGTACAATCACGGAGTAAAGCCGAATACTTATATTAGTTTTATTATTATCACTTAAAATAATTATGACATTATTATTCAGTTAGGTATTTACATTTACGCACCAAACTTATACACTAACATTAAAACTAAATATTTTTTTACTGTAATAATACCTAAATGAACTGCACGAGCACAGCTAATTTCAAGGTCAAGGAAATGAGCCTTTTTACGGATTTCCTGCTCGGGTCAGCCAATCATAGGCCTGCTTCCTTCGAACTAACATGTACCTAATTTAAAAAGATTTTTGATTACATTTTGTGCCTTAAGTATCTATCTACCAAAAAAAAACTTGGAACATACCTCATGGTTGAAAAATATTGCTTCATTATCTATTTACCCGTGGTTTACCTATTGGGTAGACTCGGGCACAAAAAGGTATTCGTGGAAGACCTCGGTGAATCACACAGGAGAACCACGGGTAAAAACGTTCATAGACAAATACGAAATGCATGCGACCACTACCTTATTTCGATTTCAGGGCTTTGACCTTATAGAAAAAGTTATTCTCGATAATAAATACAATAACTTTCTTTCAGCTTAGTATTACAGTTTCTGTATGTTATGAAAATAAAGTGACTAACAACTTAATTTAATAGAACTGGACCATTGTAAAGACACCTATTGGATACTACCTGTATGGCCGAGCTATGGTAATGCTCATCGGTAGGCTTGTTAGAACTGACGCTAGTATGATACTACTCGTAGTGTGGTGTCGAGCAAGCTAACTGGACTCGTGAGGAACCGCAGCACTCAACTATGGCTCTACTTGCTACACCCTTATTGACAAAAACTAGTCGGAAGGGATAAGTGGATGAGAATTTCTATGAATCCCTACCAGTAGTTATAGGTGGAATGAAAATCCACTCTTCCTCACCTGCCCCCCTAGCACGCACCGAGGACTAATTGGTCTTTCCCCGCGCGGGAACGTGATAAAGCTAGAATATGGAAACGTTTGTCTCGTTTTCAAGGGAAAAAAAAGTGGATATGCATTTATCACGGCTCGCGTGCTAGGCGGGCAGGGGGATACGTTGGAAGGGACTAGTGGAATAGCCCACTACATAGTGTGTAATTTTTAAAACTTTAATTGTTAGAAATGTTGGCGGTGTCAGCCATCTTCTAACTTAATAGAATCTACGTAAGAAATCCCTTCAGAAATCCATGGATATTTCGCGACGTAGCGTGTTTTTTTTGTAAAATTCATGTCAATCTTTTAAAATTTCAATCCGCTTTCTACAGAACATAGAGCGCCTGATAGCATGATAGACACACAGTGTAGGTCTTGTTGAACATCCTTCAAGTCCGAAACTCGAAAAAACATTATCCAGGTTTACGCGTAACCGAATCAGCTGAAAGAAGATCATTGTACTCATCATTGTGAAAAGCTAATACCAAAGAATCGAAAAAAAAAGTTTCATAGATTATAACGAGGATGAAACGAATTTTTCTATGGAACAGCTAATTATTTCGGGCTCTCAGCGTTGGGCTCTGGTCTTCTTTTCGAGTCGATGTTTTGTTTTCGTACCTATAGCACAGAATAAATAATAGTACTTTAGTCAAGTATATCGACCAAAACTCGACCACCTCTATGGCACTATCCGTGGCTTTATGTGGGAGCAGGTTGCAGGGCACGCCGCACCGTTCAGCAGATGTGACATCGTCTGCGGGCACACACCACAGAGGCATTGGGTGTCGGTAAAAATTGTTAACAATGAGGCAAACAAACGCAACGACAATGAGTAATGAGTTTTTTCTGACTTACTGATACCATTATGTGTAACAAAACAATGCACTATGTAAAGAAATCTGATCTGAGATCAAAGTCACTCAACTCGGCACCCCAGCCTACACCCATACTGCCGCGACGAGCGTTGAACTCCTTATCTAAACGAGGTTTTGAGTTTGTAATGATCTTAATGGCTTGCGTAGGTTCTTCTTATTGTCTACCTACATCGTCTAATAGCTATATTGTTGAGCGGATAATCAATTATGGTTGTAGTTTGTCTCTCGTTATCAGGTCTTGGACGATCGGAGATTACAAATTAACGAGTGTTTGACGCCATCACCGAGACATAGGGCGTTCGGGTCCTTACTCAGGATTCCTGCTGTAACGGGAAGCCCAAATAAACTAGGATTTATGAAACTTCGTACTCCAAGAGTTGAATAAAAGATGAGACGAGGCCAAAGACCCTTTTCATTTCCGAGCCCTGAACGAAAGATAAATGTTTTTTTATGGATGGCCTGCATTTAAAAGCCATCCTATTCTGTATTGGTAGGACTCTACTGCAGAGTCCGTCTGGGGAAGTACCACACCTTTACCAGTTATTCAACTGCCAAGCAGTAGTGTGCAAGCATTACTGTGTTCCGGTTTGAAGGGAAACCACACAAATACCACAGAAATTACTGGGTATGAAGAGGTTTAACATCTAATATCTCAGGGTGACGAGTGCAGTGCAGTGCGACGCAGGACTGTGTTCACAAGTCCACAATTCTTGCATTGCTACTACTGTTAGTTGCAGGCGTGACGCTTACCACCAGGCGAACGTCTTGCTCGTCTCGTCACATGAACGTATAAAAAAACTTAAGTCATTCTGTAGAAAAGGCTACGGTACGGAAACCCGGAGATTTATCGTATGCTGGTTCAAGTCCTGCTATCTTTCATACTGTCTATGCGTCAATAGCATTGAAGACACTCAGATTGTTACTATCGGGAAACAACCACTCGGGCAGCGCATTCCACTTTTAGCAGTTCGAACAATGAGAATGGAATCAAAACATTTCTTTCCAGTTTTTGGTATCTTTCACAACCATGAAACGGCGCCACTTTTTTGAGGTCTTAGACGTCTAATATTAAAATGCTGCCCCTTTTAATATTAGAGAAGAAGATTATACGGCAGGTTAGAAGTATTATTAGCTTGTACCTATTTATTTTGCTGATTCATAGATTCAAATTACTAGATGTGTTCCGCGATTTCACCTGCGATGTAAAATTCTAGCTCTAGCTTTTTTATAGAGTTAATTACATTTTCCGAAATGTGAATTATGGTTGAAAAATTTGAACTTTACGTGCAAATGGGGCATATTACTTTTTTATTTATGACAATTTATTTATTACGCTTTTTGATTACCCCGGACCCCGAGAACCGACATTGTTTAGATTGCCGTCACTCCTATGTCAACGTAAATGAGAGTAACAGCTGACAAATAGAATCACTTAAATGTTCCAGAATAGCCCCGCGCTGCCGGAAGAAGATACTTGAATGTTAAGGACTTTCGGTAAAAGTTAGATTAAGACATAATTTGTACCAAATGTAAAAGGAAAAATGAATAATTATTTGGCAAAGATAAACATTTTCTCACAACTTAAAATTTTACATTAGTACATAATAATTATATTTTCTTTCCAACACAGAAATGATAAATATAATAATAAACAAATAAGATTCCTTCATAAATGCTATTTTAGGTAGTACTGCTTATTTAAATTAAAATAGCATGGACCCTTATAATATTTAATTATAAAGGAGATATGGAATATAAAGGAGAATATTCATTAAAAAAACATACTTCCAAAATATTATAGCTCCGTTTAAAGAAAGTTGCACAACGTTGTGTTTTTTGTAACAAAGCTTATTAATTTATTTTATAAAGTTTTTGATTGTTTTTAAATCACGATTAAATTATTGTGATTGATGCTAGTACAAGTTAGAAAAAGGGGTAGGTAGCAATGATTAGGAAGGATTTTTTTGTTTGGAATGTCGAAAATAGCCTACCTTGCAAAATAAAGGGTTAAAACATGCCAAATTAGACTTTTAATATAAGAATTCTACAATGGCTATTGAAAACATTATGCTCAGACGTTTTAATTACGATTAATCATGTTGATATAATTTAGGTGCTAATGTTTTGGTAAAATAATACAATTATGCCTCCCAAATTTTTGCAAAATTAATCGTTTTTACCATCAAAAACAAGATACAACTAACATCGAAATAAATTTTTGTACTAACACACATTACACAATTGGAAATAAAATTATTAATATTATTAATATCAATTATTTTGTGTATTGGGCTAAATTCTTTAAGATAGGTGATGGGGTTATGTGTAAGTAAGTGTCTCTACTAGTAATTTATCAGAACGGTAGGTAGAGTAAGAAATAAAATGTATTCATTTACTAAAATTATAATAACTTATTTTTAGAATGTAAACGAACTGACAAAAATACCTACCTAGTTACCTACGGACCTACCAAAAACTTGTGCAACTTACGCTTGCAAACAAGAATCTTGTGTTTTCCCCAATACAACAGGCAGCTTCTTGTTAATTCACAAGCCAAAACAATACTCGTTCAATTAAATCTGAATCATAATGTAATCGAGATAAGGTACAAGTTTAGAAGGTTTTATTGCTTGGTGGGGGTTTGATGTCACTGTCAAGTGCGGTGCGCGCGCAGTCAGCCGAGAGATCCGGTACGCGAGCGCAGCTCCCGCGCGCCATTTTGATTTTTAAAACCAGCCAGTCCGCGATTGCGCCATTATGTTTTAAAATAAAAGTACCAAAGTTAGTTTTTAAAGTGGTCACAGTTTATTAATCAGCACTTTATTGGATGTATCGTCATCGAACAAGCTACAAGCTACAGGTAAACAAAGATAGCTTTATTAGCAAGTAAGTAAATAAAGTAGGTAATTACTTATCGATAAATTTCGTGTTGTTACAAGGTGTATCGATATTATCGATTAACTTTCTAAATTGATCAGTACTGGTGCCGAATGACGGTGACGTTGCATTAGACTATGTGTACCTACCTTGTGTACACTTTCTCTAACGCTACATACCGATTCCGCGACGCGCTGTTGCTTTCCCAAAGAATTGTGAGAAATGTTTAAGAATTTTGACGCCAACATGGAAAATCTAAATTCAAAACATTACTACAGTGTATTTATTTTTCGAATCATGATTGTGTTCTTGTAATATTATAATGGACTTCGATCTTAAACGAGTGTAGATGTACCTATAGGTAGATGATGACAAGTTATTTAATAATGTGGTAAAACGTGTATTTTCGTGTCGATTCATACTCTTCAGCGTCATGTAAGTCTTCACTCGTTTACGGGACATGACTTCACTATGACTGTCTTCGATTGTCTTTGACTTGTAAATATTGACATGATAACTTACTCGATATTTTTAAACATTTAACATTGTCAAAATGACAATCAAGCAATTTATGTAAGTACGACGCCATAATACTTACAGGAAAAAGAAAGTTTATTTTATATTATGTTGGTAGGTTAACTGTTTACGGTTTTATATCATAATTATCGTAAGTAAAAAGTTAATTCAAAAGTTTGCTTGTAAACTCTACGTTAGGTAACTACTAATCTAAATTAAAACAACTTATAACTAACTGAACTAACTCCAGTTTTAGACACCCGGGTGTCAATCAGGTTTTAACTTATTGAAGCTGATCTAGGTATTTTCAATATTTACCCAATATGCATAAGTTTTATGCATTAATCATATCAATAAAAAAACATATAATTTCTTTATCTTAATTATTTCATAAGCAAACTACACACACACTAGGGTTTTAATTAACTTGTTATTATTTTACATTTTTACATATAAAGCATGTACTAACACATTTGACTACAATTTTATTTTATTTGGTTTAAAGTAATATAGAGTTAGGTAAGCGTTTAGATGTAATAATAATGCTACCTATACAAATAAGTTTGAGAAAGTTTAGCGTGCCCAGACTATTACGTAAATAGCACGACACTGCGAGAACCTGTTAACAGCGAAGTTAAATAATCGCCATAAAAATATAATTATTATTATAATGTAAAGTTTTTTCTGCGTCATCCGCAGATTTGAAAAACCCGTTCGTTGTTCTGTGGAACGAAACTGGAGGCCACGCTCGAATGGTTTGTGGCTGCGATTCTTATAAGATCTCTAGAATAGTCTAAATTAAATTTGAATAGGTACAGCACAGATTGGAAAACAAATTCTAAAGTTAGTTACAGATTGTTTACCCCGAACTATGACGCTGTGACCGACTTGGCTTTGCAACTTAGCGAACACGGGATTGATACTTCGAGCATATAATTGTCATTGGAGGTGGCAACCCAAAGTGTTCCAACTGCCCCTCTTCCAGTGATCACATTATACCATTTGTGTGTGTTGTAAGTTATGTTGTTCTAGTGAGCGTTCATCAGAAATTTGTTGTATTATTGTAAAAGTATGAAAGCTGACGTTATTTCACATTTGACACGTTTTAGTCGGATACTCCGATTATAGTTTCAGTCACATCCGGTGACCTTTTTCAAGGAGTGTCAACAGAGCTCGATGCGCTTGCGGCCGCGTCTTGCTTAGCACTGCGAAGCAAATAGAGTACATATGTCCATATAATTAAAACAAATAAGTACTTGAAAATGTGTTTACGCGTGTTTACCTTGTCACCCGCAAAATGTAGTAGAAAGTTACGTAAGCAGATTGGCATCTCCTCAAAGAAATAAATATTCATAGTTTTTTTGTTATACAGGGTGTTATTTTGAACACCGTTATCCTTCTAGGATATCATTGTACTCATCATTATGAACAACTTTTACTATGGGGCCAACCCTGAAATCACGAAAAAAAACAGCTGTTCCATACAAAAAGGTTCATCGATCTTGGACAAAATGTACGGTACGGTACAGGATGTAATTTGAACGGTGTTCAAAGTAACACCCGGTATTGTTTTTTTTTTGTTGCTCTAGAATTTGCTTAATATTATATTGTAGGGTAATTCAAAACGACTATTTACAAAATGTCTGTTCCGTGGAAACTTTATCCTAGTACCTATAATACAATACCTATCCAATAAACTATACCTACATAGTAAAATGCCCTGGTTTAACGTAAACCTATCTAAAAAGGAAAGTATTAAAAGTCCAAAAATATAAAACCACAATAAGTCAAGGTGAACCCAGTCCTAGATGAATATTAATAAAGATCATTATCATTAGGCGGCGCAAGTGAATGGGGATAAAATTAATTGTTTGCATCTCTGCATTCAAATGTCTAAAACATCGTGGGTTTGTTGAAACGTGACTATACTCGTATTCAACGAACATTTAATTTTTGTTTTTTTTTTTATTTTTTTTTAAGTTTAAGCCTAACTAACTATTACTTATTAACTACAACAAATTACAAAGACTACTTAGCTTACTACACAAAAAATAACTAAAGTATTGTATCCAGACTGATGAAAGTCTAGAGACAATTCAAATGCTCAAACGCACTACCAGTCGGCAGCGTACCCAGTATGCTGGCGGCATTGCCAAGCTGAATGGCAATGCTTACTGCTCTTTTACTTGTCGTGGCAGTGAATGTACTCATTGATGTGACAGCATTACATAATAATAATTTATTTATTTATTCATAATTATAATAATTAACAATATAATTAAATTATGCGTCGGACTCCGAACAAGGAAACCCGTTTCCCGGAGCCCGACGCATAATTGTAGACAAATTAGTTTGATTGAACTCCTATAACCACAGAAAAGCGAAGGCCCTACTTTACTTCTCTCTTCAGTGTATAACCACTTCACTTATTTAACATTGGAATGCGCCATCCGGGTGGGTGTTTCCCGAATTCCCGATAGATACACTCTGGGTATCTTCAAGTCGCGAGTAAATCGGTGTCATAAAGGTCTAGGCATGCGTGGCTCCATCGTAGACCGCATCAAGCGAGGTAGCGGTCAAAGCGTGTCCAGATGACGAAATTTTAAGTGATACCAATTTTGAGTTTGACCAACCGAACACACGCGTGTCCAGCCCCTTGCGTCCAGTTGGTGAATAACCCAAATAAAACATAATCATTTTCAACCGACTTCAAAATTCGACCTTCGAGCTCTCAATTCGACTGTATTTTTTTGTTTGTATGTTACGTAATACCTCCGCCAATTATTCTGAACTGATTTTGATGTTTTTTTATTTTGATAGGTAGGTCATTTGACTTGCCCAGTGTAACCAAAATGTTATAAGGCCAATAAATTACTCTATTCTATTCATATTTCAGATGTGGTCCCATACAAATTTTATCGAAATAAGTTTAGTTAGTTAGGTGGTTGGTGTGGATTAGTTTAGTTTAGTTTTAAAATCAAAATAAATGGAAAAAGTTGTCACCCAGGTAATAGAAACTGAAAACGGTTGTTTAAAAAAAAAAGGGGTTTAGGTATCTAAGGACCGGTTTTTGATCCGTGGTCAAAATCGACATAACCATTTGTTATACTGACTACCTAACCATTAGTTACATTTTAGACCACTGGTCATGCTAACTATGAATCAAAAAACCAAATTATTGGGATTTTATCAATTTGTTACCGTTTTTAACTATTAGTTGGCTTTACTACGGATCAAAAAACCGGCCCTGATATTATCACGCTGAAATATGGTGCACGTATACTTAAATAATGATATTTCCAACATTTCTGTTACCAAAGAAAATAATTACTTAATACCTCTGAAAAGTTTTGAAAAGTTATCGGGGAAAAGATTTTAAGAAAAGCGTAAATGACAAAGTTTTAGGCCTGTAACTTACTGGATTCCAATATTATGATTATTATTGATTATGTACAGAACCTTAATGTGGGCATCATTAATCGAATAGTTTATTCTATAAAAAGCGAAGCAATTTGATCGAATGCGTGACTACCAGCGCATCGTAGCAATTATCCGTCTATCTGACGTCGTTATTTGTGTAAAAACTTCAACGTATTTAATTAGTTTGATAATTGTACCAGTTTCTTAATTGATATTTACGATATATGCTGTTACTAATGGCTAAGGATGACTTGTAAGAATGCTTCGACCGTTTTTGTGTTCTCTTCAAAACACAATAACAAGTTTTTAAACTAGTTTTGTACAAATTACCTGAAGTATAAATAGGTCCATTATACTCTTTTTTGACCTGTAACTAGACCTGGGTGGGTATGTCTTAAAACTGCATCTAAAACCGCCGGAGGACAGGCAGCAGCGTCCTCTTGGTTAACGGTGGTGAGCATTATGCGATCCCCGAGCCGCCTGCCAAGCGTGGGGATTATGCATATGCATCCCCTCCCTATAAAGGGAGAAGCCTTCGTCCAGCAGTGAACGTGCTCTGGCTGATGGTGAGTCTCTTTAAGACTTTATGAATGACCAATCTTTACACATGAATAGAATAATTACTTTTTAACTGAAAATTAGACTTTTTCAAAAAAGGAAGTTCTCAAATTAATTCGACTGTATGCTTTTTTGTATGTATGTTACGCGATTCCTCCGCCAATTATGAACTAATTTTGATGGTTTTTTTTGTCTTTGGTAGGTGATACTTCAGAGGTGATCCCATATAAATGTTATTGAAATCGGTTTAGTAGTTTGGTTTTAAATCAAAATTACAGAAATAATTCATAATAACTGGAAAATATGAAGGTGTCATCCAGGTAGTCAAAATTGGAGTAGGTTGTTTAAAAAAATATGGGTTTTCATGTTTTTTTTTTTTTAAATAATGCACTAGAGGTCACCCCTTGACTCCGTCCGCGTACATGGCAGAAATAATTATGCCCCGCCCCGGTGGGATAATTCAATTACTTTTTTCGTTTCTTACGGACTATCATAAAAAAGTTTCAACTTGAGCCCATCCACCCCGGTGGATTACGCGTTACGGGGGCAAATAACAAAAGTTGTTTCGTCGACCCCGGCAACCCCGGTCACATCTGAAGTATCATCTACCAAACACAAAAATAATCATCAAAATCAATTCATAATTGGCTGAGTAATCGCGTAACATACATGCAAAAATAAAAAGTATTACGGTATAATGAGACTCCGGGGTCCCATTCAAATTTCCCAAATTTTCAAATTTGATCAAGTTAAATTGTTCACCCCCTTAC
The DNA here is from genome assembly GCA_905404285.2 of Erannis defoliaria. Classification (NCBI taxonomy): domain Eukaryota; kingdom Metazoa; phylum Arthropoda; class Insecta; order Lepidoptera; family Geometridae; genus Erannis; species Erannis defoliaria. Next base: position 574,575 of record FR990075.1, read on the forward strand.
GGGTTGAATTTCGAAAAATCGTTTTTTTTATACGCAGAGGCAAATCAAGACCAAATATACCCTCATTTTACGCGTCTACGACTAGCAGCTTAGGCTGTGCGGTGTCTGTCAGTCAGTCAGGACTATGAATCTTATAGTATTTATACAACTAGTAACAGCGTTTTTTCCACGCGTTCCACTTGAACCCCCCGCCATTTCAATCTCACAGGGGAACAAAAAACACTCGCTATTCCACTACGATCCCCAGGGAATCGAAAAACACTAACTATGGAATAGTCAAGGGGATTCTTAAATTTAATACTCTTTATTTCTTTTAAATCCTCTATTACAATCCTATTTACTTATCAAGGCTTTACATGAGATATTGCAGTAATCACCTATCACAATCTTATGCAATAATCAACTGAAATTGACAATTGTACTGACATTAGATCAATCCATATAACATGGTATTTCCGATCTTGGTGGAATAGGGATTGTTTTTCGATCCGCTGGGGGATCAAAATGGGGGATTCAAGTGGAACGCGCGGGTGCGAACATAAAGTGAACTCAGCTCAGCAAAGTCATCAAAGACTATTGACCCCTCAATAGTTACATCATACACAGCCATGAGTTACTGAAATATTTCAGAATGAAGTAAAAAATCTCTGGAAAGTAATATGGACGATAATGGATAGTGTTGACCATCAATCACGGCGAACGGCAGGCGAGCAGCGGTGAAAGCTTGGACGGCGCACGGTCTACCGCACTGTGGTCAAGTAGATCACGAGATAGCTCTACTACTCGGCGTTAGGGCCGAGCCACACGCTATGTACACACGCTTTGCAGCATCTTGAAAACAGGCTCTTTAAAAAAATATGTATTTTTTTGGTAACAATTGAAGTTGGTCTTGCGAAAGTTCATGTTAACCAGATCTGTAATAAATATCTTGAGTATTTTCACTTCCTACTGTATAAAGTAATTGATTATACTTTCAGTAAACAATTCGAACAGTCAGTAAGTTACGAGTGTTTCGAAGTGAGAATTATTTTTCTCATGATTAGTAGAGCTCATGCTATTTTCTAAATGGTATAATTATCTACACATGCACTAAATTGCAACGTTATTGTTTTTGTACTCCATGCCGGCTGCAAATTCTTGCTGAGACACACCGAGCCTCTATAATCTGACCAATTATGAAAGATGCGTGTTATTGTGCGTTTAATTACGCTCACGCCTCCGTATATTAGTCGGGATATAGGGTTTTGGGCAAAGATTTATATATCTAGATACGCCTGAGTTATGAAATCGTAAGACTGATTTCTCTTTGATAAAAAGTAGAGCGCCATCTCTTGGATTTCGCCGTCACTACGTGCAGCGCCAGTAAGGTGTGGTAGAAGAAGCGCAAACTGTACGAAACTAGAAACGACTTACCTATTACCTAAAAATCAAAGTTTTTGTGTAAATGCAAGTTTATTTTTACTTTAAATGTTGACTTACCGGGCATAAGAAACGCCACCTTTTTATTACTGCACTATGAAATATAATTCGTACAACCCTTCACCACACAGCTTGGCATTTTGCACTCAAGTAATCACGTCGGACGTGCGTCGCAGACTGTGCCGGCATCGGTGTCAATGCGTTTCGTTGACACCGACGAATAGGCGGCATTTCAAAATGGCGTCCAACCCGTCCCTACTATGTATGTCTATGAATATCATCAAACGCATGTTCATTATTTTAAGCAGAGATGCACTGCTATCGTAACACTTAAACAACATAACAACATACATTATAAAATGAACTGAACAAAACTAAGTATAATGTTGTTAAACAAAATATTTTAAACACAAAATGGATGATGATAAAGGAAATGGACAACTGTAGGTACTCAGGTGTTCGAAAATACATTATTGCACCAAAGGACATCTCACTGGGCAGCTCAAAGTTAGTAACATTAGAAGCAAGTAAATTAAACCCAAACAACTCGAAAGATCACCGAATTCCAGATAGAACCTCAACAAATATACCTGTGGAGCCTTAGGCCGCCAGCAATAGCTGGTATAATAATACTAACCTTATTCAAAAACATTATACATTTTGCTAACAACAACCGCAAGGTAGCAAATTACGACCACTACGAGTCGTTGACACGAAAATGGAGACGTAAATTACAGTACAGAGTTGTAAACTACATTTGCAAGTGTCACAAACTATGTAACAACTCGGTAACAACTACCCACGTTGACGAGTTGAGATGTTACGCAAACAAATGACATTACCAATTGCCTTTAGTCAACAGATCATCAAGCTTGACAAATGTCTCGTATTTTTGTCTCTTCAATCTAGGTCGTTGACAAGAGCTGAGGAAGGTTGTATTACATCCTATAATGGCGCCTCGTTTGTTACCGTTTCGTAACATTGACGTAAAAGAGAGACTGACTGGATCGTGAGTCAATAATTCACAAATTACCTCAGCCGAATCACAATCATGAATGAACGTTGAGTTGTTAAGTCGAAGATAGTAAAAATGGTGTGGAATAAAATAAAATTCTAAGTGATGCGGAATACAAACAAACAGGTCTAATTATAAGATTTAGTCGATGAGTGCTACCCCAAGGGGAGAGGCCTCATATAAGTGAGTATAAGTGATGAGGGAATTTTTACCAGAAGCGCCACATTTAAATATCGCTCTTGTCTGCATAGGTAACAATTCGAACTCATCTAGAACCTAAAAATACACAAGTTTGAAGCTTTGGAAACACCTACTAGCATACTGAACCTTTTTATTTGCTGTTTAAGTTTAGATAACTGATTCCTCCCTAGCTGGGCATTCGCCTCGTAGGGCGATTGGGCCATATCATACGCCATTGAATTTATTCTCTGGTTTTTTTTATACTATCAAAGGACAAGACAAACAAGACGTTCGCCTGGTGGTATGCGTCACACCTGCCACTAACAGTAGCAGTGCCAGAATTGTGAACTTACGAACACAATCCTGCGCCGCACTGCACTGCACTCGACACCCTGAGATATTAGATGTTAAATCTCTTCATACCCAGTAATTTCTCTGGTAACATTGCCCTTCAAACCGGAACACAGTAATGCTTGCACACTACTGCTTGGCGCTTGAATAACTGGCAAAGGTGTGTGGTACTTCCACAGGCGGACTCTGCAGTAGAGGCCACTATAATGCTCAATTCTTCTCGACGTTTTCCTTCACAGATAAGCGAGTAGCATAAAAATCCATAAATAAATTCAAAATAATTCGTTTGTACCGCCCGGCAAAAATAACACGGTATAGGTTCAGAAGTGTCCTTTTAGGCAAACGTTAGAAACTCCGAATAATATTTGCGCTCTTTCGTGGTAAACCAATTTGTTTTCGATATGAGCAAAGGTGATGTTATCTACATAGAATTAACAAATTAGCAGAGCGTGCGAAAAATTCTGTAAATCTGTTTTTTCAGTGTTGTTAAAAAAGGTCTGGAAAAATTTCTATTTTCAGGGCCTTTGTTCTAAATACGTTAAACCGCCCGGAGTATGAAAACGCTAAAACGTGATCAAAGGATTATAATATGGTTCCACTTTTGATAGGCTTCAAGTATAAAACACAAGTACATAAGTACTGAAAAATTATTCAACCGAATTTAATTTCATTTGAGACATATTTTTCCTGTTATTATGATTTAAAAACCGAACTACTGAACTGATTTTGATGAAATTTCTATGAGACTAATCTGAAAGTATATCATTTCAAATTCGAATAAAAAAAGAATTTTCCAAACCGTTTTAAAATAATAGAGTTGTAAAAATAAATATTAATTTAAATTAAAATAATAACACATTAAAAAAAATTGAGAACCTCATCCTTTTTGAAGTCGGTTAAGTGATTCGGTACAACTGTTGGGCTGAGCTTACCTGAAGGGAGTCATTGTACTCCTCATTTTTCAAAACAAGAAAAAATAAAATAAAAAATATATAAAAAGGCATAACATTCACCCTCGATATAATTTATGAAAAAGCTGATTTTTATTAAAGATTTTGGGGTTGATTCTGTAGTACAGTCACAGAAATGAGTACAATGATCTCGAATCAGCTGTTCCATATACATTTTTTAAATCCTATGGAAATTGCCTTGGTAAAAATGTAGCTCGCCCTTGACGATGTGTAGGAAACATCTAATTTATTTTCAATGTTGGTCTTATTAAAAGTTGTTCATAAAGATGTGTAAAATGATCTCCTTTCAGCACACTATTGCTCAGTTACACTGTAGTTTCAATGTACTAAACATAATTATTGTATTTATATGTCCCAGTCTACTCCATGATTCGTTCGTTTCTAGTGTAAACCATTATTCAGAACCAAGCTGAACACGTTGATTTGAAAAGCAGGAGGCAATTAACACACTCGCTGTGCTAACCGAGACGTCACCAGCTTGAATCATGTTTGTTAAGGAACAAATGTAATATTCTACAATAAAGGAAATGAATTGGCAAAAAATTCCAGTAAAATAGATTGAGTGGTGGTTAATATTTAGATTCATCTTCTTTATTGACCACTATAAACATGAAACTTTTAAACTTTCGCGATTTGAACACATAATTATTAATTAATTAATTATTTATTTAATTATTTTATTTGTGGGCGATTAAGTCCCGTTGATAATCACTATAAACATGTTCGTTATATGAGGTGAGTCAGTTTAATATAGGAGTGAACAATTATAACTAAATCAGGACTACAGACTAAATCACAAAATATCATAAATTAATAACTAAAATAAATAAATATCACCAGCCAGTTATTGAACCGCCAAGCAGTAGTGGGCAAGCATTACTGTGTTCCGGTTTGAAGGGCAATGTTACCAAATAAATTACTGGGTATGAAGAGATTTAACTTCTAATATCTCTGAGTGACAAGCGCAGTGCAGGCGCAGGATTGTGTTCGCAAGTTCACGATTCTAGCACTGCTACTGTTAGTGGCAGGCATGACGCGTACACCAGGCGAAAGTCTTGCCCCTCTCGTCACATGATTTAGTAAAAAAAGCTTTTTATTATAGCAAAATTACAGAAGTAAAAAAAGGTAAGTATGTCAAAAAAGAAAAGATTGATCATTTTACTTTCTTATAAATTTTACTCAATTTATAAAATATTTATAAGTAGGTGTGCTAGTTAGTAATATTTTTTATCGCTTAGAAGCACAGATTTAATAAGTAAAAAATCTAACTCCTCCAAGCTTATAAGTTAGCTTTTCGCATGAAAAAAACATGACATACCCGGACCCGTTTTAATGGCTCTTTCAAGTTACGTATTCGGATTTTCATACCAATGCTTTTACGGTGTTGGAAAACATCGTGAGGAAACTACATAACCATGTCCAGAGAAGAAATTCAATATCGTTTGTGGATCCACTAACCCGCAAATTGGCCAGTGCCAAAACCCACCACAAAACCACCTATGTTGGACCATGGTATATGGCCCAATCGCCCTTCAATAGTATAGGAAGCGAAGGCCGAAGATCGGACGTTAGCAGTGGACTATGATAGGTTCACGATACACACACATACACACCCACTCATCAGCCAGAAGACATCCACTGTTGGACGAAGCCCTCTTAAGCTCCCTTAATAGGGAGGGGATGCCATAACCCTGCTGACGATAATGACGGCTCAATCTCAGTAGATCCAGTGACCAGACCCACGATGGGTCTAGTGAGATTTTAATTTCTTATTGGATCTGTTTTCAAAGATGTCATACAAAATAGATGAAGCTAGAGTATTTCTGCTTTGGGTGTATAAAATACTGCAGTTATCCAATGTTCGTGTATTTATGCGTACCTACGTGTCTCCGACACAGGAAATCCTAAGTTCTATAGCTACAAGAATTTGTAGCGCTCGTGGCGTAGCTTGGGTGGTTCTAAAAGATCACCGATGTCAAGCACCTGACCATCCGGTCAGTCTGGGTGACCGTGAGTAGCATTTACACCTGAGCGCTACCGTGGTTGTTTGTCCCGGTTTGATTGTTCTTTAATTCTCTAAAAATAACAATTAATTCGGAGGCCTGCGGGCGGTACAGGGTTAATTCCATCGTCTGCCTTGTTACAGAATGACGCAAGTTTTTTAAAGACTCACAAAAAAGGTGACTCGCAACTTAATCAATAATCGAAAACTATACCTATTTAAACATGACGTGCACAAATATCGATGTTATCTATAATAGTACATTATGATACAAGTGTGCTATGTTGGTCTATACTCTAGAGGCGGTATTATGCGCGCGAGCCGCAGGCGAGCGCGATAAGGAAGTCGAGAGTATAATGACTAACATTGCACAAGAGTTTCATACGACTGTTTTCATCACACTTGCGAGGAAAAAACAAACACTAGTGCCGGAAAGTAAAGTAAAAAGCACGCGTGCGTAATAGCTTGGATTATGAGCCTAAAACCGATGAAATAAGATCCACTATACGACCAAGTGTGATGAAAACAATTTTACGTGCCTGGGGTCTTAAGCGAAAGGAATCACATCCTCCCCGCAGTGGCATGTAATAGTTATTTATGATACTATTGGCGGTAAGTTTGTAAAAACCAATACAGCACGAGTGACATACAACGTTTTACAACACATTTGCGAGAAAACAGATAACAGTAGTACTTACAACAGATATAATAAGACAAACTTTATTATTTTGTTTATAAATATCGGTCGGAAAGTTGCAACTAAATACTTGACACAGGCAAATGCACAAAGTGCGATGCAAGAAACACCTATGATATTCCTAGGTGGAAAGAAGAAAAAATAAATTGTTCCAAATTTCGTCTTCGTTAAAATATTTCTAATATGAGTGTCTTTTCGTGTTGTTTCCATAACTCCGAAGAAGCTAGTAATAAAGTTGCCACGGCTTTACTAGAGCATGACTGGACTTGACTGTGACTTACTAAGTGTGAATTTCACTGTGACTTAGACTCATTCGACTTGAAAATTATCAAAAACTTGATACGAATAAATAATTGACACTGGCAAATGCACAAAGTGCGACGCCATAATCCTCCTAGGAGGAAAAATGAAATGGCGCGAATTAACAAATGGCGCGTGGTGAAAATTAGAACTACATATTTCGTCTCATTTTCTACTTATAATATTTTTTTTCTATACGCGTATTGAGCTAAAGCGCTTCCAAGGAGGTTCGATCATTTAGCTTATTTATTCTCGTAATGAGAAACTTCTAAGTGGAATTCTTATATATTTTTAAGGAAATTAAAAAAAATACCGTAAACTTTACGCACGGCGCTATATAACTGAGTGTGCGGTAAAAGCTTTTCCGCACGCTCCGTTGTATGGCGCGTAATGTTTAACTTTCGAACGATGTATACAGGCTTCGTAAATGCACTTTTTGAGCAAATGTGTTGTAATGTAATGTATTTGACCCCGAGGTACACACTGTGCTTTTCATTAAAAATACAAGGAAACTAAAAATAAACTGACACTGGGAAATGCACGAGAAGTGCGGGACCATAATCCTCTGAAGAGAAAAAAAAAGTTGAGATCGAAGAACTTGGTTTAATAGAAATTTATGTGAAAATAGAACTAGTTTTTTTTAAAATAATTTGAGTGTCTGTCATTTGTCAACTGTCACTGTCAGTTGAAAGTGATTCTCCCTAGGGCTGAAATGTATTACTTTCAACCCGCTCCTCAGGCAACTTCAGACCTACTTTCCGAGTATGAGTAATGAAATGTAATTTATTACACACCACGGGAGCAAGTGAAGACGCCCAAGGCCGTAGGCAGGGGGGGGAGTTAGGGGGTTCAACCCCCCCCCCCCCCCCCCCCCCCCCCGAAATGCCTTCGCCAACCCACCGATTTATACATACCTACTTACGTATAGATCGTAGTCTTCTTAAAGTTGTTACTTATTGTCTCTGGTCCAGAGCTCTCCCCCCCCCGAAATTAATTCCTGGCTATGGCCTTGAAGACGCCTCAGATTTCATGTTTGTCATCCTGGGGTTCGCCTCGGGCGACAATACACATGAGATCTGTAACATTCTTTACTTTTGCTCCCTAGGTGAGTAAAGTATTATTAAAAAGAAAATCAAGAAAAAAAAAAGAAAAAAGTTTAACAGAGAGCGCACTAAAGGCAAATGACTTCAGAGTACAAGATTCCTAACTACTTCTGTACTAGCACATGTTTTGCTAGAAAGCATTTCCTTCCATAAACTTTTAGCGCTTATATTTTAGAAACGTCAAGCCAGCGACCAGCCGATTTCCGATTTCGATGTATTACACTTACCTAATTATGAAATACCCTATTCACCCTTAGGGGCTATGTCCATCAGTAGATTATTAAAAAATATGATAATTTATAATGCTTTATAGTTAAGCTTATTGAAAATCTTTTACTAATTCCAAATTCTGTCTCGTTACAGATCTTATCCGGTGACAACAGTGAGAGTGAAGGTCCAAACCCCGTGAAACAAATAAATGTGCCTGTGAAGTGATGTGTGAGGAAGAACTCGAACAAATGAAGCGGCGTCGATGTTGGATGCTACCGTCCTCGGCTGTGCAGTGAACGTCTACAATGTTGCCGATAACTGCTTGGATACTCTTGACAGGATGCGTTGCGATTGGTGAGTTGTTACCCAATAATATTATAGTGAGTTATACATCAAAAAAACATAGTAGTACCACGTATAGCTTTACTCCCATAGATAACGCGTCTTTACAAACATAGTTGAACCACAGTATAATATCTATAACTACAATCATGTGTGTGTGTGATATTCAGTGCACACCAATTTACTACTATGGAACTACTGTTACTGTTACTTGTATGGAATAGTGTTGAAAAACCACCGAGTGCTGGGCGCGCGCGCAGCCCACAGAAGTCGCGTGACGTCAACGGGCCAAGCGATGTAGTGGTTGTTTTTGGAGCTATTATGAAATTTGGTATTTGGATAGACTTTTAAGAACAAAAACAATAATATAGTTCTATTAAAAACTTTTTTTGCTGAGGTTGATCTAAAGCGGTGAATATGGGGACGAAAATAATGAGTAATTAACCCAGCGTACGGAAGATACGAGTATTTGGGAGCGGGCGGATTTATTTCTAACGTGAATGAAGTCACGGTATAAATTCCGAATCGTAGTTGTATATTTACAATGTGTTTTACCTTCAACAAGTATTTTTACAACAGTGTTCTGAAAATGACAGGCTTCAACTATGTAGCGGAACATCGAGACTGTATTTTACAAATAAAATACAAAAAAATCAGCTCGCACTGAAAATGACATTGTTGTAATAGGCTAGATGACTGGTTTTTATTTATTGTCCTATTCAAATGTGGCCTATAAATATAGCTGATTAATGAAAAGAAAATTAATATCTGATCAAAAATAAGCAACTTATAAGCATTTTAATATCATGCTAGACAGAGAGACGAAACAGCAAATCGTGACGTCACTTCTCTGTACGCCATATAAATTCTATTCTAACAAGTAAGGCGTGACGTCATTTTTTGTTTTGTGAGAAAGGGACAGAGTTGTTTCTACCAAAAACTTTAAACGCTTATATATCAGAACATATTTAACCGATTTAAATATTGTTTTAAATAAACAAACTATATTTACTTAAATTCTTCATCGATGCTATTGGTTTCAACGATTTAAACATCAGTCATCTAGCCTATTGTACGTACGAGTATACCTACGTTTAGAAGCGTTTTCTATGAGAGTCAACTTACCCTGATTATACGGAACGCTTAAAAGAGATATCTTTCATTGTGAACAACCATAGACCCTATCAAATGTCTAAGAGAATTAGTTTTACGACAGCACCAACTCTGAAATCACGGAAAATAATTGCTTTCTCTCGAAAAATATCGTTAGTCTGTGATAATAATATTATAATACCTCCTTTGTGCACTGTACTTAAGTTCAGCATAATCATTTTTAATACATACATATTATGTAGTAACACATAAATGTATTATGTATTATATTAAAACAAAAACAGTGTTAAATATTTTGTTTTAAACCTAGATAGAGACACGGGTCTTTTGTCAAAAGTTATCAATTTTTGTAAACAGAAAAAACTAAGATCTTTTCAAATGGAAAAAGATTTCAATTCGGAAAATAACCCTTAAATCGGAACTCTATTTACACTTTACTAAATTTTAATAATATATCCCATGCAACATTTCTTAGACCCTTCATATAAAGCTCTTGCTTACGTTGTTTTTGTGCTATAACGTTTAATCGTATTTTATTTATTCTAACGCTAGTTTTCTTTACATTGTTTTCTTATTAAGCATACTGTTTGTTTGTAGATAATTCTACAAACACACAGTACGCGGATAATAGAAGGCCAAGTATCTGAGATGAAAATAAGGCTACATAAATTCTCGTACCAAACCGCTCTCATCCCAGAAGCTACGCTGAGTTAGATTAGAAGCTTAACCCATAATAGCGGATAATACCGTAAATTCTCGATACTTGGATATGGCACAGAATTCTGCGAAATTGGTATTCGGTAGTGGCAAATTAGTTTGGCTCAAGTTGTATCTAATCGCCTGTTATAAATGGTGTTAATTTGATCTGGCTAAAAAGGCTGTGATAATGAAGGTCCTATATTCTAAGTTATTTAACGGGATCCTATTATTAAGTTTAAGGCATCTGTTACCTTGCATATCTCTTATCAATCTTGATTTTTTGTTATTTTTGAAGCGTAATAACTTGCTATAGTTAAATTAATATTTATTGCCATACCGGCAGATCATCTAACAAAAATAGATAACGAACAGATAGGGGAAAAGTGTGGGGTGTGAAGAAGTGTGAAAAAGTGACATGTTTTTACATACTTTTGGGCGTTTTCCTATATCATAGAAATGGAAAGAGCTATTCGCACTAAAAAGAGACCAAAACGTATGGTTTAGGAAGAAAAAATATATAAATAATGATTAAGTATTTTGTGTTGGTACGGAACCCACAGTGCACAAGTCCGCCTTTCAAAATAAATGTATGCAGGGTTAGTTATAATCAGTTAGCATCCTTTTAAGGGCATATTCTGTAAATCAAAACAAATAACTTTTACTATGGGGCCGACATTGAAATCGCGAAAAAACTATCAGCTTTTCTATTATGAAAACTGACGTGGTTTTGACACATTTTTGTTTTATTTATACGGGAATACCCACTTTTAATTAAATCGGATACTCCGACTATAGTTTCGATCACATCCGGTGACCTACCAGCTCACCAGCTAGGTATCAGCTTTTCCGTACTTTTGGCCAAGGTCAATGAACTTTTTGTATGGAACAGCTGATAATTTTTCGCGATTTCAATGTTCGCCCCATTTTAAAAGTTTTTTGTTTTGATGTATAGATGTGCCCTTATAAGGATGCTAACTGATTAGAACTAACCCTGTAGATGTTTATATGAGATATTAAGCTTAGTTCAATAAAGCAGACTGTATCATTTTATTAGTCTGATCAAGCAACTAAAATTCATTATTATTACTGAATTCATTAGTTAAATGTTATTTCTAAGTAACTTGAGTCTGTTTTCTAACATTTATTTGTTTTGATACTAAACTAAAAAGCAAGTAATAAGATTATCACACCTACTTACATCAACTTTGCTACCCGAGCGAGATGTCAGTGTGAGACTAAGCTAATCTAAGATAATAAGATAAGAATCTAATTCTAATTGGGTCTAATTCTCTTTATCAGTTCACAATAAAATTACTGAACAGCTGTTATTTGGGAAAAAGTTATTTTGCGACTAAATGAGTTTATTTGACTAGATATACTCGATTGACTCGTCGACAAAATAGATACTCTTGAAGTACTTACCATACAAAATTATCTAATAACTAAGTTCCAGCATCGTATTAGATCCCTTAGAGCATTAGACGTTCTTAGAAGTTACCAGGAGACCATAGCATGGCAAGAGCTTCGATCCAGCCTTCCAATAGATATGTGTGTCACGTATTCCCGTTTCCACACACACATGGAAAAACGAACGTGTTTCTATTATCCCTATACCCGTTTCCCTCTAATGCTTGTGGTACAGTGAGAGGGTTTGACGCGGGAGGCAGGCTTACATTCACATGGGATACTGAATGGAACGTGCGTAATCTTTTCACCATTCGTTTTATTTGTGCGTTTTAACTATTTATTAGAATTTTCCGGTTGTCTTATAAGTTTTCTTGTGCTGGAAATTTTAACCGTTACCTTTGTAATCTCAGAGTAATAATCTTTTATTATTACTCTGCGTGTGTAATATTATTTGACAAGATAACGTGAAAGGTATAAGTTTCGTATAATGTATATCTTTTCAACTACCTACCTACAAATGGGGTTTGTTGATTTGATTGTTAAATGCTACCACGGCTTCCCACTATGCTATGTTATCGCAACAATATTATAATAGTCTAGGAACTTATTCTATTGTGTTACCAATCGAAGTTTTTTGTTTTTGAAGTTATAATGAAATTTGGTATTTGGATATACTTTTAAGAACAAAAACAATAATATAGTTCTATTAAAAACTTTTTTTTGCTGAGGTTGATCTAAAGCGGTGAATATGGGGACGAAAATAATGAGTAATTAACCCAGCGTACGGAAGATACGAGTATTTGGGAGCGGGCGGATTTATTTCTAACGTGAATGAAGTCACGGTATAAATTCCGAATCGTAGTTGTGTTTTACCTTCAACAAGTATTTTTACAACAGTGTTCTGAAAATGACAGGCTTCAACTAGGTATTCACGCTCGACGTGTTTTTGTATTTTTGCATGAAATTCAGTTACATGGAACATTAACATTAAATGCAGTGTGCATTTAAACATCTCGTACATGTAGGTAATATTGATTGAAATTCAATAATACTTACACAATTTTGCACTACGAACAGGGTTGCGCAATAGCTGGGATAAGAAAGATTTTCCAGACATTTTAATAAAAAATTTCGTCTGCTGATGAATACAAAACTTCAGGACAAATAATTAAATATTTGTGATGGCAGTAAACAATCCTAAAAATTTAATAATGGCACGTGTAATTTGACATTGAATAATAGAGCTTTGTAGACAAAAAGATATCTTGGCTTACACATTAAGGTAGATTCTTTTTTATTTTCTCTTGATATAAAATCATGAAACTCTGGACTAACAGACTCCGCAACGTCGTGATGATTCTCTTGAGCCGACATGTTCGTCTGCCGCTCTAGCAACCCTGACAACACAACCTAACTGTCAATTAACGTCAGAACCATAACATCCGTATTTTGTATTTGGATATCATACCTAAAGTAAAAAATCCCTCGAGAAAGCTCGAAGAGTAAAATAGCATGTATTTAGAGAGCCATAAGTCTAGCGGATTCCTACCTTTTTATGCAATGGAGTGGCGAGCCGAGCGAGACGTTCCCCTGGTAGGAAGCATCAAGCCAGGGCGTCTAAAATGGCCGCATTAAGCAATTCCCCAAAAACCAGTTCATGTATTGAATAGGGTAGATGACTGATGCTTATATCGTTGAAACCAATAGCTTTGATGAAGAGTTTAAGTAAATATGGTATGTTCATTGAAAAAATAATTTAAATCGGTTAATAATGTTCTGATATATGAGCGTTTAAAGTTTTTGTTAGAGACAACTCTGTCCCTTTCCCACAAAACAAAAAATTACGTCACGCCTTACTTGTCAGAATATAATTTATATGGCGTACAGAGAAGTGACGTCACGATTTGCTGTTTCGCATCTCTGTCTAGCAAGATAGTAAAATGCTTATAAGTTGCTTATTTTTGACCAGATTTTAATTTTCTTTTCATTAATTAGCTATATTTATGGGCCACATTTTAATAGGACAATAAATAAAAAACAGTCATCTAGCCTATTGTAAAAAGTTGCTCTCGAGTAACTTCTAACGAATCTGCAAGTTGACTTTATGCGATTCATCTTTCATCGACCATTTTACGACTGTCTATAGAAAACTGTCAATCTAATGACTTCCGTAATAGAATCATTTGCAAAATTATAGTATGCTGCTGTGTTGATGTGTTAGCGCTCAAGTGACCAGTTTACGATTTGCGAAACGAATCATCATAGGATCATATGCAGAATTGCTAAACGCGACCATTTTTGCCCCCATGCTTGTTACAACACAACAGTCAGAATTGTGAACTTACGAATAAAATCCTGCGCCGCACTGCACTCGTCACTTTGTAACTTGGTACCTTTGGTGTGCTGAGGAAGGTAAAACAATTAAGATAATGATATAAATTGACAGAAAGCTCTGACCGTATTTCTTTACCTACTTACTTACCTATATAGCTGGTTGAGATTGTTACTATTTTAGTGGCGATAAATTAATTTATGGCTCTCCCTAGTAGCGATGCTCCTTTGAGTTCCTAATTGCATTTCTCTTCCGCGTTACTCGTTTACACGCGTTTAGTAACTATTGCCAGTTTCACAGTTATAATTATATTTTAGCAGCTATTTCTTTTAGTGCATGCTGGTTTAACAAGTCTTATAATGGTGTTGATTATGTTGCACCGCTCACTAAACTTAACTAATCTGCCAGGACTAAAATTATACGCGTCTCATTTCATTTCAATCTGTTAGAAAAGGATGGCAACAGGTTTCATCCTTTTTAAATTAAGTTTAGATTAGTGAGCGCTGCAACAGAATTGACACCAATGTCTTTTGACATAGATCGCAAAATAGAAACAAAATTTTAATTCAACCAAACACGGAGATATTGCTGCTTAATCATCTATAGCATTTATAATATAATTAAAATGTATAATTTTATACTAAAGGTTATTCAATTAATATTAAAAATAGCATGGTATACATCTCAGTAATTTATATGATAACGTTGCCCTTCAAACACAGTACCTAATGCTTGCACACTACCGCTTGGTGGTTAATAACTGGCAGAGGGCAGAGGTGTGGTGCTGCCCCAAGTGAACTCTATAATAGAGTTCTACCACTAAAATATAGGGCTATACAACTTGATATGGGCTATAATTATATCTACTAATATTACACAATGCAAACCGTATTATGAATACGCCATTTCACGATATTTTCCTTCATCGAAAACCAGTGATAATATATTTAATAACATCTTTTCGTGAATTTAATACATCCTACTGTTACGGGTCCGGGATTGAACCCATACCTTTTGAGAATGTGAGGCGCGTCGTATCCCACCTAATCTACCACGAATACCATCAAGTACTGAGCTTGTTTAAGCTAGTCCTCATACAGTAGGACCATAGAGTAGAAAATTACGTTTCTGTTTAACACCGCGTTTAAACGCTATATCTCCTAAAGTGGTCGTAAAACACTTTTAGTATGGTCCCTAAAGTGTCAAGTCTGTGTCATTTGATTCGTTTTTCTTTTTTGGGATACGCCAATCTGCCACTTGTCATGGCCATACCCACATAAATATGAACCCTACATGAATATTATATGAACCCTACTGTTAAGGCTCCAAGCCCGAAGGACCTCTAACGAGACCCTTTTACACAATCTACCTACTTTCAACCGACTACAAAAAAGGAGGTCCTTAATTCTTCTGTAATTATGTTTAACGCAATTGTTTTGTTTTGTCTGTCTACTTCATAGATACTCGTAGTCCCATATAAATTTTATCGAAATCGGTTCCGCAGTGGGGTTGTTAAATCAAAATAACTGGGAAAAGGATGTCATCCGGGTAAACGAAATTGAATTCAGCTGTTTAAAAAAAGTACTTGTAATAAAACCAGTTAAGTGCGAGTCATACTTGGGTGCCGAGGTTTACGAGCCACCAAACTATTTATTTTTCGCGTTTTTTTACTGGGCATATGCCTCTAGCAACGTAAATTAAATTCATACCTACATTCCTAATCTAATCTATTACACAACAAAAAGATTGTATACTAGACCTATCATTACTGTTCCTATAGATTAGTAGTACCTATACTGGATTAGTAGTACCTATACTGGATTAGTAGTACCTATACTGGATTAGTAGTACCTATACTGGATTAGTAGTACCTATACTGGATTAGTAGTACCTATACTGGATTAGTAGTACCTATACTGGATTAGTAGTACCTATACTGGATTAGTAGTACCTATACTGGATTAGTAGTACCTATACTGGATTAGTAGTACCTATACTGGATTAGTAGTACCTATATTGGATCTACTAAGTCGAACGGAGGCCAGTGCTTTCATCATAGTGAACAGCTTTTACAAAGGGCACAACTCGGACATCGCGAAAAAAAAAAACAGTTGTTCCAAAAAAACTTATTTTTCGCGATTTCAGGGTTGATACCTCATAGTAAGAATAGGTACAACGTTTCGGATTAGAACGATGAAAATCTAGAAACAATGCAGCGTACCCAGCGCGCTGGCGGCATTTCTGGAATACGCTGTTTATTGCATGCTTAATTGCTTACAGTAAACTCGTTCCGACACAGAGCTAAACATTCCAAGCGAACAGGTGCCCGCGCACAACAGCTTGCAAGACGTATCCAGAGCCCGTGCGACAAGGGAACTAGTTTTATATCTGTAACACACGTGACATCTCCTCGCGCTCTCTGGGAGCCTAGTACGAAAAATATGGACTCTCACATGTTTCGTTCCCAGCGTCTCGTCTCGACGATCGACCTAATGTGGAATCCAATAAACACACGTTGGGTTAATAGAAAGTAGGAATTCAATTCTGTTGAAATAATATAAAATGTTATTATTATAGTAAAGGATTAGAGAGAGCTAGATCCTCCAAGAAAAGGATTATATTGCAGAGTCCGTCTGGGGAAGTGCCACACCTTTTCCAGTTATTCAACAACCAAGCAGCTAGTAATGTGCAAGCATTACTGTGTTCTGGTTTGAAGGGCAATGTTACTAAAGAAATTACTGGGTATGAAGAGATTTAACATCTAATATCTCAGGGTGACGAGCGCAGTGCAGTGCGGCGTAGGATTGCAGGTTAAGGAGGAGGCTTTCGTCCAACAGCGGACGTTTTCTAGCTATTGATAAAGTTTTTAGTGTCTCCCTTCTCTTTTTCTTCTTTGTCTTCATTTTTGATCAATTATCGCTACCGGTAGATCTAAGAGTTTTTTTTTCCACCATCCCTACCAGTAGAGATACCTTGGTGGGCATAGCTGTACCAGGCCAAAGAAACAGGGTCAATGGCAATAACTCACGTACAGGCAGTTTAAATAGATCGTCTTTTTGATGTTTCTCGAGTTTATAATAAGTTTGTAGATGTTAGAGGTCAGTTTAGTAAACAAATAAACAAACTAAAAGCAGTACTAAAACACTACGTCAAAACAAAACAAATGAGTCGAAACTCCAGCAGTCTACTAAGTTGCTGTTGACGAATTTTCCTATACCTCTCGGCTCCATCACCCCCTTCCCTCAGCAAACTGCAAAGTACTACAACAAAATAAACAAACAGGTCAAGTCAGCCTGACTTGTTGATTATTTTGTTTTTATACTCTACAATATTCTTACTATGTATAACTATTATGGTTTGGAATATACTGGTCAATCATATTATGAAGAAGAACAGACTCATAGATTTGCTGATGCCACAGCTTATGTCTAGTTTTATAGTTATTATAAATGGTTTCATTGGGCACTTTTTCGCTGTGAAAATGTCAAAATAAATAAAAACACGTTGTACCTAAATCCGTGAATTTACCTATTGTTAAGATTCCCCTGTGGTTTTCTGCGGGCCTAGTACAATCGTCTTTCACTGAGTCCACACATCGGCCCGCTTTATGCCGTAATGAGGTTCCATACACATCAAGGTCATTCGACACACACCTCGAACCTCTCTGTCGCACTTAAAGAGGCTACATCGAACCTATCAAGGCCATCTCACATACCTGGAGCCTCTCTCTCGCGTTAAAGACATTTGAGCCCTACCGTGTCTAGACGGGGCTATGTGAAACTTTCTTTTTTCTTCTGTTGCATTCTAAGAAACTCAGCCTGTAGGTAAAGATGTCAACTTTGAAAGCGGGAAGCGATTGTGGGTTGGTTTATAGGAAATGATGTACTTACTTGCAGAGATCTTCTGTCAGCCAGTCGTTGAAATGCTTAGATATACCTAATTTTATATTTTTCTTTGCCAAAGTTTCTTCAAAACCGAAAACCCAGAACTAAGCCTTTTGAATCATCTTTTATAGAGCAAACAAACGACTAGACAATTGAATAATTATTGCTCTGCCCGAATAGATGTGTCCCGATAGAAACACTCTGTGTTTACTGATCGGCTCGGCTTTTTTTAGGCAAGCTCTATGCCTGCTCGATTCTAGACCACATCATAAAAGATGGCAGTCAAACGCAAGCCTATTTTTGCCTTCTTTTTTGTCTCCATATGTGCCTCCCTCTTGTTGTGCCATCTGTCACGGCCATGCACCAAAAACATAAAAAACATTATATTCCGTTGTTTTATTACCGTGATTTTTATTTTTCAAGTAAAATTATCCCGAAATATATTTTTTATCGTCCAATTCAATGATTGCCGCGGTAAACGTGAAACGAGCCGCCTACCATTTTGTGTCCATTACAGATTCCTATAAAACGGCATTACAGTTATTATCACGATTTCGCTATTGTGCCGGTAAAATAGGATGTTGTAGCAGTTTCCGCGGGTTTCATTGCTGTAGTAAAATTGTTTTAAAGTGATCAGATTGCCGCTTTAGATAGGTAATTGTATCTGTGGTTAAATCATGCTTTGCTTATACCTATAATGTATTGGAAAATGTGTTTCGTAAAGGATTTAATCTTGTCTGAGCAGTTCATGCGATGCGTGAGATAGAACACGAAATGTTTGTTAAACAAGTTATTTATGAGTCAATTTTGCGAGACTGCCATCGTTTTGGTTGAGCAAGTTTCATTCAAAGATTTATAATAAACGAAGTCTACTATTAGGTACCTATATTTTGTCTCGGTACGGAATTCTTGGTTAACAATTCTGTTTCATATATGTATTTTTTTTTGTAATCTATATAATTCCATATACTAAAAGGTATGCATGTTAATCTTTTTGCAAAGAAAAAAAACTAAGCTGGCATGAGCCTCTTACTATTGTACATTTGTACTGTTTTTCGAAATATTTTTTTAATTAATTTTGCTTTTAATAGGTACATTCACTTATTTAACAGCGTTACGTGGAATTGTAGATGATCGTTTTGAACAAATGCTAATACGGGAATTAGCATTTGTTCAAAACGATGATCTACAATTCCACGTAACACAGTATTAGCTTATTTCGAAAAACAGTATTAGCTTTTGCGATTTATAGGGTCCCCCTTATAAAATCGCAGAAAAGCTGATCCATAGAAAAAAATCACCCTCAACGATTTAATCACAGCAGGTGATTTTTCGCCGTGTTTGAGGTTGGCCCCATAGTAAAAGTTGTTCACAACAATCAGTACATTGACCATCTTTCGGCTTAGTAATATCGTTACGTTTGCCGTCAACCCCTGAACTATGATTGCGTGTTCTTTTGACTGTCATTTCACAAAACCCACAGCGGCAATGGGACACCAGATGCTATGCTACTAAATACGCCAACGCAAACAACTAGGTACCTCTATCTTTACTAGTACGGATTCTTACATACGTCTCGGCCTTGTTTTTATGTTATGTCTATAATTAATACTAGCACACTGTTTTTTTTAGTAGGCCAGCCTCTTACATTGTTACTTTTGAAGTAAATTTAGACATTAACATTCATTCATTTAAATTTTCACCAAGTATGTTGTGAACTACGTTGGTACCATATGCGCTCGTGGCGTAGCTTGTCTCGGTGATTCTAATCGATCACCGATGTTAAGCAACGGACGGTCCGGTCAGTCTTCGGATGGGTGACCGTGAGTGGCATTTATTTCTGAGCGCTACCGTGGGTCGGATGACACGTTAAATTGTTGGTCCCGGTTGTTTGTTCTAGTTTATATAACAACAATCGTCAGCCATGTCAGAGGCCTTTGGGCGGCACATTAACTCTGACACTAGGGCTGGCCACTCAGCCTATACGAACTTACTTACTTACTTACTTACCATATACAACATCTTTGGTTTAGATTTCAGAAATGCTGGAATGTGCGACCGAGATTTGATTATAATATTCATCTTTGTGTCCAAAAAGTTATTTTCTATTTTGTATTTGAGATTGTGGACTCGTACACTTAATGCTATTAAGGCCGTGCTCAGCAGCCGAGTTTGAATAGAGTATTGATATGAACGTCTGAGCAAACAGCGTCTCGGTGAAAGCAGGACCGTCTGACACTTTCACTCAGCCTTGGATTACGTCGCCACGTAACGTTACCAGTTACCGCGTGCTTATGTATTCGTATTCATTCGCGTTTCGTAACAAACAATATTTTTGGACGAGTTCGTGGAACTGTTTATACTTGTACAGATCAAGTAATGTCTAATGTTGAGAAGGAGAAGAGCCATTGTAACTGTTTTGTAACAGGTTAAAAGTCTACCTGCTTTGGAATTTTACAGTTTCTTCCGTTGTTAAGAATATAATCGTATTTTATTTTGAAAACTGACGCGGTTTTGACACTTTTTTGTTTAATTTATACGGGAATACTCACGTTTAATTAAATCGGATACTCCGACTATAGTTAGACTATAGACTAGACTTAGCACACGTCAGTGCTAAGCAGGACGCAGCTGCACGTGCGTCGGGCTCTGTTTTCACTCTTTGAAAAAGGTCACCGGATGTGATCAAAATTATAGTCGGAGTATCCGATTTAATTAAACGTGAGAATTCCGTATAAATAAATCAAAAATATAATCGTACATAATTATGTTGTAGTGGTAAAACTCTAGTACAGTGTCTGCCTGGGGAAGTACGACACTTCTGACAGTTACTCAACCGCCAAGCAGTAGTCTGCAAATAAATTACTGTATTTCCGTTAGAAGAACAATGTTAACAGATAAATTACTGGGCTTGAAGAGATTTGACATCTGATATGTCAGGATGACGAGCGCAGTACAGTACGGTGCAGGATTTTGCTTCGTATAATGTTACGGGCAGTAGAGATGCTTACTACCACAGATATCACAAAATCTTTTGTTCTGATATCTGGTACTTACCACCAGGCGAACGCCGCGCTCGTCTAATCACACCATAGCATAAAAAAAAGAAAAAAAGTTGTTCACATTGTTGAGAACAAGAACTCCTTTCTGTTTAGTACCGTTCCACGTAACCCCCGTATAGTGCATAATTATGAACAACAGACATTGCGACTGACATTATTATACACATAAGTATTAGAATTGAAATATTATGCGGAGCTCAACATACAGTTTTTTGCAGTATCTACGATGCGTGGGCAAATTTTCTGACTTGCATTATACAGGGATAGTTCTAATCAGCTAGCATTTTTAAGGGCTTATTCTGTACATCAAAACAAATAACTTTTACTATGCCGCCAACCCTGAAATCTTGAAAAAAAAACAGCTGCTCCATACATTTTGTCCAAGGTCAATTAACTTTTTGTATGGAAAAGCTAAAAAAAATATCGCGATTTCAATGTTGGCCCCATAGTAAAAGTTGTTTATTTTGATGTACAGAATATGCCCTTAAAAGGATGCTAACTGATTAGAACTAACCCTGTATTTTCCAAAGTTCGTCGACCGAGTCAATTATCTCCTTTCCCAGTCGCATTATTCAAACCTGAGTCCACACCAGCTATGATGGATGGTTCATCATAAATTCGCACGTTATTAGGAACAACTTTTGCATGGAACATTGAATTTTGAATGGTTCCCCTTCTAGTGAAGAATGGCCGGGAGATTGTTGGCGCGAGATTAACCTTTTGTTTACGTGAATAATTGTGCGGATGGTGAAGGAGCCATTTCCGATCTACTTCACATTTTGAATAAGAATCGTTGCTAACCTGTTGTTGTTACGTTAGCGGACGTTGAACTCGAGTTTTTCCTACTTAAAGAATTCACCTGAGCATACTTCTACGCCTGTATCATCAGCCCAGATACGTCCACTGCTGAACGAAGGCCTCCCCCTTAGATCGCCATACTGTACGACAACCTGCCATTTGCATCCACCGGTCGCACGCGACTTTTACAACGTCGTCGGTCCACCTAGTGGGAGGCCTTCCTAAGCTGCGTCTTCCGGTTCGCGGTCGCCACTCAAGAACCTTTCTTTCCCATCGATTGTCAGTTCTTCGAGCGATGTGGCCTGCCCATTGCCACTTCAACTTGCAAACCTTGCGAGCTTTGCCGGTAACTTTGGTTCTTTGGCGAATATCCTCGTTCCGGATTCTATCGCGCAAAGCAACTCCGAGCATAGCTCTCTCCATTGCCCGTTGCGTGACTCTAAGATTCTCCAAAAGGCCAGCAGTTAAAGACCACGTTTCAGTTCCATATGTCATCACTGGCAACACACACTGGTCGTATACCCTTGTCTTCAAACACAACACACACACACTTCTACGCCTTAAGTATGACTAATTGAATTAAATAGGTCACCATTCAGGCCCGGTTCGGATAGGCGAATATTTCTCCAGGCATGATGCAAATTTGCTTACGTTTTCAAAGATAAAGTTAGTGGTAAAAAAATTAAACGAATAAATGCTTAAAAACTTAGTAGGGTTTTTACAGATAGAGGCAAGTGACTATTATGGCAAAAAGAGAACTAATAGCAACCCAATTCTAATATTTTCAAATGTAAAACTCGGTTGTTATTATATATCAACATCGCTTTACTGGTGTTGTTAGTTTTTACCTGAACACAAACTAGAACAAAATACATCATACTCTGAATACTTAATTAGCATACTACTTACACAAAACCATTGGATTACGTATATATCCAAGAAAGTCTAGAGAAATAGAGACAAACCAAACACCCAAGTAACCCTACGAGTCGGTCGCGTACTCGGAAGCTGGCGGCATCTATCATGCTTACAGCATGCTCTAGCTTACTCCTGTTTTGAAACGGGAACAGCTGGCAGCGAAATGTTATAAAGCCAAATCTTCCAAGACACCAGGAGTAAAGTACGAAATTCGTATTTTTTATTGTATTTTGGATACAATGCCAGCTGATATTTTAGTCTGTCCTGTCTTTGGCGTCCCTGCGTAGTAAACATTCATTATTTTAAGATGTTCGTCGAATTTATGCTTGTGTGTATATTAAAGTTATGAAATTATATTTTCAAATAACGTTACGGTAGTTGTTGATTTTTGGACATCAAAATGTGTACCAAATGCACGAAAAATTTACGATTAATCTAATGACTAAATCATGCAAATTAACCACGAATGAAACATTTTTGCCCGATGAATAAACTAGGATGAATCAGTTTTTGGGTTTTGGCTACAGACACAGACAAGCCAAACAGGCTGCTGACCTTCCAATAAACAAACATACTGAATGTTCATAATCGAGCAATAAACTGGTATATGAATCAGTTTTAGGGTTCCGCACTTTTAGTTTTATTAAGCTCGCGCTTTACTAGCGCTGTTAGCAAACAGTGTGGGCTGTCAGCGCGGATCTATTTTTTACTATAAAACAATTAAAAAAAGTATTAGCTTGTGCCCCGCGCGATTTTTACTCGTGCGTGAGCTTGGAGGATCAAGCTCTCTCTCATAATCAAAGTACATGCGGCAGGAGTGACTATGCAACCACACTGAGCTGTCAAGCCTCAAGTTCAAGCTTATCTCGCCTAATGATAAAGAAAAGATGTACCCTTCCAAAAGGCACCTTTTCATTGCTGAATTTACTTGAATACCTTGCTTTACCTTTTGTTTGAATTGTTTCTGTGACTATAATTGTCAGCTCCAGGTATATATTTAATTAATATCTTCGAGTTTAATACTCTCATACAACACTATATATAATCTTAGTATCGCATAATTTTTTTTTTTATTACTTAGTGGGTTCTGTGCTTGAAGGGTATTCAACTAAACCCTATTAATAGGCCTAGCCAACTCCTCCAATTACTAAGCATTGTCTGCTTAAACATCTAATCTGTAATATTTATGTCTGTCCGACGCCTTTATCTTACGAACAATGTAATAAGGATTCTGAATTGAATGTTAATACAATTTTAATGGGTACCCCGGCTTATTAATAGGGAGGACTTCATCCAACAGAGGACTTTATCTAGCTAATGTATACACAATTTTTGTAAACCAGAATGTAATGGTGGGACGGCCTACGGAACCCTCGGTGCACAATCCGACTCGCACTTGACGGCTATTTAGTTTTTGTTGCTGATCTTCCAATAAGCAAAAAGGAAAATAAACATCGAAAACGACTTCAGGGTGTGGGTGTTAGTTATCCGTGTGGTACACTGTTAGTGTGTGTTCCATAGCATGTACCAGGCAATGATAAATACACAGAGATCCTAGTAGGAGCTATGAGAGCAAAACGTAACTTTTTTATTGTACTAAGCGAACATAGCTTTAGTAGGTAGGTACACGTAAAGAGCAGGGGAGCTAAAATGGACGCGATTCGCAATTCTGCATAATTATGATTCATTTCGCTAATTGTAAAATGGTCACATAGCGACCATTCATAATTATGATCCTGCATAATAGAATAATTCATAAGGATTCATATTACGGAATTCATTCGTTTGACAGTTTAAGCTGAGATAGTAAAAACATTGTAATAGGTTATTTTAAGAATAAAATTATTCAGATTTTTTTGAATGTGTAACTAAAGATAATATATTTATTGTACCGACTTACGTTAATTAGGATGAAAATAAATTATACGGAACAACTCGTTTTTCTTTCTTTCTATATTTCAAGTAAATATAGAAGAAAAAATATACATTATCGGTTAATTTATGTGCTTTCAAACTTTAGGATGAATGAAAATTAGCCACATTACATGGTCTTATGTCATAGTTTTAGGTTGAATGTGGAAAAATCTATTTGTTTGACATCGACATTGACATTAACATGTCATTTTTTTTGACATATTGCGAAAATTTAACTGACCAATGGGACAGATGCAGTAATACTGACTCTACTGATAATTTTGACTTGTAAATTTCGAAGATTTTTAATACTATTGTTTTTATTTTCCCAATTATGTGTATTATGACTAATTTTGACATTTTTATTTTCATTCTATTTTATAATTTAATATTATTGTTTTTATTGTCTGCATGTTTTCTATTTAATAATTTTGTAATCTTGACATCTTAGTAAACTACGAATTTAATAATTATTTCATGAGGTAAATATAATTGGGCCTAGATTCGTTTTTATTCTCAATAAATAAATAAATGGGCAACATGAATGACGTGTAATTTATTTTTCTGGATTCGGGCGAATTCTCCCATCCTTCTTTAAGTCTAAGTAAAGACAGGATGAGGTAAGAAAATGACGTTTTGCAAATGTGACAGTGGAAGTGACCACAAAATAATCACGATGACATTTTAGCGAAAATGACGTTCTGCGTCACGACCATCATAGGTCGAGTTAGGAATAGCTCTTTATTTGTTCTTTGATGGATTTATTTGACTTAGTAAAACGTTCACGCTCTGATATGAAAATATTCAAGGGGAGGTTGTATCTCGAGACATGTCGTCAGGGCCGTCCTGATCATCATTCTGACACCAGCAGTAATTTACATTATATCTGTACTGCCGTATATCTACTTCTATACCTTTGCGTCTGATTACTCTGTCACAATATCAATCTGCACATCTGAGTATGGAGTGTTGGCGTTTGAGTTATAACGACAAGAACCGAAAGGTAAAGATTGAGAATGCTGATTTCATGAAGATGATTTGGCCTTAAGATGTACAGGAAAACCATTCTAAAAGACCATCGCTTCATTATAATTGTATTCAATTATAATAAAACTAGCTTTTGCCCGCGGCTTTGCCCGCGTAGTAATGTTGAATACTGGAATTCGGTTAAATCGGGGCCCAACTCAATCGAATCACTAAAATACGTATATTATTGCATTTCCAAGCCGCTTGCAAGTCTTTAAGTTTGCTTGAGGATGACCAAATTTGGCATGTCGCGTTTGCAATACTTACTTCAAAACAAAGCCGTCTTGTTGAATTTTAAACAGACAGACAGATGGACATGACAAACTTATAAGAATTCCTCGTAGTACTACGGAACCCTAAAAATGTCTGCTAATGACGCTATAGTTGCCGGGGCTCGAAAGATTACAATATTTCTTTGTAGACAACGTTTTTGACTTTTTTGTTGGAAGGTGCTAAAATAGCCAGGCTTTCAGGGGAGCTAACTCGCGAGCAAGCCACATAGAACTGACCATGCGAAAAACAGTGCCTTAAATCAATACCAGCGTATTTTAAAGTTTGACCCTGAGCCTTTTTGATGGTCATGGCAAAACAAACTTTTAGGGGAAATTGAAGCCTTTTGAAGTCATAAGGTAAGTCACTGGGAATCATGGGAATACGCGGCACAAACACTGTTTTAGCCATGGGCACACCCAGTCAAAATGATGGCCTCAACCAGATTACGATGCAGCATTTTTACTTGTAACCTGGTTCCATTACACAATTTGGGTGGTCTTAAATTCCGAAGGAGCATGACGGGTGTACCTTTCTTCAGGATAAGCCTATGATATGGTAGCCCCGCTGGTATTAATGAATTTAAAAACTCAACTGGATAGTTTACAGCATCATCATTATTGCATACCGTATCAACAGAGTCAATGAAATGAAATAAGCTTAAACAGAAAAAGTATGATAACAAAGAACGCAAAAAGATTACCAAAACATCGCAAGAATTACGAAACTTCGATAAAATACAGTGCTGCACTGATCGCTTAGGTAGACTCGGGGTGGGTTGGAGTGGGGCGCGCTCGAGGTACAGCGCGTCATTATACTCGGGTTTTAACGTATCTGAGCCGACGCGGGATGGACGTTTCGAAAGCGCTGTGCTTGGTGCGTGCACCGGATCAAGTACATGTGTTTAAAACATTTATCTTCTTACGCATAAACACTCGATTAGCTAATCTATAAATATAACATTTTTTTTCAAATGAAAAACTGACCCGTTGCCTTCCAGTTCTGAAATTGTTTGAAAATTCTGAAACATGTTTATGTTTATTTTATCTTATCTCTTAAGTCAAAAAACTTAACAGCCTTAAATGAATGGTTTCGGCAAATTGGTATTTTAATGATACATTGAACCCCTTGCGAATTTTTCAAAATCCTTGCTGAGTGTGCGTTTCTCTGCATCAGCCCTTAACACTAATGGTATATCGGCCTACCCTGATTGGGCCATATTCACTACGCTGGCCCAGTGCAGGTTGGCGGATTCACATACACTATCGTATTTCTTCTCCGGAAATATGTAGGTTTCCTCATGATGTTTTCCTTCACCGAAAAGCCAGTGGTATTATCCATGCGTAAGTTTCAAAGAACTAATTGGAACGGGCTCGCCGGTTCGAACCCGCGACCCCAAGAATGTGAGTCGAGCTTGATCTCACTGAAGCTACCACAGCTTGAGCTGAGTGTAAGTTTACACCACTCAAAATTTAGTTTAGGCATTTAAAAGTAAGTTAATTTAATATTAAAAATTAATTTAGCAGCTTAGGCTGTACAGTATCTATAATAATTATGTCCGTCAAACAGTCGTCTGCGTGGACCTACAAAAAAATAGCCTATGTCCGTTTCCGAACCTTATGCTATAACTACCTATCCAAAAATGCAGCTCCATCTGTTCAGCCGACCAATAAATACGCCCATTCCCAGCCTCATCCCTATAAGCGCCCCCTTCCCCATCCCCATCCCAATACCAAATGTCATTTTAATATGAACACGCCCATCCCCGTCCACATCCCCGTTCCCTCCCTCATCCCCATCCCGAACCCCATCCCATCCCCACCCCTATCCCGATTTCAACTTTCATCTTAATATGGACACGCCCATCCCCGTTCCCAGCCTCATCCACATCCACATTCCATCCCCACCTGTCCCCACCCCATCCCCATCCCCACCCCATCCCCATCCCCATCCCGATACCAATTGTAATCTTAATATTAACATGCCTATCTCCGTCCCGTCTCCGTTCCCAGTATCATCGCCACCCCCACCCCCACCCCCATCCCCACATCTATCCCCATCCCTATACCAAATTTCATTTTAATATGTACAGCCGTTACAAAGTTAAGGAGAAACAAACGTACTATCACTAAAACTTAGTTTTTTTTTTTAATACTAACGGGAGCTGATTTTGAAAAAACTGTGACACCCGTATCTTCTTATTTTTATAGTAGAATATGTATACCAAGTTTTGTATCGATCGAACCAGAGAATAAAAAGTTTCATACAAACTTTAACACCCCATTTAACCCCCTTCGGGGTTGATTTTCGAAAAATCCTTTCTTAGTGGGCGTTTACACCTCTCCAAAAACATACCCTCCAAATTTCAAGTCTCTACGTTTAGCGGTTTGGGCTGTACGTTGTCTATATGTCAGTCAGTCAGTCAGTCAGTCAGTCAGTCAGTCAGGACAAAGCCTTTTATAGTTATAGATAATAACTTCGAGAATTGTCAGGGAAGTTATGATAATTCAATTTTGATATAGATTTGGCCTTCGTTCTGCAGTGGACGTCTCCGTTGCCCTCAGAAGCCCAAGAGCGGTATGTAAGCTTAGATGTGTTTCGAGAAAATCGAGATTTAGCGAAAATTGATTTCTCGTTGCCTTAATGCTTGGAAAATCTAGCTCTCTCAAAGCCTTAATGACATCATTATAATTATTTTTTTGTCATTAGTTACCTATTTTAGGACTAAAATAGTTATACAGATACGTTTAAAACCCAATATGATGTTTATAGTGGTTTTATTATAAGATATACCGCTATTTCGTTTCGAATTAATTGTTTTAAAACTTGAGTTACCGCTTTTCGATCATTCCTATACTGAGATCTTCATACAAAAACATGCACAATTGTTTGTACTAAAAATAAGTCTAAATACCTAAAAAAATACAAAATTATGTCATAACTATAGTATAAGAAATAACAAGAATTTTAATCAATTAACTAATTTTGAACTGATTTTGATGATTTTTTTGTTTGGTAGGCAATACTTATGAGGTGGTCCCATATAAATTTTATCGAAATCGGTTCAGTAGTTTGGTTTTTAAATCAAAATTACTAGAAAATATGAAGATGTCATCCAGGTATTCGAAGTTGTAGTCGGTTATATTTTTTTATAGCATATAATTATTCAGTCAAAAGTGTGGAAGTAAAGTGTTTTTCTTTGGTGGTGGAAGCACAATACTGGTTCATCAAAAGTAATTTTCTTTGGCTGAAATCTTTTCCGTGCTTCAAACACGCGCCATGATAATAATTGCATTATAATTTAGTCATCATTAGTCGTTAGGGCTTAGAGCTAATTTTGATAGGTTCACATAGGGTTTCACAGCGGTGATCTAATCTTTTGCGAACTAATAATGAGTAACTTTACTACGCGGCAGAGCGGTATCGTCGACGGCGAGAGAGATACCGTCAAATTGCTTAGTTATTATAATATACCGCCAAGTCGGTTAGAAATTCAATAGAAACTTGAGATACATGAATCTGTTTTAGTGTTTTATTTCAATGTTCCAGTAGAAATACGGTTATTTTGATTAGTCCATCAGGTGCATAATTTATCAAGCTACCCGATGCACGAAAAAACGTTTTTTGAGATTCCGCTCTTGGGCTTCTGACGGCAGTCCGGGCTGATAATGATATAGATTTAATGCATTTTTGCTGCTGAAGTACCACTGGGCTGGCTATATCTGTCACAAAAGCTATAATAGAGACCACAAATCGATAAATGATTGTAGGCTCGATGCAACAACAATAATCGTACTCAGGTTAGTTTGGCAGTGGATGCATACGAAACCCCGAATATAATGCTGAGTGTCATATTTTATTGTGTTAAAAGAAGCCTATATCCGACAGTAATGATTTATAGAGTGATTGTATCGATGATGATAATTATCCAAAGATTTTAACATTGACTTTTGTAAGTTAATAAAGTAGGTAGTACTTAAGTAAGTTCCGTGCTTAATTCAATTTATTAATACACTAACCGATGAATTTATTGCGCTTAGAAAGAGTATAAAAGCATACTATAGGTCATCAAAAGGAAAACTTATAACATAAACCATCACTTTGTTTTATATAATATCGTTATCAGACAAATTGTATTATCTATACGAGAATTATTTTTGTCATGTTCTTGACCTTTTCTGTGACAAAAAAGAGATTAAACAGATACCAGATTCAAATAATTATCCACTTAGTGAAGTAATTAACGTACTTTGCACTTTACTCTACAATTAAATCTTAGAAAAATGTCGAAAAAAATTTTTTTTTAAAGTTTTTACGTAGAGTGCTTGTCTGAGTAATTATGAAAACCGAAACGGATTTACCTTGGTAAATCTTACCAAGGTAAATCCTTCGTAAATACTAACTAATCCGCACTAAACCCGTTTTAAAAGTTAGGCATGGGCTGTTCCATTCCAACGTTTTAAAGCGTCTGCTTTGAAGTTCCAATCCATTCTTGATAATTATACTCCAAACACTTCGTGGTTGAACAAACTGACTGGCCACACTTGGTGCACTACAAATAAAAATAATCTCACTAAAGTGCATCTATCACTTGGAGGGTCTAGCTGGCTGGGTATTGAATCAAAGCTCTGTCATAATATTACATTCAAGTTGGTCCGAATACATCGTAGTATGACAAAATTCTTGGTCACACTTGCGCAACAATACGACCATTACCGGATCCTGCTAATGTTGCCTGTAAGAGAGCTAAATCCTCCAAGAGCTCGTACGGTTAGAAATGACGGCTACGCGTATGAATCGCGCGAGAAAGGAGTTGTATTTTACTGTCACTGAACTCTAAGGGTCAACCCACACGTACTACAATCACACCACATCGCAGCGACAAATAGAGTAAATAGTGTCGCTGCAGCTTTTTGCACTTCCGTTGTGGTACCGACATAATGTCGCTGGCAGTTGCGATGTGGTTGCGTCGTGTGCAAACACATCTCGAATCGTCGGTCTCGTCGTTGCGTCGATGCAACGTTGTATCTGCGATGTGGCCGGCGGCTATTTCACGGTGTTGCTGGTTGCGTTGTGGTTGCGATGTGGTCGGTATCATCCACGCGGTCAACAATGACGGCAAAATGTGGTACGTGTAAATTCTACTATTCATTTTCATTACAAAATATGCGCAAGGCCACGTGTTGTGGTTGTAGTACGTGTGCAATAACCCTTATCGTAAAAATAAGAGTCTCATTAAAAAATCTTATTATAAAACAGCTTTCCTTATTTGCATTTAAAATAACTATCAACTAATCCAATCAAAACCTTTTAATTAGACGAGGAATAGTCTCAGATAAGTTAATTCGTCTTTTGTCCGCCGAGTTATAACCTTGAGCAAAAGTAAAAGACAAAGTAAGAGTTACTTCTTCCGAAGCTACTATAGATAAGAAAAAACATATGACATGAATATGACTGATGATTTTACTGCCTCGTACAAATGGGACCATGCAGATCAGGGGCTTGATTTTTTTTATCATACACAAGTGTTTGCGTATGATAAATTCGATGATGTTTGTACATCATCGAATTTTAAACAATATCGCTCGAAAGTTGAAAACCTTATTCGTGTGTGAAAACCATGGAACGATTCAAAAATCTAGCCCCTAAAATCGATCAAGTAAAACAAAATTATAATAATTGTATTATGGGCTCCAGAACTAATTGTTTCATGTTAGATAGAGAGAGCGAACCATGCAGGGCTTGCTGAACGGCCTACTAACAAGAAAACTTAAATGTACTCATCAACTTGAAATACCTACTTGTACTATGGGGTCAACCATGGAATAAAATGGCGGCCTAAAGGCGCTAAAAGCGATCTCTTCCGGGTAACCTTGGGATGGCGTAAAATTTGAAAAGGCGAAATGGAGGGACTAAGAGGCTTACTCATCAGAGCATTTCGTCCAAGGTGAATAACATTTTCCTAAGGAACAGCAGTTATATTTTATCGAAAATTCAGTACCTCATGGTAAAAGTATTACACAATGTCGAATACAACGACTCCTTTCAGATTAATACTATCGTACTACGTTACCTAGTATAGTTTTGCTAAAAATACAAAAAAGTCCTCTCACCTCCACCAAATCATTAAACGCTGATAAACCGATTATACATATTATTTTAATTACCTAATTATTATATTCTTTGCTGAAGATGTTATTTTCAATTAATTAAAATCTATTAAGTACCTATCTATTTTATTGGTATTTTTTTTGACTTCACAGCACAATTTTAATTGCAATACATTATTCATTGCCTTTGCCTACACTCACAGTGCTTGCCCACCTACACATGGTAAGAAGTTGATTGTCCGGTTAATACGCTTGAGTTCATAGAAAAAGATCTCTTTTGTTCAAAACTCGCATAGATTTATTGTTAGACTCAATTTTGAAAGTCTGTTATTATGTCTGTTACGCAAGATTGTAGTAATTGTGCTGTCATCAGCTTGACGTGTTGATACGTCAAGGCTTTGCGACGAGCAAGGTTTAGAGAATTAGCCAATAGCATTGCAGAGATTTGGCGGGAACACGGAAAAACATGTTGATGCATTGAATAATTTACCAAAACACTACCATTTTGAACATCTCACGTACCTGAGCGTGGATAAGTGAAACAATGTACCTAGTGAAACAAGCATAATATATTAGTACATTATGAAACGAGTGTGCTATGTTGGTCATTACACTAGAGGCGGTATTATGCGCGATAAGGAAGCCGAGAGTGTATTGAAACATAGCACAAGTGTTTTATACGACTGTTTTCATCACACTTGCGAGGAAAAAACAAACTTTTTTTTGATAATAATCAACCACACAGAGAAAACGTCAACAAACATTTGCGGAAAATGGCGCCCAAACCAGCAATGCGCGCGCAGGTTGACATTTACTTCAGCGGCATAAAAACTCTTTGTTGGTTTTACAAAAAAACTGTAAGTATTGGGTAATACTTACAGTTTTAAAGCTATATTAAGTATTTCGTATACATACGTCTAATTGCAGTCACGTACAAACTTGACTTTACCGGGTTATACCTATTATAGCACAAGTGCCGTATTGTAAAGTAAAAAGCACGCGTGCGTAATAGCTTGGATTATGAGCCTAAAACCGATGCAATAAGATCCACTTTACGAGCAAGTGTGATGAAAAATATATTTTTGTGTAGTTTTTCAAAACACCGCAAAAGCTTCTAGTAAAATCGCTGCAACTTTACTAGCGGCACTTAGACTTGACCGTGACTATTTTTGTATGTCTGGCTGTAATTTTATGACTTATTTGACCTAATACTACCAAGAAATAAGCCGTCAAACTAGTATCTTGAATGGTGGTTTTTAAAATGCCTAATGTCTTGTGAATCTTAGGTTGGATTTACGCGGTTACTAACAACCTGTAAATGTCTTTATTTACAGCTATGAATACAACATCGTCGCATTGTCGTATTAGTATTATGTTCAACGCTTCATAATACCTAATAATTTATACAAACTCACTGGTCAAGGCAATGCATTTTACGAGTAGGCGTTATTTAACTATGACAGCAAACATTGCTTCCATTGAGAATTCTTAATTTTTACTAAGACAAAACCTATCGCATTTACGTCTATCACATACAGCGTGGCACCATTATCGCAAATAGTTTTAATACTGGCAACTAAAATACAGTATTGCCAGGAGAGAAAACCGTTTTCGTTTCAAGACTTTTTTGCCAAGCTGTACCTACTTGCTTACTTCTGAAAAAACCCTTCAAGACCTTCCACCGTTAAATACTTGAAATACCAAAATTAAAAAAAAATACAAGGGTGTGTTTAAGTATAAAAACTTGTACAACTGTCTGTTCTTTGATTATATACCTGATAATCAATAAAGGTCATGGAACTGTAGTTTAGTAGTTGGGTATAAAATAGAAAAACTGTCTGCAAAAGATTTCTCGGTATATTTCGCCCACAGATTCCACTCGTTCAGTGAAAAATACAAAGCCTTTGTCTCAGATAGCGTTTCGAATAGTTTCAGAAATTACTTTCTACAAACGTTTTATCCGATGCAAATATCTGTAACATTGTAACGGTAGATATTGTTAGTTTATGTCAGAGTTAGATCTATTTAAATACAAAATCTGCAGCCAATGATTTGAAACTCAAGGATATGCTGCTGCGTGTTTATTAGTCATAATTAGTCTATTACCACTAGCCACTATTCACCAACTAACTCGCAAGTGGGCCAGTGTGGTGGATATTGTCGCACCGTCTTTTGTGCTAGACCTATGTTCAGTTATAAGCAACTGATTATGCTAAGTTCACTTGTTGAAAAATTGGCGCCATCTGTCAAAACAACATTTTTTTTGTCGCCTTTGCTCTTAATTGCGACTGATGAGCATGCGACTAAGTTCACACTGGAGAAGAATAATTACTTGTTTAAAGACCTTAGTTTCATTTCAGTTTAAAAACTTCAACGCCGTTCAGCAAGTTTTTAAAAGTATAGTATACTACAAGAGTATACTATTTTGAATATTTTTGTATGAAGTGATTCCACACTTATGGTATTTCTATGTTTTTAAAGCTTAAACAGGAAGAAAAATTATGACCTCCGGCGGTTCGAGTCCTGCCGGAGGTCATAATTTTTCTTCCTGTTTAAGCTCTAAAAACATAAGAGTATACTAGATTATAGAGTATACTATACTTTTAAAAAGTTGCTGAACGGCGTTGAAATTTTTCAACTGAAGTGAAGCTAAGGTCTTCTGAGACTATTCGGATTTCGCAAGACCAGAGTCTTGCGAAATCGTCATCGAAAATTACCAACCTGACCTTGATTACATGGAAGTGAGAATTCGCTGTTCTGTAGTGGAAAAGTCACCGCAGGCAAACGGAGACGACTTACAGCCTTACCATTGTTCCATTTGTCCTGTCCTTATGAAATGATGGGTATACTGGTTGCAGTACTTTATGATCTGTCAGATTCAGGACTTCAGGGAGTTCTGCTAGGAACTGAGATTGTTAATATGGTAAACTATGCATGCAGTTAGTTAGATACGAGTGCAGGTACATCAGTGACGTGACGTCTAGGTGCTTAATATCAGATTCTGTTGAGCGAGAGTCGTGATACGCTAGGGTTTTAGTGAGCACAGTTAATTTTGCGGTTTCCTAGATTACTTTGTTTGACTTTCTTAAAAGTTTTAGCGTGGCCAGCTATACTGGGTTATAAGCTTGGGGTGCCTATCAGCCAGAAAAAGTCCACTGCTGGACGAAGGCCTTAATAGGGAGGTGTTGCCATAATCCCTACACTTGGCAGGTGGCTTGGGGATCGCAGAATGTTCACCACCGTTAACGGAGAGGAGCTTGGGGTGCACTAAGCCGAAAAGGTTAGATTAAATCGTTTATATGAAATCAGCCGCTTTATAGTAAAAGTTCATTAATTGACTCTTGACAAAATGTATGGAACAGCTGATACCTCAAGCTTATGATCCTATTCCATATCTCATCAAACTTTTAGTCGTAACGTTAATCATTATAACAACTTTTAATAGTCCAGTGCTGGACATACGTTACCCTTGAAGGACGGTTGGGCCATATCCAACACACTGGCCCAGTTGCTGGTAAGTGGATTTAATCATGAGGCCGTGTATTAAAATCCCGGACGTATGTAGGTTTTCTCTCGATATTTTCCTTTAAAAAAAAACTTGTGGTATGACAATCCGCGTACGTACGTAAATTATAAAGAACTCATGTTCCTTTAATTTGGCGAGGTATGTGTGTATTTAGGGCCCGCGATCTACACAACCGCATACCAGCTTCCATTTGGGATGCTCCTTCCACCGCGTGCTTCAAAACCAAGCTCAGAGCGTATGATTACAAGATAATTTATTTTACGACATTGACTCCAATATTAAAAAAAGAGATTACTAAGGGCCGGTTTTTTGATCCGTAGTTAAGCCAACGAATAGTTAAAAACGGTAACAAATTGTTAAAATCCCAATAATTCGGTTTTTTGATGCATAGTTAGCATGACCAGTGGTCAAAAATGTAACTAATGGTTAGCTAGTTAACTATAGTCAGTTTAACAAATGGTTATGTCGATTTTGACCACGGATCAAAAAATCGGCCCTTAGTCATTATTATAATTAGGTTACTATTTTTAGTGACATAGGTATTTAATGAAATTTGACGTGTAACATTGGCGTAAAACATTAAAATATTTTTATCTCGTCTTTCCAGGTTCATCCCAGGGCCCGCCAGGGTTCCACCTGCCCGCCATAATGCACGTGGATCGGAACTGGTACGTGATGCCGACGGAACCCAACGGGACCTTCGTCACAAAGGCGTACAGGGAGCGGACGGGAAACGAACGTGTGACCTTTGGTTTGGAGACCTCTGGCCCACCCGTGCCGTTTCAAATAGACCCTGTCACCGGAGTCGTCACTGTCAACGACTCTCTTATTGATAAGGTAATTACCACGAAAAACGTTATATTCCTGCGTGCAGAGAAGATTATTTCTCTCGTAAAGAGCTTGTCTAAACAAAGATGAACCACAATATATATTATCTATACCTATAATAATTTTACGTCTAGTGCAGGCAAATTTGCACTCTGTCGGTATAGAAGCATCTGCAGGCCTAATCAGCTAGCCAAAGCCGAACCTTTCCATTTCCAACATGCATTTCCGCTACTTTTCCTGTCTGACAGCGGCGGCTAACGATCGTCGTTCGGCCAAGCGTACCTAAAGTTCATCGAAAACATAGACAAACTGCTAATGAACATAGATATTGCACGTTTATAAAATTTTAGGTACGCTTGGCCAGACCAAGATCGTTAGTGCGCCGCTGTCAGACAGGAAGAGTATCGCGGAAACGCATGGGAAGCGGTTCCCATGTGGTTCCGCGGGCTTTGGTTAGCTGAATTGGGGCCCTCTGTATCGATGTTCCACTGTGTGTCTACGCACGCGCATCCGGCAGGAGCTGCGTGACGTCAACGAGCCAAGCGCTACACTGGAAAATCGACCATCTTATCTTGCTCTGAATATCACATTGTTGTACTTATAGGTATACTTACTTCTACTACATAACTCATCGCAAAGCAATAAACAATGTTTTACAAAATGGCTAACTTAGTTTAACGCTATGTTCGGATAATAACGTCTATTATTTTAAGCCACACAATAACATGTTCTGGAAACAAAACCAGGTACTTTTTTAAATTCGATATTCGTACAATGGACCGAGTAACTATGAAAATATAATAGAACTTTTACTTTGAAAATAACCAACTCAGATTACCTTGATTGTATCTACTTTGCACGCCGTTGTACCGCAATAAAGTTTATTTAGGCTCAAAATCAGAAAACTTGTTAATTTTATTCACGCACGTGTTCAACCGTAGCGTTGCGTATGAGCCGTCGGCTTATACATTATGTTACTTTGTAAGGACAGGGCAAATGGAACAGTGAGCTCATTTACCAGGTGATCCCTGCAATACTAGCTGCACTTTGGATTAGAGCGGGCATAAAAAATAAGACCCCGTCGCATCGTGTCGTCAAGTCGGAGAGGTCAGTGTATATTTTGGGGCCCGCGATCTACAACCGCTTACCAGCTTCCATTTGGGATGCCCTTTCCACAGAGTGCTAAAAAACAAAATGAGAGCGTAAATAGAAAACGTATTTTTTATGCTAAATATAGGGACGAGACGTTCACCTGGACGGTGGTAACGCGCGAGCCACATAGGATCAGGTGCCGGGCGTCGCGGAGGTGAAAAAGGCACCCAGTTCAATTCCACAAAACGCACGGAAATAAAGAAAAAAAAACATACAATTTCGGGGTGTTCAAATTGCGTCTTTATTTCCGTGCGTTTTGCACGAATTTTGAATGGAATGGAAAGTTGCCCATGCTGTATCCGTACCGGCGCGTGATATTGATAATTATTTGTAAAGAGCAGACTATTAATTTAGTTTTGATTTGTTTGATTAAATAAGACGTATTATGATCAATATAAATGCACCCTTATATTTTAGATAAATGGTTACTAACCAATCACAATTACAGTAGGTACATTCTTTGTACTTCTGTGATACTGAGAAAGATAAAAGGCCCTCTATTAGCTTATCTCCGTGAACACAGATTATAGTCAGCAAATTTACTTAGTACTACCTATAGAAGGAACGATGCAAATAGAGATTTTGACACAAGATAGCGTATTTTTTTTTTGCTTATACATACATATAATAGAGCACAATGTTCAGAGAGACATGTCCTTGTTTTTCACATCTTTGGTATAAGGCCATGAACATTTGGTGAGGGAATAATTTTAATCAGAGGTATAAAAGATTTATTTTAGAGCCAGCCTGAAGCTTCCACGTAGGAAAGTAATGATTTATGTGTGGGCGTATATTTCTTTAACATTATTACTTCGAGTTGAGCGGCTCGACCGGTTAATTTTCAAGTGCCTAGTTTTTTTTTTATTGTCTTGCGCCTAAGAAGCAAAGTCACCGACATAGCTCGCAGGGTTTGCAAGTTGAAGTGGCTGTGGGCAGGCTACATCGCTCGAAGAACTGATAACCGATGGGAAAGAAAGGTTCTTGAGTGGCGGCCGCAAACCGGAAGACGCAGCGTAGGAAGGCCTCCCACGAGGTGGACTGACGACATTGCAAAAGTCGCGGGCAACCGGTGGATGCTAATGGCAGGTTGTCGTACAGTGTGGCGGTCTAAGGGGGAGGCCTTCGTTCAGCAGCGGACGTCTTCGGGCTGATATTGAGGCTTGCGTTTGACTGTTATCTCGTCTGATGTTAAACGATGATGCAGTCTACGTTGAAGCACGCTTGCAAAGAAGAAACCGATTCACTCGCGAATAATGGTTGTCTTCAAAACCATTATTATAATTATCGGAAAAAACCAACACTAGCAGCGCATTCCACTGTTCAGCAGTTCGAATAAAGAAAGTGGAATCAAACCGTTTCGTCTCGATTGATAATGTAATAGACAAAAAAATACAATATATATAACAATCCGCTTTTCTTTACCCCATAAGCGTTGCTGCACTGTTAATATATTTAATCGGTAGCTTTACCCCAAACGCGTTGCTGCACTGTTAATATATTTAAACAGTAGCTTTACCCCACACGCGTTGCTTATATTTAGTAGAACAACACAAACAAGTTGACATAAGTGGGAAAATATTGAAAGTGGATTTTAAGTTTACTAACTCTAAACAATTAAGGGTTGACCAGACAATTATTAAGTACCATCTAGTTGATCTGAAGATGGATGATCTGATCTGATCTGAAGATCAGAGATCGCGGGGTGAACTAATTAGGAATTAGAATGAACTTCTGAATGCAAAATTGTCAGGATGCGGGAGAAGCCGTGGCCTAAATATAGCTAGCCGTCTTTGAATTATAAAAGTCCTGCGTTCTGTTTACTCTTTGTTACAAGGACATGGCCTCCAAGTTGTGCATCCGTAAATAATATCTTAACAAGTCCATTAATCTTTCCTTTGTTATGATTCTGGGTTTACTAAATATCTGCGCTTCGTAATTTCTCAAATTTTTCTCATTCTACTAAATTGAATTATATCCTTCTTCTTAACCGAAAAAAAATATTAATTGAATAGTAACCTAAATGGAAAAATAAAATTAAAATTTAACTTAACTGCTAATGCAATTAAATTAATGGATTTATCAATTTAACATCTAATATCTCAGGGCGACGACCGCAGTGCAGTGTGGCGCAGAATTGTGTTCGCAAGTTAACAATTCTAGCACTGCTACTGTTATGGGCAGGCTTGATGCTTACCATCCGGCGTAGGTACGTCTCGCTCGTCTCGTCACTTCATCGCTTAAAAATGGCAACAATCATTACAGTGAATAATTATTTATGTAGTACAATTTAGACAGCTGTTTACTTGGGCCTACACATAAATGAAAAAATATATATTAGTTTACCCAGGTGTTAGTTTACCCAGGTAATATTACCACCTAGGTGCAATGATTCCGAGGTGAAATGAAGACACTATAATTTCCACTTTGTTCACCTAGGTGATTTAACCCAGGTGAACAAAGTGGAAATTATAAACCTGTATAAGGTTTAGCACCTTTAAGTTCTGTTGACAACAATGTATTTTATTTAGTTGGTTAACACGGAAGTCAGATCTCAGCTCACTTGATGGCTGGTTTAAAACTGGATCAGATTTTCTAATTGGGAGAATTTGAAGATTTACTTGAAATTCTTTGGATTCTGGGGCATTTCACATCACAGTACACATGTTTCACACTGCATTGCTTTCTAAATCAAGTCAAGTCAACTCAAGTTTTCCTAGATAGTTATTTTGTGTGTTAGTATAATTATTTTTGGGTCCTATAAAATATATAATAATGTTATTTTACAGGAAAATCGTTCATATTCCCTGTGGGTGACGGCTTACGACGGCTCCATTCCTCAACGGACAGAAGTATACGCGTCCATAACAGACAAGTCTGGACAGCGTCGGAACCCCCCGCACCCCGCGCTACCATTTCCCTTCCCACCAAAGCTACCAAAGCCGTACCCCGACCGCACACTGGCTCCCTTCCTCGACTATGGCCCAATGCACACCCCAGTTTCAAGCACCAAAGTCCCTGAAGACTATACGGAAGAAGAGACAATACCTGAAACTACAACCACTCTAAGTCAACCCAAACCACCAGACGACATACCCAAAGTAGAAGAACCGAACGAGGATAAGAACACGAGTGCAGTGAAGAACGAGGAAGCCAGTAGTGATGGGCCGCTTACTGTGATCCCTCTCGTGGCGATCAGCGGGCTTGTGGTGATTGTCGCTGGAGTCATATTCTTCATTTGGAAGAAGAATCAAACGCCAAAGACTAGCTCCAAGAAAGAAGACATGGTGAGTAAAGAAATAAATATATATAAAAACTTACTTGGTACTTGGTGAGCGGGCCTTTTCCGACTCGACGCC
The DNA here is from genome assembly GCA_905404285.2 of Erannis defoliaria. Lineage (NCBI taxonomy): Eukaryota > Metazoa > Arthropoda > Insecta > Lepidoptera > Geometridae > Erannis > Erannis defoliaria. The sequence continues at coordinate 615,560 of FR990075.1, forward strand.
TCTGGTGGGCCCATGTTGCGTAGTCCCGGTACAGCTAGTTCAGCCATCCGGTGTCCCCGAGGAAGGCCAGCAGCTCGCTGACGCCGGCGCAGGCCTCCCGGAGCGTCCTCGCTGACCCGAGGATCGCCGTACGTTATTATGCCACGCTGCTGCATTCAAGCAGCAAGTGCGCGGCCGTTTCTTCCGCCTCCATGCAACCACGACATAGAGGACTAAATACAAAAAGCAATAACAGAACAATATAATAATTATAATTTTACAATTACGACATAACTACATTATACAAATAACAATAATAATTTCGTTGGAATTCTGTAGACGAAGAGTGTATAACGAGAGCTTATTACTTTGTCATGTAGGTTTAGATCTGTTGAAATGTAATATAAGAAGCCGGTTGAAATTTTCACCTAATAGTTATACCTTTTTTGTTTTGATATGAAGACATTTTAAATAATAATAAAATAAAACGTTTTTGGTATTTGGTCCATCATAAATACAGTAAGTATACAAAGAAACGCCATACTTGATGTAATAGAAGTAAGTAGTTGAGGCAAAATATAACAACAAGATAAACAAAAAACCATATCGGATTTGTACTTGAGATTCCGGCCTAACCAAACAAAACAAAGTTTTCCGCGTCTTCGCATAACATCAGGCGAATTAGCGGTCAAACACAATAAAAACATTTTTAAATTTATCTTTTAACTATCTAATACTTAAAAAAAATAAAAAAAATAAATGATATGTTTTAACTGTTTGTATAATAAATATAATATCTAATACTATAAGAATCAATCCTGACTGTACGACTGTCAGATAACGCACAGCCTAAGCGGATGGTCGTACAGACTTGAAATTTGGAGGGTGTATTTGTCTTGATGCGTAGGGGTGTACTAAGAAAAGATTTTTCTAAATTGAACCCGAAAAAAGGGGGGAAACTTGGTGGTAAAAAAGGGGGGCAACTTTTGTATGAAAGTCTTTTGTTTTTGAACTTTTAGTCATGAAAATTTGTATTTTTTAATTATCAATTTATTTCAGGACAAGTCCATACATAGAGAGAAAAATTAATTAAATTATGTCTAAATAGTTAAATTAAGTATATCAATAGAAAATTATAAATCTTACATAATACAAATTTTTATAATGTCAAATAATACCTAATAATATTTATCTTGACCTATATTGTGGTATGCTGTTTTCAATATTTTTTTGACAGGGATGACATAAGAGAGTGATGTGTGTTTTTTTTTTATACGGAAAGTTCTTTTTTTTTTGATTTTGGTATTGGTACTTAAATAGTTATTTTAAAATAAAATATGGTATTTGCAATATTTTTTGACAGGGATGACTTATGGGGGTGAAAAGGTGGGTGAAACTTTGTATGTAAAGTTCTTTGTACCTTATTGAAGTTAAATATAGTGATGTTATTGGTATTTGGATTGACTTTTTAAAACAAAAACAATAATGTTTTTTTGCTAGGATTAATCTAAGGTGGTGGTGGTGGTATAGGGGGAAAAAATTAGCAATTATTAACCCAGCGCCCAGCGGTATGGAAGATATTTCGATTATTCCCGTTGTCCACCACCCGCGTGTCCGCACCTGGTGGACAGTGACACAAGTTTGAAAAAGTTGCTCCTGTCGACCAGAGTGGACAGGAGCACACATTTTTAGATTATTCCCGTTGCCCACTATGGTGGAAAGTGAAACGTTTTTTGGGAGCGGGCGATTTTGTTCCGTACGCGCTGAAGTCACGGGCGACCTCAAGTTTACAATGAAATTATTTGACTGTTATCCCGTTACTGAATATAATGATTAAATTTTACAATGCTATAGTAAAAAATATATTTCAGAAAATGATTTTACTTTAATTATATTTATTTATTCTTTATTTATAATATAATTATTTATTTACTCGGGCTTAAAGCCAGTAAATTTCGTGAAATACCACAGGTACTTGAAATTTAATCTCAAGCATAGATAGCTTAGACCTATTTGATCCAACTTGAATTTTAATTTCAGTAAATATTAGTAAAGTAAATACAGCTGTTCAGTAGAAATACGAATACGTATTGAGCCTTATAGTAACATGAAAATAATTAAATTTTGCTTATTGAAGCGATCGTCTGCTCTAGCAAGGAATTTATAACAGTAAATTTAAGTAATTATTAGCAGAGACATTGTTTTAACAAATTATCTCTGTTATATTTATTACCTAGTGGTTTGTATCGTCAAATTGTGACCTTGCAACTCCTATCTTCACAACTTCTTAACCAAATTTTGCCATTATTGTAGTTTTTTTTTCCATAACTTATTTATAATGTTTTACGATGGAAAGCTAACTCCAAAGTTTTACCCCTTTTAAAAAGCGTACCGATACTGTGCTTTTTGCAAGCGTAAGCTCAGTGATAACGGCTGACTCCATGTGCGAGCGGACATTGCATTTGAGAGCAAAGAAAATTTAACACTAATAAACGTTCTAGTTGAGAGCGATGTAATGTATTATGTAGTAGTGAATTTTAAAGGTAGAGAAGGATTCGACTATTCCATTCATTTTCGGATGTAACGTAGAAATTTTACACATTACCCTAAGTTTTGATGTAGGTAGGTATGTAGGTTGTGTAGTAGACTGGTGTGGAAAATGTTCACTGGAACCTCATATCATCTATTTCGCAACTTACAAAATTCAATGATAGAATCAGTGGTACATCATTTATTGCCTGACAATTAAATAAATAGTCTCTATCTGGTTTCCATAATAAAATCTTTGATTGGGCTAGATGGCGCTGTGTGTAAAATGTTCCCCAATATTTTTTTTTAATATTGCTATTGAAAAGAAAACCTACAAAATGTACACAAACTTTGGTTCACTCAGTCAGCTAATGAGGTCCTCGCATTGCCTGGTACTATAATAGAATTGATTGATTGATTGATCAGCTATGTTGTCCTCAGAGTAAAGACTCGAGCGGCATCGTCCTCCAAGACGCCTCCCTCAACATGTGGGACCGGCCGCGAGCGTATTCCAACCGATACGAGTCCTGGGACAATAACCACTTGCAGGTACTTGTTTTCTTTCCTCTTGAAAGGTTTATGACGTCGGAGTTTATGTCTTTGCCAGTATATAAAGTACTAAAGTTATTATTATTAATTATTTTCAAGTTAATATTTTCCAAATAGGTTATATTTGGTGCATCCTTATTTGTTTCAGTAAATACAACAAAAACTTAACATTTATTTATATTTGATAATATTATGTTAATATTATTGAGTAAAAAATAAAATCAATGTCATGCAAAAAAATTAAGATCAAGTCACAAAAATAAAAGTTTCACCACAATGAAATCACTCGTGCACGTAGTTATACTACAACAAAAAAAAACATAAAATCTAACAACCTGAATTAATAACCCTACTATACAAATATAAATGGAAGTTATACAATCCAAATACTCAAACCCACTACCAGACGGCAGCGCACCCAGCATGCTGGCGGCATTGCCACGTTGAACGATAGTGCTTATTATTTTATGTGTTGGGTCAAAATAATAACAGCATTTTGCACGTGATCGGAAAATATTTAATAGCCTACAACAACATTATATTATTATTTAAATATTTAATCAACTCAAAAATGTTAAGTTTGTTAACAAAAAATTATTGTGAAACTCTTTAATATATTATACCTATATTTATATTTTTCTACGTTTACGGATTCATAAAGAAAGTCTAATTAAAACCCATAATAATATATATTTTTTTTTTTTTTTTTATTTTTTTTTTTATTAAAACTTTCAAAAACGATTTCATTACTTTGTTGTGTTAATTTGGACCATTCTCACACCAAGCCTGAAATATACTTATGATGGACTAAAAACAAAAAACGTTCAAAAACCACTATTTTATTCGTTTTGGCATAATAACGCATTATCTGTTAAAGTTTCAACTGGCTGCTATGAATGTGTAAACATAACGGTCATGCCTTTTTCGCTAGTGTAAGTTATAACCGTAATAAAAAGAAAAATCGTAGTAGTTACTTTAAATCATTATAATGTAACATTTTACTAAATAATATATAAAAAAACTCACCACTGCGCAACACTTGGTATTTAGGTATTTGATATCTTTCTATATTTCTTAGAAATTGTATTTTAATCCTAAGAATAAAAATTGCATGTTCTAATCTTATGCCATAGGGTATTTTTTTTAATGAAACTCTTGAATAATTTCCCAGGTTTCTGAAGAGACGTCGATATCGAAAGAGCCGCCGCAGCCTGCCGACGAGTGGGAGTTCCCCAGGCACAAGCTGCGAATCTTTAATATCGTCGGCGAAGGCGCTTTCGGTCAGGTGTGGCGCGCTCAGGCGATTGATATTGATGGTAAGCTGTAAGAACTACTCACTAATCACCAATCAGATTATTATATATGTACTGTTGTAGACCCTTCGTTGTTTAGGCGCGTATAATATGTTTTGTCTTAGAAATAATGGGCTTATAACCCGAGTAGGCCTTAAAAAGCCGAGTTCGGTACTCTATCTCTTTTTCTCACGATGACGATGCTATCTATAATCCCTTCGGTTCAATTTGCCAACTAACGGCGAAAACGTCTATTTACTTGCAACATTTTTCGAACGCTTCTGTGCGTGTCAAAGAATGTAATTACGTCATGGTCACGCACACATTGATTGTTTGTTGAACGGAATTTTGAATTAAAGTGTTTTGTCTACAATTCTGTACGTGTTAGTTGCTCTAACTTTTTTAAGTCGTGGTAGCCTAATCGGGAGATCGCTCGACTTCAAATAGCGAGGTCAGAATGCAACGTACGTACGCTCGGAGAGGAAATTCAACCCGCAATGCGTGGTGGATATGCCCAACCGCGCCCTTCAAGGTAGGCGTATGTCCAACAAATAAACTGTAAAAAAATTGCCTATTTACTTACTTTTTTAAACAGCCATTAAAAAAATAAACATTTTGAACGTATGGTATAATATTCAATGTCATAATATAGACTTTTAATCTCAAATATAATTATTACTGATTTCATCTTAGCGTCAGGTTTTCATGGACTGGGTGTTGACATGGGGTTTTCACATGACTGCCCAAAAAAGGAGTGTAATGTTTTCAGGGTTCATGTACAATGTATTATGTATGTGAGTTTCCTTATTCCACCGTAACTTCTAAATGCCTGAAGAGATTTTGATGTTTGGGGCTAATCCTGTTTTTAAATTAGATTTCTTGTTATTTAAAATGTTTACTAAAAGGATTATTATATTTAATGTACTTATATGTGATTAGTAGTTATAATAATAATTAGATCACAAAATAATTGTTTAGTTTAATTATTTTTAAAGTTCTATTATTATTTACGGGATATTTACCGTGATTATGTTGTGAATAATATAACTTTAGTAAACAACCGTGATAGTTTAAAAAAACGTTATTATTTTTTTATGTTACAAATGGTAAACTTTAAAAGATATCAGACGATATAATATTTACACTGTTATTCGATTAACTTCCCAGACCAATTATATCAGAAAATACCTTACCATATTGTTTCAATTAGAAACTCAAATAATAATTGTATCTGAAAACATTGACTTAACTAAATTAACTAACTCTTACTTGGAACATCGCAATTGAAGGTAATATTAATAAATACTGGAACGTTAATTTTTTACGGTTTCACCTCGTAAAGTGTAAAGTTAGTATTGACACAGATTTTATTATAGAACACTATACATAAATAAAAAAACACACATACATACATAGAAACTCTAGAATATGGTAGATGACTGATGTTTATATCGTTGAAACCAATAGCTTTGATGAAGAATTTAAGTAAATATAGTATGTTTATTGAAACATTAATTTAAATCGGTTATTAATGTTCTGATTTATAAGCGTTTAAAGTTTTTGTTAGAGACAACTCTGTCCCTTTCCCACAAAACAAAAAATGACGTCACGCCTTAAGTGTCGCAATAGAATTTATATGGCGTACTGAGATGTGACGTCACGATTTGCTGTTTCGCCTCTCTGTTTAGCATGATATGAAAATGCTTATAAGTTGCTTATTTTTGATCAGTTTTTTTTTTTTTTTATTAGTCAGTTATATTTATGGACCACATTTTAATAGGACAATAAAAAAAACACAGTCATCTAGCCTAATTGATTATTTCAATAATTCAACCAACCAAGCGCTTAGCTAGTTACATCCTCACTAAGTACATGTGTTGCCACAAAGATTCAGTTTTGATAGATTCAGTATTTATAATTATGCTGTCAGTCAGTCAGTCAGTCAATCAGTCTGGACAAAGCTTTTTATATATATAGATAGATAGATGTAGATTACACTGTATTATTATTAGAATACATTTTTTTAACCAAGTGTGGTAGGACTCACGAAAACAAACCAAACATCACCCGCACGGTAAAGCTCTGTTTTCAAACCTTTAAAAATGACACCGGAAGTACTCATAGTAACCTGAGTGATTCCGCATAAAAAAAACAAAAATAGGTTAAAATCATATGAGAACCTTCCAAAGTCTTAACTGTGACTAACATGTTTATGAATAGAAAGGCAAGCAAGTCACACCGCAAAGTGCACCAAAACTGCCAAGAACATCTGCAACTTTAATTAGAATCTTAATGGGTTTGTTAAGGCGGTGATAAAAGTCAATAAAATATATTTTAGTGTTGTGTAACAAGGGTCGCACATGACGGAGCACAAATAAATATGACAGTAACGTAAGATAAAAAACGCTAACTTCTCCAAGCGCAAGATGCGTCGTCGATTATCTGATCTTTGTAAAAACATGTTAGTCGGCAACAAGTTGACAATATAATTCAAAACAAGTACCATTTTTAAGTGCATATCTGTCATCTAAATAAATAAGGTTATAAATTGGTTCGAGTGAAGCCTCTTATCAGAAGCTTGAGTTGGCTTGACTTCGCACGAGTTAAGTTCACTGTAAATCTAACTTAGTAAATAGGTAATCTAATCTGAGCCATAACGTTCTCGCATTTAGATTAAGTATCTACTTCCTCCTTATTTATCATCACGGAGTATCATCAGAATAGTTAGTCCATCTTTTGTCTCTTACCAGTTACAAATGTAAAAATAGGAAAAGACAAAAGAAAAAATAACTATTCCGAGACTATTTAAATTTTTTGAACCTTTAGATTTTGTGACAAAAACTCACAAATGTAATCCTCGTAAATTAAACTACGCTAAAATTGTATTAAAACCAATTAAAATGCGTAACTAACTTCATAAACTAAGTTGATGAACTAATTAGACTTAGAACGAAGACGTTGCGAAAGAAAACCTTCGATTCTGCTTCTATTTATGAATTCTGAACAAGACTAAATCTAATTCTAAGTAAACGCTGTATCAATTTTATTAATCCGGTTCGTGGAGGAGTCGGCTCCTAAGCCTTTAGCAGGGGTCATAGATAATGCACTTCGGAATGCTTATCGCTACAGCCTTTAGTAAAGACAATAGTAGATTATTTTCGCGGTCTGTAATGACTACTTTGCTGGCAGCGATGGATGGTCGAAGACTAAGCGTATCGCAAGTCCAGATTTAGAGGGAACACGGGGAAAATGTTTCCAGCGTTTCCCGGGAGCGTTAGTTGATTGTATATAAGGATTCCTATCTTGATCTGAGGTACTAGCCAACATCTTCTTAGCTATAGGATCATTTCTGTACAGCATAATAACTTTGGTTTCATGACTTTTAATGTTTTTAAATAGCATTCAAGCAGAAGAGCTTGTTGGTAGGCAATTAGCGTATGTATATATATCTGCAAGACCGGAAGAACCAGAAATACAAATTTCTGATCTTTTAAGATTCTGCTAACACACTTTTTGAAGAACCGTAGACTAATTTGCCTAAAACTAATTTTACTTTACCTTGACTAGCAAAGTTTGACTTGAGTTTTGGCATCCTTTGGTGAGTTTGGATGAAATTACATAAAGTTTTTGAATTCCGCAGGTAATAAAGGCGATACAACAGTGGCTGTGAAGACTTTGAAAGAAAACGCATCCGAGAAAGAGAAGACGGATTTGCTGCAAGAACTGGCTGTGATGAAGAGTTTGGACACACACCCAAATGTAGTCCGGCTGATAGCTTGCTGTACTGAAAAGGTTAGTAAGCCTGAAATAAGTTGTTTCTCTAAGCTATAAAACGATTTTCCTTCTATCCTCAGAAATCCAAAAAACATAATATCAACTTTACAACCTGATGACCGGTTTTTATGCGCGTGTGCTTTGTAATGAAAATGACTGACAAAATAATAGTGATCAGGGGCCTTATTTTTGAATCGTACGCAAAGTTGCGCATGCGAACGGAGCCGACCTTCAAATGATATTGTTTGAAATAAGATTCAATACCGTTTGAAACTCTGCTTTTGGTTTGGTTTTCATTTGTTTTTCTTCACGTATTTTCCGCTTGCGTGAATAACGTAATGAAATGGCAACGAATGTAATGGAATGTAGTCCTATTGTTATCCTGTATTTTCAATTAGAAAAACTAGACTAATTCTTGTAATTGAACTTCCAGGAGCCCACGCTAGTGATCATGGAGTTTGTGAGCCTGGGCAAGCTGCAGCAGTTCCTGAGGAACTCCCGGGCGGAGCGGCACTACGGGAACACGCACGCGGGCAGCCAGTTCCTCACCTCGCGGGACCTCACGCACTACGCCTTCCAGGTCGCTCGAGGGATGGACTTCCTCAGCTCTAAGGGGGTACGGTTTACACCTTTGTTCTTTTTAATTAATGTGTCACAAGCACTAGGTCGGGCACAACTTAATTTATTATTTACCTCGATGTTTTGATCATAGAATAGTTAATACAGTTTTACCAGGCGCATGGACCAAGTAGTTATATGGAACTAATGGAAGTTATTATATTCATATTCATATTAATTTATTAGTAAATTATCTTATTTACACGTCAAATACATCATGAGGTATTCTCAAAACAGATTTTCCCAGATGAAATAAATTTAAAACAAAAAACATTATACATCATATTAATGAATTAACCCAGGTAAAACACAGGTGAACACAAGGTTATCAAGTATTATTAGTGCTGTTATAACGTAAAATCCTGAGCGCAGCGAGTACGTCACTCGAGCTTAAAATTGTGTTGCTCCCGTGTGGAAGTGGAACACTCTACTTTATATCTGCCTCTAAGAGATAATAAGTAAGTGCAACTTATGAATTAGGAATAGTACGTTTATTTAATTCTCTCGATGTTCTCTCTACTTGAATAATACACACACATTTATTTACAAAACTAAGTAAAATCCGATTAATAAAATCCTGTTATCTCGCGCGGTTTACTTTATCATACAGCCTTTTACTTGTTCATACAATGTTCGTGGGATTAACAAGTTATTTTAGTCCCTGCTTACGAAGAATAAACTAGATATTTTTAAACAGATGTGATAAAAACAATCACACCAAATTACACTCGTTTGATGGGGGCCTTTGATACAATTATTTACACGTTGAATTATGCCTAAGGGCAATGTGTTTGTAAAATTTCATCATTTTATTTATTCGAGTTGTGTTGAATAGTATAACATGGCCTGACATTTACACAGATAATCCACCGGGACTTGGCCGCGAGGAACGTGCTGATCACCGAGGAGAGGACGTGCAAGGTGGCAGACTTCGGGTTCGCGCGCGACGTCGCGGGCACGCACGTGTATGAGAGGAAGAGCGACGGACGGCTGCCTATCAGGTACGATTGTTTTATTGTTTTACTTCTTTTCTTTTTTTTTTCATTTTTCAAGCTCTATATTTGAAGTCCTTGTGTAATCAAACGAGAGTTGATTCGAAATATTAAAAAATACCAGATTCGATGCATGTTAACAAAACTAGACTTACAACGACCTTCACAAACTCGTGACCTACGCTCACGAACACCTAAAACCATTGCTAAAACGTATTCAGAAATCTAAAAGCTAACTTGTTATTTTTATCATTAAAACCCTTTTAACGTATAGTGTAACAAATATCGTAACTGTTTGCTTACACAATATTTTATATTCAATACTCGTTCATTGGTGTCGATTTATCATTATTTATTCAAAGATTTTTCTATAATAAAGTAAATCTGCCAACACTCTATATAAGCAAGTTTAAAAGCTCGTCAAATACGAGTCGGGGTTGCAACGAGGGTCCCGTGCCAATTCTACCAGCATACTCCCTATTTATTTTACTTAGTTTATTTCCCTATGATCACCTGGGTGAAATAACCTGTGAACAAAGTCGATATGATGGTTCCTTCTTTTCACCTCGGAATCATGCACCTGTCCTAGGTGATTTGTTTTGACATCATTTTATTGGTGTCATTTGTTCCCTTGGAATTAAAGCACCCAGGTGAGAACAAGGGCAGCTTTTTTTATCATTGTTCTTGACTTTAATCACCCACATACAACATGTTTAAACCTACCATTTTAAATCAATTTAATGTAGAGAGTTATGATATTTCCCATAAGTACACAAGTGGCTTATCGGTAAAAAACCCTCCTTGTATGAACTATGCCAAAATGTCACATGCCTTTAGACGTTTATACAAGAAAAAAATACTAAAATAAAAACGGTGAATATAGTGCGGTTCCTAAAAAATTATTTGCTTTGTTTTTAAGCGACTCCAAAAAGGAGGAGGTTCTCAATAGGGAATATGCATGTTTTTTTTATTGACTCACAAAAGAGCTGACTCGTAACAAAACAACACATCAAATATAAAGTTTTAATATGTGCACAAATAACAAAGTTATAAACATTTTCACACATACACAAACACCCCCACAGACACACAGAAATACACACACACACACACATACACATACACACACAAGCGCGCAAAGAGATATCTTAGTTGTTTATATTTTTATTGGTCACCACATTCAAATCATGTTTGAAGAAAGGAAGGAAATAGATAAAAACAGGATTCCTCCGGACAGGATTTATTTCTATTAACTTGTTTTCTCGGATTCCCGGCCTCCACAACACGGGCTGTGTGCCTAGTGTGGGGCCACAACAATGATGTGAATTTTAAAAATTGTTAAGAAAATAAATGAATTTGATTTTGAATTTTAGTTTCATATTAGATTGGAGGGCACTATAATAGCAAATGACGTCCACGATTCCAAACAAAGTCTATACTATGCACGTGTTTTGCTAGAAAGGGACAGATGACTCCCTCCCAAATACTTTGTACGCTTATATTTCAGAACTTTACCAGCCGATTTCAATAATTTTTCCATGTAAGCAACAGATTCAGTCACCACTTATCCTATTTTATTATTTTTTATAATCAATACACATGTATATTCCCATGTATTTATATTTATATTTCATGTATTTGGTTGTCTTATTTTTTTTGCTGTCTCATAACTCCTTTAATTTATGAACCGATTTGGAAAATATATATTTGCTAGGATTTACTTTAAGACTGGTCGCATATAGGTATATTTATTTTTCATCAAATTCGGTTCTGTCTATATTGCTTACCTTGGTTACCTGCTATATCTGGGTTTTTAAATCTAAATAACTGGAAAAAAGATGTCACCCAAGTAAATGAAATTAAAGAAGGTTGTTTTTTTTGCACGAATCGATCGGTTTCCATTTGAAAATGGGACGTTTTGTAAGTTTGACGCTTTAAGACTTCGACATTTTGCGATTGGAACTTTTCGCAACTTAATTGGACAGACAGACAACAAAATGGTTCCGTTGGACTCTCTGTGTTAGGAACCCTAAAACATCAGGGGCATCGCCCCGTGTCCGCACGAATTGTTAGTTTTTCAAATGCAAGATTGAAAACGTGCTCTAAAACATTAATAGGTATAGGAAAACGTCTGAAGGTAAAGTAACGATGTAGTCTAAGATGGAACACGTTTGCCCATGCATTGACTTTACACTTTTTTTAAATAAATAAAAACACCATTTATACAAGCGTGCTCCAACCTTGACCGCACCGCCACCATCAGGCAGGGTGAGGTCAAAAGCAAACCTATTCTGAGTAAAGAAAAACATTCCTTTTCATCATCATTATCAGCCAGGACACGTCCACTGCTAGACGAAGGCCTTCCCCTTAATAGGGAGGGGTTGCCATAATCCCTACGCTTTGCAGGCGGCCAAGTGCGGCGAATTTTTCCTGTTACTCTGTCTTAAAATCAGTAATACATAGTTGTGTTATCAAATTTACACGAAACCCATTTCTGACCCTGCACCGTTCACCGCAGATGGATGGCGCCAGAGTCCCTTTACGACGACATATTTAGTGTCAAGTCTGACATCTGGAGTTTTGGAGTGCTCCTCTGGGAGATCGTGACGCTGGGATCCACGCCGTACCCTGGGCTGTCGGCTGGAGACGTCATGAGGAAGGTGAGGCATTTATCATTTTACTATTCATGTTTTGACAAAAGAGTTACAGGAATGTATTTTCCCGCGGCGACAATCCTGCAGAGATCGTTTATTTATTTAGTCATAAAGTAGCCAGTGCCAAAAAACATGTCAATGCGTTAGCTCGTTGCGTTGCTGCGTGATAGAGGAAGAAATAAATAATTTGTATTTCATTTTCAAATCTTAGAGGTTTGCTACAAATTTTTTTCATCCCCATTCAAAAAATTCAACGGAAACGTTGAAATTATGCTAAATTCCACAGAATCAATTGGTACGAAGTTGGGTTCGGTTTCAACCGAATTGCCACGATTTTAGTAACTTTATCTCTTCGATTTTTTTACCATCTTATCCCAGTGAAACCTAAGAATCATCGTAGAGAGGGTTTTCGCTCATTCCATTCGCATCGTGACCCCTTATTTGACGCTATTTAAATCTATAATTTGTCCTGCTGAATTGTTAAACAAGCGAGTCAATTTCGGAAACTAAGTAGAGTTGCATCGCAAATGGGTCGCTCTTTAAAATATCACGGTCCCCATGTTCCGTGCTACAACTCTGCATTGTAGCCACGCTTTTAATTAAAAGGGTTCCACGTTACGTTGGATAATTATAAAGAATCTTCTTAGGCCTAGTTCTAAAGTATACTATATTTTTGCGGATCTGGGTAATTTGTGTCGGTTATGTTTATCTTGTAAAATAGCGTTTCTTCCCCGTGGTCCATCTACGTGAAAATTACAACCCGTGGAGATAAAATTAGCTATACATTTGGCCAACTATACAAATTACTTGATTAGTATTAACTAATATTCGTAATCAAACCAACGTTTACTTTTCGAAAATAGTTCATATATCCAAAGATAATGTGGAATGTTTTTAATTAATTACTTTACGAAAATAATATAATTATGTAATATCATTAGTGTAATTGGCCTTAAGCCGTGCCGTACACTAAATTGAAATAAATAAATAAATAACATAATATGAACTATTTTACGTTTCTTCCCCGTGGTCCACCTACGTGGTTCAACTAGGTGTTCCACGGGTACCTTTTTGTATCCGTGGAACACCAGGTGCACTACGGGTCATTAAATTTAATGATCCGTAGTACACCTAATAAATAGTACACCTATTAAAGTAATTTTCACCAAGTAGTTCTGTTCTGAAAAGGCGATGATAGCGCTCTATAATTCCACTCCATAGACAATTCGGCTTGGTTGTGGAAGTGTTCCCAGGATATTCCGCTTGAGACTTCCTATCTGTTTACTGAATACAAATGAACGTAAATTTTGTTTTCATTAGGGAAAAACCTTTCTGAGGCCTTCTGGTGCCTCAACATTCGTTTTACTTAGTATTTTCCCAGAAGGTCCGTAACTTGACCTTTATTTAGATCATAGATACCAACACATAGATGTTGGGTCTGGTACAAAAGCTTTTAAAATAATCTGCATACTAAGTTTACCTCCTCATTATTATTATGAATATGATAAGTGTGCAATAATCAGTCTAATGTAATAATATTTTCATATTTTCCTATCTAGCAATAATAATACCTACCGTCCAAAAACCTACCTAAACGTCGAAATTCGTAACATTGTGGTCAATTTTGAAGGCTTTTTTGACAGTTCTAATCTAATTAAAATATTGCTGTCACTTTTTTACTAGGCATATTAGGACGGCAGGAATTCTTTTGTTAGTTTAGTTCTGTCAACTAAAACCCTCAAAATCGACCATACTGTCATGTTACTTGTGACGCTTATATAATGTAGAGTCTGTTTAATTTACTGTTCGAATTATGTGGGTTTTAGACCCTATGTAAAACTTCTTATTAGGTTCAAAGATTTGGTCTTAATAAATTATTATCTGTGAAAAACTTTGGCTTATACAATTTTGTAGGCTAACCCAAAATCTAATATTATTAAACATCTTTGATCTCTTTACTAGTCTCTCATGTTTTCCTTTGTTTCAATTTACAAGCTGCCAACAGTCTGTTTCTCGTGAAGCTGAGAAGAAGATTCAGTAAAAAATATTTTTATATCTAAAATGGAGCACGTTTACCTAGAAACAACCTGTTACCAACGACAATTATATACTTGTATATATTTTCGTTGCTGTTACTTTGGATCCGAACTTGGTAGAACTACTTAGTAGAGAGTTCTACGTCTCGGTAGTGCGGAAAACAAAATCGTAGCGCTTTGTGCATGTCATATGATATGTATAAATTATAATAATTTTCAGGATATTTACCGCGATTATGTTTTGAAACGAAGTCTCGATATTCCAGCGCAATTGCATGCACCATGCACGGACAGACTAAAAAACACTCGCATAAAATACAATTATCAATAAATAAAAAGCTGACATAATGCTGGACATTTGGCCTACCCTCGAAGAGCGATTTTTTTGTACTGGTTTGTCTATTGTAGAGTCAGCCTGGCGAAATACCACAACTTTGCCAGTTATCCAACCGGCAAGCAGCAGTGTGCAAGTATTACAGTGTTTCGTTTGAAGGGCAATTTACCGGAGAAACTAATTACTGGGCAAGACGAGATTATTTGACATTTAATATCAGGATTTTGTTCTCAAGTTTACAATTCTGGCACTGCTAACTGTTATGGGCGTGGTGCTTACTAGGTAAACCTCTTGCTCGTCTCTTCACTCCATAGCATAAAAAACAAAAAAGATTTCTTCGCGATGTTTTCCTTTACCGAAAAAAGAGGACTAGGACCAGTAAATCTGCCATAAGACATTTGTTTGGTATGAGCGTAGGATCTACTTTAATCGCTACATAAATCATTCCTTGTGGATCCAAGAACGTCTTCATCCACTGATGGGTATATAGGTCTCCTCTTACGTCAACTTTTCCGGGCCTATGTGAGCGCCATTCATTGCCTTACTACAGCCGAAACTTTATCACCCCGTATACATACATCCCCTATATTAACTGCATTGATATACTATTTGATATATTTTTTAGCAAGAGCTTTGCAAGTCATCGTTGAACAAAATAATAACAGAAATGTTTATTTGTAACTATATAATAAGTAAGTAACCAATATACTTAGAGATAAGAAAAAAAAGTCACTGCGAATACTTACATTAAGTCCCTGACTATTCCAATGGGGAAAAGCCGTAATTGAATGTGTCTTTAGACTCATAGACACCTAGTCAAAGGCAGACTCTGAGACTTTCGCTTCATTTGGTCATTTAACGGTGTTTGCTTCTTGTTGGCCAGGTCCGCGAAGGTCACCGGCTGGAGAAGCCCGAGCACTGCCGGCGTGAGCTGTACAACATCATGTACTACTGCTGGGAGGCTGACCCCACCGTGAGGCCGGACTTCAAGGAGGTCGTCTCCATGCTGGAGAAACTTCTGTGCACAGAGATGGACTATATTGAACTCGAGAGGTTCCCCGACCACTCATATTACAACGTACAGCATTTGGAAGGAGAGAAGTTGTAATAGCATGAACTAGTTGTATGTTTCTTAATAGCAAATACAAAATTTAGGCGAGTGTGCAACAAGAGCTCCATGACTTTTTCATGGCTTCATGTTTTTTTTTCATTTGTTTCTACCCGTTTGTTAGATATTCGCCAACAAAGGAGACGACAGTGAGTTCCATTCTCGGATAATAGAACTCGATTAATAGTATCAGTAGTAGTATATAGTATAGTTAATAGTATCAAGAATGGAACTCGCTGCCACCTTCCTTAAGTTTCCTGACAACTGCAGCGCAGACATTTTGACTACGGTGAATAGATTTCTTCTATGTCGACTTGGAGGATCTAGCTCTCCTGGGTATTTAGTCAAAGTATGTCGACGTACTTCTAAAAGTAACGAAATGTTTATATCGGCAAACAAATAGGTACTGAATTAGGTTACTGAAAAATGTATTTATTGAAATAAATTTAAAATGTAATATTCTTGTTATCACGACACATGTTGTTATTGAATACATGAGCAAAGTTTTAGGAGGTCTCCTACTCAAAATTATTAACACATTTTAAGATAAACCCGGAGATCACGAAAAATACATTTTGTTCCATACATTTTGTCATGTGTAATTGCGTTTTTTTTTTACAGTTTTCAGGGTCGTGACATAGTACACGTTGTTCACGTGAGTTTGACAACCCCCTAATATTATACTTATGAATTCAATAACAACCAGTACACGAAGTAGCGCGAAAGATAACAACAAAGGTATTTAATGTCTCCATCTGTATGTGCATTGAAATTATGTAATTTTAAAACGAACTTGATTATATTTTCCCTACATTCGCATTTTAAGGTTATTTTTGCCCATAAAATAAAAAGGTTCCAGGGCAGTTATCGAAACCGCAAAGCGTTGCCAGCTTGTAGGGGTAAATACGTTTCTAGCTAAGGAAACCTACGCTTCGTAACTATTGTAAAGTAAATAAAATATATTTGTTTGTTATTTGCGGGATATTTACCGTGAATATGTTGTGAAACGAGCTTTCGATATCGTTTACAACTTATCATAGAAATGTAATGAACAACCGTGATAGTTTAAAACAGTGTTTTAAATAATATAATTATTATAATTTTAACGATGTCTACATACATTTGTTTTTTCCTGCTTTTTTGGCTAATTATTTTAACTATGGTCGCATTTTGGTCCTAGCTAGTAGACCTAAATAAAACGTATGCCGTAAAAATTCAAAGGAACTCAAATAATTATTGATTTAGAAAAATAAATAAAAAATTAAGTATCCTAATTAACTTTTCTCATGAGGTAACCGCCATGTTGGATATTGACTCGAGGATCACTGTCCCGATAGACATCACGATGATTGGCGTTTCTAGCCTCGACCAACAGCTTTAAAAGGCTCTCTGGTTGGGTCCTGGGTCAGATCCAAAAGGCAGTGATATTTGACACACCACACACTGTTAGGAGGTTCGTCACTCTGCAGCCCTGACCACCGGCAGCTTGAGCTCTGCCTGCTGCACTTTTGCAGTTGGTAGTCCTTTTGAATATACTCTGAGATTAACTAACAATATAAAAGGCAATATAATTGTAATTAGATGTAATTCATAGCACTAGTCTTCTCAATTGTAGAATAACATTATTATGTACTTGCGTCCAAATACTTGTGTAATAGTTACTAGTTAACATATTGTACATAGTTAATACATAGGTTCAATAGTTATAATTCCTTATAAATATTATGATTACTTACATTATTTTGTAATAAATAATTATGTTTTGTTTTAATGTTTTTTTTATTTCATTGTCTAGATAAATTTGATAATTTTCGTAACCGGGACATCAGACTCGGACGCGGTACGATTGAACCTAAAATTTTAGGCCCAGTTGTAGCGAGGTACGTCGAGGCGAGTTAACGATAGGCACTAAACGGTAGGCGCGAGCGAGAGAGAGGAGAAGGCGCGAGCGCTTGAATTGCTAAATTTAGTAGGTTTTAGTTTGTTTTTAAAATATAACAAAGAAATACTGTAATCTTAAAAATCTATAAACTAAATAATACTATATTCTATCTAGTAATATATATTTTACGTGGTTTCATAATGTATTTTCATAGTTCTAGCGAAACAAAATGCCGATTTAGTGTCTAGTTGTATTTTTTTTCTTTCGAGCCAAACATTCGTACTCTCGTTTTCTAATTGACAATAAGCTAAAATATAATTATGATCAATTTTAATATTATTATTTTTTAGTTCAATATCGGGCATTTTGCATTCTTTCCACATTTAAAAAAGTTCAAAATTGCTACAAGCCCGCGTTAAGAAAAAATGAGTGTCAATCATAGTACATTGTGAGGAAACAGGTTGAAAACAGAAAATTAGGAATTAACACACAATTTATCACGATGTTATGTATTCATTTAAATAAAATTGATCAATGTATTCAGACTAAGCCAAAGGGCAAAATATTATTAAAACTATCCTGGTTACATTTGTAATTACAATATTAGGCAAAAATCATTTTCTGCTCGGTTATTCAGAAGAGCATGAGCAAGAGTAGGTTATTCAGCGGCGACATTATTACACAAAACAAATGTCACGTAAATCTACGTTGAACGTAATCTGCGTTGTAAATGATTTCCAATACAAGTACGAGCGTTCCACTAACGTATCCCAACGCCAATACCAAGAAGCCGCCTTGCAAATGTTGGAGCGACAAAGAATTTACATCAAGTTTTTCACGAAGCAACGATCGAAGCAGCTTTGCCCTTCGTCGAGTGTTGAAAGACTTGAATCCCTTCCTTACCGCCTCGTTTATTCCCGCTTGCTTGAATAGGCTCAATCCTTCTGAAATCCGGTCCATGTACCCAAATCCTCGTAATGCTACCATTTCCATCGGCACCGAAAACATGTTCGTTTGAAATGCGTAGTATTTAAAATTTCCAAAATTATCGCTCAAATCCCGAACTATTGCCGAAACGTGAGCTAGCTCCAAACGACTGCAAAGTAAAGAGAAGTTCCTGTGAACGGTCACGTCTATCATTGCTTGAGATATATCGAATACGTCTATCCAATGGTTGTAAATATAACTGTCGATAGGATCCGAGGAGTTAGAGAATAAATCGTGAAGCTCTTCGGCTCCACCAAATTTTAACCCACTTTCCACTAGTTCTTCGATAGTCTGCACTTGATACTCAAACTTTGGGTTCTTCAAAACATCTATTAATTTGGTCTGATAGCCAGTAACAACTAATATGCAATAGATATTGAAAAATACGAAAAACAGTCGCAAACTAGACGTTGTCGGTCGCAGATATGCGCAAAATCCTAAAGAACATATCCATGCGTTGAATAAACAATGTTGTAACGATCTGTTGCGCGGAGAATCTTCGCTTACTTGACCTAAAAGTCTCCAAAACAAAGCGCAAATAGAAAATCCAGCAATAACAGAACACCAGACAAATTTCTGAAAAATGATGACTAAAGATATCCAGGGCGGCGACTGGTAAGCTCGAGGAACCACCCAGGTATAGGAATCAGCAAGATATGGGATACTGCATTCAAAGTCCTCGTGCACATCAAAGTCTGGATAGATGCCTCCAAGAAGCAGTTGCCCTTTTCTCAAGGTTAATTCTTTTAGAGCTCCATTCCATTCTCCTTCAGCTTGTCTCTCACCTCGATTCGAGTTTATAATCTCATAACTGGTTGTCATTCCGTATCGTTCAGCGACTCTGTTTATGAGTATTTTTTCAATATTAGGATCATTTTCATCTTTACTCACAAAGGGTTGTCTTTCTAAAGCGATTATGTACAGAACGCAGCCTTTCATATCTCTTGGCATTTTATCTTCGAACACGCTGTGCTTATATTTTAACGTGCCTTTGACACAAATATTTTGAATGAATAATCTGTCTCGTGCAGTCTCGTTGTAATAACCGCAGTATGTAGGCGGGTCGAAAGGTCGCCAAGCGTAGATGATCGCTTTTCGTATATTATTTGCTTGCGGTACAATAACCACGATGTTGATAGCGTTGTGTTTGAACAGGCAGGTTAGAATTTTCTCCGCAAGCTCTGTATTTGATTTTTCTGCTGAGAAATGAAAAAGAAATATTATGAACTTTGCACTGGGGTTCCAACTGCGTGACCTTATCAGCCTGCCGACCAGAAAAGGGAAATCTTCGTAAACATCAGCTATGATGATATAATATGCAGCAAGAGGTCGAGCTTCATAGATATCTCTGTGTGAAATTCCAAGATTTTCACTGTAACTGTTGCAAACATTAATTTCTTTTTGAGGACTCTTGATTTCTACAATATACGTTGCTCTTCCGTGGATTCTCTTAAGAATTCCCGCTTTGATTCTAGAAACAGATGAGCTTGCATTGTTGTAGTTCGCAAATATCAACACGCCAGATTCTATGAAACTGTTTTTAACTATGGAACTCAGGCAGCTAGTGAAGTCCAAGACCACCGTTGGGCCGTGTGGGTTGACGATTACTTCTGTTGCAACTATTCCGATTAAAAGTATCACAACCGTCACTTTTTCTGCTACCATGTTACCTGACTGGCATCAAAATTTACTTAAATGTTATTTAATGACAGCAGCAAACACGACATTGCATTAATTTAAAAGGCATGCGAGTATAATGATATCTACATTAATCTCTACTTAGGTAGCTGCGGCAATGTGCAAACACGCGATTAGATGGATTACTTGCTATCTAGTTTTAGCCGTTATTTTTAACTTATCATCATTGCCGGGTTTATGAAGATCTCAGCAAACGTACAAAAGCATTAGAAATGTGCAGTGTATCGTCTTATAGACACGTTAGGTATGTTGATTGAGTATAATAAACATAATCAGCCAAATTAATAGCCGACTGGTGGACTTAGGCCTACCCTCGAAAGGCGATTGGACCATTCTACCACGCTAGCCCAGTCGCGAATAGGTGGTCCAATTAATTACAATTACTTATCTGGACGCATGCAGGTTTCCTGGTCCTCACAATATTTTCTTTCGCCGAGAAGCCAGTGCTATGAAAATCCTTATACAAATTCCAAAAAGCTCATTTGTAAAGGTACCTAAAGGCCTGAGTTAGAACCCGCAACCTCACGATTTCAAATCGACAGGTCTCCCAATTAGGCTACAACATCACGTTTTACAAGATAAATTACAGATAGCCTAAGCCGGGCTACGCGTAACGGCATTACTAAGCCGAAAGGAGGCTATTATTTTTATTATTATCAAAGCATCAGTACACAACACGGTAAGTCGAGCTATCCCTTTGCTACTAACGTGTCTCGTGTAGGTACAAAGCGCTTTGGAAACTGATCTACCACAGACAAGATTTGGAGCACTACCTGCAGCATTATTTACGTACTCCAACATCCTAGAGGTCTTCAATCGAAGAACAATTAAGTATGTAACGCTGTGTGTCGACCAATAGCCAACCAAAAGTCAAACTGCCACACGGAAGCCATGGCTTCGAAAAGTGTTTTACGGTTAATGTGTTATATGTAACAAACCGCCGAGCTACAATTTAGCATAATCATCCTACCCACGGTAGCGCTCAGAAATGCCACCTCTGGTAGCAATTTTATTTCGCGATTTCAGGATCGGTGTCAGAAAAAGAGTTGTTTACGATGATTAGAACAATAACCTCCTTTCAGCTCAGTGCTACCATTCCAGACAACCTTGTAGGTCTGTATTCGCTCCTATAAGGCAATGTCAACGCTATGTACCTACTGCATTTTATTTTAGTTTTTATCAAATGTGTATAAAGTAGCGAACCCGCAATAAAATATGAAATCAGATCGCAATTCCTTCTCGCATTTCTACTCAAATAGGAAAGTTAGAAAATATTGAAGTGACATTTCTGTAGGTACAGTCAGTTTAGAAAATTTACATTTTAATAATAATACGTGGTAGAATTTCCACTTATAATATTTTTTTTAGTATTGTTACAATATATTACAGTAGGTAAACCTAAAATACAATAAAAATATACTGCTTGCCTTATACATAAACATGTGTATACATATCACACAACACTACATACTCTACGGAACAACAATACTTCGTACATATGCTTAAATGGCAAAATTATAGTCAGAGAGGCAAGCGACCAAAAAAAAATGCAAACGTTTCATAGAGGCTTTACAAGTTTTTCGCGTGACTAACGCGCTCGGTTACAAAATTTGGATGGCTGACAATCGTAAAATTTATTTATAATCAATACTAGCTGCGCCCCGCGATTTCACCTGCGGTTCTTGGGATAAAAAGTAGGTATGTTTTATTTCAAGGTATACGCTACCATTTCATTCAAATTGGATCAGCAGTTTCAGCGTAATGGAGTAACAAACATACACACATACTACCCTTAACAGTGTCGATATTCCACTGTAGTGCTGAGGCGCGGGCACAGCAGGCAAGAGCCGCGTGACGTCAACAAGCTAAAAGCTACAGTCGAAAAATTTACACATTTTCTTAAATAAATAAAGTATAGATGGAATGAAAGACATGAACATGGAAGAGTAGGATGTGTATTTTTGTTTTGGTTCCGTATCAGAAGGACTATCAGGGAAAATGACTATATTTGCAGAACGTAACAAAATGTTAAAACGTCTACGTGGTGACAACGTCTTGAGTGGCATAACGACTTACTAGTAACAAAATGTGTGCTTAAACGTCCAAAATGTGAAAACGTCCAATAGTCTAATGTGCTAATACTAGCTAGGCCAGGCTGCAACTTCACTTAACATCAGGCAATCACAAATCGATTATTTTAAACGAATTAAAATTATTATTTTTTAATAATCAACGGCGGCTAGAGAATCGCAGAATACTCACCACTGTTAACCAAGGGGACGCGGCTGCCCATCCTCCGGTGGTTTTAGATGCAGTTATAGGACGTGCCCAGGTCCAAGCAAACACATATAATCCCGTATAAATATAAGACAATAGCTTGGAAGAACGGGTTGATACAGATTGATGACGATGGCCATGTCTTTGTGCTGCTGATTATACTTTCTGTCTGAAGGTATTTACGAGTACCTGCTGAGTATACAAACAACTTGGAAACCTCAAATATCCGCAACATGTACTTGCATTCCATAAAATTGCAATATTTTGCATCAACCGTCAAGAGCGGATTCTCTAAAATTTAACAGATACATAGGGCGTTCAATAAAAAGTGAGAATGAGTGTTTTGCCGGTAACTTTTATTAAATGTTATTTTATTATTCAATAAGTTGCCTTTGAGCGTAATACACTTGGAATATATTTTTTCTGAGCTTAAAATTCCTATCTCTCTTAACTCTTCATCCCGAGCACCTAAAAACTCCTGTGCTGCAGCGACTACTGCTTCATCATTTTCGAACCTCTGTCCTCTCAGAGACTCCTTCAACCTCGGAAATACAAAGAAATCACTAGGGGCAAGGTCGGGTGAATATGGAGGATGCTCAAGTATTTCGAAGCCAGCATCACGAATTGCAGCCATAGCAACGGCGGACTTGTGAGCCGGGGCATTTTCTTGATGGAACAAAACAATTTTTGATAGTTTGTCTCGCCGTTTCTCGCGTATTTTGTTACGCAATTTTTGTATTTGTTCTGCATACAAAGAGCCCGTTAAAGTAGCTCCATGGTCGAGATATACTATCATGACCACCCCTTAATCTTATCAATATTCCAGCTTTCGTCGTCGTCAGCCATAAAACGTCCACTGCTGGACGAAGGCCTCCCCCTTTATAGAGGGGTGTTGCCATAATCCCCACGCTTGTCAGGCAGCTTGGGGATCGCAGAATAGTCACCACCGTGAACCAAGAGGACGCTGCTGTCCGTCCCCCGGTGGTCTTTAAGGACATACCCCTGGGTATGTCCTTAAACTCCACCAGTTTCAGCTTTACCAGCCAGTATTTACTTTTTTCGCTTCCAAAGGGTTTGTAACTCATTCTCACTTTATAATGAACGCCCCTCGTATAATATTAACTGAATTGAAATATCGTCGGTTCGGAGTAAGATTCTATATTTCAACAGACAGTTTTATATCTCAATTTATTATTTTATTTAACTAATCCATTGGACTTCATAAAATATACCTACATAAAGAGCGTTTGTTTGCCGTCTACCCTCTATTTACTATGTCCTGTCCTGAAACAGGACATAGTCATGACTGTGTGGATCAAAAAAATGTATTTTATTATAATTTAATTTATTTATTAATAATCTATAGATCCAAATCAGATTTCACCAAACTAGATCACCAAATCACTAAATCAGATTTTCATAATTTGCTTGGCCGGCGCTTTGGGGATCGCAGAATGCTCACCGCCGTTAACCGAGAGGACGCAATTTCCTATCCTCCAGTGGTTCTGGATGCGCTTTGGGGATCGCAGAATGCTCACCGCCGTTAACCGAGAGGACGCAATTTCCTGTCCTCCAGTGGTTCTGGATGCAGTTGTAGGACATACCTGGGTCCAATAGACAAATCGGAAAGGATAGAAATGGGCTGGCGCTTCCGTTGAATGCCCGTAGTCCTACTGCCTTAATCATACTGGTAGAACCAAGGAGTTATATTCCCTTGATTCTGCCAGTAGTTCTATGATATTTTTATGTCCTACTAACTGTACGAGGCCAATTTAATTTTCGTTGCAAAAATCCTAAAGTGAAGTTGCACCGATGTTTGACTAGGCACCGGTATTTCTACTCTCTCCAAGCCTTAGACCATACTTTTCTTTTGACTAGGGAGAAATTATAATTAAAAAGTTGTCAGACAGCGTTAGGGCGCAGTCGATTTATGTTGACCAAAATCCCCCCAATGGCTTGCCTAGGTGCTTGATGGAATGCTGTGGATCTCCAGTGGAACGCACTGGAGCCCTCAGCACTGTGTTTGACAGCGAGGTACTGTCGCGAAATGCGAATCTGCCTACGACAACGTGGGCCACACAACGTCGTCCTGATCTCCGGGGTACTTTAGCCAGAGGCCAACCATCCCGAGATTAGAGGCCCCCTTTTAGGATGCTCTTACTGTAGGCAGGGAATAGCGATGTCGTATTCTTTTGCCCTCAGGGCGAGCCTTAGACTATACCTAGTCAAAGCTCTCCTCCAAGCCGGAAAGCAAAGTCAGCGTACAAACTTTTTTTAATAACAGAACATAAAGGAAATCGAGATCTTAGTCTATGATTACAAAGATAAAGCTCTTTGATGATACGTAGTATTTACTTACTCTATGATTGTCTCCTTGAAGTATCAGAGTGTACCAGCCTGGCGAGAGTGCCATAGTGACAGAATGGACAAGACATGTATGAAACGGTCACTAGGAATAATGGTGTTTTATAATTTGTTCTTGGCCATGGATACTAGGCCTTCAGCTGAATAAATATTTCTTCATCGATCCTTCTTATTCCGACTAAATGAGTTTTAGCCTCAGTCCAAGTTACACACAGTAAGTCACCGTCAAGTCCAATCATGTCCTAATAATGTCGTGGCAAGTTTACTACAAGCTTCTTCGGAGTTATGGAAACAACACAAAAGACATATTACACCATATTATACTAATTTCCCATACTCATGCACGTCAACTGGCACTTAATTAATAAAACGCCACTAATTTAATGCAGTAAAACCCGAAAAAACACAAGTTTTGGAAAATAATAGGTACAATGCGGCGAGATAATTTTTTGCGTTCCCGCCAAAACTCCCGGAATAAAAGTGCTTAGGTTAGTTATCTATTTACGCAGTCGCCAACCAAAGAGTTTTAAGCACGTTTTACTGTCAATATTTAATTTAGTTGTCAAAATTTTGTTGTTATTGTTAAGCATCATTTTCCTGTTTTAACCAAAATTCCTAAATTTATCACGTAAAAACATGGTATTATGTGAATGAGTTCAATGAGTGTAACCTAATAATAATGAAAAATAATGAAAACGTGTCAAATATGTGGTATTAAATCCGGCCAGTCAAATGACCAAAAGCGAATCTTCCTGGCAAAATTTCCTTTGGATGAAGATAGGTAAGCATCAAAAACTAATTTTGTAAGGCTGTTATAGAATAAGAATTACTTGATTTACAGTTTTAGCTTAAAGAATAAGGAATATTAAGAAAATAAGCCATAAATAGTCTAACAATAGTGTTTGTCCATTTTTTTATCGACTGTCGATGTTTATTATTTACGTTAAAAAAAATACAAAATAGCGCCAGTACGCGCGTGGTGTTCGCGCTCATAGCGCAATAATAATAAAAATAAAAAACAGGCTAGGAAGCAATAATCTAATTTAAGAGGGACTAGAGGAGGCGGAAGCAGCCATATAATATAATAATAACTTCACTTTCCAGGTTATCCAGGGAGCCATGAAAAGACAATATTTATGGCAGCTTGCAATGCAGAAAGTGGTATTGCGACTCTGCATGAGACTGAGATGGAGCGAACAGCAAGATCGAAACACATGATACCCTCGAATGACTCAATTTTAATCACCGCCAAGTGCGCGAAGATAATGCTTGACCACAAGATCCTTGAGATACAACGTCATCGAAGATGTCACCATCAGTGGATTCTTTCAGCAATTCGAAGACAATCAAAAAAAACGGCCATTTACACTACTTACTTACTAATATTATAAAGAGAGAAGTGAAAAAGATTAGATTTTTTTGTAAGATTAGATTTATGTTTGTATGTAATGGATAAACTCACTAAATAAAAATAAAACAAAACTGCCAAAAATGAAATGAAATACTTTCATATTTATTTATTTGCAACTAAGTGTACAGAGATCTTAAATTAATATACCCTACATTATCCTACGCCCCCCCCCCCGCCCCCACAACCCCCCCTACATTTTTGTAGTAAATTTATCGATACAAAAATATGTACATCCCTATTTGAGGTGATTATATTGTCAGACTGACAATGTCAGCTCTGCCATTACGTCAAAAGTTATTTTTTTCAATATTCTTTTATATTTTTTTCATACTTTTAATTGTTTTTTTATTGGTATTTAAGAAAAAACATTTTGAGTGACTGTTTTTTTCGTTTTACTCTATGGAACACCCGTCTCTTATTAGGTTTACTTACTCTATGGAGTGTACAGATTGTGGCATGATTATCCATGATTATCTATCAGAGTGATACCTAACGAAATTTATTTTAAAAAAAATTGATCCGAAAACTGGGTCTGGGAAGTAAGCCGTGATTATAAATACTTGGAAAAAGGTGAATTCGCGAAAAATACTACGTTTTAAATAAAGTTGTATCGTAAAAATATTGTAAGCCTTTTAGAATTTTTAATCCCAAATGCGACGTGATTCAACTTCTATAGAACATGGTTTGCAAAGAGATCAAACATGTTTTGTTTATTTATTTTTGGTTCACGTGTTTTCAAGCCCTCGGATATTCAGGTAATTGGAAAGTACTTTGTTTATGATTGGTTTGTAATAAAGGTGGAGGGTGACGACAGAAATACGGTGTTATGGTGGTACTATGACGTCACACGGAGAGTGCCGCACCAACAATATAATTTATAACAATATATTTATTGACTCCTCCTCCTCTTCTTTGGAATTTGGATACAGATTTTTAAATTGCGTACTTTACGTCAGTTAAAGGAAAACAGCATGAGCAGAAGAAATTCAATAGCATAATTTCATAAGTATTAGTCCACAGTACATAATCATAATAAACTAACTTAGACATCTTGGTATCCTCAAGTCGCGAGTGAATCAGTTTTTCCAGGCAAGCGTGCTCCATCGTAGTCCGCATCTTCGCTTAACATCGGGCGAGTTAGCGGACAAACGAAAACCTATAATGCTAGAGTTTCACCTGCGAGTCCTTGTTTAGCGTGGTATTTGTTATAGTACTCAGATAATAACTCACTATTCTCACTAGGTGGACCGCCGACATTGTAAAAGTCGCAGGCAACCGGTGGATGCAAATGGCAGGTTGTCGTAGAGTGTGGCGGTCTAAGGGGGAGGCCTTCGTTCAGCAGTGGAGGTCTCCGGGCTGATGATGATGATGAATACAAAGGCTCGGTGTTAGCGCGTAAATATGCTAATGACTAACGTCGTTAGACGTTAGGCGATAGTCAAATTCAAATGATACTGTGGCCTGTATTGTACAGTATTGTACACGGGTGTGTAGTTTAATGCATAATTTATTACATCATTGAAATTTGAACGTAAAGCGTCACGCAGGTGAAGCTCCAGCACAAGAGAATGAAAAAAACCTAGTGGAAGGTTTAGCTTGAAAACGGACGGCTACCTAGTTGGCTAAATTCCATGATAATACAAAAAAAAAAGGTGGTAATGTACTTATTGTAATATTTAAGGAATTTGTTAATGTGTGTTAGTATACGATGGGGCTGATATAGACGGATAGTTTAAAACTCCCTAAAAATAAAATAATTAAAAAAAAAAACGAAGATGGAGTACATGGCGTGTGATGGCACCGATGACAACCCCATAAAGATAGGGAATCAACTGACTGTAAACGCCGACAAGTTCAAGTACCTATAGGTAGCGTGATGCACTCGTCCGGGAGAATCGACTGCAACGTCAACCTTTGCATGAGCGCCACCTGGGCTAAACGGCTAGAGGTCATCGCCTTCCTTTGTGACCCAAATATGCCACCAAAGCTCAAGGGACTCGTGTTTAAAAGTATTATCCTACCTGTAATCCTCTATGGTAGCGAGACATGGCCAACTATTTAACGTCACGTTCAACAGCTTTGCTTCACCGAAATGAAGGCGTTGCGATGGAAATGCTGCGTTACACGTATGGATCGTACTCGTAACGAGCACATCCACGGCAGCCTCGGAGTGAGAAACATACCGGATAAGCTACAGGAAAGTGGATTGAAGAGCCATGTACTGAGCAGACCGGCAGAGTACATCGAAAATCAAGTATTGAATCATGTAGTTCTGAAGCATTGCCCCGAGGCCGCCCAATGAAGCTTGATGGCTTGACGTCATAAGAAACAACATGAGGGCAATCAACTCACTTTGCAGGACGCTAACAACCTTGGGAAATGGAAGAAAAAGCAGGAAATTAGACCCTATCTCAAGCCGAAATAATCGCTAGGCAGAAAGAAACATAATCTATATCTAGAGTCCATTGTCCAGTGGACTCGAGCGTATCTTCGAAGGCCAATTGGACCATAATTATTATGCACCACGCTTGAACGATTGAATTTTTTCTCCGCTCAAATGCCAGCCTCCTTACGATGTTTTCCTATGAAAAGCCAGTGGTACTACAATCCATAATAAACTGTGATGTAAACTCCAAAGAGTTTCATTAGTACGGGCCTGGGTTTGATCCCGCGACCTCACGATTTCAAGGTAAGCGGTCTACGGATTAGGCTACCACCGCCAATGACACTACGCTTACCGTTATTAAGCTAATGAATTAAGCGCTCTTTTGTAATCAAACATAGTATCTGAAATTCGAGTAAGTATACGCGATTACTATATTCATTACGCGATCAGAATTATAATTGGCTTACCTACGTACGTATGTGAAGCGACCAATTTTGTATGCGAACCATTCTTTTGGACGCTTAATTGAAAAAGTCAAATGTACTGATGTAATATGTATTACAGAATCGAATGGAATAATTGTTTAAAGCTCGGCGTTACAAAATTACCGATGACGACTAATTGACAAGTTCGTAACTGTTGTTGTAGTGTACTGCAACAATTTTATCTGTTGCAGTAGAGTAACGAAGTTGGTTTTCAAGGTAGACCGAACTTTGGATGAACCTATAATTTCACATAACCAACCTAACTTTTTATTTTCTTTAACTTGTTTTTCGTTTGATGGATAACACAGGTCAAATATGAGATTTCTTGACGACACATTGTTTTTGAGCCCTATACGTAAATAATGTATAAGTTCCCTAATAACTTCAATAACATTTCCACTAATATCTAAAAGAATAGTTTCACCTCAAGGTTATTATCGCCGCCAAAACAGCTGAACTGATTTGGTGAAACTCGGAATAGAGATAGAGCTGTCGCCATTGCTAGTTTCACCTTCACCTTTATCTCCACTCAGATGATATTCCGGGAAATAAGCTCTAATTTACTGAAATAACATTTATGTGGGCTACTTTTTGATCTAGCGCAGACATAAATGTATTAGATAATTTTGACAAAGATACATTGTACTACATTGATACTGGTACTGATGATTGATACTGGTGACATTGGTACTGACATTGTACTACATTGATACCTATAATTATGACAAAACTGTTTCACAATGCTTAGTTACATAATAACAATCTATTATAATATTTTCAAAATCAGAGTGAATAGGTAGGTAGGTACCTTTTAAGCCTGCATGCTACATCTTCGATCGCATCGTTGCTTACCAACTTTTCTGGAGTTAGTGGTCGCAGACTTACCTAACCACGTAAAAAAATACCAAATATTAGTTGCGTTGTATTTTTGCTAAACAGGGCCTTTAGGGTGAAAACCAATGGAAATTCCCCGAGTGAAATAAATAACATGTTTTCGTGAATCATGTCCCGAAATATTAATGAGAATATTTATAACTATGTCGGGAGTTGCGTACGACTAAAATAGAACTAAGCCATTTCTCTTGTTTGGGGGACCTGCTTGGAATTCTATCATACTGTGACCTTGTATCAGGTTTTCAGGTAGCTAAGAGGTGTCCACAGAGACGCGGGGTAGTTTTTTAATACAATCATAATAAAAATGTGTACCTATTCTTTATTGGAAATTCCTCAAATGAAATGAAATTTGAAACGAATTTGAATAAAAAATCATAAACTCAATTGGATATTAATTTTG
This sequence comes from Erannis defoliaria, assembly GCA_905404285.2. Classification (NCBI taxonomy): domain Eukaryota; kingdom Metazoa; phylum Arthropoda; class Insecta; order Lepidoptera; family Geometridae; genus Erannis; species Erannis defoliaria. The sequence goes on from FR990075.1 coordinate 646,209, forward strand.
TTACTTATTCCTCGGTTTATTTTTTTTATTACTCAATTTGTATTGCCCATGTATTTTTTATATAAAGAGCGGCATAAAAGCAGTTGGCTTGCATGGTAGTAAGCTCAGAGCCGTCTGTGGAGACTTGCAACATTTGCAATATTATCGACGCTTTGCCAACCCAGTGATGTTTGAAAATTCACTTTGTAATTTCTTACTATCCGAAACTGCACTACGATTTCTTTGTTCTTATGCGGTCCTTTAAATCAGTGCCAAATTAAGATTGATAAGAAAATTGATTGATGAGATTGATTTGAGAGATTTTCAATACACGTTAACTATTTAGTCCCGAGACGGGGTTTGGCTCCCGAGTGTAGCGAGGGCGCTAATAGTTCGAGGGACTAAATAAGTCATTAACCCCGAGGTAAACACTGTGCTCTTCATTAAAAAAACAAGAAAACTAAAAAAAAACATGAACTGACACTGGGAAATGCACGAGAAGTGCGGGACCATAATCCTCTGAGGAGAAAAATAAAGTTGGAACATGGTTCAACTCAAATTTATGTGAAAATACTACAAATTTCTTTGTTCCTAGGGCTGAAATGTATTACTTTCAACCAGCTCGCTCCTCAGGCAACTTCAGACCTACTTTCCGAGTATGAGTAATGAAAATCTTATTTACAACACTAAGCTTGTGGTCTAAGCATTGATTCCTAAAATAGTGTCTACGGGACGGCGCAAGTCTACCTTTGGCACGAACATTTTTCAGCCCTAAATCGAAATCCATAATAATTTGCTTCTTTGGTCTTGTCCATGAAAATATCACTTAATATACATTGTAGCAGGTCGTAGTAAACATGTTTTAGAAATATAATGCTTAGAGCAACAATATTGCTTGAAATATTCAGTGACACGATTCGCAACTCTGTTATTTAAGTATAAGTACCGATATTTTAGTTACTCGATTATTCAAGGTGCACTATAACACTTGAGCATAACTTTACAACAATGTCTCGTATTATTTTGCATCTAATTTTGAGATTCCGTTCCCAACAATGTGCAAAGAAACTTTGTTGCCTACGTCACGTAACTTTGTTGCCTACGTCACGTAACTTTGTTGCCTACGTCACGTAACTTTGTTTCCTGCGTCACGTAACGTTGTTGCCTATACTACCTTCAAATGTTGGGTCCCGCAGTCTGCCTCACATATTTATTGTGGGGTGCGCTAGACTATCATTTAAGTATAGATTATTTTCATAAGCGAAATTTCATGAATAACTGCTATGATATTGGTTTTGCAGGAAAAACGACCCAGGACATGCCCAGCACGAGAGTGAACACCCTCAGCGATGATGCAGATGACATACAGAAGCAACTTGACAACGAGGCGAAGGATCGCATCAAGTTTGCACGGGTGAGGGCGACGCGGGCTGATTGGAAGGGAATCGCTAATGACCAGGCTCACTCATGGCGTGCTAGCCTAATGGGAGACTGATAGACTTGGGGTCGTGAGGTCGTGGATTCAAATCCTGAGCCTATGCCAAGAGTTTTTTACAATTTATGTACGGATTATTTTTAGTGCTGGATTTTCTGTGAAGGAAAACATCGTGCAATCTGTATAGGTACGTAAGAGAGAGATATTATTGTAATGTTGTTAGCTGGAGTACCCTTCCAACGAGAACACGGTACTTGGCGGTACAATTATCTATAATAAAATACTGGAATGGTATATACCTACATTTTCGACCTCCTGCGCAAGTGCAAGTACTTACCAATTAAAAGTGTGTTACTGAATAACTTTCAGTATGCATGCGTGTGATTGAAAATAATTTTGCAATTAACAGACGCGGTAAGGCGTCCAAACATATTTCAACCAGAACTAGACCATCGATACCATAATTAAGAGAGATATGTCCTTCTTCCTGTCTCATTGTCTACTGTCAAATTATTTTCTTCCTTTCTTTCTTTCATTGATCATACTGTGTTTGGCTGTGATTTCTGCGTGAAATGCGCACTACGTAGAAGTTTATAAAGTGAGTTTTTTTTGGATTAATGATGAAACTAATTCTGTTTGTAGCCACAAACAATTTGGATCCTACATTATCCGACAAAACCCCGAGTCCTCCGTGAATTGGCTACAACTGAGTCTATGAATCTACTGCAGGATTATGTAAGTTGCTACTTACGTCATGCGGGCTTGGACAGAACTAACCATTAGTACAAAGCTTTAGTTATCTTCCGGGCTTGCATAGAACTAACCAGTAGTACAAAATTACCTTCTCCAAGTACAAAGCCGAAAGGAAATCATCGTAATCATCACTCAACAAATTTAAAGACCAGAGTTACCCTGAAATCATGAATTAAACATTTATTGCACCATAAATGTAAAATAAGAATTCGCGCACTTAACAAAATGGTTTCTTTTTGCGATTTCTGGGTTAGTCCCAGAGTAAAAATCGTGATTCACAACGATGAGTGAAAGCAATGAGGTTCTTTCGATTTGTAGTTCTACACAACTCTGTGTGTTTATTATATTTTATTTCTTTTTTTAAACCATAAAATCCAATGGCAGTTTTACGTACAACTTCAACTTCACAAACGAATATTGTTGAACGACTATTAGTTAATGAAAATGTTCGATTCATGTCGTCGAGCGCTACTAAACTTTTTCAACTTATTTTTGTTTGCGAATTACCTACTAAAAGTCGTTGAACAACATTAGTTTGAAACTTGAACTAAAGGTATATTTGAAGCAAAACTGAGTGCATGAAATACTGCTTGGTAAGTACCTACGTATGGGACGGGAGATAAGTTTTGAAAGTAACTACTAGCCCAGTCGGGTTGTCGAAAAAAGCCTAACCCCGAAAAACTCTAGGCCACAATTTCATTTGACCAGCCTTTACCCGGTAACTACGGCCACTAAAAACGAATTCTTTATTAATAGAGTTGGTAGAGATGATGCTTCAAACAATTTTCGAAAACGGCTTTTAAATTTATTTAGCCATTTACAGCAATTTCTTTTAGAGCTTGTTTTCTTTTTTGTAAGAAAAACCTTTGAGAATACTTTAGAATAAAAATTCTGATTTGTAATAGATTTTACTAAACTTGTCAGTTTAACTTGAAATGTTTTTGTGACAACTTACTATTTCAGATATTAAAATTTATTCAAACTTTTACTACGTAAAACTAAACGTTTCATAATTTGGCAATTTGGCATAAAAGTCTAAAACAATTTGTTAACGAGGCTTTTATTGCTTCGATTATGACTTCATCATCATCATCAGCCCAGAGACGTCCACTGCTGAACGAAGGCCTCCCCCTTAGACCGCCACACCCACGCCAGATTAAGACTTATCAACAGAATTATTTTTACTGCCTATATAATAATCTATAGATCAATGTTATAAGCAGTAATTTTTAGTGTAAATTTTTTAGGTGGTTTAGAATCTAGACCTGGGTATGTCCTTAAACTGCAACGAGACCCACCGGAGGACGGTCAGCAGCGTCCTCTTGGTTAACGGTGGTGACCATTCTGCGATCCCCAAGCCGCCTGCCAAGCGTGGGGATTATGGCAACACCCCTCTATACAGGGGGAGGCCTCCGTCCAGCAGTGGACGTTTTATGGCTGGCGACGAGATTCTAGAATGACAAGAAATTTGATTGTGCGCGTCAAGCACAATAACTAAAGTTTCTGTTGTAAGCCAGTGTGAGAGGTTGCTCAGGTAATAGGTATATGTATTTGTATGGGTTTTTTTAAATATAAAGTGTGGCAAACAAGCAGGCCTTCTACTTCATGGTAAGCGAACCATCGCTTAGGAACACGTGTAACATTAATGATGTGGTTGATCCGTTGCCAACCCAGAGGTATATAGACTTTTTAACACCTAAGTTGTAACTCGAAAATACCATCGCAAGTGCAATAATCCACATCTTGTAATTGCGCGGAAGAAATGAGCACCAGAACCGTACGGTGTGGCGTTGCCAGATTTGCAGAATGTGGTATGGTTATGTAGATATACATTTATTTTTCAGGAATCTAAGAATAAAGTGAGCCGCAAATGCCAAGGAACTGATCGTGGAAGAAGAGTATTCGGTAAAATTATTTGTCATAAGTAGGTATTTTGGATATGTCCTGAAACTGCATCCAGAATCACCAGGGGACGGGCAGCAGCGCCCTTTCTGCGTAAGGTGGTGAGCATTGTGCGATCTCCAAGCCGCCTGTCAAGCGCACTAATTATGGCAACACACCTATTAAGGGCTTTTGTCCAGCAGTGGACGTCTTTTGGCAGATGATAATGATGATTTTATAATATTCCATATTAGACGTTCACGTGGTGGTAAGCATCACGCCTGCCCAGTGGCGATAATAGTAGTAGTGCTAGAATTGTGAACTTGCGAACAAAATCTTGCGCCGCACTGCAGTGCGCTCTTCACCCTGAAATATTAGATGTCAAATCTCTTCATGCCAATAATTAGGTAACATTGCCTTTCAAACCAAAACACAATACCACGCTTGCACACTACTGCTTGGCGGTCGAATAAATAATAGAAAAGGTGTGGTACTTCCCCAGGTGGACTCTACAATAGAGTCCTATCACTACAAAGCCTAATGAAAAGCTAAGAGTATTTTAGTTTTTTTGAATAAAGCATTTTTTCAGACTCCAAGCCTAAATTTACGACACAAAAGCCTAAAGATTGCTGGAAATACGAAGGTTAGTGTTAACAAACATTCATAATTAGGCAATTAGGAATGTGAATGTCATATTCAACCCTTGATTAATATTCCAAAGGCTCTTGACGTGGTTCGCATCACGCGTACTTGTGGAATTATGATAATTTATTATATTTAATCGCTTGGCTGTAATCAAGAAGTATTGAGGTTTGGGCGCTGTCTATTGCGAATCATTTTCTTAAAGGAAATTGATCTAAGTTTGTGTTTTTAGATAAGGTTTTTAGTTAGTGAAGAAAGACATAATTTAAAGATTTTTTGTACAATTGTAGATATTGATATTGTAGTTTTGTTCGTGTCGAGCCACTCATAAGACTCAACAATATGCTTTAAAAAAACAGCTGGCTTCATCTTCGAATACCTGGATGACATCTTCATAGTTTCTAGTAATTTTGATTTAAAAACAAAACTACTGAACCGATTTCGATAAAATGTATATGGGACTACCACTGAAGTATTGCCTACCAAACAAAAAAAGAATCACAAACAATCACAAGAATCATAATTGGCGGAGTAATCGCGTAATATACACACAAAAAAAATACATACAGTCGAATTGAGAACCTCCTTTTTTGAAGTCGGTTAAAAATAATCTTAGTTCTATTTACATAATCTAAGAGGCCAAAAAAAGTTCCAATAGGTACATCGATTATTATTCATAACATAGGTCAAAATAATGTAAAATAAAGGCATGTGACAGTTCGGCCTAGTGCATACAACGAAGTATGGAAAATCACTAGGCCACCTGCGTATGGGAAATACCCTTTAATATAATGACTAACAGACAACGCACAGCCCAAACCGCTTGTCGTACAGACTTGAAATTTGGAGGGTGTATTTGTCTTGATAAGAAAGGATTTTTCGAAATTCACCCCTAAGTGGGTAAAAATGGATGAAAACTTTTGTATGAGACTCTTTTGTTACTGGACTATTTTTCGTGAAAATTTGTTTTTGGATTATAATCATCATCATCAGCCCGGAGACGTCCGCTGCGGAACGAAGGCCTCCCCATTAGACCGCCACACTGTCCGACAACCTGCCATTTGCATCCACCGGTTGCCCGCAACTTTTACAATGTTGTCGGTTCACTTAGTGGGAGGTCTTCGAGAACCTTTCTTCCCCATCGCTTGTCAGTTCTTCGAGCGATGTGGCCTGCCCATTGCCACTTCAACTTGCAAACCCTGCGAGCTATGTCGGTGACTTTGGTTCTTTGGCGAATATCCTCGTTCCGGATTCTATTGCGCAAAGTAACTCCATTGCCCGTTGCGTGACACACAATTTTATACTTAGTTCAAATGTCTGAGGTCACTGTGAGCAACCAGTCACCGCTGCACATGGCCTTTCCCTGGCACTGAATTCAACCCTACTGTCGGTTTCCAAGCACTGCTAGCTGTTCTACGAATATCCTCACCGCATCTAGTCTCAAGGCGTCCTACTAGAATTTCCTTTGTATTTCAGATCAAACCAACTGGCATATATCATACCCGTCTTGCAGAGGCAGCAGCCAGTCTCCGGTGAACCTGCCGTTCAAAGGTCTGCTGCACACAAAAGCCTGGAGGGAGATGCTATTCAGCAAGTATAACGTTAAACCAAAGAGCATGACTTTGGTGCATGATGGTGAAACAGGTAATGGATATTACGCTTTTTAAAAAAAAAAAACCGACTTCAATTTTGACTACCTGGATGACATCTTTATAATTATTTTCCAGTAATTTTGATTTAAAAACCGAACTACTGCACCGATTTCGATAAGAAAATGATGGAACTACCTCTCAAGTATCACCAACGAAACAGAAAAAGAATCATCAAAATCAATTCATAATTGGCGGAGTAATTCCGTAACATAAACACAGAAAAAACATACATTCGAATTGAGAAAATCCTTTTTTGATGTCGGTTGAAAATACGATTATAAGACTTCCGATATTGAATACTTTTACACATAAAATAGGAAACTTAAGTATTTAAGTATTACTGAAGAAAAAAAAGAAAAAAACTAATATTTTAATAATAACTGTCCCATAGTCCATAAGTACCTTGGACAGTGGCAAATAAATAAAAGATGATTCTGTAGTTTTTATTTATTTCGGTGATTAATAATTAAAAAAAACTATTTAAATACATGTATATACAATCATTATAAATCTAAGCCACAATGGAATGGAATACATCAGCAAATTATTATCGAATGTAACTAAATTTTTAGTAAAGTTCTAGTAAAATAAGTTTGGCAATAACGTTTGATTTTCCATTTGAACACTCGTATTCATACTCAAATTTCAGAGCTCGTTATGGGGAATCGGTAGGGCTTGAATTCCTTACTTTGTAGGAACGAAGTAAAATCGTATATATAAGTCTAATAGCAAATGAAGTCGAGGACACGGTAAAATGTTTACACGCCCATTATGATTTCTCTTTATTGAACTTACTCTGAATAGATACAAATTGCTCATATTTTTCGCTGCAAGTCGTTAGCGTAAACGAAACCGATTGCTCAGTTTGCGACATCTTTGTTATAAAAAGCTCTCTGATGGTAGTATTGTCGCTCAATTAGTTTAAGCCACGTCAGAAACCTTTGTCTATATTTTTATGTAAAATGAAAGAAAATGTTCGTCCAATTTGTACAAACAGTTCAAAGATAACTTTGTATAGATACCACTTGTCCCAACCTGAGGTCATATAAGTTGAGAAAACGGCGGCTCGTTCAAAGACTAATCGTTCCCATCGGTCTCTTTTGTAAGAATATCAACATTAGATGAAGAGACTCATTTGCAGAAATGTATAATAATAATGTAGATATGAACGAATGTAGCGATATGTAGAGCACTAAAATTTAATTAATTAAAAAAATACATATAATACTTGTCTATTGTCTCCCATAATATTGGGTTAGGTTTTACCAATGCAAAGTCAATGCTAAACCGTTTTCATATTATTATTAAATCATAAAATATAATTCTGTTATTCCTCAACTTTATTTTACTTGGGCAAAATATATTATTTCTAGGGTGTATGAATACATAATCGCTTCGCTTCGGCGAGTTTTTTGGAATTTCGTTTCAATTTGGCTTAGTTTCGGCTGAAGTTAGGGCTAATTGGCGTGCCTTCTTCATAAAGTGAGTGTTTTTTTGCATGGAGAATACGGAGTTGCGATGAGCGACTTGCAGCCGAAGATCTTATTTTGCGGACGGAGTGTGTGATGTCATACTTATTTGCTCAGCCTGCTAACGTCCGCCACGCGTAACGGTCATTCAAACTTACATATTAGACGTACGATTTTTATTGTTTTTACTCAGTAATAGTAAAAATGAAATAAGTTGCTCTGTTTCTTTATGTAAAAATGACCGAGGGAAAAATTCAGATGACATGATTGGCATCTAATTATATTCATATGTAATTTTATTTACATATTTAGTGTTCTGTAATATAAAATATAAAAACGCGACATCTAGCGTGATATTAAGAAATTAAGTGTTAATTAAGCTAAGTGTTAGTTCACTAGTTCAATTCTCATAAACTTTTTCTGAAAACGGCTAGAGAGCAGCACAATTTCCCACTCCTCCCGCGAACCTACCCCTCCCCGCACAGTCACACGTCTTTCTAAGGAAAAATCCTTTGATCACATCTCTGCTTCTATTACTCTGTGGTTTATTGTCCCGATTCGAATGACAGTTCCATTGTATTAAGGCTAGTAAATTTCTCTGCCTTTGTCCAGTAGCGGACATCTTCTGGCTTATGATTATGAATGCCAGCCGAACGTGTCCAAATTGTATAGCGCTGCGCCACCGGCGCGATTTGGGTGGGACGCGAACGTGCGAATTGTGCGAAAAGTTATGTTGTTGTTATCGAAGCCCATAACCGTGTTTATGATCTACACTGACTAAAAAAGTAACCAGTATCAATCACAACGACGACAGTCTTGAATGTGGAATCTATAGTGCGTAATCTGTGAGATAGATACATCAATTTGCCTTTGTGCGAATGGGTTTTTTCACCGAAACTGCAAAAGATAACAATCGAGACCTCAGACGAGTGGAAATAAATCAAAATTGCCTCCACGAAATGCGTCGGATTTCCAGAAACTGTTGGTAATAGAAGAGATTCAAGTGGTTTAAATAATTCCGTCTGTGTACAATAAGTAAGCAGTGTTTCTTCAACGATGCTGGCGGACTGATCTGTCCATTTATTTAATTGTCTGTAGATATATTATTCCGATAAAATTGATTTATTCGATTTTAAGCTTTGTGGTATGAATGTCGGGGTTAAAAAGTTGCTTTATAGCAAACGAGTCTTTTGGCCACCTCAGTCAGCTTTTTCTTGTTGACAAGGGGTAATATTTTAGAGATGCCTTGGGTAATGTAGGATAACATCCTCTGAACCCCCCAAGTGGCCTCTCCAGTGGAACGGGCTTCACAAGTGGAACGCGGCACCAGACGACTTTCCTAATTATTCAATCGCCAAGCTATAGAGTGCAAGCATTAAGTACTGTGGTCCGTTTTGAAGCGCAATGAAGAAAATTACTGGGCATGATGAAATTTGACATCTAATAATCTCAGAGTGGCAGCGCAGTGCAGTGCGGTGCAGGGTTTTGTCAAGTTCACAATTCTGGCAATGCTATACTTAGGTATTGTTATGGGCAGGCTTGATACTTACCAACAGGTAGCAAACGCTCGTCTTCAAAAAACTGTGTGTAATCCAAAACTCTTTTGGGAAATCCATCTCTGGTTGCTCTCCAGTCCAGTAGTAGCAGCAGCTTAGGTAGGCCTACCACTAGGTGGACCGACGACATTGTGAAAGTCGTTGGCAACCGGTGGATGCAAATGGTAGGTTATCGTACAGTGTGGCGGCCTATAGGCTTGGTCGTTCAGTAGTGGACGTCTCCGGGCTGATGATGATGTATTGTAATGTGGCAGTGTCCGTGACGGGCGACTGGGGCCCCAGCCCCCCGTTCGTGTACGGCGGCGCGGCGCACAGCCGGCGCTACGTTTTCCACTCACTGGCGCTGCGGCGGCCCTCGGAGCACTCGGTGGGCGGGCTCTACTACCCGCTGGAGAGCCAGGCGTTGCACATCTCCGCCGAGTACGGCGGCCTGCGGGACGCGCTGGGGGCCGCCGGCAAGGACAGGAGCGCGCTGCTTGTCGTCGCCAACATTTACAAGGTTAGATTATGTATCATTATGTAGGTATGTATTTACAAAGGACAAGCTGTTTAAAAAATCACTTAAGAACTACAAAGGAAAATAGTTATATGACTATTTTGTTGTAAGTGTGCATTTTGCAATAATAAATAAATAACAAAATAAATAAATAAATAACTGCAATGTCATTTACTTAGATGTAATTTTTTTCAAGTTATTTTGATTTAAAAAACAAACTAAGTACTCAACTGATTTTCATGAAATTTCCTATGGGACCAATCAGAAACTATAATAATACTACCAAGTAACAAAAAAATTAAGTACGGAAATAAAAAAGTGTCCAAATTGGTTTATAAAAAATGGAGTTCTGAGGTAACAAACATAAAAATACAAACTACTTGAGAACCTCGGTTAAAAAGTATTGTATATTAGCCACTGAAGAGAGAAGTAGGGCCTTCGCTTTTCTGTGATATTAGCTATCTGATTCCCATAGTACAAGCTTTGCTTAGTTTGGGGCTAGATGGCGCTGTGCGAAATGTCTGTCAATATTTATTTATTATGAGTACTTAGGCAAAATAAGGTTATCCATACAAAATGTACTGAAGCTGCGACAGACTGGTTATAATCAGCATCTGCGATCGAATATCTCTAAAACAACGAACGAAACGCTTGCGAGTTTTAGTAGTGTAAAGCGCCATCTAGATTTTTTTATGGGAATTAAAGGAACGAACAATATAACTATTCAAGGTTTGGCTTGAGAAATGACGACATATCTACAAATGATCAATTTTCAGATTTATCCCATAACTACTGTGCTATGACTTTGCTTCCTGCAAAATTTCATGATCCTAGGTCAACGGGAAGTAACCTATGAGTTTTGATTTAGTTCACTCTAAAAATCTCTCAAAAATTGCCATAATTTTTAATTGCGTTGACTTAGTAGTTTGGTTTTTTACAGCTCCAAGGGACACACAGCTCCGTTGCCTTACATATTAGATATTAATTTCAACTTGATACCTCCACGCGTTCCAGAGAAAAAGGGTCTTGACAGACAGACAGACGGACAACGGAGTGATCATATAAAGGTTCCTTTTTTCCTATTGAGGTACGGAACCCTAAAAAAGAAGACAAAACACTTTTTAACTAAAATACGAGTAGGTTTGAAATACTTTTTTGTGTTTTATGCATAAGACGGTATGACTATAGGTACCTACACATTTTGGTTAGCTTAGTTCTACACGGCAAAAAGAAATGGCAATACAATCACAGCTATTTTGTTCGAAACTCTATTAGCAAACCATTTAAATGAGTGAAAAGTTGTTTTAAATGTTATACCTCCTCACTATATTTACCTACTTTTGTAAAACAACTACGTATTTTAAGGTTTGGTCCGTAAGTTTATCGCCGTGGAAGAAAATGTACTGTACCATGATTGTACCTCTATATTCTTCTCAATTAATAAATCATGTTCAAACAAAATATCATGTTTACTAAATTAATCGGCTCAGGGAAAATGTCAACAGTGTCGCGAGGGACCCTTGGGGTTTACCTCGTGTGATAAAATAGCGCTAAGAGCCTAAACAAATGTTGTAACAGAGTTGAAATTAGGACACCACAATATTATTTGGTGCTTGAACAAAGAATATTTTATCATATTACTATGGCCACCTATGGCATAGTCATAATGGAACTGAAGGTGGTCTTTAACTGCTGGCGTTTTGTAGAAACTCAAGAGTCACGCAACAGGCAATGGAGAGGGGTATGCTTGGAGTTACTTTGTACAATGAATCCGAAACGATGATATTCGCCAATAAATCAAAATCACCGATATAGCGATAACTGATGTGGAAGAAAGGTCCTTGAGTGGCGACCACGAACCGGAGGACACAGCGTAGGTGGGCCTCCCACTACGTGGACCGACGATATTGTGAAAGTCGCGGGAAACCGCAAATGGCGGGTTGTCGTACAGTTTGGAGGGAGGAGGCGTAAGAGGCCTTAAAATTAAACAAACTATTTTTGTCAAGTTTTTTTGCTCTTATCTTACCTCACACTATTGATGAACTTAGACTATTTACGCACGTACGTTATTTAGGTGATATTTTACACCCTCAAACTATTAACCCCCTTCTCGCTTCGCGCGTCCGGCGCTACAATATCTCGTGCTTAGAGTAATAATAAATTAGTTATTTTATTATTACTCTGAGATCCTATATCACCTACATACATCCCCGGTCTACTATCTACTATTTTTTTATTGTGCTATCCACCCTAGAAAACTAAAAATAAACTTAAACAAGTTAGTTCTGGAGAATGTCAACTTTATAAACAGTGAGATTGCTTATTAATTTAATTACTCAAGTTGTAACAAATTAGATCAAAAAAGTTTGCTCGTGATAGGATTAGGCTCTTCTTCATGAATTTTAGGCAACGAACGATTTTATTTTCTTATAAAGGTCTCGCTACACATACAACTGGTTATATACCAACCAAATTATTTACCATAATTTCAAAAATCAAAATCAAAATTTTACATTATAGTTATTTTTTACTTTATGGTTATGGTTATTTTAAGACACTTCTAAGCCCCTAACAATAAAGTTCTTCGCTGGTGTAAAGTAGTACACACACGATTAAAACATTGCAAATGCTCAGTTTGACATTTACTTAGAGTGATGACCACAGAAAAGCGAAGGCCCTACCTTATACTTACTTCTCTCTTCAGTGTTTATGACGTATAAGGGTTAGATTCTAAAACTTTAAAAAGAAAACTGAGAAGACATTACAATGAATTCGATTTGTTTTGAAAGGGGTTCTATTTGAAAAATCATTGTAGGTCCTATTTATTTTCTAATAATATTATTTTACGAGCAACGCCTGAACAATGTCACGTTTTTAGGGACCCGTTATCATATAGGTGTCCAACGAGCCCTTTTTATGACAGACCCTTCTATGACACAATGAGAAAGACGACGAAAGGCTTAGGCTTTTTGTCGTCTGTCTGTCCTTTCGACCTATTATAGTAATTATCTACTTAGACCTATTTCGCAAACCTTATTAGTTATTTACGTTTTCATATTTTGCTAGCTATCGTTAAAATGGTAATATGCAACAGTATCAAACCTGGTGTAATTAAAGTACTTAATCTAAAAGCATATTTAGAACATATTTTAATATCGCTATTCATACATTTCATTAAAAGCCCAAATGACAAAGATAAATAATTTCAAAATTGTACGGTGAGCAATATTTTATCTTTACATTAAATATTCTAGCATCTTCGTCGTCTGTGACGCCTTTAAGAGCATAATAAAAACCAACCAAGTGAGAGTAGGTCTCGCACTAAGAATTTTGCACCGGACTTTGTTTCTATCTTTTTTATTTCGATATAGAGTTCTGTTAGACCGCTACCTCGCCTGATGTTAAGCGAAGATACGGTCTACGATGGAGCTGTCTTGCCTAGAAGAAACCGATTTACTAGAGTCTTTAAGATACCCAGATTGTATCTATCGAAAAAACTGTTATGATAAGACTGATTACATGTTCGGGTCTACAGTCAACTCATGCAGTCTGTTCAGCCCGTGGGCTCAATTTCCATGATTAAACGAAATGATCATACTTATTATATCATATTTTCCGATTTATTATCAATATCTTACGTACCGAGGAGAGAATAAGTTGACTATGTTATAACGATTTCAAATAATTGAACAACAATCCGCTCCAAGCCCGCTATCTGTGTGACCTGACCTTAAAACTTGCTTCATTAAATTAAACTTTTTATTAACCTGTCCTTCATACGTCCAAATACTAAACGGCTTATTAATTTCGCGATATTTTCACAAAGAATTTGTCTCAAAAGGGTTTAATTTACAAAGAGTTTGTTTTTTATCGGCTTGCAAAAATTCTTTGAAATCTGTCGAATGAAAAATAATGTATTACTTTTTAATGATAACCAAGCTAGCTTAGACTCAGTTCATCTAGTGTTAGGCTTAGATCTCGTTAGCAGGTTAGCAGCTCTCTTTCGCTCGCACATTACATTTTTGTAGTAAATTATTGGATAATAGTAGTATGCTTTTTTTACATCCGTTTAGCGAGTTTTTAAATCTTACGATTATTAATTAGTTGACGTAGTAAAATTAGTGGGTAAAGTTGTATTTGGATATTTTCTGTGAGTTGTTCAGAGTACCGACGCAATATTTATTATTAATAACTTTTTTCGGTTATATTGCCGGTCAATTGAAAGATAATATTATCTGAATAAAACTTGTCCCCAATTCGTCTTAATTTACATAAAATACCGTAAAATAGGCTATTAAAGATTTTATTTATTTACAATAAATAACTTAAAATGTAGGAGCAAGAAGGAATGACAAAGAGACTTAAGGCGCGCTTACAGTGAGGTACGTCCGGTGGGTAAACGGTAGGCACTAAAAGGTAGGCGCAATAGATCTAGTAATAATAAGCTTTAGAAAAAAAAACAACCGACTTTAACTTCGAAAATTTCAGCATTCCGATCAAAACCACCGCGGACTTGAGGAGTTGATCCAGACCATGTTGAAGAGTTCAGGCAACGTGACCCTCACGCCTCTGCCCTTGAAGATGTTCAGTCCGCCGCTGAAGGAGTACGCAGCTTACCACGGCTCACTCACCACCCCGCCTTGCACTGAGAACGTTCTCTGGTTCGTGAGGGCGAAGGCGTTGCCGATAACGAGGGTGAGGCTTCATGTCATCAGCCAAGAGACATCCACTGTTGGACGAAGGCCTCCCCCTTAATAGAAGGCGGTTGCCATAATCCCCATGCTTGGCAGGTGGGTTGGGGATCGCTGAATGCTCACTACCGTAAACACAGAGAACGCTGCTGCCTTTCCACCGGTGGTTCTGATTGCAGTTTGAGGACATACCCATTACCCAGGTCCTATGTGTCCAGAGATTGTTATTATATAATCTAGGTAGATAATGAGAGACTGATCTACGCGAGGACGGGCCGGACCGCAGGAGGACGGGCAGCAGCGTCCTCTTAGTTAACGGTGGTAACACTCTGCGAACCCCAAGCCGTCTGCCAAGCCTGGGGATTATGGCAACCCCTCCCTATTAAAGGAGAGGGTTTCCGGCAGTTGATGTGATCTACGCGATGCGTGATCAAATACCGGTTTTTATTTAGCCGGACGCATAAGCATTGATTTAATCCGACATAGAACCGTAGTACTATTATTTATTCTGCGATAGAACTAAGGTTACTGACACACCTCAAAGAATTTTTAAGATGAAGTGGCCATGGGCCGGCCATATTTCCCGAAGAATCGATAACCGTTGGGGAAGACCAACCTGCCGACCAAGGTCAGTGGCGTACATGAGCAGAGGCCTATGATGCCCAGCTGTGGACAACAAAAGGCTGATGAAATGATGATAAGCATTATCATTCAACGTAGCAATACCGCCAGCAAGCTGAATACGCTGCAGCAAGCTTGAGCATTTGGATTGTCTCTAGACTGCGATCGTCCGATTGTATTTAAGTACTATACCTATTTTGTTTTAGGTATTGGTAAATCTCTACTAATAAAACATACAAAAAAATACAATTTTGGTGAACATTGGTGGTAACACCTAAGCCTTCATAGTAATATTACGTATGTCAACTTCATTACTTGACTACTTATGTTTTGTACGTTAAGTTACATTATTATTTTCAGTGTCCCCAACATAACAATTGAAAATACGTAGGACGTTCCGTACCAATATTCCAGTTGTTACACAATCTCCAATCAAATACGTGCTAGGTATTTTTGTAGTAAGTATTTGTGCTAAAGGCATTGTCAGGAGGTTCCTCACTCTGCAGCTCTTACCACCGGTAACTTGCCGATAGCTTGAGTCCTGCCCTGCTGCCGGCGGCACTCTAGGTTTAGGTTTTTATATTTTTTTGTGTTTGTAAGTTTATATTGTAAAAACTTAGATTTAAGAAAGAAAATAAATACGGAGAAAATAATATTATTATTATATTATAAACAATAACTTTGTTTTTTTTTTCAGAAACTGGCGGATTGTCTTGAAACCAAAAGTTATAATAACATGGGGCAAGGCTACCATCGACTCGTGCAGCCTCTGAATGACAGGAAAATTTATTTTTTCAACTGAAATTGTGTATTTATATCCGAGCTAATAAATTAATAAGCATTAGTTTACTGAAGCCAATTTGTTTATTTATTTATTTTTCTATTTGAAGCACTATACGAACATAAGGTATTGTCAGAATATCACTCAATTGATTTTAAATCAAAATCCATGGAATTGAGTTTATCTGCCAGTATTGGAAAAATATTGGCCAAGTGCGAGTCGGAATACGTACCGAGGTTTCCATGCCGGTTAACATAATAAATTGGCTTTACCAAAGACATTGTATTTTTCTTTGAATTTTGGTGCAAGTTTGATTTGAACTATGCAGTTTACGAGTATAATAAACTTTGTATAAAAAATATGAAAACCTACGTTGAACCTACGTATCAATACACGTTCTTGACATATTTTTTTTAAACTTTTGATCTATGGAAAAGTTGTATTTATTAATCAAAGCCTTCGGTCAAAAGTAAAAAATAAATATAAAATATCTGAAAATAAATATTTTGATGTGAAAGTACTAACTGTAATGTTGAAGATCAGGTAATTTTGAAGAGTATTATTTTACACTTAACTAGAGGTCCTCCGCGACTTCGTCCGCGTACGGAAGAAATCCGCCGCGCTCCCAAATACTCGTATCTTCCACACCGCTAGGTTAATTACTAATTATTTTCCTCCGTCAGCTCGGTTAACAGTGGTGAGCATTCTGCGATCCCCAAGCTGCTTGCCAAGCGAGGGGATTATGGCAGACCCCCGCGCCCCATTTAGAGGGAGGCCTTTGTCCAGCACTGGACGTCTTCTGACTGATGATGATGAAAGTAATAATTCTCATGTAAAAGGTTTAGTCTAATTTCCATAGTTACAGGGCCATAATAATCGCTCACATCGACGTGTCTGTAATTATGTCGGATCGTGCCGCTGACGTCGTGGAGCCTGATTGGGAGAAGACGCGCTTCATATTCCCCGAATCGAATTAATGTTATTTTTATTTTAAAAAATGTTTGCAAAATAATCCCCGAATCGAATTAATGTTATTTTTATTTTAAAAAATGTTTGCAATATAATACTGTAGCGGAAGGACTCTACTGCAGAGTCCGCCTGGGGAAGTATCACACCTTTGCCATGCAGTTATTCAACCGCTAGTAGGTGTGCAAGAATTGTAGGTGTGTTTCGGCTTGTTTGAAGGGCAATGTTACTAGAGAAATTACAGAGTATGAAGAGATTTAACATCTAATATCTCAGGGTGACGAGCGCAGTACAGTGCGGCGCAGGATTGTGTTCGCAAGTTCACAATTCTGGAACTGCTACTATTAGTGGCAGGCGTGATGCTTACAACCAGGAAAACGTCATGCTCGCCGCGTCCTTCAATGTATAAAAAAAAGCAAAGAAAAAAAATACGTTGCACACTTAAGAATATGGCATGTACTCGTACTGATGGTGGGTCTGGGTCAACGAAATTAGACCCAGCGCGTGTCGCACGTTGATAATATTGGTCCGAGGCAGGCACTAATGGCACAAGGGAGAGGAGGAGCCCTATACAAGCGATTGTTTTGCATCCTTGTCAAAAAGTTAATTGACCTTGGACAAAATGTAATGGAACAGCTGATTATTTTTGCGCGATTTCAGGGTTGGCCCCATAAGTAGTTAAAGCTTTTCATAACGATGAGAAGGTAGCTAGGTATACTATCTACCTCTGTAAATATGGCGAGGATGCACAACAACTTGTATTACCCAGCAGTGGGTCAATATAACAGGCGTATTATGATGATGATCAAAAGATGTATGAAGCACATTTTTGTTTTTTGTAAAAATTTAAAATAAAAACCAAAAATTTGGGTTTTGAATTTTTAACATAAATTTTGAGGTTATGTGAAAAAAGTGTAAATAGAAAAGTTGTAGATTGTTTTATTACCTACAACTTTGCCATTTGACTTTTTTCCATAGGACTTGTAGTTTTGACGGAAATTGAGATAAGCCATTTGTTACCCTTAAAAACTCACCCACTTCCCCTTCCCGACCTCAGATCGCTCGTAAATTATTTTTCCTTTAGTTTATATAATATTCTCCTCCTTTTCCAATGAGATTCATCATACTATTTTTTTAAACCCTGGTGCACTACCCCTCTGCCAAACGCATAAATGGTCAGTTTTGTTTTAGTGTGCGTGTAAATTTACATCAAAGTGAGCCGTGCACGTTTTTACATCGCAAATTTTCTTTTTATATCCCAGAAGCTATATCTGTCTCTGACCACCGCAATATTATTTACTTATTCAAGAAAATTATTTTCATAATTGGTGAGACTATAGGTATGATAGCACAACTCGATACGAAACGGTAATAAAATATCGATCGCCAATGCAAACTGAATAATGCACCTAATTGCAGTCGGCATGATGCAGTTTCAGCAAGACGACCCAATGACGATTCAAAGGCAAAAAAAAACGCAGATGGCGCCAGCGGCGTGCCGGATGTGGCAAATCAAGTTTTCTTGTTAATCATCTATCATCTAATATAATAAATATAATAATAATGACTGACTGACTGACTGACTGACTGACCGACCGATCGACCGACCGACCGACCGACCGACCGACCGACCGACCGACCGACCGACCGACCGACCGACCGACCGACCGACCGACCGACCGACCGACCGACCGACCGACCGACCGACCGACCAACTGACTGACTGACAGACAGACAGACAACGCACAGCCCAAACCGCTGGTACAGACTTGACTCGACTACGACGAAAAATCGGGGGGGGGGGGGGGTTGTATGGAAGTCCTTTGTTTTTGGACTTTTAGTCACGAAAATTTGGATAGGATAGTTCATTTAAAATAAACTAGTCCAAGGATAAAATACCGGGTACTGTGCCTTGTTCTAAGTATGCACTATGCACACACACAGGTGTTGACGGCCTGAAAATAGTAGTATGGAAGAAATACGGACCGCTCCCAAAATTCAGCACTTTTTTTAAGCCCGCCTTTATTAATAAGCCGCCTACCGTGTCTGTTTGTCTGTGTCCATCTGTCTTTCCGATCTTTACTGAACTATAATCTCGTGAATCGTAATAGATAGCCGGTTGAAATGTTCACAGAATATTCGTTACTATCGCGGATTACCTAGTACATGTGGTGGTACGGAACCCTCGCTGTCCGAGTCGCTAGAAGACTCGTACCTTGACGGCTTTATTTTATTTTGGCTTGTTGATTTCTGTAATCATTATTGAATCCCCAGTGCTATAATAAATCTTGCCGCAAGTTTACTATTTGCAGTAATCTGGTCGCAGCAATGAAACCCTGTCTTTCGCTAAACCCCTGAATTATGCCCGGCCCGAGGTTCCTTGTACGATAGTATAATTTAATAAGTCTAACTGTACACTGCTTTAGGTGCACGACATACTGATCTGGCGTCGGGTGAGAGCATGGCACGAGCGGCTTGGTGCCCCATCCTAATTTAATTCTAAACACATTGAAATAAGGCGCAATTTAGGACACGCCGAGTCCGATTGGGCGCGCCCGATGCTCGCCCGATGAAAATAACTTGGAGAGTCCTAAATTGCGCCTCATTTAAATGTGTTTAGTATGAATTTAGAATGGGTTGGTAAGCCACCCGTGACATGCCCTCGCCCGACGCCAGTTCAGTGTGTCCTGCGCCTTACACCAGTATCTTGTTATTAGGCGCGAGGGTGTATCTAAACTGCTTCCGCTCCCAAATACACTCGGATTTGTTTGTGATATTGCAAGAAATATCTAAAGTACTTATCAACATTTTTAGAAAGGTTAATCCTAATGGATAAGAATGATAGATCTAAACGGTGGGACGATTAGAAGTGTGTTATCGTATTCTGATAAGTGTATTACATCTACAAGGTCACGATTCTTGAAAAACAAACGAAAATCGACCTTACGATACCTATTAATATTATTATTTTTGTTTAATATACAAACTGGATACTCGGATATACAAGGTACCTATAAGTTAGGTATACAAAAGTCAAAACCAGGTCAGATTCCCTATTACGACGTTTTGATGGTTGATAGGCTAGGTGTTTGATCATAGCTCACCTGGATGTTATGCAACAGTTTGGCGAAGATGGTAAACATAATCTACCCAGGAATGAGAACTGGCTCTCAAATGAGGCTGCCGAACACATATTTAAGGTTTGTTGGCAGATTTTTCGTCTTGAGCGAGCGCGAGTTTCCAACCGAGTATTAGAAAGGAGCCTATATTATTTTTATTTATATTCCATGCTATTGTTATTATATCGTTGACTCGTCACACTAATATCCTACTAATATTATAAAATGCGAAAGTTTGTCGGTGTGTGAGTGTGTGTATGTGTGTGTGAATGTTTGTTATTCCTTCACGCTGAAACGGTTGAACCACGTTAGTTTTCATGTATTGTCGTCATCCAGACGACGTCCACTGATAGACGGATGCGTCCCCTTAATTAGTCTGTTGCGATAATACCCACGCTTATAGTGGTGGCTTGGGGATCGCGGAATGCTCATCATTGTTAGCCGAGAGCCTGCTGCTGCCCGTCGTTCGGTGGCTCTGAAGTCTGAATGCAGTTATAGGACATACCCAGGTCCTCATATTCTTAATAATATCTATACAGCTTCGTTTTTTTTAAGCTATACCCAAGATCGAGGTGGTGGTCCTTCTCTTCGTCATCCAATGCTCGTCAACATCCATCACCATCCTACATGATGAGAACGTCGTGAAGGCCGGGAAAGACAAACGTACCAAAAGGACCTAAAGCATAAATCATTATAGGTACCTATAGATTGAATACATAATATTGATGAATTTGACAGCCTTATAGCTCAGTTGCTAGCATGTCTGCCTTCAGAGCTGTAGGGCGTGGGTTCGATCCCCCCCACCTAGGGCAAACATTTATTTGACGAATATAGATGTTTGTTCTGTGTCTGGGTGTAGTATGTATTATAAGTATGTGACGGACGGAGGAGGGTCCTTACGCCATCATCATCAGCACTCATCGTTGATCCTCTTAGCAGTGGGCGTCGTCGGTGGGTAGTGTCGGATGAGAATAAAACATGCTCGTACAATCAGTCAAATTATAATCTTCACAGAAGTTAACAGTACAGTAATCAGGTAGGCACAGATCAGTTGTAGGTAGGTACGTATCACAGAACGCGCGATGGTTCAGTGTCCACCGCACGCGCCGCTCGCCAATGGGAAAGTGAAGTCACCGATCGACGGCGCGCACGTCACCGACTCCATCGAGTGCCACCAGGTGGCGCTGGCGTCCCGGATACGACTCGATTGCGACATATGTATTTACGAAAAAAAAAAAGTATTCTCTCAGCTATCTGGTTTTCATGATACAAGCTTTGCTTAGTATGGGGCTAGATGGCGCTGTGTGTAAAATGTAACGAAAAGCACAAGTAGCTAGATAACTGGTAGATGACTGTATTAAAACATCTTTGATTACATCGTCATGCACCAGGTGAGCTGTGGCCAACCACTAGCCTGTCAACCATAAACCATAAAAAGTCGCACTTTTCGCTCGCAGCAGGTACAATTGGATTCTGCAATTATTGATATAAATTTATGTAGAACCTCACCAGAGTCTCGTTGGCATTATTGTTGATAGTATAAATAGCTTGTGGCATAATGAGAGGACAACCTTAAATTATACCTACTGATAGGTGACATGTGCTGTTTCAGAAAATAACTTAATTTATTAAAAGTTACATAATTTACGAGTTTAATATTTTTCATATAGACAAGAAAATAATGTAATATAGTCGCGTTACAAAAAAGGCAGGGTACATTCGATAGCACGTCTCATCAAGACTAACCAAAAAACAGATCGATACAATTCTTTGATTTGCAACCTTACTCGAATAACCCGAAATTACAAATAACTCTAAAACTATGCGACTTTTACATAACACGATTTTTGATATTTTTATTGTCCATGATGTTCCCCAGAATGCTCACTTATTATGCCACACTCTACATATAAGTAGGTATACATAGTTTGTTCAAAAATGCACTATTATCTTTGTTTATAGAAAGATAAGCTGAAATCGTTTTTGTTTTTCTGATTTTAAATTGTAAAGCTGAAATCTTGAAAAGCAATCTTTATGATGTCATGACGTAAGATTGGATTGGAGTGCCTTGATATTTTTGTGTAGCGAGCAGTAGGTATTTAAAATGACGTTAAAAACTAAATAATGCATTAAATTATTCTCAAGTGTAGGTACAGTGTAAAGTGTAGTAACCAACAATTCACCCACAGATATAATATTGAATAGAGATGACCGAAGACTCGGGAGTGATTTAGTTGTAGTGAAGCTGCTACAAACTAAGTCTAACTTTTGAGACTTTCATCGGTCTGGATACAATCCTTTACAATACATTTTTGTGTAGGCTAAGTATTAGTTATAGATTATTTATCTTAATATGCGCCATTATGTTAAAAATAAGTTTAACTTAATATTATCGATGCATTCAAACCATAATGTATCCATGTAAAATTGTCTATAATGGAGCCATATAATTTGACTTCCTGCCTGACTAACTGCAAAAGTCAACATTTTATTAAAGTCACTTTATATGCTCACTATAGGTAAGTTGAGACTAGACTAGCTTTTACACCTGCATACAAAAATGTAGGGTACAAATACAGCAATGGCATCTATCTCTGCTTAACACGTAGGGGAGAGCAGGTAGCATTCGTACAGCGGGAGCATTCGTACCTTGGGCCTTCGCTTTTCTGTGATTCGTACAGTAGTCATATCTACAATACTAAACACGTCAAAGGGTTAGTATTTGTCTCCGTCGAGTCCTACCCCTACGTTTGGAAAAGCTCGCATAGCTCGACCATGTTGCTTTGTATTAACCCTGAACTATACCATTGTTTAAGCTAGATGTATAGGTATTATAGTAGCATTATTGTTATTTTGAAACAGCGAATAGTTTTAATGTTATGAGACTTGAAGTAAAAACTGTACGAATCCTACCTGCTCTCTCCTAACTTATAGTTTTCTTAAACATCTATGCAAGTTTATTTATAAGGAGGCAAGCAAGTCTAAATTTAGGAGTCAGGCCAGGGATATTTTTAAACACTGATTGCACAGAAATTTCCATTTTCAGAGAGTGCTATTATTCTAAAGGTCAATAACGAGATGATAAACCCTCGAAAATTAACAAAATTGTGTTGCTTTGACCTTAAAGCGAAACGAGGAAAATATGCTCTATAATTTTGATAGCATTTTTGTCCTTTGTCCAGGAACGTGTCCTAAGGGACATAATAAATTATGAGAGTTGAACCTAATACCTATACGTTGATTATTTGTCTGTCGGTCTGTGCGTAGGGTCTTTGATAACTTTACCTATATTGGCTCTTCGAATCGTAATAATGATTTAAAAAAAACACAGAAATCGACTGTTATGTTGTTTTTTACAAATAAAATAATTATAAATATTACTAGAGGTCACCCGCGACTTCGTCCGCGTACGGAAGAAATTCGGCCCGGTTCCAAAATTCACGGTCGGTCGGTCGGTCAGGACAGAGCTTTTTATATGTATAGATTATGTTATTAATGCATAGGCGGTTTGACCTGGGTATGTCCTAAAACTGCAACCAGTACCACCGGAGGACGGGCGGCAGTGCCCTCTCCGTTAACGGTGGTGAACATTCGGCGATTCCCAAGCCGCCTGCCAAGCGTGGGGATTATGGCAACACCTCCCTATTAAGGGGGAGGCCGTCGTCCAGCAGTGGACTTTTTCTGGCTGATGTGTGTGTGGGTGTGTGCATAGACGGTATGATTAAATTAAGATTAAATAATTAATGTGTGAGTAAATGAAGACGTCTGACAGGACTTGGACCTGCATACAAACAATCTCCAAGTTTAGACCTTCTAACCAAAAGGTCTAAGTCTCCAAGAGATCTCTTGAATTATGGCGGCTATGGCAGAGCAGTCAGGACGGGAACCCAAATATTGCTCGTATGCAGGTTCAAGTCCATAATAATCATAAGAAGTCATCATTTTTCGTACTGTAATTAAAAAAAAAACTTATACAATCTAGTGGCGAGAACAATACGTTCGCCTCGTATTAATAACATAGAAATGCCCAAAGTGTGGAAAAATTTGATTTTAAATTATATCCCATCATCATCATCAGCCCGGAGACGTCCACTGCTGAACGAAGGCCTCCCCTTTAGACCGCCACACTGTACGACAACCTGCCATTTGCATCCACCGGTTGCCCGCGACTTTTACAATGTCGTCAGTCCACCTAGTGGGAGGCCTTCCTATGCTGCGTCTTTCGGTTCGCGGTCGCCACTCAAGAACCTTTCTTTCCCATCGGTTGTCAGTTCTTCGAGCGATGTGGCCTGCCCTGCGCCACTACAACTTGCAAACCTTGCGAGCTATGTCGGTAACTTTGGTTCTTTTACGAATATACGTTCTGGAATTATATCCCATAACATTTATTTATAAATATTTACTTATAGTTTTTCTCTATTCCAGGAATGGTAACCAGCCAAGTGGGAGTCGGGTTCGCAATAAAGGTTACACAAGGAATCAAAGAAAACAATTGTTAAATTGAACTTTCCTTACGTGAAGTGAGTAAGCTTTGGATAGGAATTATTTTTGTGGAAATATGGTATTTATATACTTACCTATATTTTGTATATGCGAGTCCGACCCACAATTGACTGATTTTTGAAGTTTGTGTATAGCATAATGTATTGACAACATTTATATTTTATAATAAAAAATAGCATTTCTCGCCATCGAAGAGATTAAAGTTTAAGATTAGTGAGATTTAAGATTAGTTATATAAATAAAAATTGTTACAGTTATTTTAAGTTTTTTACAGTTTCATGTAAATAAAGTAATCTCCAAACATTTCTTCAGATAATATTACGTAGCTACAGCGTATAATATTATGATAAAACGCTGGCTCCTATCTAATCTGCATTCGACAAGACATCGAGCCAAATTGTTTCCGAATCGAACCTAATCAGTGCCCAGGTGGAATCGGTGGGTTGACACATTTTATTGTGTTAAGAAAATGGAAAACAGAGTCGTGAAATTAGATCCGAGGTTGCTGACTGTCAGGCCGAACGAGACTGCGTCCGATGGTAATGTACTGTTTCTATTTCGTTTTGAAACTTGAAAAGCTATCTACGGAGGACAAGGATAGCTTACTTTCGGATTTTAATTTTCTATATCACGTGACTTTAGCAGTTTCGAATAATATAGGGGCAATAAAATTTTGCTTAGAGCGTAGAGCCATCATATGATAATTTTCTTCCGAAACTTGCCGTAGAGTTACTTACTTACATTTATTCTATATCTGTGTTTGAAACAAAGTCACGTGATGCAGAAAATGTATACGATTTATTATTTGTGCACCTAGCGATCTACCGTGGGTTGTAAAAGCACTGCCGTGCCAAATTGCCTGTTGTGTAGAAGGGCTTGAGGACACCGGAACGTCACTTATCAGCTGAGTTTGTCATGGACCAGTAGGAGAAGGAAATGAACTAATATATTTATTATTCTTCAAGTACTTTACAAAAAAAAAACACTACATCTTTCGACTACTTGGATGATAAGGCATCAGTTATTTTGTTATAAAAACCAAACTACTGAGAACCGATTTTGATGAAATTTTAACTTACATAATATTAATATACTTATCCTGTCAAACAAAATAATAATTTTCCTATACGTTTTATAAAATAAGTCAGATGACTGGTTTTTTTATTGGCCTATTAAATGTGGCTGAAAAGAAAATGAAAATCTGATCAAAAATAAGCATTTTAATATCATGCTAGACAGAGAGGCGAAACAGCAAATCGTGACGCCACTTCTCTGTACGCCATATAAATTCTATTTTGACAAGTAAGGCGTAACGTAATTTTTTGTTTTGTGGGAAAGGGACAGAGTTCTCTCTAACAAAAACTTTAAACGCTCATGTCAGAACACTATTAACCGATTTAAGTTATTTTTGTCAATAGACATACTATATTTACATAAATTCTTCATCAAATCTTTTGATTTCAACGATATAAACATCAGTCATCTATCCTATTAATGACGGAGTTCTGAAACGTTTAAAATGACCAATATCACGACCAACCTTATGAATGAATAAACTACCGTCACATGGCTTCGTTCTCAAGAGCCACTTCCCTTAAGAGAATCCAGGTAAGTAATGGTAGGTTGCGTGTGGTCAGAAGATTAACTATTTATTATTAGTGGTACTTACCAATCAATTTAAAAAATATTTTCGATAGATATTGTAACAAATAAGCACAGATAAAAGACTTAGTTATTATTATAATATTATACCTAGATAAAACATTCTAAGTCGTGATACCTGCGCTAGGCGTTCACACATAAATTATATTTACGAGGGCTGCACTAAAAGTATCGGGAATGGAATATTTCCACTGTTTCTGTTATATTAAAATCTTTTTAATTGAAAACTCCTTGGTTTTAAAAATCGAATACCATTTATTTATTTAAAAAAATATTCTCGGTCTTGTCACAAGGTTTTGTCAAACTTGTTTAGTCGTTGAGAAAATGGAATTGACTCGAGAAATTTCAAGAGCGATGATTTATTATGACTTTCGAAGTGGTTTAACACAAAAACAGTGTGTTGACCGGATGATTTCTGCATTTGGTGATGAAACCCCATCCAAAACCACAATTTATCGCTGGTTTGCTGAATTTCAACGTGGACGTGTCAAGCTCAGTGATGATCCCCGTCAAGGTCGTCCAAAAACTGCAGTCACCCAAGAAAACGTTGATGCTGTGCGTAAGCTGATTGAGGAAGATCGACATGTGACATACCGCGAAATTCAGGCAACTTTAGACATTGGCATGAGTCAAATGCAAATAATCTTGCATGAACAATTAGGTGTAAAAAAGTTGTTTTCCCGATGGATACCGCATTCGCTCTGTGAAGAGCAAAAAGCGGCTCGCGTTACTTGGTGCGTCAGAACTCTCGAAAGATTCCACGCAGGATCTTCAAATGCTGTATACAACATCGTATCAGGTGACGAATCCTGGATATACGCGTACGAACCCGAAACAAAAAACCAGTCACGAGTTTGGGTGTTCGAAAATTAGTTAAAGCCAACAAAAATTGTTCGTTCACGGAGTGTTGCAAAAAAAATGGTGGCCACGTTTGTCTCCAAAACCGGCCATGTTACGACTATTCCTCTTGAGGGACAAAGAACGGTTAATGCAGAATGGTATGCTAGCATTTGTTTGCCACAGGTCGTTTCTGAACTCCGTAAAGAGAACTGCAACCGCCGCATCATCCTCCATCACGATAATGCGAGTTCTCACACCGCGCACAGAACAAAAGAGTTTTTAGAGCAAGAAAACATAGAATTATTAGACCATCCGCCGTACAGCCCCGACCTAAGCCCTAATGATTTCTATACTTTCCCTAAAATAAAGAATAA
This sequence comes from Erannis defoliaria, assembly GCA_905404285.2. Classification (NCBI taxonomy): domain Eukaryota; kingdom Metazoa; phylum Arthropoda; class Insecta; order Lepidoptera; family Geometridae; genus Erannis; species Erannis defoliaria. The sequence continues at coordinate 673,629 of FR990075.1, forward strand.
ATTGCTTGGACAGAGATTTTCATCACCTGAAGAAGCTGTGGACGCCTACAAAACGGCCATTTTGGAGACCCCAACTTCCGAATGGAATGGTTGCTTCAATGATTGGTTCCATCGTATGGCAAAATGTGTCAAATTTCGCGGAGAATACTTCGAAAAGCAATAAATATATTTTTAAATAGTAATGTTGTGTCACTTCCTTGATTCCCGAAATTTTCAGTGCCGCCCTCGTATGATAAGCTTAAAATGCCATAAGGTACGTATAATAATAATAATTATTGTTCAAATTACGTAGAGATTTTGGTGCGGGAATATAAAAAGCCATTTTTTTATTATATTAGTAGTATACGGGATTAAGTTTAAATAAGTCTGATATTCTTTTATTAGATCGGGTGACCTTTTTCAAGGAGCGAAAACAAAGCTCGATATGCGCGAGGCCATGTCCTGTTTTATTTTTTAGTCGAAGCATCCGACTTATCGAAATGTCATAAGCCGACGTCGCAACAGACGAGAAATCATGGGCTTAGACGACAATCAAGAAACTGTAAATGGAGTTGGGTAGGACATGTTTCCAGGCAGTGATGGCAAGCTGAAATGCTGATGAGGATATATCCCGTATAAAATATTATAAATGTATAGGTACCACGTCACTTTTCATTAACAAAAAACGGTTTAAATTTTTGAATATTTGTTACGACTAACTTATACCCATTACCAAAGTATTTTAACAATTCTATCAAGTTATTAGAACTCTTACCCACGATTAACCATTAACGAAGCTAAAAGCTGCTCTGTCTACTGATTGGTTTAATCTTTTAACCACGCAAGAGATTAAGTTTCAGACCACGTCATTAGTGCAAAAAATCCTGCGTGACTCTAAAGCCCGTTAATTTAAGTAATTCTAGTGTCTATTTTACGGCAAGCCATTGAACTGAGACACGACAGGAGAGGTTAATAACTTCTAACTTTATAAGTGATCGTCTATATTTGACCTGTCTTATCGTACTACGTCACTCTATCGAGTATTAAGGCGTCCTATGCTTTAATTGCTTATGTTTTCCCTTAGAAACACGTGGTGATTGGAACCGGAAAGCTGAAGTTTGAGCTGAGTGGCGTGTCTTGGGAGAGGTTTATGCACAGCAGTTATAATAGACTGATTAATAATTTTATCAAATTGTCTTATAGCGAAGAGCCTCGACGATCATCTCAAGAGGCTCTCGCTAGGCGGTTGGGTCAAGGGTCAGATACCAAAGGCAGTAATCCTTGACATGGCAATCTATGTTATAGGAGGTTCCTCACTCTGCAGCCCTAACCACTGGCAGCTTGAGCCCTGCTACCTGCAGCACCCTAGTTTTTAAGTTTTTTATAATTTATAATTGTAGTCGCCCACGATTTCGTCTGCGTACCGAAGAAATTCGCCACGCTCCCAAATACCGCTGGGTTAATTATTATTTATTTTCCTCCTCATATTCGCTACTCTAATTTTTTTGAGTACTAACAAAATCCGTTCAGGGGTTGTAAAGATAAAGAGTTCAAGGTTCAGGGCGAACGACAAGGTAATGGGTTTAGGATTACGCAGGGTCCTTGAGACCCAAATTAAAACTCGGCTGGAATACCCTAAGATTACAAAATCCTAGCTGGCTAATATTTTTTACGCTGACTACACACGCAAGCCGCTTATATAATTAACTCAGTCAGGCAGAATTAGACGGCCTAATAATTTTAATAATAATTTAATTTAAAACGTTTAAGTTACATTACAAATGATTTAGAAAACCTTATTTGGTTATCACTACCAAATGGGCATTTTCCCACCTCATCAAGCATCATAAAATATTGATAAGAAGATCTAGTCTATTGTCTGGAAGAGATAGCACTTAGCTATAAGACCGGCAATTTGCTAGTCTGTGGTGTACCTATTCCTTTTGTAACGTTTTCTTTCTCTGGTGGTTATACATTTTTATAGTATTGTATCAATACAATGACTATCGTAATAATTTACCTGCACATATTTATTCAATATCCAGTCAATGTTATTTTGTGAATACCAATTATATTTATCTCTTTGTTTGTATTTATTTGAACTGTTGAAACGTTGAGTGCACTTGGCATGACATGTGTATAGAGCTTGGAGGAGTCAGCTCGGCTGATTACTCAAAGGTATTGAATATTTTAAAATGAAAAATACTATAAAATATGAAAATAGCACCAATGTAGGCTTTTAGTGAAAGAATACATTGAAATCTGAATGCAGGATCGCAATTTTGTGTCCATTCGTGAGAGTCTTTGCACAAAACCGACTATCTACAAGCCAAACTAAAACTCATTCAAATGATTCAAAACAGTAAAATAATCAGTAAAATAAAATATAGGTAGTGGACTCACACAGCGTCATCTGACCCCAAAAGGGGGAACGCTGTGAACTAAGCAAATCTTGTTCTATGGGAACCAGATGGCAAATAGAAAATACTTAAGCAGTATCTGAATACTACTTAAACTTTGAATTCGTTGGCATTATCTTAGGGGATCATTGAAACGAATTCAAAGTTATCCTGTATACTTTTTTTTGTAAATACATATTTATATTAATACCTACATACAACACCCAGATACAACATAATGGGAATCGAACTCACGCCCTACAGCTCTAAAGATAAGGATACTACCAACTGAGCTAAGGCATAGTCGTACGTAATAGCGTGTATTCATAACCCGCACCGGGACAATCCATTCGGCGTTGGAGGATATTTTGTGATCCCCAAGCCGCCTGCCAAGCGTGGGGATTATGGCAAACCCATTATTATATGTATACATAGTATACCCATATTAGGAGGGAGGCCTTCATTTAACATTGGAAGTTTTCTGGCTTGATTGCAATAAATTTGAATAAGTACGCTATCTCAAAAAATAAGTACAAATTTTCAAATAGTGACATTCAAGATCGTAGAATAACTTGACTTCATTAATGTGACTGACTGGCTACAACGATTAAATCATTCTTCTAGAAATGGAATTACAATAATTATTGAAGTACTTATGTACTACTCTTATCGTCATCAGCCATAAAACGTCCACTGCTGGACGAAGGCCTCCCCTTAATAGAGGGGTGTTGCCATAATCCCCACGCTTGGCTGGCGGCTTGGGAATCGCAGAATGCTCACCACCGTTAACCAAGAGGACGCTGCTGCCCGTCCTCCGGTGAGTCTGGTTGCAGTTTAAGGACATACCCAGGTCCCAACTCCCTACGCTACTTTAAGCTAATTATAATTATAGTCTAGCCGATGAACAAGGACCTTCACCCATCTGTTTAGTCGATGAAAATTGTTTGTTATCAAATTAAGTATGTTAGAAAATACATCAGGAGTGGGTTGGCAAAAAAAACCTGGCAAGGCTATGATTAATATTTTATTTAACATTAAAAAATATTTTTTTATTTAATTTTTCACACCTGAGTTTAACGAATAAATTTAATAGCAATCGAAAGTATGAAACCTATAGAATATGCAAACGTTAGGTTGTCTGTTTTTTCTGGCGTAACTACTGGGTTGACAGGTATAAACAGGTACTTGTGTTGACACCAGGAATTTTCACTCATTTGTTTATTTAAAAAAACAAAATGTTTTTTTTTTAATATGTTTATAGGCTTGCCTTTGACTGCCATCTCGTCTGATGATAAACGAAGATGCAGTCTACGATGGAGCACGCTTGCCTAGAAGAAACCGATCTTACAAGAAAATAGCTAATATCAACATACCTGTTTAAACTTTTACACACTACTGTTAGGATCGACAAACACAAGGACAAAAAAAAATTATGCCGGTAAAAATGCATGTGAATGTATCATTATGACTACAGTAGTTTATGACTAGATGTGTATGACTAATAACAATAGGACAAATATCAGTATATTTCGTAGTATTTTCAATATATTTCGTTTCTATTCGTAGGACTCTATCAAAAATATTATGCAGTTTTTGACTGGCATATACAGGTTTAGTTCTAATCAGTTAGCATCATTTTAAAGGCATATTCTGGTCATCAAAACAAAACAACTTTTACTATGGGCCTAACATTGAAATCGTGAAAAAAATATCAGGTGCGACTGCAAGAGCTTCTGGCGGAAAGAGTCGAATTTGAGTTGGTTACTGTAGGATCAGATATTGTTAGGATTTTGAATTTTATGGCATTTAAATATTATATTTAATGAATATTAGTAGCAGTGATGGTATGTGTAGTAATGTTATGTAGATTTACCATTAGGAGGACTTAAAACGGTATGGAATACATAATTAGGATGTAAATTTTAATCGGAATTATTAGGGACCCATTTTTATCTGAGGAAAATAAAATAAAAATATTTAAAAACGTAACTTGACACCTATCAGTCCGCGCCATCTGCAATGAGGTTATTGTTTATGGAGCCAGTCCATTCATTCGCTATAATATTCTGTGGGAATTGCCTCTTTTATTAAACTTATCTTATTACACTGCAGGACATGGGCTTCTCCCTAGGCACTCTTAGCCCGAACTGCGGTCTATGTCTAATGTTGTCCTAATGTCCTTTGATTATATAAGAGAGAGAGCTAGATCCTCCAAGCCTAATGTCTCGCGTTAGACTTTTATTTAGAGTCAACAAATGGACTTTATCTTAACAATTTCTACTCAATATACATCGACAGTAGCTGATAGAAGATTGGCAGTAGGTACCTAAAGGTAAGTCCAGCTGTCAATCATCACCGTCATTATCAGATCACACCCGATATCTTGGCTTCCTCGAGGTCTGCCGGAGCGATACGGACGCGGACAGCCAGCCGTCAGTTACCGTTGAGTCGTTGATCTAGCAATAAATAATTCTATGGGTACGTTGGAATAAATTTAACTAGTGTAACATTAACAATGGATAATCTTTCGAGGTTTTCACGTAAGCGTTCTTATAATTTTCTAAAAGGAATTTAATACAGGCCCGTAAAGCCTTTACGAGATTAATGTTAGAGTGGTTCCTTACAAGTTGAATTATGATGTAATTAAAGCGTATTAATCTTGATGCGGAAGTTTGTGAGTATAATCATCATCATCATCATCAATTATTTTAGTTAGCCTCGAGCCACGCTCGGTTTGTGTTCGAGTCACTATCAATACCGCGCGTAAGGGAAACGTGCCCGAAGACGAAGAGAGGACGGACTAGTATTATTAAAAAAAAAGGCAAATAATAAACTTAATAATTTTTGTTTGCTTTTTATTACAAATATCAGAAACACCAGCTCTGAGGACTTAAATATTTGTGATTTCCTTCAACCGTTTTTGCAATTATGTTTCAACAAACTACACAATAAAATATCTAGACATTCAATACTAAGTTCGCCTCGAATGATACAATTACTAACCTCAGAGTAATAATATTACTCTCAGTTACAAACAAATAATAATGATAATAAGTCATTTATTTCAGATAATTAGAATCCATAGCGAGAAATAGATACACTTTAAAAAAAAACAATAAATACAGTTGAAAATTTAAAATTAAAATGTCAAAATAAAAATAAAATTTAAATTAAAAAATGAATTATGTTAAAATTGAAATAAAAATGAAATGTCATATATATGAGGGAGGCGTGCAGCCACATCGGCGAGTCCCACCGCTCGGACAACACGCTCAGGATACCGTTCGGGCTGCCACAAACAAACGATGCGCGACAGGATCCCCTTACACCCTGTAGAATGTTTTTCCTGGCATAACCCTTCATTAACTACTAGCGGCCCGGCTTCGCACTGGTGGACATTTATTTAAAAAACGCAGAGTAAATGTATCATTATGCAGGGCATAAGTAGTATTAAAAAAAACCATTTTCGTCCCTATTTCTCATTTTAACTTTTTCTTTTCATCCGGGGGTCTGGAAGAGATCGTTTTTAGCGATAAGACCGCCTTTATGTGCTTATCTGTAGTGTATTATGTTTGTAATTACCATTCTATGGTGTCAATAAAGTGATATTGTATTGTATTTATAATTTTCTTAGATATTTTTAATATTTTTATCCATTTAAGTACTTACCTTATTTTATTCTCAAAGTTTGTTACGTTTTATTTACATTGTTTTTCAGTTTTATGTACTTAAGTACCTATTTCATAGATGTGCCTGCCTCTCTCACGCACTTCGGTGCCCCCTCCCTCGTCGCGTTGCTCGCTGCGCTGCGTGGTCTGATATTTCCTATGAATAACTTTGCACCCCCCATAAATCGGTTCTACGGGTTGATATTGAAAAGAGATTAATTAAGCGTTAATTTTTTCCACTTCCTTAATCATCATCATCATCAGCCCGGAGACGTCCACTGCTGAACGCAGGCCTCCCTTTTAGATCGCCACACTGTACGACAACCTGCCATTTGCATCCACCGGTTGCCCGCGACTTGCACAATGTCCTCGGTCCACCTAGTGGGAGGCCTTCCTACGCTGCGTCTTCCGGTTCGCGGTCGCCATTCAAGAACTTTTCTCCCCCATCGGTTATCAGTCCTTCGAGCGATGTGGCCTGCCCATTGCCACTTCAACTTGCAAACCCTGCGTGCTATGGAGGTGACTTTGGTTCTTTGGCGAATATCCTCGTTCTGGATTTTATCGCGCAAAGGAACTCCGAGCATAGCTCTCTCCATTGCCCGTTGTGTGGCCCTTCCTTAATATGTGTAGGTACGAAATTGTATCGCATTAACATCGAAAAAAGATTTTTCCACTACAAACTTGCACCCTATATTGTACCCCTTTAGGGGTGGAATTTGATAAAATCCGTTCTTAGTGAGCATCTACGTCTTACAACAGACAGACCACATGCAAACTTTATTAATTTATTTTATTAATTAATTAATTTATAAGTAGTTCTGAAAATAACTTTTATACTGGAAAAAAATGTGCTGTGAATAAAGTCAAATTATTCAATGTCGGTTGCGTCCGCTGCTTAGGGAGCCGACCGCGCGCAGGTTCGAGGATTTACCTCCTCGCGCGCAGTGTTATCGAATTTGAGGTGCCTTCTCCCTCGCCGCGTTGCCTGCTGCGCTGTTTATAACTACGATTTATTCTGTGGTGTAACCGGCAATGGCGCAGCCACAGAATAAATAATAGTACTGTGGTGTATTTAGTTTTTCTATTAGTATTTTGTTTAGATACATTGTTAAATTCGTAATATCTTTTGTATGGAAAATCCGATTTGGAAAATTCAAAAAATAATATACAGATATTGAAACAGTCTTGAATACGAAATGATTTATTTGGATAAGGGTTCATACAAAGGTATGGATAACGTGGTCTGATTTTGGTCGGCATTTCTATCAAATTTTAAGATTTAAAAAAGTCGATATAGTAACATAATTACAATAGTTGGACAAATGGTATTGGGAACCTTTTTGTAGATATTGTTCTTTAATACTGTAGAACATTTTTTGTTCTATCTTCTATAGTTTCCGCAGCGCATGCGATGAAAGATTTTTTTATGGCAAAAATTCCACCTTGGGTTACATTATTGACAGTTTTAGTAGAGATTTCTAATTTTGTCTAGAAATAATATAGCCTATGTTACTCAGGGATAATGTAGCATCATAATGGTGAAAGAATTTATGAAAATTTTATGAAATCGGTCCAGTAGGTTTGAGTTTATTCGTTACAAACACAAAAAATTACAAATCTTTCCTCTTTATAATATTGGTGTAGATTGGTGTAGACAACAAACTACAAAGACTAATACCACTTAGCCTACTACACAAAAAAAGAGTCATAATGTTGTATCCATAATGTGCACCAACTTTTATACGTTCAACAAGTTATTTTTCTAAGAGCTGTGAGAATTTTTATTATACAGCATTAATAAAATATGTGGTCCGGACTTTCGATAGTTTTAAAAAGATGTTGTTAGAGTCTGAAAACAATTAAGTTATTATTCATTATTAGTTATTCTCTCACACCACGCGGGAGAAGCTGTGACCAAAATGATTACACTACACGGGGTCAGTGGCGTAAATAGGGCAGCGCTGTCGGTGCCTGTAGTTCTAAGCCGAACGGAAGTCATGTCCTTATCATTGTGAACTACATTTATTATGGGAAAAACTTTAAGTTCTGAAAATTGGGTCTGTTCCCACTAGTTCTGGTTGTTCTATTGATATAGTTGGACTTATTTGTCCAAGTAGTATACTTTTGTATACTTTCGGGAACTATCGAGACTTTCGTCACATTAGTCAAATTTGCTAGATATAACAGCTGTTCCTTATATTTTGTCGAGGGTTACTAATTTCCCTATAGACCAGCAGTTTTTCAACCGACTTCAAAAATAAGGTTTCTAAATTCTACTGTATGTGTTTTTGTATGTTTCTTAAGTGATTACTTCGTTAATTATTATGAATTGATTTTGATGATTCTTTTTTTGCTGGGTAGTTCATACTTCAGAGGTAGTTCCATATACAATTTAACGAAATCAATTTAGTAGTTTGGTTTTTATATCAAAATAACTAGAAAAAAATTGTCATCCAGGTCACCTAATCGAAATTGCAGTTAGTTGTTTCTTTTAATTAAAGTACTTGTTGTTCAAGTAAAAGTTATCCATCAAGGTTGATAACAATCAAAAGACATATTTTCTGCTTATTACTACTATTCTGCGTAATAGCGTCACGTAAAAAAATCACGTAAGCTCAAATTGATTTTTGTTATACCAGCGGAACAAATCTCGAAGCTGAGACCGTCTCAGTCTCCCATCGCTATCAGCCTCCAGCGATGCCCCACGTGGACGTCGCTCGACCCGCTGCAGTTCAAGGGCTACTGGGACAATAAGGCGAACGGTATCCTGCTCAACAATGGATCTACAGGTAGGTAGTTTGACACTAGTCATTTTGAACGGTGAGTTTTTACTTCAAAATAAGGCGTCAATCAGCACGAAGACGTCCACTACCGAACAAATGCCTCCTTACCTTAGACCGTAGGTTAGGAACCCAAGGTTAGGTGAAAATAAAGGTTAAGGCTGGGATCTCCGCTTCGCTTAGCCTTCTGGTTAGGTATTTTTTAATTTTTACCCAGAAATTCTAACTACGCGTGCAACACATAAAACATAAAACAGGATGGAATACATAATTAGGATGGCAATTTTTAAGTAAAATATTAAGGAGCCGAGTGATGTATGTGTGGATGATGTCTTTAGGGTAACTTGTAGCCGCTACACGTCATATTAAAAGAAAAATCACTGAAATACGGTTTCGATATCGCTTTTAGCTTATCATCTTTGATTAGATAATTATTTAGACAGCCATGTGACTAAGTATCATAAACCAAAGATATTCAAATACTTTTGTCGTAAACACATTCTTTTATCGATATTATTTAATAGATAATGTTTCGTAATACCTAATAGTGGTTGCAAAAAACCAAAATGAATAAATAACTCCTCCTGATGTGGTTATCCACATTATTGTCAGGGGAGAAAAAAGTACACTTTTCTAGTTTTTTTGTTTAACTTTAATTATGTATTATCATCAGCTAGAAGACGTCCACTGGTCAACTAAGGCCTGCCCCTGGGGGGGTTTGCCATAGTCCCACATCGCAGAATGCTCACCACCGTTAACCGAGAGAACGCTGCTGCCCGTCCTCCGATGGTCCTGAATGCAGTTTTATGACCTTTTTCTAGTAGTATAGGTAGGACACGAATGCAGAGTCCGCTTGGAGAAGTAGCCTTTGCCAGTTATTCAATCGCGAAGCAGTAGTGTGCAAGCATTATTGTGTTTCGGTTTGAAGAGCAATGCTACCAGAGAAATTACTGGGTATGATGGGATTTCATAATCTAACGAGCGCAGTACAGTGCGGCACAGGATTGTGTTCGCAAGTTCACAATTCTTGCACTGCTACTATTAGTGGCAGGCATGACGCTTACCACCAGGCAAACTTCTTGCTCGTCTCTTCCCTCATTGTAGAAAAAAAATAAGAAAATTACGTTTCACACTTAAGAATATGGCATGTACTCGTACTGATGGTGGGTCTGGGTCAACGAAATTAGACCCATCGCAGATCGCACGTTGATAATATTGGCCCGAGGCAGGCACTAATGGCACAAGGGAGACACGGCGCAAGATTGTATTCGCAAGTTCATAGTGTTCTGGCACTGCTACTGCGTGACGTTTACCACCAGGCGAACATCTCGCTAGCCTCGTCACTCGACAGCATTAAAGAAACAGGGCTGCTTATATACATAATTAATGTTCTTGTGTGGTGGTTGCAGCATACTTCGCGTTTGAGACTCCAGTGCGGCCGACGTTGAGCGGCGGCCCGCTGATCGGCGAGTACATCTTCGAACAGATGCATTTCCACTGGTCCGTGGACGACTTCACCGGCTGCGAGCACGTCCTCGACGGACATGGGTAAGTCGTCGCCGGTATCGCAACATACGGGACCTGGCATTTATAGAAATGTAAAGCATGAAATAGAGAGGTCGCGGGTTCACATTCTGTACCTAATATACTGTCGAAGTTTATTGGTGCGGGCCCATTACTGGCTTTTCTTGGAAGAAAGACATGGTAGGACACCTGTATAATATGTCTGGAAAAGAAATCCAGTGATGAATTTACCAACTCTCATATCTAGGCCACCACCGTGGTGCGATTGGGCTTGGATATTGGATGAATATATATCATCCAATATCCAAGCCCAATTGCACTTCAAGGATATGCCTAAAAAACAAAGGCTGATTATGCTTACAGTAGTATTCACATTATGCCGGGCCGCAGCGGGGCGGGTCGCATCGCAAAAATCCACGTAAATCACTTTCATACATATACCAGATAAATACTGGGTATGAAGAGATTTAACATCTGATATCTCAGGGTGATGAGCGCAATAAAAAAATAAAAATTGCAACAAAAAATATAAAAATTAAATGGCAAAAAATTGCGCAAAATTGCGGCGTAGGATTGTATTCGCAAGTTCACAATAGGCTAGATGACTGAATTTTTTTTTATTGTCCTATTAAAATGTGGCCCATAAATATAGCTGATTAATGAAAACAAAATCAAAATCTGATCAAAAATAAGCAACTTATGAGCATTTTAATTTCATGCTAGACAGAGAGGCGAAACAGCAAATCGTGACGTCACTTCTCAGTACGCCATATAAATTATATTCTGACAAGTAAGGCGTGACGTAATTTTTTGTTTTGCGGGAAAGGGACAGAGTTGTCTCTAACAAAAACTTTAAACGCTCGTATATCAGAACATAAATGACCGATTTAAATTATTTTTTCAATAAACATATTATATTTACTTAAATTCTTCATCGAAGCTTTTGGTTTCAACGATTTAAACATCAGTCATCTACCCTATTCTGGTAACGCTACTGTAAGTGGCAGGAGTGACGCTTACCACCAGGTGACAGTCTTGCCCGTCTCGTCACTTGACAGTATAAAAAAAAATACATTTTATAAGGACTATCGCACACTATGCCTGGGCGCAACGGGTCGGATTACGGCGCGACAGATAATACGAGTACGCCTATAATGTAATTTTGATACCATTTTCACCTAAATCGGATATTCATATTCATTTATTTCATAAGTGTGATATACATGTCAAATTAAAGTATGTAAGCACTTATCTCAAATAATTATGTTATCTGCGTATTATGTCCAGTAGGAGGCTGATTATGCTATATTCTGTATGCTATGCTAATAATGTCACAGTCAAATACATAATAAATTAATTAATATTACAAATGATCATATCAAATACAACTACCAAAAATAATGTTAATGTACAATAATTATACGAATACATTCCCTTTTACAGTCCAGGAATTCCTTAAAACTATAGACCGCGTGGTCTACAAGCCAGCGTTTTAGGCGATACTTGAAACAAGCGTGTGCGTGTGCACTGAGTGAGCACCTTTTGAAAACAGTTAATAATATATAAGTTATTTAGTAAAAGCTCTGAAACAATTGTAAAACCAATATTTATATTTGTAAAAAGATTAGAACAATACTTACATCATTGTATGTGGGCTCACTCAGTTCTCCCAGAGGACCGGCGAGATGTGCAAATGTATGAAGTTTACACAGAACATTTTGTGTACTAGTATTAGTAAAACCTGCGTAGAGTTATGGTCTTTAGTTACAGGTCCCCTAGTGCCTAATGTATTTAAACTTTTACAAGCAGTTAATTGTGCTCACTCAGTTCTCCACTTTCAACAGGCCCAATTTCCTACTAACCAACTAAAGAATTTAATTCCATTACAATATCTAGATTTAGATAATATTCAATAGGATTTCGTAACATACAAAACAAACCATTATCATGATCCGTATTTGAGTAATTAATTGTTTTAAGTGCTCACTCAATCCACACGTTATTGGAAAGTTAAAAACATGAATCTCGCTAGTTTTGCAAACACCCCGGAAAATATAAATAGGTCAAGATTTCAGATTCAGATTCAGATATTTATTGCTTCCATAGTGTACACAGATATTGTCAAAAAGAAGTTTCATATTAGTTTTTAATTAGTAATTTTTTTTTACTAAATATCCACATTCACATTGTTGATTATTCGTTTACTTTAAGAGATATACTTATTTTACAGTTTGTATGAAAATCCATAATGTAGGGTTACCACACGTCTCAAATTAAAACACATTCTTACTTGATTTGTGGGTACTTATTTAACTATTTAATATGTAGATGTACATATGTAATATTTTTATGACTGAAGGTGCTTAGTGCCTACCGCCTTAGCCTTTCCACCAAACCTGTCCGAGTCGGATCTGTCTTTCCATGCAACATTCCACCCCCCCTTCCCCCCCCCCCCTTAAATCGTCCCTGTCAATAAATATTTTTAAATGAACTATCCAAATCCAAATTTTCGTGACTAAAAGTACAAAGGACTTTCATACAAACATTTCCCCCCCTTTACCCCTCTTTAGGGCTCGAATTTTGAATAATCCTTTTTTAGTACACCCCTATGCGTCGAGATGAATACACCCTCCAAATTTCAAGTCTGTACGACCAGCGGCTTGGGCTGTGCGTTGTCTGTCAGTCAGCCTGTCAGTCAGTAATTTGTTGTAAGCAGTCGGTCCCATGATATGAGTGAGCTTGTTGGACTTGGCCAGGCTCCTTGGAACCTGCTTTAGCTGCCCTGCACGCCGTGTGGGGACCGTACTACGGTCACCGTACGCCGTGTATCTGTGTAAGTTGTTCCTTACATACAACGCCACTTGCAGTATTACAATGCAGGGCAGCGTAAGTATTCCGAATTTTTTCAAGTAGTGTTTGGCCGATTGATATTGATACCTGTCCAATTAGGTACCTATGTTTATAATTTTGTAATAATTAAGTTATCAACTAACCCGGGACCCTAGAAACTAATGAGGTTTCATTCCTTCATCGCACACACGTAATGCGATAGAGGCAACAATGTAGAAGTTTATCCTATTTCTCGGAATACATCGCCCGTATCAGTTTAGTTCCAAAATGATTTCCCCCAGGCAAACCTTACTTAGTGCCAGACCTGAGACCAAATTGAAGTTTGAAGTCACCTACCGCAGAGCCTACCTATACTCTGCTTAGCTGGATAGTAAAATAATTATTTAAAAATAACTTCATATCTATTTATTTATTTTATTATTTTTACCTACCAGATGTAAAATAATTCTAATCGATTATTATTATTAATAATAATAATAATAATATAGTTTTTTTTTTTAAAGTTGCCTACAGATTTTTTAGATTTTTGACTATTTGTTATTGTCGAACGATATGGTATTTTCCCATCATCCATACATCTCTTCGTTTTTCTTCGCTGTTTCATAACTAGTTATTAAACAGCATTTACTTATTTATCCATTTTCATAACTTTTCACAAAAAAAAAAAATCGTTGATCATTAAATTCCGTCAGATGTTAATTTTGCTCGAATTTTACTATCATTTTTGGCTCTCGATTTATGCTGTTTTGACGATCATCTACTTCTACTTAACGATCGACTCAATTTAAATAGATCGTTTTTGTTGCTCAGCAAAATCTAACACGACCTCTTTCACTGAAGAGAGAAGTGAATAGAACGGAAATGTGACGGGCCGCGCTAGCCGACATTAAGTGCAAATGCGCTTAATGACAATTCTCCCAATAAACATGTTTTTAAAATGAGATTCACCAAAAAGGCAATTTAAATAGAGTCGTAGGAAACCAAACCACATTGCATCGTAATTAGATCAATTTTAATCTGTTGCAAAATGGCATTACGAGCGTATTACTTCAAATGCGCGACCAATGATTGGAATTATTTCGTCGTAGTTTCTATAATTATGTGTGAAACTGGCGACAGCGGTTTTCCATCCAATTGCTTTACAACATTGTTTTAACAGCCGTTCTACCTGAGAAGTAGGCCTTTCGCGTTTCTGTGACCTGTTTAGTGTTGTTTAAAATGTTGGATCTCACAAACGTGTCAATTTCAAGCATTTTTTTATTTTTTTTTCATAAGTATTCATTATAGTTTGGACAATAAGTATCGAAAAACTAAGATGTTTGTATCGATACTTAGCTTCACTACACGCACTGACACAATCTTGTTAGCTTAATGATTCATTAATCGACAAAAACCGACCTCTAATTAACTCTGAAGTTATCAATAAGTATTGTAATGGTGATCAACATAAAATATTGTGTCGATCATCGGCTCCTACACAACATATTTATTAGTTTTTTGGCGATCAACATGTTGATAAAACAAAATCGAGCAAATCTGTAGCCCCCTTTATACACGGTGCTATAGCGTTTGTGAGGATGTTGTATACAAGATAACAAACAACTTTTGTTGAATGGTTTTTGAAAATTCGCGTCAAAATAACAGCTGTTCCATATCGTTTATCACAAGATCCATGTACATTTTATATAGAACACCTGCTTTTTTTTATTCGTGAATTTTCAAAAGTAGTAGAATAAAAGTTGTATACAACATGCTCACGACCGCTTCCTAGTCGATTATATAGCACCGTGAATAAGAATTAATATTGTAGCAAAAGGTAGAGGTGATAGAGCTGACTTCTTTAAGTAAAAAGGCAAATTTATTTTCATCGTGAAATCGAGATTCCCAGAAATTTTATCGACAATCTTTTAGTAAAAATTCTTGAATGAACCCTTAAAAATTCACGTTGATTAGGTAAATGAACCAAAGTAACCTTGTAATGTGTAATTTATATGCTAATAAAGATAGATTGTTAGAACAATCTCTAACCGATCATATTCTAATATGATCGGTTAGAGATAGAAGCCGGATAGATTTTTAATCTTCTATTACACTAACGAATTTTCACATAATTACATAGGTACCCAATATTCTACCGCGTGTCGAAAATTACATAAAATAAGTCGACAACCGACTAATAAGTGTAGCAACAACTCGCTTCAAGGTTCTTTCTAGGTATGCATACGCCATCAACGGGCGGATCCAGGGGGGGGGGGGGGCATGACCCCCCTGGGATGGGTGTAAGGCGATTACTGATAGCTTTTCTTGTTGTAATGGAATTGTAGCCTGACTGCTAACTAGACCTTTACTCGGCTATATGCCCCCCCCCCCCTGACTTAAAAGCTGGATCTGCCCTTGGCGCCATCCTAGACCGTACCATTGCTTAACATCAGGGAAGATGTAGTCAAACACAAGCTTATTCGTATAAAATAAATATATTCTTTCAAACTGGTTGCATTTTACTAATGAACTAGTTAATTAGTAAAATGAAAAAAAAAAAACACTAACATAAAACACAAGCTTTGGAAAATTATTTGTTTCACTTGCTAGTATTGGCAGTTTCACTATAAATTATATTTTTATGTTATTCCAGGTACGCGGCGGAGTGCCACTTCGTCCACTATAACAGCAAGTACGAATCAATGGAGGCGGCGGTCGGGCACCCAGATGGACTGGCCGTGGTGGGGTTCTTGCTTGAAACTGTTGACGCACCAAACCCTCGCTTCGACAAACTGGTGCAAGGGCTAGAAGGAATCAAGAAGAGGGAGTCTGTCGTACATGTTACTTCAGGTGAGAATTGTCTTCGTGATTGAAGATAAGGCTTTTCTATAGTAAAAAAAATAAATATTGGTGAACATTTCACACAGCGTTAAGGCACACATACTAATAATTAAGCTACAAGGCATTCAGAAGACGCAGCGTAGGCGCGGCCTCCCACTAGGTGGACTGACGACATGGTAAAAGTCGCCGGCAACCGGGGATGCAAATGGCAGGTTGCCGTACGGTGTGGCGGTCTAAGGGGGACCTTCGTTCAGCAGTGGACGTCTCCGGGCTGATGATGATGATGATGATGAAGGCATTCAGAGATGGCAAGCTATATACCTAGTATTGGACCCAGCTCGCTTGATGAGGTAGTGTGGCTTTCAGCATTTTTTTTAATTTGAACCCTTAAAAAGGATAATAATAATAATTTTATTTAAGACAAAAGCTTAATATTTAGACACTAATAACCAAAAATCTAAACATAAGTTGTTAATAAACGCTGAATATCATCCGGATCGGATGCGAAGAATCATCCGTCTCTTGTCAATAAGCAACAAGTTACAAATTTGAAAGAAAGGAAACGACAACAGACAGATTAGTCGCACCGAGGACAATCCACGAGATAGTGCTCGAGATAATGATTTAGCCCACTAGTTTTACTAAAAAGTTCTAGGGGAAAACTAGAAACTTTTCAGGCGTCCCAGATGAGTGTAATAAATAGTAGAACTAATTGAAGTCTTTGTTTGTTTTATTACATTTCTGCGGTAGAATTAGTGAAAAGATTCCTTTCTCTACGAACAGTTTTACGATTTCATATTTCGTGCACGTAGTCTGGAATGAAAAATTGCTTTTGTGAGGTTAGCGTTAATAGACTGATAATAAGTGCTTTAAGGAGATTTTTTTACTTGAGTATGGTAGTCAACTAATTTGCTTTTTTTGATAGTTTATCTGCACATTACTGGTTAAATCTGTACATAAACTTCAAAGAGATATTTTAACCGGCGCGGCGACCGGAGCCCGTGATTGAAACCGGCAACTTCACGATTTCATGTCGATCCGTCTCCTCTTAGGCTACTAAGCCTAGCAAAGTAGCTAGCATATAAAGAACTCTACCACGTTTTTTTTTTAACTAAAATAATACGCTAAAAAATATATATTATATCGAATATCTGGAAGACATCTTCATATTTTAATTTAAAACCCAAACTACTGAACCGATTTCGATAAAACGTATATGGGAC
Organism: Erannis defoliaria; assembly: GCA_905404285.2. Classification (NCBI taxonomy): domain Eukaryota; kingdom Metazoa; phylum Arthropoda; class Insecta; order Lepidoptera; family Geometridae; genus Erannis; species Erannis defoliaria. Next base: position 690,872 of record FR990075.1, read on the forward strand.
TACTTCTAAAGTATTACCTACCAAACGAAAAAATAATCATCAAAATCAGTTCATAATTGGCGGAGTAATCGCGTAACATACATACAAAAAAGAAAATACGAGTTGAGAACCCCTGTTTTGAAGTCGGTTGAAAAAACCGGCCGTTCAAGCTCTTTGGACTTTAGTTTTTGTATATAAGCCCACAAGTAATCTGCAACGCATCACTACAACGCATGTTGTAGTGGTAGGACTGTACTGCAGAGTCCGCCTGGAGAAGTACCACACCTTTGCCAGTTATTCAACCGCCAAACAGTAATGTGCAAGCATTACTGTGTTCCGGTTTGAAGGGCAATGTTACCAGATAAATTACTGGGTATGAAGAGATTTAACATCTAATATCTCAGTGACGAGCGCAGTGCAGTGTGGCGCAGGATTACGTTCATAAGTTCAAAATTCTGGCACTGCTACTATTATGGGCAGGGGTGACGCTTACCACCAGGCGAATGCCTTGCTCGTCTCGTCACATGATTGTATAAAAAAATAAAAAATCTAATGTATACAATGGATCCGTTCAAACTATACCGTAAGATTATAATACTAAGTAAGTAACAAACACAAAGTAAAACAAACTCCCCGCGACGTGACCTCATATCTTTTCATAAACACTCTATAGATATATAAAGTTTTCCTAAGTAGGTACTTACTTACTCCAAACGTTTAAGTTAAGGTACATTAACTTGTTTCCCATACGAGCTCGTCTCGTCGGCGCAAACCGTCTCCTGGTGAGTAATGAATGGCTTACAAAACATCGACACGTTTAATTTCCTTACCTGTTTAGGCGTGAAAAGGATTTCTCAAAACTTGTAGGAAAAGTTCCTTCAAATATTTTGTAAGGAACTCTCTTAGTTGACGCTCAACCTGTGAAATGTAGAGAAGTTTTGAAAGAACTTTGTAGCAAAAGAGAAATTGCATTTTCTTTTTCACATAACAAAAATGTGCTACTTAGATAGCGACAATGATAAAATGAATGGACGGGAAATAAGCGCACGGATTTTAAAAACTATAAGTTGAGCGCCAGCTCTCCTCTCGCGTCAGTCATACTCTGTCTTTGCGACATGCGAGCCGTACGATACGACAATACAAACTTCTAATACATGTACATGTGTTCTCTTTTTGTCATGCAGTATTAAGATTCGCTATCTCTGTTTTCTGGCAAATGTAATACGCATACTTTTACCTAGGTATGCTTGATTGTGTTGACTTGTTAATTTTGAACGATTTGCAAGCGCTGGGCCCGTCTATTCAATTATCACTGTCGCTGCTACTTAGATACGTTTATACACTTTCTTCTAGACTTTCGTCAGTCTGGATACAATGCTTTTGTTTTTGTGTAGTAGGCTGAGTAGTATAGGTAGGTAACTACAAGTACTTAGTTTATGTAGTCTGTTGTAGTTATTACAGGCATAAGACCAAAAAAATAATTCGTCTCACCGGTTAGCAGTAAATCTCCCAACAAGTATAAAACAATCTTGGTATGGATTTGTAATAATTGTTACGAAAAAAACATCAGTCATATTTAACAAAAAAAGTAAGTAAGTTCGTATAGGCTGAGTGGCCAGCCAGGAGCACTAGGCACCGGAGGCCTCTGACATGGCTGACGGTTGTTGTTATAGAAACTAGAACAAACAACCGGGACCAACAATTTAACGTGTCATCCGACCCACGGTAGCGCTCAGAAATAAATGCTACTCACGGTCACCCATCGGAAGACTGACCGGACCGTCCGTTGCTTAAAATCGGTGATCGTTTAGAATCACCTAGACAAGCAACGCCACGAGCGCTACACATTTAACAAAGGTTTTATTTTAATTTATTTTCAAAGGAAAATGTATAGCTAGGTACACAATTAGTTAAGATTTATTGAGAATAGAAGGCCATTAAAAAAAACAGATAACGACAAGGAAAAGCAAGGTAGTTTTTATACAGCCCAAATAATATTTTTTTACGCAAATAAGGCCGTTTTTGACTCCTGTTTCGGCTGTTGGTTTGCGACAACGCGGGCGAAGATGAAGTTATAAGACCTAATTCACTCTGACCTGAAAATATCTAGAATATGTCTCTCAGGAAACAGGGAAGCCGGCTGCGGTGTTTCATTCCAAATCCAGCCAAAATAAATAAGTAGTCTCACCTCTACCGTACCTACTCATATATTATTGAAAATGCTCTCTTTATGTTCAGCGGCAACGTTATTATCTCGTATTGTTAGAGTTTTGGCGATTTCAGATTCAAATTCAAATTCAGATTCAATTTCATTCAATCCCATTCAGCAGGCAAAAATTACGCATATAAAATGCACGACGAGTTTATCGATCAACACCTTTATTATGTGGGTCGTATTCTCATAATACCTCATCTACAGCCGGAAGACGTCCACTACTGGACGAAAGCCTCCCCCTTAATAGGGAGGGGTTGCCATAATCCCCACGCTTGGCAGGCGGCTTGGGGATTGCAGAATGCTCACCACCGTTAACTAAGAGGACGTTGCTGCCCGTCCTCCGTCGGCTCTCGATGCAATTTTAGGACATACCCAGTTCCATAATACCTATGTGGATGTAATTAATAAGGGAAACTGAAATTAGCAGGAGAGTAATAAATTATTATGTGGATGCACTTCTTAAGAAAGCTTCAGCATAAAATAAGATTAGCATCTGGCTTAACTTTATCAGACAATAGACAATAGACAATAGACAATATTTTATTTGTAGAAAAAACACATTTTGTACACAAGACAAGACAATATAAACTCATAACAAATTTAAACAGTACAAAATAGCTTTTCGCCACAAGTTGCTACTAGTATCTATAATTATAAATACAACGATCTTTTATAATAATATTATGTCAAGATCTTTGTATAAATACAACAAAAATGTGTCAAAACCACGTCATTTTTCATAATAAAATTAGCAGTAGCTTTTATCTACCTATGACTAATTAACAGATATTTTTAATGACTGTGGCAATTTACCTTCAATGTATGAAATTTGGACCTGGGCATGTCCTTAAACTGCAACCAGACCCACTGGAGGACGGGGAGCAGCGACCTTTTGGTTAACGGGGGTGAGCATTCTGCGATCACTAAGCCGCCTGCCAAGCGTGGGGATTATGTCAACACCCCTCTATTAAGGGGGAGGCCTTCGTCCAGCAGTGGACGATTTATGGCTGATGAAGTATTAAATTTAAAAAAGTGTGGCAAATTTACTTTAGGGGCGAGTTTACAATGAGCCATATCAAACACAGTTGGTATGAGACGGTTAATGGATGTTTAACAAAACGTACCTTCATTACTTGTAGAGTCATTATCGTGGATGGACAGGGCTGACTTGAGCGAGGGAAGCTACGTGACGTACAAGGGGTCGCTGACCACTCCGCCCTACACCGAGTGCGTCACCTGGATTATCTACGAAGACCCTGTGCAGATTGGTACGGAGCAGGTGAGATAAATTTTTCTTCAAATAATCGTCACCCTCTCACTTAAGCCTATCTGGACATAGGCATCTTCCAATGGGTGTCACAGGCAAAGCTAATCTCAGATGGCGCCACCATCGCTTGTTCCTTGACATTGATGCAGTTTATACAGTTAGATCGTGAATGAAACACAGCGTTATCTGATCTCCAGATTATCCAGGAGATTTCCTGATTTTTGTTAAGTTCTGAAATTCAGATCATAAGTTTTATAGTTTTATTTGAAAAATTATGATATTTTTTTTTTTTTTTTTTACTATTCGTAGGCTGGCTATTGACTGCCTTCTCGTCTGATGTTAAACGAAGATGGCTGCATCTCAAGATAAATAATAACAAAGAAAAATAACTTGACTTAGTCTACCGACAGAGCCTGCGATTATTTGAATAAGTATTTTAATTTATTACAGATACGATTTATTGTTTATTTTCCAAATATTATTTTTTGTAGTTTAATAGCAAGACAACACCAGCGCTAATGCGCCACTTAGTGGGATGAATAAGCAGTGAGCCTCTCCATTATGGCGCTATGCCCGCATAAGCTACGTGACACGTGACATTGTACTAGTATCAATAGTCAAAGTACGTAATTGTATAGAATAGCACCCATTCGCGTGACGTGATATATCACGACCTGAAGTGCTATTCAGCGTGCTACTATTGACGCACTAAAGTGACTCGTGATTACGCTTGTAGTGTTTTGTCAGTTCAAAGTGATGGACGGCCTTGAATGTAGTAATATATAGTTTATAGAATTAACGTTTGGTCCGTTTTGGTAATTGAAAGAAAGAATAATGATTTTTCATTGTTTCGTAATCAATTATGAAACAAGAATTTTGTTGCCGTTTTAGTAGCTGAGTTTTGTAGTCAGCTGCGATAGAGGAGTTTCAATTCCCTTTTCATACTCAATTATTAAATAAGAACTTCAGCACCGTTTTGGTAACTGCATTTTTTTGTATCTATGGTGAACCTAGACAAATAAAATCATGAAAAAAATAAAAAAACACTTCTAATTAACACATAATAACTAACGACTTATATTTATTATCATTGTAATAAGGAATTATATTAATATAATATAATATTTCCACACAGTTCAAGAAAGACCGTGTCTGTGTGATTATAATAAAATCTATCAAGATGGACTATTTAATTCCTTCAAAATGAACAACCAGTATTTTTTCCACATAAGATGCATCGTGAAACGTCTTTATCTGTTCAGGATATTTAAAATTTGTAAGTAAAGTATAGCATTTTTGTTATATTTATACGGGAATACTCACGTTTAATTAAATCGGATACTCCGACTATAGTTTCGATCACATCCGGTGACCTTTTTCAAAGAGTGAAAACAGAGCTCGACGCGCGTGCAGCTGCGTCCTTTAGCACGCGCTCTGTTTTCACTCTTTGAAAAACGTCACCGGATGTGATCGAAACTATAGTCGGAGTATCCGATTTAATTAAACTTGAGTATTCCCGTATAAATAAAACAAAAATGTGTCAAAACCACGTCAGTTTTCATAATAAAAGGTATAAGCATCTTAATCTTTATCAGATGACGACTTTGTCTCGAGTGCCTTTGTTCTCTGATATGTTTCTGGCACGTCACCCGTGGGGGTCCATCGAATGTCGTGCCAGAGTCATGCTCAAGAATTTGAAATGTTACTGTCACGTCGCTCAGGTGGGCACAGCGCCTTGAGCGCGCCACTCAACCCGATCTTTTTGGCTTTTCTTCATAACTGACATCAATGTCTAAAACTCAAGGTTTAATGATGATAAATTAGTGCAATCCAAGTGTACCTACACTTTTATATTCATGTCTGATAATAAGTTACGATGCGGTCCAGAATTAACGACAGAGAGATAAAACAGTTCTATGATTATTTACGGGCTATTTAGGTACAGTGATTATGTTGTGAAACGAGCTGAAAGAGCTGAGCTGTTGTGAAATGTGTTGTGTTATGTCTGGCTCTGGAATTATCGGGACCTCGTTTCATAATACACCTATTCAAGGTAAACATCCCGTAAATAATCTGTTATGTTATGAAGAACCGTGATGAAAACAGAGAAATAATATATTATAGGGTCCAGAGTGTGCTGCGCGCCTTCGCCATTTTTCAAACGACTTCAAAAAAGGAGTTCTTTTTTGTATGTATGTTACGCGATTTCTCCGCCAATTATGCACTGATTTTGCTTCTTGGTTCAGTTTGTTTGCATAAGTTGTTAAAGCTTAAGATTTTCCTAAGAGTTAGTGTTGATATTTCGTAATTATCAGAGCTAGAGTAATGACACTCGGTAAATTTACCTAAGCATAATTATTTTTACGTGCCTGCGGGGCTAAAGTGCCTACTTTAGCCCCGCTATGCGGAGCAAAAAGTACCACTTACTCCCCGCAGCGGCACGTAAAATCGTTTACATACCACGACAGCGAGTAAAGAAGCCTTCATTGCTGATGACATTCATGAAGACATTCTTTATTTTTGCTCCCTAGATGAGTAGTCTACTAATATTATTTTTAATTGCATAATATCCATCTGAATATTATGGCGCCTGAAAAACAACAATAGAAAATATTTTAAAAAGTATTATATTTTCAACCGACTTAAAAAAAGAAGGTTCTCAATTCGACTGTATGTTTTTTTTAAATATATATTACGCGATTATGAACTTTGATAATGTTTTTTTTTGGTAATACTTCAGTGGTGGTCGTTTAGAAATTTTATCAAAATCGGTTAGTTTGGTGTTTAAATCAAAATTACTAGAAAATATGAAGATGTCATCCAGGTATTCGAAGTTGAAGTCGGTTGTATCTTTTTTTTAAATACTTATTAACTATTTACATTTTCAAATACCTAAAGTTGAACGCCTGTTGAAAAAATTGCATTACATAACTTTCACTATTATCTCGGTTAGGTTATAGAATAGATGTAGAGGTTTAGTTCATTTTTCTAGAGATTTCTTACAACGGTCATATGAAAGAAAACAATCCCACAATGTCTGAGGACCAAGGTCCCTGAAACGAATTACTCTTACCTATCATCACATACGGTGCGGATACGCGAACCCTCAATAAAGAGACCACGCAAAAGATCTAAGTAGCCCAAAGTGAAATAGCGCAGGCCATATTAGCCATCAATCTCTTAGACCGTATACCAAACGTTAAGATGCGACGGCGAACGAAGGTCAAAGACGTGGTTAAACAGACAGCGAGACTGTGTGTGTGTGTGTCACTTGATAAGAACAGAAGATGTATGGTGGACTGGTGCTTTAGCGTCTGGAATATTTACATAATGGTGTCCGCGAACAGAAAGCGATTACCGTGTAGTAGCGAGACTGTATGTGTGTGTCACTTGATAAGAACAGAAGATGTATGGTGAACTGGTGCTCTAGCGTCTGGAGTATTTACATAATGGTGTCCGCGAACAGAAAGTGATCACCGTGTAGTCCATAATCCGGCTGGTCGGACGACATAATTTTAAAACGGCAAAAGCAACGGGTGAGACTGGCACTGGAGCGGAAAACATAGCGCACTGAAGAGGAAACCTATACTTACTGAGCAGTAGGTAGAACATGGTTGATGATGATAACGATCTAAATTTAAACGAGTCCCCAAACATGACAGGCACTTTTTAAAGGATTTTTGTTTTTCTCATATCGTAAAAAAACGATAATAAGTACATTTAATGATCAAACTTAGTGGTATTATGGCATACCATAAGGCTAATCAGCTTTTTTAATTGTCCGCTGCTGGAATTAGGTATATTATCGAAGATACTTCACACTACACCCTTCCAGGGTGATTGGGCGATACGCGATTGAATTTCTTCTCCGGACGTGTGCAGGACCTCACGATATTTTCCTTCTCCAAAAAGTAAGTGGTATGAAAATTCGTACATAAGCTCATCGATACATTCATTGGTTGAGCCCAGGATTTGAACCCGCGATTGACATCACGATTTCAAGCCGAGCGGTCTCCTAATTAGGCTACCACGGCTTAGGCGGTAGCCTACAATAAGCCTAAAGCCACGGTGTGATCATAGACCGAATTTCTGCAAAATACTCAGACCACGCGGGCGAAGCCGCGGGCAACAGCTAGTAAAATGATAAAATAGTTGTCGGATAAGTTGAGAGTAGAAAATGTATGAGTTAAGAAAAAAATACTAAGGATGAGACGTCATAGGACGAGCGAGGAACAACCCAATTCTAATACAAATACTTTTTATTTTGACAAACATATTTCCACGAAATATACACATAAATAATGACGTGACCCATTGGCTTCCAAACTAGTCAAGTGCTGTGTGTCGGGAGCAAGTGGCTTCTCCTGTTTAACAAGATAGTACTTATGCCAAAACAAACAAAGTATACAGACTATAATTAAAGTAAATAATTGAATAATTGGTACATCATTATATATATATATATATTTTTACATTTTTCATATTTTTTTGTATTTTAAAAGGGACTAACATTATTGTAAGTAATGTAAACGCGTTTACCAATTGCCCAATTGCTATTGTGGTTCTAAATTTAGTTTTCCAAGTCCTCCTACCTCAGGAATGAAACCCAAAAGTCCTTGTAAATTAATACTTCGGCACAGTTCACGAGTTCATTGGCTAAAACTCCAGTTATTGAATGAAGGAAGTTCTGTTAATATAACCCTTTGTAATGGTTGCGAGAACATTTAATTAAATCTCTCTTCTGTGCGGTTTCTCTTCACAATCATTTGTATGGGTTTGAATGAGCCGAAATAACAAAGATGTGGTATTGTGGAAAATAAGAATTGACCTTCTCTTCTCATCGAAATTACTGGGCCTGAAGAGATTTAACATCTAATATCGCTATCGTATCGCTAGTTTCGTCACTATATTCTGCATGTAATAAAGAGAGGAATACACTTGTATCTTTTCCGCTGAAAAAGTTTCCAGGCCCTGTCCTTACATCATCATCATCATCATCATTCATCATTTTCAGCCCATAATCGCCCACTGCTGAACATAGGCGTACCTTCTTGTATGCCACTCATCCCGATCCTGTGCCTATCTTATCTAAGGTTTGACCCCTTTCTCCTTTCAAATTAATTTATAATTTGTCAAGAACATTATTGGATAGGTTAGGTTAGCCTATGATTGCAAAATGAGATGGGTGCATGGGTTCGAGTTCAAGCATACATAACGCAGTCAGACAACTATAGTTAAATTATTATCCGTTGCTCTGAAATTCTTACGTTTGTTGAATTCACTATTATTTAAGTCTATTGAAGCCTGACTTCAAAATGAAACCAATAAGTTTACCTTTCAATATTACAGACGTTCAATTCAATATTTGGATTAATTGGTTCGATGACCCTTTGTAGCCACAAAAATTGAATTGAAATGCAGCCGTATTTCAGATTAACTTTATTTTAGAATTTTGATTTTAATATTGATAGTAAATAAATTTATTTGTTCTTCTATTTATATAGGTACTAGAGGTCGCCCGCGACTTTGTCTGCGTAAGGAAGAAATTCTCCCGCTACCAAATATCTTCTATGCCGCTGGGTTAATTACAATTTTTTGCCTCCTTATATGCAACACTAATATCAACCCTAGCAACAAATATTATTGTTTTTTCTTTTAAAAAGTCAAATGAACTATCCAAATACAAATTTTCAAGATTTAGTTAAAAAACAAAGGAGTTTCATACAACAAAAAATTACCCATTTTTAGGGGTTGAATTTCGAAAAATCCTTTCATAGTACACCCCTACGCATCAAGACAAATACACCCTCCAAATTTCAATTCTTTACAGCCAGCGGCTTAGGCTGTGCGTTTTCTGTCAGTCAGTCAATCAATCAGTCAGTCAGGACAGAGATTCTTATAGTATTTGATAGAAAAAAATAGAAGATATATTCGAAAAGACTGTATTGTCTATCTCCATATTAAGTAATCATAATACTTATATGTATAAAATTATGACGAGAGAATTAACAACGCGTTTTAATGTTGTGTTTAAAAAAATATATAGGTAATATACCAATTTGATATTCGGTGAATCTGATAATTATCTCTAATATATAGATAGATAGATAGAAACACTTTGTTGTGCACACCAAAAATAACAATTACAATAAAAGAAAGAACCTTAAGAACTAGTGCCACAAGTGGCGGCCTTATCGCTAACAGCGATCTCTTCCAGGCAACCATGGATTTGAATATGGATTTATATAGTAAGTTTAGTGGAATTTGTGGATTTGTGTTCCCTCGCAGGACAATTGGGTGATAATCACCTCGCTGGCCCAGTGCGGTTTGATGGATTCATAATATACGCCACATTAAGAAAAATCCGATAAACTGCAAAGAGCCGATTGTTGCGGACTCGAGAAGCTACTACCTCGATTTTAAGTAGAGCGGTCTCTAAATCAATGTCATGGCTATCATTCCACGTAACGTCACGTTTAATTTTTGTATTATTGTAACCCTGTATCTTCAATCAACTTATTTTATTTGCAGTTGGGCCTACTCCGAGAACTAGAAGGTCCTGAAAACATCCCCATCGAGCGAAACGTGCGGCCAACGCAGCGGCATCCCCCGGGACACTCCGTCATCTACGTTAAACAAATCAAGGCTAAACTGTGAACTTAAACTTTATAGACTAACTAATTTTCATAAATCAACACTTTATTACCGTAATAGTGTTTGTGAATAGGTAATTATTATAGACATTTATTGCAAGAGCAAAGTTGAGCTGATTTTGTGAAATATCAAACTATTTGATACTCACTTCACCCATCTAATAACATTTATCCCTTAAATTCTCTGTCGCTTTCGTCGTCGGTCGTGCGTACGTATGTACAAACGTATGCGCCGCTGACGTTAGCGTCGTAGTGTAAAGCTCTATTATACAATGTATAATGCATATTCGTACGCGCGACCGATGATGGCACGCGACAGACTCAGCGTAGGAGGAAATCAGACCTAACAAGCCTAACAACAAACGACGGTGGCGGCGCGCGGCGGGCCGCTGTCATAACAACGTTAACCAAGGAGAAGCATAAAATAAAATGGCTCTATTTTGATATAGTATTGCTTTGCTTTGTAGGCACTATGATAATAAAGGGATTTATATTTATTATTATCCTCCTTCGTTGGTCACATAATAATAAATAGTTCAAAGAAACAGATCGCACGCCGTAGACACATGGCAAAAATATTGGCATAATTATTTTAGCTACTCAATCAACTTAAATGATAAGGTTAAAAATGCAAAGTGAGTGACGGTTCGCTGTGGCCCGAACGGCAGTCGAACGTGACGAATTGCATACAAACTGCTGCACTGACGGATTATGGTAGAGTTTTAGATGGGACGCGGTTGGGCAGAATCGTCTGTTTCTTTGATCGGAGACTTCATAGATTTAGATAGGGCATAGCGTTATTCTTTTCTCAAGATGGCCCGATAATAATAAACTGGGTGGAAACAAAATCATGCTCAACTTTGGTGTACAAATGATTCAACAAAACTCCAGTCTCTATTTGAGATTGTTATAATGTTATAAATATAAATAATTATGTTATTCAAGATACATAATATTTATGTATGTGATTGGTGCTACTGTAAGTAATGTACACGGTGAAACACTTGTCATAACGATGTTATTTATTGTAATACTTACTTAGTATGTGAAAATATACAATTCGTTGTTATACTGTGTGCTGTTTTATTACAATTGCCAAAAGATTGGCTAACTATTTTCTTTTTCTTCATCATCAGCCCGGAGACCAGAGTCCACTGGTGAACAAATACCTCCCCCTTCATCATCAGCCCGGAGACCAGAGTCCACTGGTGAACAAATACCTCCCCCTTCATCATCAGCCCGGAGACCAGAGTCCACTGGTGAACAAATACCTCCCCCTTCATCATCAGCCCGGAGACCAGAGTCCACTGGTGGACAAATACCTCCCCCTTCATCATCAGCCCGGAGACCAGAGTCCACTGGTGAACAAATACCTCCCCCTTCATCATCAGCCCAGAGACCAGAGTCCACTGGTGAACAAATACCTCCCCCTTCATCATCAGCCCGGAGACCAGAGTCCACTGGTGGACAAATACCTTCCCCTTACGCCATACAATTTGAAAATAAGTTCTAATATCTCCCTTGGCCTAGGGAAAACACCAGGACTGAAAAATCCTGATGTCTCCCCCAGGAGAGGAAATCAGGGGAGACACGAGTCCGTCACCGTTGATTTGATGTTTTTGTTCTAAAACTATAAACTGTCGTGTTATTTCCTTTTATACTCGACTTTCTTCACTTATATGTAAAGATTGCCTTTCATTTTATGATAGGCGCATCAAGCCGTCAATAATTAAACTAAAAACACTTGCTTGGTCATTTGTAATACATTTGTATGTAGATATATTTAAATAAGTAAAGGTACTTAGTAGAGAGCGACCGCGCGGCACTCATCATCATAATAATTCTTTATAATGTATCCTTTATTGTTAACTAGACATTTAAGCCTAGATCGTATTTAGAGCTATACTTTTATTAGCAAACCTATTGTAAAAGTCTAGACAGTTTATTCTAGCATGAGTAATTATTTAAATCTAGTATTATGTAAGTTAAAGACTGATATATGGGGGGGGGGGGGGGGGGGGGCAAGCTGAGCGCGCCGCGAGCGACGGAGGCGTTGCTTCTTGGAATCCGGACGGCGAACGCGGAAGTCGCGTCTGGTGATCGGCGCTTCCCTGCCGCAATGTGAACAACCGCAATAAGAAGAGGTTCAACATTTTCTTCATGGAGTTGGGTGGTGACCTTCCCAGCACACATCGACGCCCGTGTCCCAGGAGCGGCCGGGGAATAACAGGATTAGCGCCCCTGCGCTGTCGCTGCGCTACCGCGGCGCCGCCATCTTGAGGATGCCGTAGCAATTTTTTATTTCACCAATTTCACCCGCGGCTGCACTTCCCCGCGCCGCGGGCCCCTTTTTTCCCGGCGGTGCCACGCTAGAAGTTTGGAAGACGAGGATCGTCGGAAGCATAAGGTACCATGCCAGTGTTCCCAGTGCGTGCTCCCCTTACTACGTGTGCTCCCCTTTCCTTTGTTTGAACTTTAAAATTATTTATTTTTCCTGGAGTTCCACTCCAACGTCGTAAAACTTTAGCTTAGTCTAGGCTATAAACTATTACCGCTTAGAAATGAAAATTAAATATTATTTTTCATAAGTAAAAATCAGTACAGTAAATCACTTGTTTAATTTGATGACGATGCAGTGACCCTTCCTCTAGACGAGTAACAAGTAGGTAGGTAGTTCTGTATTCTATTCTAAATGGCAAGTATCCTCGGCTGATGGTTTGAAACGCAAGAGGAGAGGTTTTTACACAAAAGCCTTTGACGCTCATCTGCGTAGTTACCCAGGCACTCCTTCTCTTTTCCATTTCAATAAACTCACCTTACACCCATATCTTATTTGTCATACGACAAAACTTACAAAATTATAGATATCTTTAAAAAAGTTTATTCAGATAAAATGGACAGAGAATAAGAAGTTACTCGTAAAATAAGAGAACAATATAATCATGATAATTTGATGAAAAATAACAATTTAGAAAGTACACAAACTTCTACTCAAGTTTGGCAAAAATCAAATTCAATCCACCTATTCAAATCTAAACTACTTAAAACTCCAGCGCACATCTCAATTGTTGTACAGACATAATCATAAGCATGGATATAGAACAGATTACAAATCTTTTGATGCAAAAGAGGATCTATCACAGTAATAGGGCTATTCTTAGGAACATCACCTGCGGATTCATACGTCCCTTGATCTATTTGAATATATATTCCTACCAACTCATTGTATTTCTTATCAAAATTATCGGCCATCTGGCAGAGCAATTGGTTTATTGCACGATATTTTTGCTTCAACAGGTCTTCACCTTCGTACCAAGGTTTCAATAAATCAGCATAGGACTTCTTAAGCAAGTCATAATATTTCATTCTGTCATCAAATTCCTTCTCGATCATCGCCTTTCTCCAAGATACAATCGACAAATCCCAGGAGCTTCCTCGGCACATTTCTGAGTAGTATTCTTTCATTTTCGAGACTTCAGTTTGGTGATAAAAACATACTGGGTTCTTCATCACAAACATTGCTGCTTCTAAGAAAAGGTGTTTGTATGGATATTCTTGTGGTACAACAGTCGTTGCTTTAATAATGATATCCTTGATAATATCGGTTGCGATATTGGTAATTGTTTTTTTCTCTATTCTAGATTGCAATATTTCAAACTTCTTTCGTATGGTCGCTGCATTTTCTACAGCGTCAGCACACAAATTAACACATATTTTTTCCGATAAAGTGTCAAAAAAGCAAATATTGCCGAAGCTAAGTTCCCATGATTCACAATATATTCCAGGTCTATCAGAAAGAAAGGTGAAATATATTTCCTTCCTCTGTCCAGGTGACAACACATCTTCGTTTTTATTGAAAAAGAACACCTGCTCATAAATATCTTCGGGAATGAAAGGGATCGATCGTTTTAGTTTCTTCCAGCAATACCTAAGACTAACTGTACCAAGATTTTCGATAAAAAGCTTGCATCTTCCAGCCCTGTTAAAAGGATTATTAAAGTAATAATACCACGTTACACAATCCTCATGCCAGTCTACTTTTTTAAAATTTTCCAAGAATGTTATATCCTGACCAGGAATATTTTTCAAAATCACTGTATTATTTATCCTTATGGCGTATACCGAACACAATACGAGTTCTCTGGGTGCGTCCATTTCGGTGATTTTAATTACTGGCAGTAGAGGCATTTTTGGTGGAGGACTTTTGGGCATATGGCCTCTTACCATCAAACAATCTTTGGGCCTGTAAAAAAGCATACACAAGTAAAATTATAATAGCCTACACCTACTTTGTATTATAATTATGAATTTTTCTCTAACTCTTCTATTATTTATTCATTTTTAGTAGCCACCTGAAATGATCAATTTTTGCTATTTTCTCCTTTAAATCATTTTCACGTTTTTCGCGGTATTTTACGAAGTCTGCATTCAGTAGCACACATTGAAGCCTTTCCGTTTCTCCAATCAGACCTTTTTCGGTTTGTTGAATATACGGAGGTACGCAAACGTGTTCAATCACAGCCGGTTTACCCTTCTCTGCTGCAGTTCTTTGGACTTCATAGGCTGGCATGCAGTAACAGTATTGTTTTAGCCTCAGGCGCTGTTCCCATAAATGACCTCTTACTTTAGACTTTTTTTCAATTTGTGCGTGTTCTAGTACTGTTTTCCATTCCTTTTCTTCTCTCACTTTCTCTAGTAAATTCATCGTCAGATCTATTGGTGGTTTGCCTACATTTTCTGCAAGTTTCATAACTTCATGACTTCTGATTTGTATCCAGTCTTCCCAGAGTAGCAATTCATTATCAGGTTCTACATTTTTCTCATAAACGTCGTGTTCCTTTTTTCTTTGCATTTTGATTTAGATATTTGATATTCTCAATTAATTTGATACCAAAACTCTTTAAATATCAACAATTATTTGTAAATTTGGATCTTAATCTTACTTCAGTGGACCATAGGTAAATATTACGTCAGTCAAACGTCAGTAGACCGGTATATAATCAAAGCTTCAGCGATAATAAAGCGTATCTTCAAACCTCCTTGGGTGCAGGCAGGTGAATGATGACAAAATCGTGCATGAGGTTATTTATTAAAACGTTAACATTTTTTGTATTGTCCTCTTTAGTTTCAGATATTATATTTTTTTCAGTTTTGTTATTGCCAAATGTTGCCAAACATTAATTGTCATTATTGACTTGAAGAAAACTTACGTCCCTGAATAAATCTCAGCATGTAAATAATTTTGTATATTCAAATTACTTTAGATACCTTATTAGTTTAACATAGTCATGTTATAAATTTACGAGAAAGGATGTAGCAATACCTTTTAAAATTATAGTACCTCGTTTTTTAAAATAAACCTTTCAGCATTTATCTAAATCTTTGTATCAGAATCATAGCAAGATAATGCAAGCAAAACCTGAAGGTAAGCTCTAAAGTATCAAACTTCTGTGCAATGTGACTGTTACCTATAATGTATGGTGTAGATTTAACACATTTTGTCCCACTTTAAAGGATGCCTGCATAACTGTTTCTCTAGGTAGAGTTAATGTTATAAACAAGACGTCACCGGCGACAAGCAGCAGCGACCCCGTCACACAATAGGTAGATGCGTGTCATCGTCGTTGTCGTCAGCCATAAAACGTCCACTGCTGGAGGAAGACCTCCCCCTTTATAGAGGGGTGTTGCCATAATCCCCACGCTTGGCAGGCGGCTTGGGGATCGCAGAATGGTCACCACTGTTAACCAAGAGGACGCTGCTGCCCGTTCTCCGGTGGCTCTGGTTGCAGTTTAAGGACATAACCAGGTCTAAGGTAGATTCGTGTGCGATATCATTATATTCTAGTTTAATGAATTTTGGTTTGAATGGAGCAATGGGTCTATAAATGCGTATTATAGTTAAAATACGAAGCACAAAGAATCTAGAAAAATCTAAGTACAAGTAACTATATTCCACGCTAGGCGTGTTTACCATATTATTTGATCACACCGTCACTTATCAGATGCTGTGGCCAAACACCTAGCTTGTCAGCTATAAAATCTATTTATTAAGACCATAGATCTAGTCGTCGTCGTCGTCAGCCATAAGACGTCCACTGCTGGACGAAGGCCTCCCATTAGAGGGGTGTTGCCACCCCTCATGGGTGTTGTTGTGTTGATACATCTAGTAAAAAAAGGATTTTTACTAGATTTATGATTAAGACCCAAAAAAAATCTGCTCTAAAAATATCTGATTAATTTGAGGCCCGCTAGTGTTGTTCATTTGAGAGAGACAGACAGAGACAGAGTGGTAACGAATATTATGTACAAGGTACATAAGTATTGTATGTATTGTAAAACTCCAGACTATTTTATACGCATTGCCGTGTGTGGCTTTGTTGTTGTGATTTTTCTTCTGTGGAATATCAGATCTAATAGGTACAGCTACCTACTATCTATAGTCTATACCTATTACTGTACAATTCTTTTTCTGTGAATACCTCATCTATTTTGCTTTTTCAGAGGAGGAAGAGAATCTTCCTCCTAAAATAGAAATAAAGGTGACGCCTGCCGAAGGCACCATTGAATGGATCCAGTACATGAGCGAGTTCGACGCCGAGCTACCGTCGCCAATCGACGTGTCCATAACTGGCTCCACTATCTACTGGTGCCCCGAACTCAATTGGTACAACTTCGACGTGTGGCCACACAAAATTAAACTCACCAACACCGGTTTTACGTGTTAGTTTCATGTATTGACTAATAAAAATCACGCCATTACTCTGTGTGGATCCAGAACCAACAAAGGGCTGGCACCAGCGTCCTCTCAGTTAACGGTGTTGAGATTTCTGCGATCTCCAAGCCACCTGCCAAGCGTGAGGATTATGGCAATCCATCCCTAATAAAGGGGGTGCATTCGTACATCATTGGATATCTTCTGGCGATCATGTCTGTGAACAAATCGTGCAAAAAACGCAAGTTGTGTAAGTTGTTGTCCATAAACATGGCTTTAATAATAAAAGTGGCAAAAAATTTAAGTAAAGCTTAATAATTGCCCGTAACCAATGTCTCCTGGACCTGGTCCTGGTGGACCTGGGTATGTCCTTAAACTGCACCAGACCCACCGGAGGATGGGCAGCAGCGTCCTCTTGGTTAACGGTGGCGAGCATTCTGCGATCCCCAAGCCGCCTGCCAAGCGTGGGGAATTTTGACAATACCCCTCTATTAAGGGGGAGGCGTTCGTCCAGCAGTGGACGTTTTATGGCTGACGACGAACCAATGTGTAACCATTATTCGGTATACAATTATCAACAAGACCCTATACATAATTATTATAAACGTTTAAAAAATCATGTCAAGCAGTAGGTATTTCAATTTCAGTGCTAATGAGCGCAAAATGGAGAGCAGAGCGTCCGTACTTAGAAGGCGGTCCACTACTCGAGAAGCACATCTTCTCACAAATCCATTTCCACTGGGGCGCTAACTTGTTGGAAGGTAGCGACCACACCGTGGACAAGAGGAGGCATCCGGGGGAAATGCAGGTTTACTACAACGCCTGAATACCTGTAGGTTATTCTTGAAAGCCGTCAGGGAGTTTCTCTATCCATATCCTGACTCCATAATCAGATTAATTCGATAGATAGATAAGTATTATATCGATAGAAAGTCTTTATTGTCCATACCAGAAATAAAAAAGAACTAGTGCCGCAAGCGGCGCCCTTATTGTTAAAAGCGATCTCTTCCAGGTGACCAAAACAAACTAGGTACCTAGAGAGGGGAAGTGCATGAAAAATAACAAATTTAATTAAATAAATACCCATGAAAAATGAATCGATGCTTCGTACCAGATGATTTTGTTACCCACGTAATTACCTAAACTTGTGTAATTTTACTGACCTGTGGACCTGGGTATGTCCTAAAAGTGCATCCAGAACCTCCGGAGGACGGGCAGCAGCGTCCTCTTGGTTAACTGTGGTGAGCATTCTGCAATCCCCTAGCCGCCTGCCAAGCGTGGATATTATGGCAACCCCCTCTATAAAGAAGAGGCCTTCGTCCAGCAGTGCACGTCTTCTGGTTGATATGTATATATGTGTTAATTTTTTTATTAAAATTATTTGCAAAGTTCCTTGATTGTGTCCTAGCCCAGAAATTAACTCGTCCAACCTTTATAATAAAAATGTCAAGGAAAAATCAGATGTAAGTTAAAATTTCCTTCCAAGATTATACTTATTTCTTTTCGTAAGTCAGAAAGTAGTTGAAGGGTTATAACGACTTCATTCACCTTGTGATGGCAGTAACGTTTCAACCCCAGAACTGGTTTCAGATTTGTCCCAAAAGGAAACAGGCTATGGCTACATGACTGTATAGTTCGACGATTCTTGAGTAAAAAGATTTTTGGGTAGCCCTTACCCATCATTTCCCATACTCCACTTCTCCATAAAGTAAGTATGGAGAAGTGGAGTTTCCATCATGGATTTTTGAATGGTATTTTTTTTTTATAATTTATTACACAAAGAAATTAAATAGGTGAGTATTTGTTTCGTAGATCACATTTTTCCGGAAAGAATACATGACGCAGGAGGAGGCACTGAAGCACCCGGATGGTGTGCTCATGGTCTGCTACATAATCAAAGTAAGTACTTAGATCATTTTGTATCTTCTATGGATACCAATCCGTTCGAGCGCGCCCAAAGACAGAACGAGTCAGTACTCTATTCTGAACTATTTTTGTTTGCAGATTGGGTGTCTCTGTTAGTAGCTAAGTCTGTAGCTCTGCGTCAAGTCCCTGTTCATAACCATTACCTAGGTACCAAATACCCTTCCAAATTATAACGTAGACAGGTACCTAAGTTTTTTTATTATACTGTGTGGTGGTACTGGGTGGTACAGTGCCCCTCGGTGCGTGAGTCCGACAGAAATATTATCGGTTTTTGACCGAACGAAGTCAAATCGGTTAGCAGGTTGTGTATTTTGAGAATAAAGGTCACGATATCACGGTTCGGGCGAATAGCTAGTTTAATCAGTAAAAAGTATGTAAGTTCGTATAGGCTGAGTGGCCAGCCCTAGTGTCAGAGTTAATGTGCCGCCCGAAGGCCTCTGATGACTTGACGGTTGTTGTTACAGAAATAATAGAACAAGCAACCGGGACCAACCATTTAACGTGTCATCTGAATCTGAAAAAATCACGGTAGCGCTCAGATATAAATGCCAACCATCTGAACCAATCCAACTGAAGGTCACCCATCCGAAGAATGACCAGATTGGCCGTTGCTTCACTTAATTTCTATATTCAATCTGGTAAACAGTGGAATGCGCCGAATGCGCTGCCCGAGTGGGGTGTCTTCAAGTCGCGAGTGAATCGGTTTCTTCTAGGCAAGCGTGCTCCATCGTAGACTGCATCTTCGTATAAAAACAGACGAGAAGGCAGTCAAACGCAAGTCTATATTTAATACATACATCATTGATTTAATATTAAAAACAAAAAAACTCCTAGTCAAGCTTTGCCGCGAAAGCTACAAGGTATTTCTGGTTTAGTTTAGTTTACTCAGTATAACTGAATCTAATGAAATGACGTTAATTTGCAGCACGGGGTGACGGCGGACGAGCGCCTGGACTGGGTTATCGAGGGGTTCTCTCGCGTCATCGAGGCTCAGACGTGCACGCGGATCGGGCCGCTGCCGCTCTCCCGCCTGGTTCCCATGTTCGCCGAAGACTATTTCCTTTACTGGGGCTCTCTCACCTCCATGAAGGACGGGCAGAACCATTCCGTTAGGTGGATGCTACCGAGGACTACATTGTATGCTTCCAGTGAACAGGTGATACGTCAAGTGACAACTACTTTTTGAGTTTAGATAGATCTCATCATTATTATCAGCCAGGAGACGTCTACTGCTGGACGAAGGCCTCGCCCTTAATCGATTTTATTTCATTATTCAAAGTATAGGCATGAAATAAAAAAAATAAACGGTTACTCTGCTAAAAAATTAGTCTGGCAGTTTAAATCGTAAAAAATAATGTGTGTTGTCGCTGATAATTTAGAGCATTTGAATTAAAATTTAATTAATAAATAATTAATTTAACAGTTATTTATTTGATAGTCATTTCTAATATTTTTATTAATAAACCAGATTATTTTCCAAAATTATATTCGGTTACTCGGCTTCTATAGCATTATGCCCTACCTGTAGTATTTTTTTTAGATCTGAATATTTAAGTTCTTAATCATTAAACGATGTGTTTAAAAATAGACCTTTTACTTACTTTTGGCATTGGAAGCCCCCTTAAAAAACCTGCGTAGCCTGTCTCTATTCCAAAATCGGCTAGAATTTCAACCGATTAGGTACTGATAGTACCTAGGTATACGGTTCCGAACACTGAAGTAAACAGGGCCTTCGCTTTTCTGTGGTTCCGAAGACTCAATAGGACACAATAATAAAACAAAAAAATAATCAGACGTAGCGTAGGCTTTACAATAGGATCTCATTGAAAACACTCTAGGTACGCCATACCTACTAAGCAACCCTTCACCTAAATAATTTATAATATTGTTTTTTTTTCCAAACAGATGAAGGAGTTCAGAAAGGTTTGGGATCCATGGGATGAGCCGTTGTTACGTAACTTTAGACCTCTCCAAGAGCGTCAAGACAGAACCGTGTTCTTCATCAACCCGCACTGGTGCCAGTACAACTCGCTGCTGCCGATCCCGAGGATCCCTGAAGACTCCATAACGGAGCTTTCTCCATCGTATCAGGCCCGCATGTATCTGCTGCCGCCACAAAACGCTTACATGATACCGGTGGAAGTGGAACCGCCTCAGGAAGAAGAGCTGCCGCTCGAGACAGTATGACGGTCTAAGTAGTCTGGAAGAGCATTTAGCGAACGGTATGTATATAGTTGTATTCAATTCAACGGTACGAACGGAAAGGTATTACCTAAGTAGCTGTATCTACAATTCTGAATATTCATAGGAACATACAAAATAAAGCAAATTGTTTTTTTTACATATATATTTAAAGTAAGAATAACAATAGGTGCTTCCTGGCTAAATACAATAAAAGTAAAGCCAAAATGGAAAAAAAATATATTATGTCAATACAACTCAAGACAACTATTATGTCAATGTCTAATTTGACAATTGATTTGTGCAGGGTTGCCAGATTTGAAGTTTTTCTCGCAATCTTGGGAAAAAAATCAGGCTGTGGGAATAATTTTGGAAAATCTTTGATGAATAAAATAATCAGCTATCAATAAATTCAGTTTACAGGGATTTCTATTTTTTTGGTGCCAGCACCCACCATCCACAAGCCAATAAGTGAGTTGGTAGACAAACACGGACATATACGTGGAAAAAAACCTAAAAAACGAATTATTATTGTTTTTTATTGTTTAATTAGGATTATTGTAACCGATCAAGAAATAATATCTAATATTTCAGACCACTTTAATGTAGGACAATGACAGCATAGGAGTTTTGGCGGGAACACGGAAAAATCATGTCGTTGCATTCTATTATTTTCTTAAACTTGTGTATTTTCGCGAATTAATGATTAAAAATGGTGGTGTTTTATTCATTGAGTGTTGAATTACATGCACGAGTGTGGGCAAGTGATATAATGTGGTGAAACATGTCTTTTTGTGTTGTTTTCAAAACTCCGTAGAAGCTCATAGTAAAGTCGCCACAACTTTACTAGGGCATGACTTGGACTCGACTATGACTAATTTCGTGTGACTGACTGTGATATCATTACATATTTGACTTGATTTACATATAAATACTTGAAAAAATCATAAACTTGACACTGGCAGAATGCACAACGTGCGATGCCAAGAACTAAGAAAAAAAAAAAAAAAAAAAAAAAATGACAGCATAACCATTTTGTTAAATACCTACTTAATTGAGATACCATATATGAAAAAAAATACACTTGGGGAAATTTCCGTCCCGATAGACCTGGCACCCTTTTTTGTACAATAACAAAAAAGTAACCTCAAAATTCTAATTTATTCGTACTTGGGATTCGGTTTGTCTCTTATTTGTAGAAAAATGTTGCGGAATATTTTCCGTACCAGCCGTTGCCTGGCACGAAAGCAAATCAATAGTTTTACCCCGACGATTCTGCGCCAGCTCTCTCGACTTGAGCCAGTTAAAACCTGTGATATTTTACCAAATCAGTGTAAATTTTCATCCAGTGCTGATGAACCCCAAGCTAAACAAATAGATCAGGCCGTTTTTGAGGAGATATGCAAAGAAACATTAGAGTCTCTCTGTGATTACTTCGAAGAATTAATTGAGGATGCTCCCAACCTTAAGGGCGCTGACGTAACATTCAGTGTAAGTGCTTGAAAAAGTTGGTGAAACTATTTTTTTTAACCTGGTACATATGAGAAAAAAGAGTTCCTGACAGAATAGTTGCTACACCTACACTACCAACTTGCATAAAACCAAACCTATCTATAATAGGTACCTACGTAGGTACCTAAATAAGTTACAAAAGCTACATTTTTGTATTCACTTTATGATTGTGATTTCAAATACTAGGCATCTAATACTAAAGGTTTTATTTTGCAGTTACTTTACTTACTGGTTGGTGTTAGTTTAAATCTCTATTACAACGCCATCATCTTCATAAAGTTGATGGTTCATGTATTATAAATTCACACTTGAAGTAAATGGTTCTTAATACCTATACTTTGGTCCCAGAATTAGGCCACTACCATCCCACAATGCCATGGCATGGTTGATAAGCTTAAGTACATGAAATTGCATTTTCCAAGCTAAGAACTACCTAAAAAATATACAATGTTGTTTCAGGATGGAGTATTAACAGTTTCTCTTGGTTCAACCTATGGTACTTATGTGATAAATAGACAAACACCCAACAAACAAATCTGGCTCAGTTCTCCGGTGTCCGGGCCCAAGCGATATGACTTAATATTAAGTAACGGAGGTTACTGGATATACAAACACGACGGAGTCTCACTTCACAAACTACTACAAGAAGAATTATCGAAAATAGTCACAGTAAAACTAGACTTTCTCAAGTGTGCACATAGTTTAGTTTAAAAATACTGTTTTATTTAATTGTAAGTAAATAGGTTGTTTTATTTTTGAGTTTTATTTTCTGTTGATACAAAATGGAAGTCATTGAAGATGGTAACATTATGGACAGGATACCTATCCTGTTGCAAAGAGACTTGGAATATTATCAGGTATGTACCTTTTTTTATTGTAGATTAGTGTATGTTTGACCACTAAATTTGGTTAGAAAATGTTTTTGCCTGGTAGTAAGCAATGTATGGTAACGATGAAGCATGGTGCTTTCTGCTTGTCTTGATGTTAAGTCTGTGGGCCGTTCAATATCAGATCACTAATAACTGCAACTACATTAAATAATGTGATTGGAACTCCTATTTTCATTTTATTTCCTAGTCCCTACACTAAGTTGCTGCTTGGTAAAAAAAAAACAAGTTAACTAGATCCATCATAGCTGCCAGCCATTTGATAAAGAATGCATTAAAGGCAAATAAAACTGTTATTTTCTTCAATTTATTTGCCTTCAATTAAAAAAAAAATACAATAAGTCCATTTTGATAAGAATGGATTTATTGTTTTTTTCATATTAACATTGTTGTAGTGATAGCTCATTTTGTGTTTGACTTTCACACTTAATGTGTGTTGAATTAGCCTAGTCCCTAGTACAACATAGTGAGTTGCTTCAAACTTTCCCTGTGATGTTTCACAGCGTCAAGCTATTTTGCAGATGGAATGTTTTGTGAGTGAGACCTTTACAGACTAAATCAGATGCAAATCTGAAAAACATACAATTCTTTTTTATTTCATTTGTCTTTGCCTTTTACCTTTTTCGCATACCAATAGTAAGTAACCTAGTTGGCAAAGCATAATTTATTATGATAACACTTCACAATTTTATCTCCTTACTAGGATTACCTGAGTCTGGGTCACCATAGATCAATGGAAAAAGAAAAACACTAATAACTAACTTACATCAACACTTTAGTTGATTAGCATAATATTACTTCTGTAGCTTAATTTGCAAAGCAGTTGGAACGGAAACCCAATAGATTGCTCGTATGCAGGTTCAAGTCCTGCCAAACATTTTAATATTTCATACGGTCTGTGCATAGATTACGATAGATGCGCCATCGCGTAATAAAACAACGTTTGATGATTTGATTTGATTTAAAAATGACTCCCGTGCTGTCATGTTTACGAGTTGCGCCGGAGTGCGAAAGAAGATAGCACTTTTATGAGAGCAAAAGGGATAACATGCGTCTCGCTTAGTGAGCGCAGACAGGCGAGACAGTCCCTGGGGCCGTTTTCATGGGGCCATTTGAGGGCGCGATATGACATATTCCTCCTTATACATATAATATCATTGGGTCTATGCATTAATAACAACTAACTTACTGACTACTTCAATCTGTGACGAAGGTTTATTTTGTAGTAGGTAGTTAAGTACTTCATTTATCTTATTAACTTTGATCAATGTTTTATGAGGAATGTAAAATTATTTCAGAAAAATCAAACAGTTCTGTCAGAAACAATATGCCGGGCCGTGGTCGGTGGGCGGCTGGATTTTCCGAGAAATGCATCGTTTGCCTCGGTCAAAATTGTTCTGTGGCTTGAAGAGGAATTCTCCATTGCTTTCCAGTAAGTCCTTTAATATTATAGGAGACTCTAAAGGGTCCAAGAATATCAAAATTGTGGGAAAGGAAAAACTTTCACAGGCCTTTTGACCGACATAACATTAACAATGCTGACTTTAGCGATAGCCTCTAAGAAAATGTGTATTTTTTTTTCTTATTTATAATTCTTTGTATAGGAAACTATAGAAATATTATGCCTACTAGAAGTGACATCTTGATCAATTTAGAAGAAGGCGCTTGGTTTGAAGTGACGGTATAGCATGCTTGCTCTCACTTTAAGTTAGGCGCTCGCCACAGGAACGCCTCGCTTTCAGATATTGTGAATAGAGCTCAGTGAATGTCATAATTAACAATGTTTGGAATCTACAATCGGTGGTATCCTTGCACACCGGTTGACACCACTGAAGAGAGAAATAAATAGAACGGAAATGACACGGGCCGCGCTAGCCGGCATTAGGTGCAAATGCGCTTAATGTCAATTCTGCCAATATACATGTTTTTAGACTGAGACTACTCAAAAAGACAATTTAAATAGACGCGTAAGAAACCAAACCACATTGCATCGTAATTAGATCAATTTTAATCTGTTGCAAAATAGCATTTCGAGCGTTTTACTTCAAATGCGCGACCAATTATTGGCATTTTTTCGTCGTAGTTTCTATAAAATACAAATAAGTGTAAAAGTGGCGACAGCGGCTTTCTGTACAATTGCTTTAGAACATTGTTTTGACAGCTGTTCTAACCTAAGAAGTAGGGCTTTCGCTTTTCTGTGGGTTGATACTATGTTAACATTGGCCGCACTGCATATCGGAACACCGATTAAAAGTCGTAAATTTGTACGACTATTTTAATTCTCGGTTGCAACTCTATTCAAGTCTGGGAAGGTACCACTACAATAAGGATGCACAGACGTTATCTCTTTCTATCACGACAGCGTATTGTTCCACTCATTACTTGTTTAGTTAAAATCGCATTAATTACGTACTTTTTGACACATCATGAGTACCTACCTAATAAAACAAATAATAAACATAAAATAATAAATCTCTTTTGTGATTATTTACGGGATATTTACCGTGATTATGTTGTGAAACGAGCTCCCGATAAAAGTACAATGAACAACCGTGATAGTTTAAAACAGTGTTAATAATAAATCGTATTAAGTTTAATTCAGTATTTAGAATAAAACGTCTCTACTGACAGGCAAGGTTCCGGCATGTTCGTGGTGACGGAGGAAGACGACAAGGGGGAGGGTGGGGTGGCGAAGACGTCTGACCCGGATAAGTTTGTCCAGTTGGTTATAAAGTCCAGCGACGCTTTGCTTGGTAAGTAGGTATTTTATTGTAGCGCTCGTGGCGTTGCAATGAACTTGACGAATATACAGTGTTCTTATTCTTCAGTGTGGGGGCACTGACGTCCCGCTCGGGGTGTATTGTGCATTTCCCTCGCTAGCGTCTACCCGAGCCAACCCAGCTCCTTGAAGTAACGGAGCGAGGCTCTGGGCCGCTAGCATAGTAGCTCCAGTGGGTTAGATGGAAGTGTATATGATGGTGATGGATATGAAAAGCGGTCAAGCCTTTGCGGAGATGATGCTGCGTCATGTAATCCAGTAGCTACTCTCGTTAATTCTGTGACTTCGCAGTGCCACAGGACATGCTCTACGGTTTCATCGTCCTGCATGCAGCCACAGCATAACGGACTATCCGTGGGCCTCAGTTTGTATATAAGTGACTGTTTAAGTTGCAATTACTGGTTATAAGGCCTACTATAAGACGAAGGTCCTGTCGTTGCAACTTCAACAGATTGTTAGTGATCTTCCTGTCAAGGATTGGGATAGCAGTCTTAGCATGTTTGCAGTCATCTTTCTTATCCCATAGATTTTGTAGTAATTTTTTGTAGTAATTTTTTTTTCGGCGCAGTAGCTTGCCTACTTCCATCGCTATATATTGTGTGTCATCAATATACTGTGTTGTTAGTAGCTTGACGAATACGCAGTTTTGAGGAAAGTTTGACGAATAAGCAGTATCGAGAAAAGTTGCCGAATTTACAGTACCTACCTAATCAACTGAATTTTTGTAGGCTTGACAAATACGTAGTGGTACGGAAATATATCAGAGATTGTAAAATATATAAAAATACGCTTTTTAAAAAATAATACAACCGACACTGCTGTACGAAGGCCTCCCCCTTAGACCGCCACACTGTACGACAACCTGCCAGCAGCTACAGCAGCAGCAGCAGCTGCAGCTTTCGTTCAGCAGTGGACGTCTCCAGGCTGATGATGATGATGAATACAACCGACTTCAACTTCGAATACCTGGATGACGTCTTCATATTTTCTAGTAATATTGATTTAATAATTTTGTAATCTAAATATTACAATATTTATAATCAAAACAGACTTATCTTACTTATTGCTGTTATTGCTATACTAAAATTAAATAAATACACAATGATTAAGGGCCAAAATACGCAGCTAACGGTATATTTCACTTACACCTAAAACAAAAATTGAAGAGAAAAAAAAAATTAAGTATCTTCTAAAAACTTTAGCGAGCTCTCCTGAACCAACCGAAAATTGCGGTTTGAGGCTGTTTAGCATGGAAGCAGCGATGTGTCGTGTGTCTTCCAGAGCACCTGCACATGCTGGCGCAGGAGGCGCTGGACCACGCGGACCTGCCGGTGCTGACGGGCGCGCTGGGCGCCGCGGCGCTGCTGAAGAACAGCCTGTACTGCTACCTGCAGCAGACGGAGCACGCCGGCAGCGCGGAGCGGCACTCGCTGCTGCAGGTAGGTTAGGACATTTCCCATACGCGGGTGGCTTAGTGGTACAAATTTCCATACCTTATTCAATGAACTAGGCCAGAATGTCACATGTCTTTACGCGGACCTGCCGGTGACGAACGAATCAATCAGAATCACGAACGTCCATGATAAGGGTGCTGGTCAGCCAACTACGTACCAGAGGTTTTTGTTCACCGAAAGTTCCAGTTCATTGTTTCGAAATTGCGCTCTGCCACATGCCACCCATACGCGCTAACCACTGAGCTGTCGTCGATACAAATCGTCACCTATCATAAAACTAACGGTGGATCAGCATAAAAGTTGGCATGACAGTATGGCTGGTTTGACTGGTAGAAAATGCTTTTGTAATAAGTCTTCTTACTTATAAAAATGTTTGTATTTAGTAGATTTAGTTATATTACAACAGTTATGTATTTAAAAAAGTGTCCTGACAAACAGACTGACAGACGGACAACTAAGTGATCCTATAAGGTTTCCTTTTTCCCTTTTGGGGCACGGAACCCATAAAAAACATTTAATATCAAATATGTATTTTCATGGTTCGCCTTTAAGTGCACCCAAAGGTGGTGTTTTTTATAAGAAACTTTTAGCGGACAGTAATGAGTTTTTAATCCTCTTTATAAGTGCGCCGCAATTATCTTTGCCGCGCACTTTTTGAATTTGGTACATCGTAGTGTTCAGCGCCAAAGAAATCGAACGCAAATATTGTTTGAATAAAGACTGGCTGGTACGACGGCACATAGTCGCGCCGCCAGCTGAATAAAAAAAACTATTTAAAAACGCGCGAAATATATACAGCCCTGTTTCGTCAATTTTCACGGATTGTTAGAAATTCATGGTTTTGTTTTGAAAAATTAGTTCTTCAAGTGACAGTGAAAGTATAGAATTAACTCGTGAAAGTATTAGAACTGACTCAAGAAATGTGATGGATAATCCTAATAAAACTGTAACAATATATTTTCATTTTTGCGAAAATGTCTCAAATGTAAATATAAGTTTTTAGTTGTTTTATTATTAGATACTATTTAATTTAAATTTAGTTGTTACTCTATGTTTTTTAAATAATAATATTAAAATAAAATATGAGGCGCCTTTTATTTTCTCATAGTAGATGATGAAAAGTAGAGTGTATCATTCGGGCGCAAAATATATTTTTGGCTCGGGCGACGTACTTTGACGACGTACGCTACGTTCAGGATTCTACTAAAGAATCCCTCACTTCGCTTTGGATTCAAAAAAGAGCCCTTGCCGTAAAAATATTATTTTGCTCGCTTATGATACAATCTATTCCTATTTTCTGCCAATAAGTTTGCATAGTAAAATGTCCGTATTTATTATTTTTTTATCTTTAAAAAATCTAAATACTTACCGCCTTATGCATAAGACATTAAAACGTATTTAAAACCTATTTTAGTTAAAAAGAGTTTTGTTTTTTTTTTCAAACTCAATTTCATTCGAATTACGAACGTAACGTTTAACAAAACACGTTTTTACTAAAATAGATTCTAAATATGTAATACTGTTTTATGCATAAGACGGTTGGAAAACATACAAAAATGTGATAGGTTCTCATTCATCCATCTTTATGAAGAACATAAAAATAAGAATGCCCGCCAACGCTATCGAAGTGAAGGTTATACTCGTACATAGCTGACAAGTAACGCTGACGTATTTATCAAAGAAAGAGTTATCATTGAATCCTAAGCTCAGACATATGAAAGCGACAGTTACAGTTGTAGCAGCGACGAACGTGTGAAGACTCTTGTACCGACCCAAGTTCATGATCTGAGGAAATACCACATTTTGAATTCCTCCGATGAGACTCAAAAATGTTAACACCATGGCGATCCAACCTGGAAATAAAACGATTTTGTTTAGTTAGGTTAAGGTAAATATGTATAAGATTTACTTGTGTTATTCAATGTGTTGTAAGGCTTTGAAAGTAAAGCATTGTGAATATTGAGCTAATATCTAAACAGTCGCAATCTCAAAGTGAAAACAGTCAAAAAACGTCTGAGTGCCGTCGTACATTATATATGTACTTAGTTCAAAATTATTCGAATTTAGACGTTATTTCGCTTATATAGTGTTCAATGTATGCCTGGGCGCTTGTCTTATCGTAGTTAAAGTCGTTCATGCGCCTAGTTTTGGCGCGGACATTTTTTTTGTACGTTTGTGACTCTATAGATAATAGCTCAATGACCTACACATAAAAATGTGGTAATGGTAATGCCCTGTAACTCTTGAGAATTACCTATAAGATACTAAACTATAATTATGCGCTAAATAAAGCATTATTATTATCATGATCTTATCAGTAGTAGGTAATAAGTAGTTATTCTTATTCAGTCATGGCTCCAATACTGCATAGGGTATGGGGAGGCGCAGCGCAGACGCATATGCTGGAAATAGAACGAGCACAAAGAGCGGTTCTAAAAGTAATGTTAGGTAAAGCACGCAGATACCCAACAGAAAAATCTACAAAGAGGCCTTGGTTTTGACTGTGCGGCAACTGTTTGTCTTGCGAGCTATTGTTAAATGCCATCATTTATCCGCGAAACATAAGCACCCTACTAGACGCAAACAGCCACGGGATCTGCTGCTTCTAAAAATCAAAACCGTGTTTGCCTCACGTCTACCTAGGTACGTACATATATTTACATACAATTCAGTCTGCAGACACACTGACATACAAAATAAATAAATAAATATAAATATTGGGAGACATTTTACACACAGCGCCATCTAGCCCCATACTAAGCAAAGCTTGTAGTATGTCTTTGTTATATTCACGCTCGCGCCTACCGTTTAGTGCCTATCGTTTACTCGTCTGGACGTCCCTCGCTACAACCGGCGGGGCTATCATGTAACTTGCCCCCCCACAAGTGAATGCTCCACGGCGCCATGCAGATCGCCGGTTCCATCCTCGCTATAGTCGGATGTATTTATAAAATCACCGACACGAGGGACGGTCTCTATCGCAATAAACCTCACGCAATCGCTGGTAAGGTCATAGTTTAGTATTCTTAAGAACTTCATGCAAATACATATTATTTTTTTTAAGAATTTTTCCTCGTATGACTAGCTTCTCGTCAGATTTTAAGGCCCGCGGGGCTATCATGTAACTTTTTGGGATCGCGATTCGGATACGAGTTGTCAAAAATTGTCACTTGTCACTGTCCCGGCAAAACTCATTTGACCCTGCAGGGCAGGACGAAACGCCAAAAGACCGACGGATTTGCTTAACTAAATTAAGGAAATCAATGCATTCGTTCCAAAACAATAGCGAGAGAAATCTTTCCGTGATACCGTGAATCTGTGACAGTGACAAGTGTCAATTTTTGACAACTCGTATCCGAATCGCGATCCCGAACATTTACATGATAGCCCCGCGGGCCTTAAAATCTGACGAGAAGCTAGTCATACGAGGAAAAATTCTTAAAAAAAATAATATGTATTTGCATGAAGTTCTTAAGAATACTAAACTATGACCTTACCAGCGATTGCGTGAGGTTTATTGCGATAGAGACCGTCCCTCGTGTCGGTGATTTTATAAATACATCCGACTATAGCGAGGATGGAACCGGCGATCTGCATGGCGCCGTGGAGCATTCACTTGTGGGGGGGCCTGAAGCCGTGCGCCCAGCCGATGCGGGGAGTGAACGCCAGGATGGCTTGGCTCATCAGGATCATGTACTGAAACATTTTTAAAGGTTTAAATAGCTTATTAAGCTAATTGTGCATCTAGAGAGGATAAATAGGAAACGGTGCGGTATGGATAGGACTCTTGCAGAGTCCGCCAGGGAAAGGCAATAGTTACTAGTTTTTTTTTATCGGAACGTGTTGTGTTTTGTTGTCCCTAAACAAGGCGACACTATTAATTACGATGCATTCATTAACATTAGTAAAGCCAATTGTGTAGTTAGTTGACAGCTCACAACTTAGTAAAATTGTTGCAGTTGTTATCTTATAGACTGCAATGTAAAAGACGAACATATTTTTAGTTAGTATGGATCTGTCTCCTGTAGACCTGGGTATGTCCTAAAACTGCAACCAGTACCACCGGAGGACGGGCAGCAGCGTCCTCTCCGTTAACGGTGGTGAACATTCTGCGATCCCCAAGCCCGGGAGGATTATGGTAACACCTCCCTATTAAGGGGGAGGCCTTCGTCCAGCAGTGGACGTTTTCTGGCTGATGGGTGGGCGATAGATCTGTCAGCTAAAGCCTAGAAAATTGTCTATTATGTCGTTTCATATAAAGGACACTAGAAACAATACTGATCCGGTATATGCGCTGCGACATCAATTAAATTACCTTTCCATTTACGTTTAGCATTCTCTGCAGTGGAATGCTAAACGCGAATGGAAACAAGGAACAATGGCTCAAGCTCCACGCCACGTACGTTCGCACAAAGCGTTTCGATTCCACATTTTTTATTCGTACAGCGAGGTTGTGGGATTCTCTGCCGGAGTCTGAGTTTCCCGTAACGTATAGGTATATTGTACCAATTTTATTGTACAATATGGGTGTCTTAAAATCTAGAGTAAATAGATTACTTCTAGGTAAGCGTGCTCCATCCTAGACTGCACCGTTGCTTACCATCTAGTAGTGTGTAGTCAAACGCAAAACTATTCCGAATAAAAAAAGCTAACTCTCGTAAGGTGATTAGACGACTAGACCAAGCAAGCTCGGTGCGGGTGTCGGATGCGCCATACCTACCCCAGTAACACACAAGTAAATATGCATCGGAGTGAGGTCAGAAGCTCCCCTATCTGCATTTTCATCGAAGTCAGCAATGAGGAACGCTGCGAGCACCACCGCGCCGAGACAGAACTGTGTCAAGCTATTGATCAAGTTCAGTAACACTATCACAAACGACGCAGGCGCTGGCTCGAAGGGAAGCGTCTCTTCGTTAGTTGCTTCTGTGTAAATTTCGTCGTACAAAGGAGGTGGCGCGGAAGATGACTTCATTGTTGAGACAATTTTTATTTACTGACAATATCTCGTACAATAACTGACGATTTCTAGTTCGATCCAAAATGCATTGTTTATATCTAGATCTTGTTATCGACGCGATTACATTATCTTAACTCGCGATTGATAGCGGTGCATATAATTATGAAATGTTGTCTTAGGTAGTCTTAGCTTTCTAGTGTAATTTTTGTAGTAACAAAATTTTATTGGCCGTCCAGTGGTGCAAAAGTGTTTAATTTGCGTTTGCGGCTTGCGTTTGACTGCTATCTCGTCTGATGATAAATGAAGATGCAGTCTGCGATAGTGCACGCTTGCACGCTTGCTATTCTTTGCGTAATTAACGATTTACCGTCCTCCGGTGGTTCTGGATGCAGTTTTAGGACATACCCAGGTCACAGATTTCGGTCAAAACGAACGCATTCTAAAATAATGTAACTAAAAGTCTTGATTTTTCCGAATTAATTATTTGAAGGGACCTTGGTATGTCCTAAAACTGCATCCAGAGCCTCCGAAGGACTAGAAGGGATTATGGCAACCCCTCCCTGTTTAGGGGAGGCCTTCTGCAGTGGACGTAGTCTGGCTGATAATGATGAAGGCTATGTTTTGCTTAGTACAACGATAAGAAACCGCGGGCTAAGTATTACATCATTAATATTACATCGTACATACATCGTCAGCCATAACACGTCAGTAATCAATAATCAATTTATTGGCAACATCTGTTACAGGTCAAATAATTAAGTAATATATAATTTTAACACAAATCCATTAATTGGTATTGTACAGTATTGTATCAATTACAATGACAATATAATCTCTGCACGTTACTTTATTATAATAATAATAATTATAAATACATGTCAGGAGAAATTAATTAAAATAAATCAATTTATATATTAAACTTAAGTATAGAGTCAATAAAAAAAAAAAAAAAATTAGTCACAAAAACGAAATAGTATCAATTATTATTACAATACACAAATCAAATAATAACTTTAAAAATACAAATTGAACTAAAAATGCTACAATAACTCATGTCAAATAATAGGTACTGTTTTCTATACAATAATTACAGCATTCCATTTATTTATTTTTGTTTCAATAAATTCGTCATAGCTATAGAACGTCTGCTCGATAAGCCAGCGTTTAAGGCGTGCTTTAAAACTAAGAAGAGTGTGCGCGGAAGTGACGTGCCTCGGCAACTTGTTGTACACTGTCGGACCCGTAACGTCCACTGCTGGACAAAGGCATCCCCCTTAATAGAGGGGTGTTACCATAATCCCCACGCTTAGCAGGCGGCTTGGGGATCGCAGAATGGTCACCACCGTTAACCAAGAGGACGCTGCTGCCCGTCCTCCGGTGGGTCTGGTTGCATTTTAAGGACATACCCAGGTCCAAGTGCTAAGTATTGGCTTGCTCAAAATGTCCCAAAGTGCGCTTCTTACGGGTTAAATTGCAGACAATGATAAATAGGTAATACACAGGATGACAGGTGACATCGGCAGATTGCCTTCTGCAGTTGTGCGTCATCCTCATGCGACGGAATATCGATTTACCGGAACTCCAGCAGGACCATTTTGAATCGATGTGTTCTGGGAAACTGTCGATATACAATTTTTTAAAATAAGACTACAAAAATATACAATTTTTATACATTTTTATTATGTAATTATTACCTAGTAAATTGAAAGTGGTCCTGCCAGGGAGTACCACGTGAATCCTTAGCGTTGCAGGTATAATGTAGTAAAGTAAAGATAAACAAAAACAAGCTTAGGTAGAACGTACGAGTAGTAAAGGAATCACTCATTTTATTATGAAAACTGACGTGGCTTTGACACATTTTGTTATATCGTCGTAGTCGGAGTACTTATCCGATTAAATTAAACTTGAGTATTCCCGTAGAAATATAACAAAATGTATCGCTCATTATAATGTCGAACTCTCACTTTTTTGTAAACAGTTTTTAACTTACATAGGTAATTAAAAAAACTAATCCAAATGGACCAGCGGCCATAATTATGGCCCATCTTTCGAGTGTTGGCCTAAGACCAATAGTGGACTATTTAACAAGCCGAATAGGTGTTACTAGCTGCGCCCCACAGTTTCACTCACGAATTGATGAAAAATGGTGATGATGACAATAATAAAAAGTTGCCTATATGTTATTCCGGGAAATAAGCGACATCGACTCCATTCCAAGTGTAACTCAAATTTTTGGCGAATCAAAGAGAAAGAGAGAGTTTTGGTGTGAAGAGGTTACAAATATACACTCACACATACATGCCGATCAATATTCGCATTTGTAATATTAGCATTTTTTTTAAAATTATTATTGTTAAAAAATATATGTGTGATTATATTTTATAATGTAATGTACGTATCCACAGGCTTGCTACAAGCGGTACGTGACGATGTCGGAGGCCGTGGGCGAGCGGGTCCTGGACCTGCACAACCGGGTGCTGTCCCTGTACATCCTGCAGGACTCCGGCGGCCGGCCCATGCAGGGGGAGCACGCGTCGCACGACGCGGGCACGCCCTCCGTGCAGGGCTGGTGGCTCTACATGAACGGTGAGCCTCTTCTGTAGATGTAAAGCGTAATCACCCTGTTTGTAGGCCACTGATGGACATTGCCCTACCCTCAATACTCAATGATTTATTGCAACACTAGTGGACCTGCCAGACGTCGTCCTGCCCTTAGAAAAGCGAAATCCCTACTTCTTAGTAGAACGGCTGTCAAAAGAATGATCTAAAGCAATAGGGTAGATGACTGATGTTTAAATCGTTGAAACCAATAGCTTTGATGAAGAATTTAAGTAAATATAGTATGGTAATTGAAAACATTATTTAAATCGGTTAATAATGTTCTGATATATGAGCGTTTAAAGTTTTTGTTAGAGACAACTCTGTCCCTTTCCCACAAAACAAAAAATGACGTCACGCCTTACTTGTCAGAATAGATTTTATATGGCGTCCTGACCTCTGTCTAGCGTGATATTAAAATGCTTATAAGTTGCTTATTTTTGATCAGATTTTAATTTTCTTTTCATTAATCAGCTATATTTATAAACCACATTTGAATAGGACAATAAAAAAATACCAGTCATCTAGCCTATTGTATGGAAAACCGCTGTCGCCATTTTCACACTTATTTGTATAGAAACTACAACGGAAAAATTACAATAATTGGTCGCGCATTTGTAGTAAAACGCTCGAAATGCCAATTTGCAACAGATTAAAGTTGATCTAATTACGATACAATGTGGTTTGGTTTCCTACGCGTCTGTTTTAATTGTCTTTTTGAGTATTCTCAGTTTAAAAACATGTATATTGGTAGAATTGTCATTAAGCGCATTTGCGCCTAATGCCGGCTAGCGCGGCTCGTCACATTTCTGTTCTATTCACTTGTCTCTTCAGTGGTCCTGCCGTGACAAAATTATATTCTTGGACACGGTTGCAGTGCGACCTACGTGGTCCAAATGTGAAGCTGTACTATCCAGGCCCGGCCGTTTAGGACGAGTTCAGTGAGATACACACGTACAGAAGAATTATATTATATCGATGCCTAACGGGCGAAAAAGGATAACCGGCACTTTACGAATTTTACAGGAGAGAGATTCAAAGTTCTAAATACACGAATAATATTATAAATTCTGTGTAGCTTTCGAAATCTTTTGCCAGTTATACAACCGCCAAGCAGTAGTGTGCAAGCATTGCGGTGTTCCGGTTTGAAGGGCAATGTTACCAGAGAAATTACTGGGTATGAAGAGATTTAACATCTAATATCTCAGGGTGACGAGCGCAGCGCAGGATTGTATTCGCAAGTTCACAATTCTGGCACTGCTACTGTTAGTGGCAGGTGGTGTCACTTAACACCAGGCGAACGTCTTGCTCGTCTCCTCACCTGAATGTATTTTAAAAAAAAGCTTGAATTTTTTCCATAACCGGCGTGTGGCTTAATTTTTAATTTATGACAAATAAAACAACAACAATGACAATTTATGGCTTAGTGATGAATATAACTAAATACATACTGAAAAAATAAATTGTATTGGCTGATAAATCTCTGAGATATGAGCGTTTCAAGTTTTAGGTGGGGATAGAGAGGGGATGCTCTATCCCTTTCTCGCAAAGCACGTGTTAGTATAGCATTTGTATGCCGCGCCTGAGGCTTGACGTCATAGCTCAGTGAAGCGCGCTCTCCGTCTAGCTTGAAATTAAAATAAATAATTATTATTGAATTATTATAAATTTTGTTTTCGTTGATAGGCTCTATTGATGATCAGCTTTTTTATGAGGTAATAAGAAAGTTGTAGTCATCATGCCTATTATAAACATACAGACGCCTATTTGTCGCCATAGAGTCGGAGACCTTAGTTCCGCTCGAGTGTTGTGTCGTGTTCCCAGGCAGCAGGAAGGACCTGTGGGACACGGTGCCGCCGCGCATGGCGCAGCGGATCTTCGCTGGGATGCTGAACGAGACGCTGACCATACTCACTGTTAGATACTGCCAGGTATGTCGTGGTGAGGATTAACTGAAACTCCACTTCCGGTGGATGCAAATGGCAGGTTGCCTTCGTTCACCAGTAGACGTCTTCTGGCTGATGATGATGATGTTACTCCATTTCATAACCTTAATATTAAGTTTTTCGTTCGTGTCCTTCGCGAGAAGGTGGCACCACTTGGGATACGAACTAATTAGATACTCTCGAAGTTGTTGACCACTACAACTACCTTGGACAGATTGTTCAGTTAGGTAGGTCTAACTTCGACAAAGAGGTCGCCCGAAGAATCCAACTCGGATGGGTAGCGTTCGGGAATTGCGTAATATCTTCTCGTCCAAAATCCCGCAGTGTCTGAAGACAATGGTCTACGACCAGTGTGTGTTGCCAGTGATGACATATGGAACTGAAACGTGGTCTTTAACTGCTGGCCTTTTGGAGAAACTCAGAGTCACGCAACGGGCAATGGAGAGAGCTATGCTCGGAGTTACTTTGCGCGATAGAATCCGGAACGAGGATATTCGCCAAAGAACCAAAGTTACCGACATAGCTCGCAGGGTTTGCAAGTTGAAGTGGCAATGGGCGCAGGCCACATCGCTCGAAGAACTGACAACCGATGGGGAAGAAAGCTTCTCGAGTGGCGACCGCGAACCAGAAGACGCAGCGTAGGAAGCCCACTAGGTGAACCGACGACATTGTAAAAATTCGCGGGTAACCGGTGGATGCAAATGGCAGGTAGTCGTACAGTGTGGCGGTCTAAGGGGGAGGAGGCCTTCGTTCAGCAGTAGACGTCTCCGGGCTGATGATGATATATAAACAAAAGAGATGTTACATACACAAATTATTAAAGATATTATGTATGCTGGCTGCCAGCGTGATGCTGGTTATAAACAACCAGGCTGGCTTTATGTTGGAACCGGCAGGTGACGTCACGTGCGCTACGGAATGACCCATCAGGAAGCAGTATACAGAAAACACATTATCTTTTAACAAACTCAATGAGATCAGTCGATTAGTAACTAAGTAGCTTACCCCGCACTAACGTAGACTCTTCGCGTCCTAGTCATCTACTTTCAGGATGACAGAGACGGAGAATGTGGATCCGAACGGAAACCATTCCGATTGAGTTGTGAATAGGGTACTGATGTTGGTTTTGGGAGGATCCATGAGTGCCTTCCACTACCTACCTGACAGAGGAACTCTCGAATTACGGCTCACTTGATTTTTTTTGACCGTGTGACAAAAACAGTTGAAAATGAGGTCAAAGATTATTGTAATACGTAAGTACGGGTTGCTTAATACAGGAGCACAGAAGAAATAACAGTACTACTTACTCCGTGACAGCATCATCATCAGCCATAAAACGCCCACTGCTGGACGAAGGCCTCCCCCTTAATAGAGAGGTGTTGCCATAATCCCCACGCTTGCCAGGCGGCTTGGGGATCGCAGAATGCTCACCACCGTTAGCTGAGAGGACGCTGCTGCCCGTCCTCCGGTGGGTCTGGTTACTGTTTAAGGACATACCCAGGTCCAGGAGCAAAAGCCCACTTCATTTATAATAACTAAGTTTAAATCTCGTTACTTTAAACAACCGAAAAAATAAAATACCGAATAAAAACACAAAAAACAGCAATCATCTACAAATACATTAGCAATTTTCTCCGTCTTTGTCTCCGTGGCAACAGTTGCCTAAAATGGCAATCGACAGATACCGTTATATTGAGCAAGCTGAGTTTTTTTTCCCTTTATTTACAGACGAAAACCACAGCATCATCAACACCCCTCCTGCTAAACGACATATTCAACATTTTGTTCTGCGTGGCGGAGCTGCTGCCGTCCATCTGCGGCTCGGGCGCGGACCTGGCCGGGCTGGGCGGGCGGCGGCGCGCGCGCGACGTGCGCGACGTGCACGCCAAGTGCAACGAGCTGTACAAGTGCGCCGTGTACCGCGGCGCCGAGCCGCATCACGTCGTGCAGGTGATGTGCGCCGCCGCCGATAGATGACGCTTCATTATTTTTTTATTGTTTATCTTAAAACCCTTCTAAGACTAGATGCAAACACTACCTGCGTACAATATTATATTACCACTCAAAACTAATTATTTTACATTATTTTCTACTTGTATATTTTTTCTATATTTTAATTTTTTTCTTTTCTCCTGAGATAATTATGGCGTCGCTCATAGTGCATTTGCCAGTGTCTAGTTTATTTTTATTTTTATAAATTCCAGTCTTAATTACAGTCAAAGTCACACACAGTATGTCATTTCATTCATGTCATAATACTAGAGCATGATTGGACTTGACTGTGACTTAGTGAGTGTGACTAAGATTAATTTGACTGAAACTTAATCAAAAACTTGAGAATGAAAGATATTGAAAAGACATGACATGACACGTTTCAACATGCTCGTAAATCGGCATATCAGGTAATGCCAATCCATAGAAATTTAATGAAAATGGGTTCAGTTTAGTTTGGTTTATATAATCAAAATAATTGTAAAAAATAATTAATGTATTCCAAGTAAATGAAATTAAGAATTGAATTTAGTGAATTTGGAGGGTGCGAAGGAGTCACAACAGCATCCTGCAAATTGTTGCTGAAGTGCGTTGCGTTTCGTCCGAGTGATTATCAGATAAGATCTTTATGTTATTCTGGCTTCGTCCTGGCGGAGTGCCTCTGCACAGGGGCATGTCTTTTATTTTCATATTTTTTTCTGTATACTAATAAAATAGTTTTGAAAGTATTTTTTAAATCTTTGTTACTAACCCCTGGATCCCAGTTATCCTTTAAATAAATAAATACTCATAACGTATACCACATGACTTGAGTTGCCCGCCTTCACCCGACGGTTACCGGGCAGGCGTTCAGAGAGCTGCAGGAGTCGTCCCTCGCGGCGCAGGACGCGGCCTGCCCGTGGGTCACGTTCGTGTGCCCGCGGCTGTTCGGCGCCGAGCTCGGTGACGTCACCGCCGGCAGCGCGCAGGAGCTGCCCGCGCGCACCGCGCTGGGGCTCGACCTGCTCGTGCTGCTGGCGCAGCCGCAACCCTCGTGGCCGCTGCTGGTGAAGGTGAGGATTACTTTTTTTTTAAATTGAACCTCGTTGTTTTTTTTCCTTTCCTTTTTGGATGGATTATGGCGTCGCACTTTGTGCATTTGGCAGTGTCAAGTATTTATATACATCAAGTTTTTCATGAATTTCAAGTCGAATGGTCTTTGTCAAGGTCACACTTAGTAAGTCACGGTTAAGTCCAGTTATGCCATAGTAAAGTCGTGGCAACTTTACTACGAGCTTCTTCGGAGTTTTGGAGTTGTGTGACTGAGTTTCTCCAAAACGCCAATAGTTTACGACCACGTCAGAAGTGTTTAAATTACTCAAATTCCGGGCTTTGTATCTCGGATGTGTAACGTGGTAGCTGCGAGGCTGTGGCCGCAGGTGGTGATGATGCGCGAGTGCCACCTGGCGCGCATGCTGGTGTCGCGCGCGGCGCGGCGCATGTCGCGCGACCACGCGCGCTGGCCGGCCGACGGGCTCTGGTACCGCGCCGAGAGGGACCTCAAGTGCGGCGGCTTCCTCTGCACCGCCGACGGGTACTGCAACTTCAACGGAGACCATGAAGGTGCTTTGATGCCATGCTGAGCTGCTTTTTACATGACTGCGGGAAATTACTGTTATGCTTGTATAATGTTTAATGTCCATAATGTTCTATCGACTCTTTAAAACTACAGCTTGGCAAAAAAGAGTAGAAGTTAATAAGGGTAGCTCTCAAAGTCTCCAAGCGGATATGGGACTGAGCCGGCCATATCAGTTTCACGCCGGATAAGCTTTTGGCCAGAATGACCACCAAGTGGAGTCCCAGCGCGCCGCGGATCTCCTAAGAGATGGTGCGTTGAATTGGGCACTTTCGACAATACTTAGGATACTACAGCACAAAATCGGCAAAACTGGAAAATTGAGGGGAGGCCCTTTCCCGACAGTGAGATCCAATAGGCTAAATACTATACAATACTATTAATAGGGTTGATACTTTCGCAAATAGTTCTACATACTAGCAACCCTGTGGTACTTTTAAGGAGATGATTGGGTGAATTGACCCACTGATGTTATCCATAGTATAGCCAGAGGAAAAGTTTCCATTTTAAGTCCTTTTTGGCAAGCTGTACATGTCAAATGACAAATTAATGTCTGGTCTGTCGAAACATCTTAGCCCTCAGCGTGACACAGTATACGAAATGTTACAATCAGCTGTATTTAAGTGTGTTGTTCATCAAAATAAATATCGCTGACCCTCGTGCCGCAAACTATCATCGTTAAAAATCTGTCTTTGTCCCCGCGTGAAATAGTGTACTTTTATTTTTAACGAGCGCTGTGCAGTGCGGCTAAAGACTTTGTTCGCAAGCTCACAATTCTGTCACTGCTACTGTTGTGGGCAGGTGTGATGTTTA
The DNA here is from genome assembly GCA_905404285.2 of Erannis defoliaria. Lineage (NCBI taxonomy): Eukaryota > Metazoa > Arthropoda > Insecta > Lepidoptera > Geometridae > Erannis > Erannis defoliaria. The sequence continues at coordinate 732,358 of FR990075.1, forward strand.
CCACCAGGCGTCTTGCTTTTCCAAGATTTTATTATATTGTTACTAAGTTAAAAAGTTAAGAGTGGAACTGACAATGACTCTCTGCATTATAGCGGGCGAGGAGTTCGCGCGAGCGGCGGGAGCGCTCACGTATATAATAGCGAGTATCGGCAGCAAGGCGGAGCTGAAGTCCACTCTCTGCCACGCGCTCGAGATGTCCGGCCGGGACTGGGCGGCGTGCCTGGACAAGCGGCAGGTGAGCGCCCGGCTCCCGTGCAGCGGCCCCGCGGCGGCGCGCGCTGTACTGTCGTGTCCTGTGCAGGTGTGGTGCGACCGGCGGCCGGCCTGGCTGGCGGCCTTGGCGGCGCTGGCGGGGCCCGCGCTGCACTTCCTGCCGCCCGTGCTGGTGCAAGCCGTGTGCAGCGGCGCCTCCATGTACCAGGTGCTACCTCCCCACACACGGCGGCGCTGGCGGGGCCCGCGCTGGTGCAAGCCGTGTGCAGCGGCGCCTCCATGTACCAGGTGCTACCTCCCCACACACGGCGGCGCTGGCGGGGCCCGTGCTGGTGCAAGCCGTGTGCAGCGGCGCCTCCATGTACCAGGTGCTACCTCCCCACACACGGCGGCGCTGGCGGGGCCCGCGCTGGTGCAAGCCGTGTGCAGCGGCGCCTCCATGTACCAGGTGCTACCTCCCCACACACGGCGGCGCTGGCGGGGCCCGTGCTGGTGCAAGCCGTGTGCAGCGGCGCCTCCATGTACCAGGTGCTACCTCCCCACACACGGCGGCGCTGGCGGGGCCCGCGCTGGTGCAAGCCGTGTGCAGCGGCGCCTCCATGTACCAGGTGCTACCTCCCCACACACGGCGGCGCTGGCGGGGCCCGCGCTGGTGCAAGCCGTGTGCAGCGGCGCCTCCATGTACCAGGTGCTACCTCCCCACACACGGCGGCGCTGGCGGGGCCCGCGCTGGTGCAAGCCGTGTGCAGCGGCGCCTCCATGTACCAGGTGTTACCTCACCACACACACACCAACAATACACAATACTTTACCATAGTGTACATAGACCAAACCGCGAAGGGTTATCAACGCTCATCACCGTTAACCAAGAGGACGCTGCTGCCCGGCCTCCGGTGGTACTGGATGCAGTTGTAGGACATACTCAGGTCCTTTCAGGTTTAGGACATACCCAGATTACCCAGGTCCAGGACAATACTTTATTTGCGGCGAAGCCGCTGTGCCCGGTAGCGCTGTTCAACCATACAAACGTCGAAACGCTTCAACATTGTCTTCCTTCCTCCTAAGAGGATTACGACATCGCACGTCGTGCATTTGCCAGTGTCAAGTAATTTAATAATTCAAGATTTTGATACATTTCTGGACAAATGAGTCTTATTCACACGTACTCGTAGTAAGTCACAGTCAAGTCCAAACTTGCCCCAATAAAGTGGTGGCAACTTAACTCAAGCTTCTTCGGAGATTTGAAAACAACACGAAAAGACATTATATCACTTGCCCACACTCTTGCGCGTAAATCGACACTTAATGAATAAATCGCCACCATTTGTATGCATTAACACTCGACAAAACACAAGTTTTGTAAAATGATGAAATGTAAAGACTCGTTTTTTTCGCGTTGCCGTCAAAACTCCTGCTTCAACATTGAACGTCTCTTGCGTTCACAGCTCGTTAGATTTACGAACGTCGCACCGTGTCGTCAAGTCGGAGAGGTCAGTGTATATTTTGGGGCCCGCGATTTGCAATTGCATACCAACTTCCATTCGGATGCTCCTTCCACCGCGAGGTTCAAAATTTGAGGAGCATTGTTACAAAATATTTTGTTACATTGTAGCTTATTTTAAAATAAGATATTATTAACGTATTTTTATAATTATTTTATTTATATTTATTTCTCGCTAGATGGCGTAAGCTGGGTTTTGTTGTTTATTTTATAAATCTATCGTAGATTAGATCTTGCATTATTAACTACATTAAGATCTTGGTCCTTTAAAATTTAACTCCGATTGACTGATCTTATTGGGATGTTGAGATTGACTGGAAATATATTGCAGAGTCCGCCTGGGGAAGTACCACAACTTTACCAGATATTCTATCGCCAAGCAGTAGTGTACAGACATTACTGTGTTTCGGTTTGAAGGGCAATGTTACCAGATAAATTATGGGGCATGAGAAATTTGACATCGAGCGCAGTGCAGTGCGCAGCAGGATTTCGTTGGCTAGTTCATAATTATGGCACTGCTACTGTTATGGGCAGGCGCGATGCTTACCACCAGCGAACTCGCCGTTTTCCTTCTCCATGGCATAAAAAAAAGACAGACGTAGGCTTAGTAAATAAAGATTGGCCCCATCGGACACCCTAAAGTAACATATACTGGTCTATCTGTAAGGCGACCGCACGCCGCGCAGCAGCTTGGCCCGGATCCCCTTCAAGCTGCAGTCGTCCAGCCAGTTGACGCATTTCTTCTCCACGCTCTGATACATAGCGTTGGGCACCACCGTCACGAAATGATCGTACACACTCGGTCCTAACACGAGAAAATCGTATTTGCCTTCTTTCTCCACATGGGGATGATCCATAAGCGCAGATTGCTTTTGACCCATAGCGTTCTTTAATTCTTCTTCTGCCAATTTCTCCTCTGGATCGACAGGCATGTCTTCCTCTTCGCCGGGTGCGTTACCCTCTCTCAACATGTGTTTTATTTGTTTTTTACTCGTGTTTTTTGTTAGTTTCTTGTAGATGCTCTTGGCTTTGCTCAAGGATTCCAAATTGGCTGATCTTCTGTAAGGCGTCGGGTTGTTAGACAGGAGCTGTATGATTTTGTTTAGTACTACTCCGTTTTCGTGGAGTTGCTCTAGCGATTGCGCCGTCGTAAGAACTATGGTGATGGCAAAGGCTTTTATCTGAAAAATATATAAATATTAAAAGAAAGAAAGAAAGAAATGTAATTTATTTTGTAACATCATTGAACAAAACAAACAACAAACATTAAACAAAAAAAAAACAACAAACAAAAAACATAAAAAACAAACAAAACAAAACAACATAAACATAAAAGAAGAACAAACAACAAACAAAAACATTAAACAACAAACAAACAAACAAAAAAAACAAACAAACAAACACAAAAACAAACATTAAACATTAACATTTTTTTATTTTTTATTATATTAAACATTTTAGAGCTAATAATTATATCAGTCTTTGCTCAATACGAGGGTATGGTCAAACGCAAACCTATCTTTGCTAATATTTTAAATGCGACAGTGTGTTTGTTAATTTTTCGCAAGTTTTTAAGTAGCTACGGGACAACGAAACAACGTGATTATAGGCACGGATCAAAAGTCTAAGTGTGACATAGGCTACTTTTGTCCTGGAAAAACGAGCGAACTAGATTTCTACTCATGACTATTGCCGCGGAACCCATTACTTTAAAAACAAATAGGGCATCACTTGGCGCTTTCAAAGTATACTGTTAAGTTTATATAGACGACAAAAGGCGATAAAAGCAGCAGATAATAATGATGAATGAACTAGGTAAATAAAATGAATACATTACAATAAGAGTCATCGCGCTGATAATAATAAAATCCTTGTCACTTCCGCGAGAACATTCCGGCTCAAAATCAAACAAAATAATTTTGATACAGAAGAGAAATGCACTGAAACGTGAAATTGGATAACCTTTATCATCGATCAATAGAATTGACTGAAAGCAATTTAAAGTTTACTTTTAATTTTGATTAACACATAATATTTTGTAGTATTTACATCTAAGCGCGCTCATGACGTATCGGATGACAACAGTTCTTTCTTCTTTATGCCTAATGGTGTAAGAGGGTGTAGTGGACGACGGAGTCCATCGATTTAAAAGAAATCTACGCACAGCCTTAAAATGTTTAACCTTTCGTATGCCGGAACGTGGATCCGATCCGCCAACTTTTGTTTACCGGCCAGGAAGTTGAGTTCCATTCTTGGACAGTATGCTCAAGTGGACCCAAATCGTTGCGTTCGAATATTTGGTATGATTACGACGAACGAGTGGTAATGTTACGTTCTTCTACTTCTCCTTTAGTGGAAGGGTAGATAAAGAGAGGGTGAATAAGATCATGACATTTTTGTGCACACTTGCTATGCCCAAATAAATTTGTAATCTATTTGTATTTGATAGAGCGTCGATACTGTACCACTTGGTTCGTTGAAGGCACACGGCCGCTGGGTTTGAGGCGCGGGAATTCCCAGCCACGCACAAAGTCGTGGGTCGTGGTCGAATCGTGGGTATAAAGAGACGTGGGTACAATAGGCTAGATGACTGGTTTTTTTTGTTGTCCTATGCAAATGTGGCCCATAAATATAGCTGAATAATGAAAAGAAAATTAAAATCTGATCAAAAATAAGCATTTTAATATCATGCTAGACAGAGAGGCGAAACAGCAAATCGTGACGTCACTTCTCAGGACGCCATATAAATTCTATTCTGACAAGTAAGGCGTGACGTCATTTTTTGTTTTGAGGGACAGAGTTGTCTCTAACAAAAACTTTAAACGCTCATATATCAGAACATTATTAACCGATTTAAATAATGTTTTCAATTACCATACTATATTTACTTAAATTCTTCATCAAAGCCATTGGTTTCAACGATTTAAACATCAGTCATCTAGCCTATTATTGGGCATGAACAGATTTGACATCTAATATCTCAGGGCGACATGCGCCTGCGCAGTGCAGAGCAGCGCAGGATTTTGTTCGCAAGTTCATAATTCTGGTACTGTTACGGCCATGCAGGCATGACGCTTCCCACCAGGTGGACGTCTCGCCTGTCTCGTCAAAACATTCCTTAAAATAAAACTAGCTATACTGCACAGTGCGCCAGGCCTGGTTCAAATCTCGACGTACCAATAACCTCTTTGATTGAACTAACCTACTTACTATTATATTTGTATCCGTTAACAGACAATGTCTCTATGCCTGTCGTGTATCTCCCGCTCGCTGGACTGCTTGCCGCGTTCCTTTATAAACGCATGCGAAGTCCTGCAGCGCGCGCTGCCGGCGCACGCGCACGCGGCGGGCGGCTCCGTCCTGCTGCAGCTGCTGCTCACGGCCGTGTATGACGTCACGCAGAAGTGGGCTAAGAGGGAAGCTGCTAATGAAAAAGCGGGTTCGTGTTGGGAAATTCGTTTAAAATATGAGTTTTTAGATTTTAATTTGGGTCGTTAAATAAATACTATTTAATTTGAATGTTAAGTTTCTTTGGATTCCCGCTAGATGATTATATCCATTAGTTTGAAAGATGAGTTTTTTTTTATTGCTGTTGGTAATTGTTGCTTCAACAACTTACCAACGTTCTAAATCACATGTTTTGTTGAATGACAGCCTATGCCTGTAGTACAGTATGCCTTTTTACCACCTTCGTAGATCAAGTAAGCATCAGTATAAAAATGTGCTTGTAATAAAAAAATGTGTTCTATAATAATTGCATATAACAAGCGCCCTCTGGCGACTCCTGTTTCCTTGTTTCAGGTGCGTCCGCGGCTAACGGCGAGGCTCACACTATGACAACTAAATCGAGACCCAAGTCGAGGTCGAAACAAGTTCGGATCCAAACGAGTAAGCAGGACTCTACTGTTATTATTTTCCCTTCGCTCTCGGCGCTTGATTGTTCCCGCATTTTTCCATAGTAGTTAATAAAATCAGCACAATCGCAAATTGTCTGTGGTAAACGTGTAAAAGGATTTTTAAATTGAAATATGGTAATTTCAGGTAGTTCTGTGTAAAAGTAAATGACTTTTAAAGTAGGTACCTAGGTACATTTCAAAAAAGACTTCAAAAGGAAACTCGACTCAACAGTTTCAAGATATGGACATTGAATGATTGTTTTTGGTGGGGAGCAGATTCACCCCTTTCCTGCAAAGTGAGTGTTAGTACAGGCTGATTCAAACTTAATAGCGGCTGTGAACTTAGGCGCGAGACGCTGCGCAGTAGCAAAAATGATGCGTGCGGTGTGCGTACAACCGCAAAGTCTCGCTTGCAGCGCACTTCACAGCCGTCATTAAGTTTGAATCAGTCTGTATCTTGGAAGAGTTAGCTCTGTATCGAGGTAATCAAAGCATATAAACCATACCGGTAACCAAATATACGTAGCATTAGGGTTTTTTGCGAATTTGACGTGTAGTTTTTTGGTGTCATCAAACAATGTTTTTTTTTATTGTTCCTGGCTATGAATACTAGTCTTTCAGCCGCATACATAATTCTTCATCGATCGTTCTTGCTCCACTCAAATCTCACATCTACGTGCGCTACACTATTCAAGTGTGGAGCATGTAAAATAACATCATAATGTGCTTAGTCCTTTTTCAGTTAATATCGACAAACAATACACATCACATCACACACACATCAACACATGAACACATCGATAAGATACATCGATACACATCACACAAAGACATACTTTGAGAAACAGGATATCGCAAGTCTTAACTGAAATGCGAAAATAGTGGCATATTTGACCTACTCAAACAAATAGCAACTGTAAACTGTGAGAATAAGGCGCAAAATCCTGTTTCTTTGATGGAAGAATGTCTATGTCAATGTGACTTTGTAATGCGCTATGAATGAATGAATGAATGATTTATTTGTCTGTGAGAACTAGGTTATATACAGATCGATTATCATCATCATCTCATCATCATAAGAGAAATCGATTTTATGTAAAGATATTTAGTTCGTATATGTAAACCCCTGCAGCTAGCTGAAGCTAGCTTCTACCCTGCAGGGGTTTACAGGTTTATTGATCTAATAGAATAATTAATTTCTATCTATCTAGAAATTAAAATGCTCTAATAACTTTCGTATTTTTTGAACAAATGACAATAATGGTTTAATGACAAATTTTATCCTAATGATCCATTTTGATAAATACAAATTCAAATAGTTTATTTTCAGTCTTAGTCCATAATAAGATTCACATTAAAACATTATATATAATATAAGCAGTCATCTTGTTTATTTTAAAAGTGCTAACAGCGTCCTACGTCTTCACCTGCCATCTTCCAGTTTTTTTAATAAGTTATGTTTCACGAAAAGATAAGCTTGACCGTCTGTTTTATGTGCTTTAATGGCATTTTATTCCAGCATCAACTTCTCTAAGTTTCGACGGCTCCCACAGTTCGCCGTCCTCGATTGCGCTCGCCATCGCAGAAGCTCTCTGCTCTATCGACGAGGACGACAAGCACACTCAAGAGATTCAGAAAATCATTGCTCAGGCGAAAAAGGAAGTTAAACTGTCGTCTCAATTCGGATTAGAAGATTTTCCAGAATTTGCTGAGCTATTCCAAGAGGTATTAACTTAGAGAAGTATTATTTATGACGTTTACTCATAGAGTGTATATTCTTATAAGCTATGTATACCATCATCATCAGCCAAAAGACGTTCAATACTGGACGAAAAATAATAGGGAGGGGCTGCCATAATCCCCACGCTTGGCAGGCGGCTTGGGAATAGCAGAATGCTCACCACCGTTAACCGAGAGGATGCAGTTTAGGATATACCATACATAACTACTTGCTTAAATTTTTTTAAACTTGGTCTAAAAGGAAAAAAAAAACACTGCTTTTTTTGTACAGTAAACACCAGCTGACGTTTTCGGGAGCGGTTCCCGAAGCCGGCGTAGGTCGTCTATGAATTTTTTACAAATTCTGTTTCTTCATCAGCCATAAAACGTCCACTGATGGACGAATGCCTCCCCCTTAATAGAGGGGTGTTGCCATAATCCCCACGCTTGGCAGGCGGCTTGGGGATCGCAGAATGCTCACCACCGTTAACCGAGAGGACGCTGCTGCCCGTCTTCCGGTGGCTCTGGTTGCAGTTTAAGGACATACCCAGGTCCCAGTTCTGTTTGTTACTAACTAACTATAACTTAGTCAGCAGGAACTGCAAAACTAAATTCTGTACATTTTAGTGCCTACAAAAAAAGATCTTTGCTTACTTAGATCATTTTTGATTATTTTAATCTTTCCGGTTTTTTCCATGTCCCTTACTGTTTTAGAGTAGCTTGTCACATTTTAAAATATATCCAAAGATGCCAGTATTTTCAGAACGTCGTTGCTTGTATTGTAAATGTATTCCAGGGCGATGTCCCGGGCTCCAACGCCGAGCGCGCGAGTGACGCCGCGGCCCTGACTAGTCAGATCCTCATGAAACCTGCTGGAAGGGATAGCTTGAGGGTAACATTTTCACCTATTTTATACTCGCCGCCATCATGTACGCGTGCATTGTAACTCCTTGAGCACTCTAATGCGGCGTACTCATCCCACCTCTTTGTCAATATATGGTCCTCATCCCACCTCTTTGTCAATATATGGTACTCATCCCACCTCTTTCTCAATATATGGTGCGCATCCCACCGCTTAGTCAATATATGGTACTCATCCCACCGCATTCTCAATATATGGTACTCGTCCCACTGCATTCTCAATATATGGTACTTATCCCACCTCTATGTCAATATATGGTGCTCATCCCACCTCTTTGTCAATGTATGGTACTCATTCTATCACTTTGTCAATGTATGGTACGAGTACTCATCCCATCTCTTTGTCAATGTATAGCACTTGTTTACGCCTAAGCTATTTCAATTAGCAAATACGCGCGCTAGCGTTATCTAGTTTTTAAGAGTGATATTTTTTGTAAGGCACCTTCAGTGTACTATAAACTACGACAAGAACAACATCTGTTCCCGCACCCTCATGCAAGATATTTGTACCAGAAGACAATATACGCTGTCAAGGAATTTGGAATTTCATTTGTCCACCTGGATACATACAGTACTCATCCCACCTCTTTGTCAGTGTATGATACTCATTCTATCTCTTTGTTAATGTATGGTACTCATTCCATCTCTTTGTCAAAGTATGGTACTCATTCCATCTCTTTGTCAATGTATGGTACTCATTCCATCTCTTTGTTAATGTATGGTACTCATTCCATCTCTTTGTCAATGTATGGTACTCATTCCATGTCTTTGTCAATGTATGGTACTCATATTTTTTTAACATGGGAATATGCTTGTGGCTTTTTTATTGTCTCTCAAAAAAACTGACTCGCAGCAAAACAAATAATCGAAAGTAAAATTTTAATAATTATGTGCACAAATAACGAAGTTATAAAAATTTTTTCATCCCATCTATTCGAAAAGGACGACATGGTTCGTCTTTAAGAGCACCCAAAGGTGGTGTTTTCTATAAGAAACTTTTAGCGGGCAGTAATGAGTTTTTAATCCTCTTTATAAGTGCGCCGCAATAGGGTAGATGACTGATGTTTATATCGTTGAAACCGATAGCTTTGATGAAGAATTTAAGTAAATATAGTACGTTTATTGAAAAAAATATTTAAATTGGTTAATAATGTTCTGATATATGAGCGTTTAAAGTTTTTGTTAGAGACAACTCTGTCCCTTTCCCACAAAACAAAAATAACGTCACGCCTTACTTGTCAGAATAGAATTTATATGGCGTACAGAGAAGTGACGTCACGATTTGCTGTTTCTTCTCTCTTTCTAGCATGATATTCAAATGCTTATAAGTTGCTTATTTTTGATCAGATTTTCATTTTCTTTTCATAAATCAGCTATATTTATAGGCCACATTTAAATAGGACAATAAAAAAAAAACTAGTCATCTTTGCCGCGCACTTTTTGAATATTGAACATCTTAGTGTTAAGCGCCAAAGAAATCGAATTCAAATATTGTTAGAATAAAGACTGGCTGGTAGACGGCCCATAGTCGCGCCGCCAGCAGAATAAAAAAAAAGAAATTGATTAAAAACCCGCTAACTACAGTCCGCGTTTTCGTAAATTTTCACGAATTGTTAGAAATTCATGGTTTTGTTTTGAAAAATGAGCACTTGAATGACAGTGAATAAAATATGAGGCGCCTTTTATTTTCTCATAGTGGGTGATGAAAAGTAGAGTGTATCACTCGGGCGCAATATATATTTTTGGCTCAGGCGACTTACTTTGAATCCCTCGCTACGTTCAGGACTCTACTAAAGAATCCCTTACTTCGCTCTGGATTCAAAAAAGCGCCCTCGCCGTAAAAAGATTATTTTGCTCCCTTATGATACAATCTACTATTGTTTCAGAATACATCTACATGTCAGACAGGGAGGGCACTATACTAGGTTTATGACGTCAAGGAACACGATTCCAAAGAAAGACCAGGAAAGTCTGTCTGTTCAATATGGGACTAATAACGTCCAGCATTGGCGTCCTGCTTTGGGTGTTTGCGCATTGTGTCATGCAGTTTTTACTTTCAACTCAATATAATCCTTTTTCCACTGAGTATATACTTCATTCCAGGTTGTCTACGAGCATATAAAACTACACGCCGACTGGATATACAAGGAGCTGCAAATTCACGACGACTTGGACGCGGACATTCCATTAAACAAAGCTCCGCTGCTCTACACCATGTTCCATATAGGGCGGCGACCTTTTGATCAGGTAAACTTCACATTACTTTATTCATTTTTTTATTTTTATAATTGCATGTTTCGTGAAGCGCACATTTTAAGCAGTGCTCGTTTTAAGCGGTGCTCTTTCTGAAAAGTGTTTACTTGGAGAAGTGTTCTTTCAGTGCAGTCGCTTTGACAAGTGCTCGTCTTGACAAGTGCTCGTGTTAACTAAACCCTGATACATATTTATTTATTTAAATTAAAGATCTAAAATGTAAACAAAGAAATGTCAACAAATTTCAGGTGCTCCCTTTTTTATAATAATTTAAAATTAATGAGCGGACCTGGGCATGTCGTAAAACTGCAATCCAGAACCACCGGAGGACGGCCAGCAGCGTCCTCTTAGTTAACGGTGGTAACACTCTGCGATCCCCTAACCGCCTGCCAAGCGTGGGGATTATGGCAGTATCATTTCGTCGAAGCCACAGATTCTGAGAGAGCTCGAGAGGTTTTATGGACAGTTGTACACCTCAACACGGCAACCCATTGTCAGTAATGCTCGGGACACAAGAGCTAAACTGACCCGACACTACACTGAGGACATCCCAGACGTCAGCCTGTACGAGATTAGAATGGCTCTCAGACAGCTTAAGAATAACAAGGCGCCAGGTGAGGACGGAATAACGACAGAACTACTGAGAGCGGGCGGTAAACCGGTACTTTTAGTCCTCCAGAAGTTATTCGATTCGATCGAATGACGCCTGAAGCATGTCACAGGAGTGTGGTTGTGCTGTTCTTCAAGAAAGAAGATAACACCTTATTGAAGAACTACAGGCCCATCTCACTTCTGAGCCATGTGTACAAGCTGTTCTCGAGAGTCATTGCGAACCGCCTCGAGCGCAGGTTTGATGACTTCCAGCCTCCCGAACAAGCCGGTTTCCGGAAACGCTTTGGCACCATAGACCACATCCACACGCTCCGCCAGATTATACAGAAGACTGAGGGGTATAATCGGCCGTTATGTCTAGCGTTTGTGGACTATGAAAAAGCCTTCGATTCAATCGAGACCTGGGCGGTATTGCAGTCCCTCCAGCGATGTCATATCGACTATAGGTATATCGAAGCGCTGCAGTGTTTGTATAGAAACGCCACCAAGTCAATCCGGTTGCAGGACGAGATCACGAAACCAATCCAATTGCAGAAAGGCGTGAGACAGGGAGACGTTATTTCTTCGAAACTGTTCACGAACGCATTGGAGGACGTGTTCAAGCTCTTGGACTGGAACGGACTCGGCATCAAAATTAATGGCGAATACATCACTCACCTTCGCTTTGCCGATGATATAGTCATAATGGCAGAGTCGCTGAAGGACCTCAATACCATGCTCAGCGACCTCAGTAACGTTTCCCAACAGGTGGGTCTTAAAATGAACATGGACAAGACAAAGATCATGTCCAATGTCCATGTTGTACCCGTACCGGTTGTTGTTGGGAACGATACTCTCGAAGTTGTTGACCACTACAACTACCTTGGACAGATTGTTCAGTTAGGTAGGTCCAACTTCTACAAAGAGGTCGCCCGAAGAATCCAACTCGGATGGGCCGCGTTCGGGAAATTGCGTAATATCTTCTCGTCCAAAATCCCGCAGTGTTTGAAGACAAAGGTCTTCAACCAGTGTGTGTTGCCAGTGATGACATATGGAACTGAAACGTGGCATTTAAATGCTGGCCTTTTGGAGAGGCTCAGAGTCGCACAACGGGCAATGGAGAGAGCTATTCTCGGAGTCACATTGCGCGATAAAATCCGGAACGAGGATATTCGCCAAAGAACCAAAGTCACCGACATAGCTCGCAGGGTTTGCAAGTTGAAGTGGCAATGGGCAGGCTACATCGCTCGAAGAACTGATAACCGATGGGTTAGAAAGGTTCTTGAGTGGCGACCGCGAACTGGAAGACGCAGCGTAGGCGCGGCCTCCCACTAGGTGGACCGACGACATTGTAAAAGTCGCGGGCAACCGGTGGATGCAAATGGCAGGTTGTCGTACAGTGTGGCGGTCTAAGGGGGAGGCCTTCGTTCAGCAGTGGACGTCTCCGGGCTGATGATGATGATAATCAATGAATAATAATGTCTGTCATGAAATTGTGGATTGCACAATTTTCTGTATTTTTTTACATTTTTAATCTTTAATTGAGAAACAGGGTATTTATAGTTTTAGGAAATTGCTTATTATGAGGCAATTTTTTTAAAGATATGCAACACGTTACTAGTGCGTTTATTACAAAAAAAAATATTTGCGTTTGCGCATTGTGTCTCTCATTTCGGTCGGTTTGTGTGGCGCAGTACCTCCGAGCGGAGGTCGTAACGCCGTGGAGCGCGGCGGTGGCGACCGCGGCGCGCTGCTGGGGGCGGCGCGGGGCGCGTGCGCACATCGCGCGCCGCCTGGACGTGTGCACGCCGCGCTGCAACAACACGCGCCACGCGCTCTGCGCGCTGCTCGCGAGCGATACCTAGCGCCTTTGGCCTTTCTACTAAATACGCAGAGTTGTAAAACAAAAAAGTCACTGTTATGTTAAAATAGAATAATATTTTTTTTTTATTACGATCACAAAACTGGAGTTATACATTGAATAATTACATAATAGAATTTACGTCTTAACAACATGCGCAAATGTTTACGCCCTACTTGTTGTGAACACAGCATACTTAAAGAAAATTGTTATGCTATTATACTTAGGTACACATTGGAAGTAAATATTTGTAAAATAAAGAGCCACTATGAACAACTAACTACTACTGCTCTTCTGTCTTTTGTTTTTAATTTAATTTCTGTGTTATTACATTATATTATTCTTCTAGCAAACTAAAATTGATTACCTATGTACTTGATTCGTTGTAAATTATATTTTATATACCTAATACTTAATTACTATTCAACTGGATTGTATCCAATGTTGCTATTAGTGAAAACTTTTTTGGCTTATTTGTTTATATTATTCTGTGTCCTAGCAAATGAGTTTGTGATAGCTGTTTGTTTTCCAAGAAATAAATAAATAAATATGAATGTAGTTTTTTTTATTACTAACGCGTTGTTATTTTTTAATCCTCTTATAAATTATTAAAAAAAACCTCTTACCATAAAAAAGAAAAAAATGCTCCGATGATTAATGAATTTTGGGAATGGGCCGAATTTCTTCCGTACGCGGACGAAGTCGCAGGCGACCTCTAGTTGAGGTATTATTTTGTTTTTATTTAATTTTAGCCCTAATGGGTTTATTTAAAAAAAAGGCTAAGCACGTAGGTACTCCAAAGTATTTAAGCTCCTTTACACTTTTTATCAAAGCTACTACAAAAACTAAAGTTTATCGACAGCTCAGAAAAAAACAGCGCAACTCTAAAACGACGTAAATTCAATCTAACTCGGGCCAAGTCCGGCATCCGTCCACTTAAACTACAAACTTATAAAATGAAATCTAAAGAGTTAAACCCACCGTAGCGACGCCGATGTCCATTCTGGGAAACTTTCATAAATTCTTATAAAACTTGTGACACCGAGTCTGGAAACTTGCTATTCGAGAGCTAGCGATGGAAACATGTTTTGAACTTATAGATAGAAACTTGAATATTTTATTGGAAATATCGATTCATGTGAATTTGGCATCCAAACAAGACGAATAGATAAGATGGAGTTGCATCTGGTCAGGTATCAGACCAGACTATATACCTCTACTATTAATGACTAGAGGTCCCCCGCGACTTCGTCCGCGTGCAGAAGAAATACGGACCGCTCCCAAAATACTCTACTTTAAATAATTCCGAGAAAACTACCAACTCTACCGACACGACCGACTCTACCATGTCCCCCCCACAAAGGTCACGTGGGTGACACAAGCCTACGTCATCGACGTGAAATGACCAGTAGCGTGAAATCATAACTCCCCGTTCTCCGTATATTACCTGTGGGAATTCCATAAAACTATGTTAATTCGTGTTTAGCATGACAATTGAAATTATTTGTGTATTTTATAATTAATACATTATGAACAGATTTGATTCCCAATTTTCAAATTTTGTTGCCATAAAGTGGCAACTGGAGTGACGTAAGCAAGTGTCACTCCCGGAGTAGCAGACCTATTGACGCAAGCCAATTTGTTCTCTATTTGTATAGAACAGTTTCGATATTCTACTCGAGTGCTGAGGCGCACGCGCAGCCGACGGGAGCCGCTTCACTTCTACGAGCCAAGAACCACAGATGGATATCCGATCCACTGTCTGATACAAACTAGCTTGCATTGAATATGACATTGTTTTTTTTATGCAATCGTGTGACGAGACTAGCAAGGACCTTCGCCTGGTGGTAAGCGTCATAACAGTAGCAGTGCTAGAATTGTGAACTTGCGAATACTTACAAACCAGCGCCGCTCTGTACTGCGCTCGTCACCCTGAGATATGAGAAGTTAAATCTCTTCATACCTAGTAATTTCTCTGATACCATTGCCCTTCAAACCGGAACAGTTAATCATCATCAGCCCGGAGACGTCCACTGCTGAACGAAGGCCTCCCCCTTAGACCGCTACACTGTACGACAACCTGCCATTTGCATCCACCGGTTGCCCGCGACTTTTACAATGTCGTCGGTCCACCTAGTGGGAGGCCTTCCTACGCTGCGTCTTCCGGTTCGCGGTCGCCACTCAAGAACCTTTATTCCCCATCGGTTGTCAGTTCTTCGAGCGATGTGGCCTGCGCCCATTGCCACTTCAACTTGCAAACCCTGCGAGCTATGTCGGTGACTTTGGTTCTTTGTCGAATATCCTCGTTCCGGATTCTATCGCGCAAAGTAACTCCGAGCATAGCTCTCTCCCTTGCCCATTGCGTGACTCTTAAGTTTCTCCAAAAGGCCAGCAGTTAAAGACCACGTTTCGTTCCATATATCATCACTGGCAACACACACTGGTCGTATACCCTTGTCTTCAGACACTGCGGGATTTCGGACGAAGATAATGCTTGCACACTACTGATTGGCGGTTGAATGACTGGCAAAGGTGAGGTACTTCCCCAGGCGGACTCTGCAGTAGAGTCCTATCACTACAGTATAGTTGTTACACTTACCTAAACGCGTTTTTTACGGGAGTGCACCTGCCCTATGGAACTACTAATATTTTATGGCTTCTGTTCCAAATGCGAAAACACGTTAATGGTATACCATTACTAGATACCTATATCTAGTAATAATACTTGTTACAACTATACCGAAAATAACAGTGTACGGTTTCCAAACATAATAAAATTTAAAACAATCTGTGGTAGTGGTTACCTACCTATAATCGGTGAGAGAGTTACTCGCACAAGCGGGAGCCACGGATAGAAAGCATGCGGGAACATGATTATGCAATAACCGGTTTTTATAACTACTTGGCGACGGTCATTGTCATGTACTAAAGATAACTTAATTTGGGTTAAGCGTGGCAAGGAACAAAACATGCGTTTTGTTACACAAGACTTACGCTGACAAAAAGGAATTAACGCCTGGCAAAATATTTTAGGTATAGGAATTATTAATTTATTGATGTTAATTATAATTAGGTACAGGTTGCGTCATGTAAAAAGAACGTATACATACCTATCTTAAATTAGCGCGTGGTGGTGCCTGAACATAGATGGACGCATTTGTGCTCCGGATCAACGGGCAAAGTTTCCAGTGAAATGACTTGCACAATAGAGAAATTTAGTATCTTACTACCACTACTATTCTGTCTGTGTAGCGACCTACGCAACCTACCTAATAATAAAATAACAATTTGTTAGATTATCAATCCCAACCACATTGAGCCTAGCAAGCGGGTGCGTATTGCCAATTTGCATATTGCGGGCCAACATTGAAATCGTAAAAAATATATCAGCTGTTCCATACAAAAAGTTCATCGACCTTATGGGCAAAATGTATGGAACAGCTGATCATTTTTTCGCGATGTCGATGTTGGCCCAATAGTTAAAGTTGTTTGTTTTGATGTACAGAATATGCCTTTAAAAGGATGCTAACTGATTAGAACTAGCCCTGTTTGTTATTTTAATAGAAATTAACAAAATACCGTAAAGGATACGCACGGCGCTATATAGCAATTTTACCGCACGCCTAGTTGTATGGTGCGTAATGTTCAACTTTTGTACGATGTATACAGGCTTCGTAAATGCATTTTTAAACCTATTGAGTACTTAAACATGGATCTAGATCCTAGGTAGGTAGTGTACGTACCTAGGTAACGCGCAATCCCATATAGGTACAATTCGGGGCATGCGAGTGTGTTCGAAAACATTTAGTAGCGCCTGTCAGGGATCACCAAACTTTGCCCCGTGATTGTTTATTCAAAGCGGCGGCAGTACGTGATGCGACTGTTACGTACACTCGCCGATTCCAATCAAAATTTGATTTATTTCTGTTGTTCGATTTAGGATTTGCTCTAATGGCCGGTTGATTCGATTGTCCCTTTTCGGGTCGAAGATTGAGTTGGATTAGCTTCGACTTGAATGGCTATTGGTTTTGATATTATTTGTGATTTCTTTACCACAAGATTTTTAGTCATGTTTTAACAAAATATTCAGGGATACTGATCTATGGCATTCGAATAAAGGCCTGCAGGTTAGGCAGAATAAACTGATTCCATATAAATCAGACATAAGTTAAAAAATAAATTAAAAAAAACTTATTTAGGTAGGTACTTATATTCCGATCATGGCTAACAAAACATGGCATGATAGCAGTAGTGTGCATCACCAAGTAGGTACCCAAAAACATAGGTAGGTAAGGGTAATACCTAATGACATTTCCCACCAAACCCTGAAATCGCGTGGCACTGAAACGAGCTCAAACCTCGCGACACATCATCAAGCCCCTATACTAGACCAATTTGGCTAATACTCGGACTTGATTATGGATTAGCATTTACACGAATTAAATGCTTACAATATTTCATAAAGATCGGATCAACAATTCGCAAGTTATAGTCGTACAAACATACAAATTCTAAAATGCCCCCTTAGACTCGGACACCTTTGCTTCAATTCGGTCAATAATTACACCTGCCTAAAGTAATTGCCTATCTTGGAACTACAAAATAAATATACCTACACGCATCGACAATGATAAAATGAACGGACGGGAAATAAGCGCACGGATTTTGAAGACTATCGTCCTTACTTAAAAAAACTTTTCAACCGTTAGTCACTGCTTAAGATGCTCTGCCATCTTCTCTCTGACGTGAAGTTGAACGTGCTAGAAAAGGACAGAGAAGTTTAAGCAGTGACTAAGAGAATTGAGATTATTTTAGGTAAGGCCGTATATGTTGAGCGCCAGCTTTCTTCTCGCGTCAGTCATACTCTGTCTTTGCGACATGCGAGCCGTACGATACGACAATACAAACTTCTAATACATGTACATGTGTCCTCTTTTTGTCATGCAGTAATTAGATTCGCTATCTCTATTTTCTGGAAAATCTAATATGCATACTTTAAGCTATAGGTATGCTTGATTGTGTTGACTTGCTAATTTTGATTAATGTCGATTTGCAAGCGCTGGGCCTGTCCATTCCATTATTACTGTCTATGGCTACATGTAAAACAATAAACCCGAAGCAATACAATACAATTAACAATAACTTAGCATGTCAATTTTAGAGCCTATCAAAGCAAACGAGTTTATCTAGATAGCTACCGACTATTTCTCAATAAGATAAAAAGGAGCTAAACGGTATAACTACCTACCTCTTTATTTGGGGTCCCATTACACTAGACAATTTTATATTGGCCAACCATATTGGCAAATGATTCTTACTTAGATTAGGTACATTTCGCAAAATTATAATGCCGTCCCGCTTACATTCCCAAAGTGTTCGACCGAAATCGAAATCCGTACGAACCTAAAGATCGTGAATCGAATATGCAATACCCAAATCTCATCCCTGCGGGTCCGTTATTAGTGAGCCCCTCCACCGTCCGCCGTCTCCGGTATCCGAAACACATAAACAATGAACCTCAATTTCCCTTGCAGTCTGGACCAGGCACAATCTTAGAAACGTAGGTTACGTAGAGATGTGCTGTCTTAAATAAAATGAGGAGTGCCCAGTGGCAAAACTCATAATCCAGAGCCTTCCTCATTCGACTGCTAGGTACAGGCTAATACAGATAGTATTAAAAATAAAAATAAATTAAGTATTAAGTCAGCTGCTGCTGTCTAGTTCCCATAAAGTAAGTACAAGCTTTACTAATAAGTATAGTAATGCACTATATCCAGGCAGGCGTCTATTAATACGCCTGCTTGCATAGTGATTAGTGATAGCGTTGAATAAACAGTCTTGGCCACATTATAATAACTTCCTTACCTTGATGTAACGTAGCGCTATTCAAGATATAATCATAGGTATTCATATTTTTTCCACGTTGACAGTGTGTGACCGGCTCAACTCTGATGTATCATTTTCCCATCTCTAGTTCTAAACAATTGACGAAGTTGCGGAGCGAGCATAAATTGTGTCTCCCGCCGATAGTTTTGGAACTAATGTCCGCTTTGTGAGCTATCTCGCACTGCGACCATAGTGAAGCTAAACGAGTAGGAAAACACTCAATAACAAAAAGAGGAAAAACCAAATAAAAAGAAGAGGTAAACATTTTGTAAGCCGTTAAACTAAACGCGCCACAAATTCTTTTATTACATCTAAGAGCTGACTCCTCCAAGCATTTAATAAAATAATAACATGCGTAACTGAATACAAAAATAAGCACATTAAAAGAAAATGTTACGCAGAAAGTTTCATTTAAAAACTTAAGCCGCAACAAAACAAAGTGTGTATCTTTGAACTCCCAATACATATACTTACACAATTTTTTCGTTTTGTATAAAAATTGAGATAATAGTGTGAACTGAAATTGACCCAGGGTTTTTGTAAATATCTTGGAGTTAGAGCTCTTCCTATCGGTGATATTGTCAAATAAGTCACTTTGACTAGTTTGCCGACATTTAGGTAGCTTCTTAGGCACAAACAATTTCCCGGTGCGCATTCTGGAGTAAAAAAGACTGGTTCCAGTCACGCTTGTCGCAAATCTCCCTATCATAATTATACATATAAGCCCGTGCTCCGCGCGCTTTCCGTCCGCGCCAACGAAAAGCGTGATTATATGCGTTAGACACAAAAATACCTAGTACGTACCTGGATGATAGTACCTTCATATTTTCCATCCATTTTGATTAATACCAGTAATTTTTATTTAAAACCCAAACTATTTAACTGAGTTCGATAAAATGTGTACCTAATGGGACCACCTTTGAAGGAGTATCACCTACCAAACAAAAAAGAATCATCATTATCAATTCATAATTGGCGGAATCATCGCATAACAAATACACAAAAAATACATACTATCGAATTGAGAGCCTTCTTTTTTTGAAATCGGTAAAAAATTAGTCTACTCTATCACTTTGGGTGCGTATACCATAAGTTACCATACTTATACCTTCAAACTATGGCGTGAGCGCAGTTGGTTTCGTGTTTACCAAGCAAATTGGAACCGTCTTTAGTTCTCGCCGTAGTTCGGAACTAATAGGTGCACAAACTGTGGGCGCCATACTTTACGATCATTAAGGAGCTGAGCATACCTTATTGTGCATTTCAAGACGTATTGCGAAAACGCGAGCTTAGAACTTCATGTGCTATCGGAATTCAAGCTCTTTGTTAGGTGCGCAGTTTTCAGTTCCTTTGTAACGAGCACCTAGGAATGTTCATTCTTTTTGTTTGCATATAAATATTATCTCCCTACTTACTATAATTTAACCAACTAAAATTCGCCGCTTTTAAGTGAGTAAACTTTTTCAGGTCCCCAAAATGGCCAACACACTTAGAAGTTGGTCTTGGCATGGTACCTAATTATGTATACACGCAAAGCCACTACAAAGGTTGAATCTTACAAGATTGTGATAAAATGATAGGTTCACAGGTTGAAGTTTAGTTTTAAGTTTACCTAACAAGGCAATAATATTAATTTATTATAATTAAGTTTAAATGAAAAGATAATTAAATTACAAATGTCAGTAAGTAGGTACCGTTTTCGGATGCTTTAAGAAATAGTAGGTAGGTACTTTAAAACTCGGTATTCTCGCGCCAGTCGGGATCGGCACCAAATAACTAACCCATTGTCCAACTTGTCCTGCTCATTGTGCTGCCATTCGGAAACCTTTCCCACAAAACTGGAAAAAAGTAAGTTACTTCCTTATTTTTAAAATAGCATAGAAAAACCAACTAGATAAGTACCTACATAAATATAGTTATAACACCCATATCATTAAAGCTTTTTTTTAAAAAAAAAGCCAATTGATCTAAGTCGCGTGCATTAGGAGAAACTTATGTGTTATGACCAACAGTCGAAAGTAGGTATAATGATGTTTTTTTATACAAAAGAAAACTGTTTCCCTTGCTTTAGGAAAGCTACACTACATTTTTAAATGGCATATGTTACAACACTGTATACCGAGGAAGCCGCGGGTAAAAACAAATGATTCTATACTCAATACTCAATTTATTTATTGCAGTTATAAAGGTTACATGCAGGTCTTAGATAACACATATTATTTATAGTAGGTAGGTTTATATATATGTATATATTATATATTACATATTACTTTATAACTACCCTGTAAGGGTATGGCAACGTCATGCGGAGCGAGACGATTTATTAAATTATAATGTTATTGTCATTAGTAAAATATTAAGAGTAAACTAAGTAACTAAGTAGCACTTTTTAATTAATAAGTCTTAGTATTAATGGTACCTATATTAATATTGAGTCGATACTAATTCTATTTTTATATTGGGTGTTTATTACCAACTTGGCCATACCGTAACTTAAAATCAACTAAGCTGTTGCTCACTTTGGGCACTAAAACAATTCCAGCCGGTCAACTATAAAAAAGGCATCTTTGCGGACATTAGATCATATGCGGTGGTAACCCTCGATCCCCATCTGGCAACACAGTCCGCCAATAAATTCAGTCCCGGCCAATAGTCGAGCTGCCATCGATTTTCTTACGCCGAGACCGCAAATTGTGAAACTTGTTCCCATTGTAGTCCGACGCGATATGAACCCGATTGCAGGCAGATTGCAATGACTTGGGTAACTTTTGTAACTATTGTATGAATGGCCTCTCGATTCCGCAATAGTTCCACTACCCGTTTTGTCGGGAATTTCGAATGGCTGTCGTGATCATTGTGGGTGTCGAGTGGTGGGCTGTACCTTCCTAGCTTATACTGGAGGCTCTTTTTTTTTGTGGAATTGAGTGACGAGACAAGCCCACCCATAACAGTAGCACCGCTAGAATTGTGAACTTGCGAATACAGTCCTGCGCCGCACTGCACTGCGCTCGTCACCCAGATGTGAAATCTCTTTATACCCAATAATTCCTCCGGTATAACATTGCCCTTCAAATTGAAACACAGTAATGCTTGCGCACTACTGTTTGGCGGTTGAATAACTGACAAAGGTGAGCTACTTTCTCAGGCGGACTCTGTAATAGAGTCCTACCAAATTATTATTATTTTACGAGCAGTCGCTTTATCCCCGCAGGCACGTACTTAGAATGGAAATTTTCGAAACTATAGTCAGCTTTTGGCTAAGTTATAATTATGTGAGTATAAAAATCTAAATAATAAGTGGATGTTGCTTACTTGAATAATGGAAAACGTAGCCTTTACGAGAAAAAATAGCTGAATTTGTTACAACATTGAACTCGCAAAGTTAACCCAGTTGTTCTAAAGTTCATAATATTTAAACCTATTCACCTGCTCTGTATCCCACGATTTACTGAACACGACATTTTACCGTTTACCGCCGAGTTCCCTAAAAATTATCTTTTCACGGTCGGGTACGTTTAAAACCTATATATTGCAATCTTTTTTTATGGTCTAGTGAGCGGTGTAACCAACGCAGGAAGCTCGATGTTTATGTTAGTTTGAAATTTTGTCGGTGAATTCAGTTTTATTTTATTGGGCGAGTCTTTTATAAAGATTATAATATTTTGTATAGGTGACTTTGCGGATCACATTTCACACCTTGGCGCGGCGATGTATGAGCGCGGCGACATTATGCCGAGCCACAGCGGCGCGGAGCGGGTCGCATCGCAATGCAAAATGCGCATTTTGCGAAATGCGTGCTTAGCACAATTAGTGATGTGCCGGGCCGCAGCGCAATGACGGATTTCAAGTGCAATACAATACAAAATAATGTATCAAAACAAAAAGATAGATACACATAAATAGAAAGAAAAGAGAAGTTACATAAGTACACAAAAAATGTTCAGAATAAGTAGTATTTAAGTTCAGTATACTGAACTGGAGTTCAGTATACTAATACTTACCTTCCAAATGAACTATCGCATGCGGGCCGCATTGCACTCGCGGGTATCCGTCGCGTCGCACAATAATCCGACCCACTGCGCCCCGACATAGTGTTCATATAAAATTATGAAAGCGATTTGGGTGGTTGTTTGCGATGCGCCCCGCCCCGCTGCGGCCTGAAATAATGTGCTAGAACTATTGGCGTAAACTATAATTGGCTCAGTCATAAAACCAAGAGTTAATATTCATATTCATTAGCCTGTTAGTATCCCAAAAAAATTACATAAATCAAATAATGAACTTTCAAATTGATCCTGAGGGATAATAAGTTTGCAAGCCTTTAAGTAAACACTATATTTAACTTTTCTTACTTGATATAAAAAATATACAATAGCTAATATAATTTCATTGCATTCTTTAGCATTCATGTTTAGGTATTGTATTAGGTGTTGAACCATCTTTTCCGTCATGAACCAGTTTTATTCCTTTACCTCTTATCGTTTATTTCATATCAACCTGGTAAGACTAAATCTCCCCAATCGCTTCTATTTTATTTCATTATAATTTTTAAATAACTAAAAGTTTAAATTTCAAGAATTCTTCTAAATTTGATAGGTTTAGGTATACATTATATCCCGCTTTAGGTAGAGATACTTATCTCCAATAAATTCACTAAGTTCATAAGACAAGCTCTATTCATTTTGGCTTTGTTCCAACTAGACACTGATTGCATACATCGACTCTATTGCAACTATATTTCTTTTTATATTAAATTTGTTGTGAAGCATATGTAAGAGGTAGATTGTTTTCTGTTTTATGTCTTCTGTTATAGGAATAATATATCAAAGTCCTAATGATGATGGATGAACTAAAATATCTGAATACACACTACTCATAGAAATCTCAGGGAATGTAAATAAAGAATCCTGCTAGATTTTTAGGGCTTTACCTGATATTCGTACCTATAAGTATAAGCGTTATTCGGCCCATCATATAAAACAGAAAATAGGTATGCTTTTTTGTAACAGAGAGAAAGATTTTCCGAAAGATCCAATGTGGATTGACCAGCTGTTAATGAAATGACGGGCAAGACAATGTCACACAGGATTTGCTTTGTAGAAATTAAAATAATACCGTAAAGGATACGCACGGCGCTATACAACCAGGCGTGTTGTAAAATAGGTTTACCGCACGCCTAGCTAAGAGTACCTACCTATTTTACCGCACGCCTAGTTGTAATGGTGCGTAATGTTCAACTTTCGAACGACGTATACAGGCGTCGTAAGTGCATTTTTCGAACAAATGTTTTGTAAAATATTTTAAGAAACATTTTATCATAATTAAAAAAAAAACAAATATCTTGTCAAATATTTCTGCAGTTAGGTCCCATCATAAAATACTAACGCACGCCAAGTCTTAACCTATAGGTAGGTGTCTCGTCGTTGTCGTCAGCCATATTATAAGGCGTCCACTGCTGGACGAAGGCCTCCCAATAGAGGGGTGTTGTCATAATCCCCACGCTTGGCAGGCGAAGGCTGGGGATCGCAGAATGCTCACCACCGTTAACCAAGAAGACGCTACTGCCCGTCCTCCGGTGGGTCTGGTTGCAGTTTAAGGACATACCCAGGTCCATAGGTGTCTACTTAATGAAAAAAGAATTTCCCCCAAAGAATCTCATAAAAGTCACAAATAACAAAAACTAATCTAAACAAGAGCGGGATTAGAGCGCAATATTATACACAGATGCAACATTCGTAGCGCCGCGCGGCGTCGCACGAAAACATTTCTTAATTAAATGTGGCAGACAGGTGGCTGTAGCCGACCGACTCTAATATGGAACGGTCGGGCTACGCACAACATACAAGTCCTCGGGGCTCTTGGTACCTCCCGGTAGTTACAATCTGGGTGTTTTGAAGTCTTTGTCGCGATTGAATAGCAAGCGTGCTCCATCATAAGCTACATCTTTGTCATCAGGCGAGATGGCGCTCAAAGCGGGCCTATGTTCATATCTTTGGTAAATGTTAGCACACGGGACACCCACTGAAGCCACAAAACGCCGCCGAAGCTAAAAGCGGCTTCTTGAAAACCGAAGCGCGCGACAGCCAGTAAGCTGATGGCCGTAAGTAGCAGCTCGGTGGCGGCGTTTTGGTGCTGTGGCGCGTGTCCCTTGGCGTGCTAGGCTAAGAGAGGTAGTTTATTTAATATTCAATGACATATAATTAACATTCGGCTCGGAGTTACTATGCGCGATAGAATCCGGAACGAGGATATTCGCCAAAGAACCAAAGTTACCGACATAGCTCGCAAGGTTTGCAAGTTGCAGTGGCAATGGGCAGGCCACATCGCTCGAAGAACTGACAACCGATGGGGAAGAAAGGTTCTTGAGTTGCGACCGCGAACAGGAAGACGCAGCGTAGGAAGTCCTCCCACTAGGTGAACCGACGACATTGTAAAAGTCGCGGTGGATGCAAATGGCAGGTTGTCATACAGTGTGGCGGTCTAAGGGGGAGGCCTTAGTTCAGCAGTGGACGTCTCCGGGCTGATGATGATGATGATGATGAATTAACATTTTGTTGGTTCTAATCCAATGCATCCTATAAAAATAGAATATAGGTCGTTTTATTCATAATTGTTGACTGTTTGAAACTCGAAGGTTTGACGAAATATCTTGCAGCCTGGCCTAGGCTAATTGTAACTTGTAAACTTTGAAAACCGGGCCATAGACACAGATTACACCATACTTAATTTAAAGATAGGAATTTCTTTGTTTTATTTATCCTATCTGTGGGGAAAAAGGCCTTCGTCAAACTGATAGACATCGAATCACTGCGAAAACTCCAAAGTTAGGTAAATTCAATGTAGAAGCAATGTTGTGGAATTTATTTTGTTTCGAAAATACATAGTTTTTCTTTTATTTTATTGACTATACTTGGAGGATCTAGCTCTGAGGCTGGGTATATAATCAAAGATGTGATACCTTGGTTGGAGGATCTAGCTCTCCTTGGAGGATCTAGTTCTGAGTACTTAATCAAAGTGTGAAACGTTATACCTACAACAAGTACTTTTATTCAAATCTTACGTATAATAATGAATAATAAATAATAAATAAATGTTTATACTTAGAAACTTTTTTATTTATTTTATGTAAATACAAATCTACTTAAATACTACACCCAGACACAGAACAAACATATATGTTCGTCACATAAATGTTTGCCCTGGGTGGGGATCTAACCCACGCCTTACAGCTCTGAAGGCAGACCTACATGCTACTTAAATAATATAATAGATATTTTACCTTTAACTAAATGTTCGTTCAAAATGAGTACATCCATGACAATGATTGCTATAATTATTTTGATCTAGGCAAAAGATGCTGCATATTACATTTAAAAAAATAGAATGGATTGATTTGGTTCATTCATTGTTATTTTTTTATACTAATTTGTGTTTTACCATAGTAATCGTTGCCAATTTTTTTTCCAAAAGTTAATTAAAATCGGTTTGGATAGTATTGGGTTCATTTTACTTCGTAAGAATGTCGATAGAACATTCTCAGTGGAACCCGCTACCACACCGGGGACCACATAGTAGATTGCTCACATACGGAGCAAAAGTGGTAGCAAGTTTAATAACGGTAGGACTCTACTGCAGAGTCCACCTAGGGAAGGACCACACCTTTGCCAGTTACTCAACCGCCAAGCAGTAGTGTGCAAGCATACTGTTTCGGTTTGAAAGGGCAATGTTCCAGATAAATTACTGGGTATGAAGAGATTTAACAACGAATATGTCAGGGCGACGAGCGCAGTGCAGTGCGGTGCAGGATTATGTTCGCAAATTTATAATTCTAGCACTGCCACTATTGTGGCAGGCGTGACGCTTACCACCAGGCTAACATCTTGCTCGTCTTATCACTTGATAGTATTAAAAAAATAGTAAACAATGTCTCGGATCTCATGCATATTGTCTCCCGAGGGCGACAAACTTGAGATCTGAGGCTTCTTTACTTGCTCCCGTGGTGTTTATAAGATTTTACGTGCCGCTGCAGGGAGAAAGTGGTTTCTTTCGCTCCACGTAGCGGGGCTAAATGAGCCACTTTAGCCCCGCATGCACGTAAAGTTTATTTCTCTCCAGAAAAGTGTAGAATGAGCTCAGTCGCTCGCTGGTTTTATTGTTGAGTGGTCTTTGTAAGTATTTGAAAGGAATATAACGTAGTTAGTAGAGTACTATGCGTGTAGACAATGGATATTTTGTCAAAGCAAATATTGTTTAGGCATTGTTTTTAAGTTGTATTTCTTATTTTGTAAGTAGGCATTTGACCGTCATCTCGCTAAAAGTATAGCGCTAAGCAACCCTCACGCTTCGTCGTCAGCCATAAAACGTCCACTACTGGACGAAGGCCTCCCCCTTTATAGAGGGGTGTTGCCATAATCCCCACGCTTGGCAGGCGGCTTGGGGATCGCAGAATGGTCACCACCGTTAACCAAGAGGACGCTGCTGCCCGTCCTCCGGTGGGTCTGGTTGCAGTTTAAGGACATACCCAGGTCCAACCGTCACGCTTAACGTCCCGCAAATAACAAACTAACAATGCAATTAACTATACTTAGTTATATTAGTACCTACGTTAATGATGTTACAAAATAAATTATTTTTCTTTCTTTTCTTTCTTTCTTTCTTTCAAATGTACTTTAAGCAAATTAGGTACATACTTAGAAGAAACTATAATTGTCTTGACACTTGAAGACATCAAATGTTTATTGGATACTGCTGGGGACGCAAATGTTCGGATGGTATATCCTTACTTTTAAGATCAATTGTTGCAATATTTTTTCTACAATACGTTTGTATCCGCATATGGTACCGTAAAGGTTCCGGAACTGGTGTAATTTCGTTTAAGCTTAATTTACGCCGATGACTGGCAATTCCCCCTTGGCATTGTGCGGAACATTTTCAGCGCAAATTCTTCCGTTTCGCATAAAGAACGTAACATACAATGGTGTAGAATTCAAGTACAGCCATTCCTGTCCAATTGGTTCATAATAAATTAGGTATTACATTTTTTATGGGATCATGCCATGAAACGAAGGAGAAGCTGTAACTGATGGTGAGAGATAACCCATGATCATGACCATTGCAGTGGTAGAATTTTGAGCAGCATAATAGGCACTTAAAAAAAACAACCGACTTCAATTACGATTACCTTGATGAAATCTTTTTTTACGAGCTATTTTGATTTAAAAACCAAACTACAGCACCGTTTCCGATAAAATAAATGTATATGATGGACCTGGATCCTATCCCTCTGAAATATAACCTACCAAACAAAAAAGAGTCATCAAAATGAACTCATAATTGGCGGAGTAATCGCGTAACATAAGTACATATTATATCGCCTAAAAACAAACAGTTGAATTAATGACCTCTTTTTTTGAAGTCGGTTGAAATAAAGTGCAGGGGATCGCTGTATTGACTGACACACAGACGCTCATTATTTAGAGACATTTATTGGAGTGCCTTATTCCTTTTTCTTATTACTTTTGTAATTTTGCTACCTACGACAGTGCCAGCAACAGTGATAATGGAATGGACGGGCCTAGCGCTTGCAAATCGTTCAAAATTAACAAGTCAATACAATCAAGCATCATCAACAGCCGGAAGACGTCCACTGCTGGACGAAGGCCTCTCCCTTAAAGGGAGGTGTTGCCATAATCCCCACGCTTGGCAGGCGGCTTGGGGATCGAATCAAGCATACCTAGCTAAAAATATGCATATTAAATTTGCCAGAAAATAAAGATATAGCGAATCTAATTACTGCATGACAAAAAGAGAACACATGTACATGTATTAGAAGTTTGTATTGTCATATCGTACGGCTCGCGTGTCGCAAAGGCAGAGTATGACTGACGCGAGAGGAGAGCTGGCGCATAACATATAGTCTTCAAAATCCGTGCGCTTATTTCCCGTCCATTCATTTTATCATTGCAAACGGAAACGCAATAATGCGCGCGGCGACTGAATATTCTTACACTGAACACGTGTGACAATCCTATGAGGCTGTGAATTCTTTTTTTTTGACTCTACTTCTTTGTTAAGCTCCTTCTTAATGCAAATGAAAACAAAAATTACAAAACAGAAATCGTGAAAACCAGTTATTTTTTTATATAATCAAATTTAAAGTAATGGGTGCTTTTTTGTTATAGACAAGTCAAACATTCACCGACCGGCAGAATTCAAACCTGCAAAATTAACTGATTTATGAACTAGGTAAAAGCTAGGTATAATATATATTATGGG
Source organism: Erannis defoliaria (assembly GCA_905404285.2). Classification (NCBI taxonomy): domain Eukaryota; kingdom Metazoa; phylum Arthropoda; class Insecta; order Lepidoptera; family Geometridae; genus Erannis; species Erannis defoliaria. Next base: position 761,474 of record FR990075.1, read on the forward strand.
AAATTTGTATCCCCAGGGCAGGCTGTAACCGTGTAAGAAAAATGAACTATAATTCAAATATTATTATTAATAAATTAATAATTAATATTATTTGAATTATTATTAAGTGAATTATGCCTAATAAGATTATAATATTCGATACACTCAATCGTTTTCGAATAAATAACAGGATTATTATTATTTACCTAATACTTACTTTTATATCAAAATAAACGTACGAAACTCAAATAAAGACAAAATATTCGTGGAAAACTCATTTTCTCACGCTCTTACTGTATAAAGTAATCACGTCAAACATTAGCTCAGACGAAAATTTAATTTTCATGAAAACAGATAAAACGTATTGTTTGTGCCTTGATTAGCTTCATTATGGGACTGACAGCTGAGGCTGTAATGCCAGCATGTGAGGTAAATTAACGACTTGAAGCTTAAAGCATAATAATATTTTATTCATGTTATAGACTAAGGGGATAGAATAGCAAATTGGATAACGGAGACGTTGTGTGATTTTTTATCAACAAAGGTGACGAAATCAATGTTTCGAGCCTTAAGACACTTTTTATCTCGTATATTTTAAGGAAATCATTATTTTACGATTTCGTTCATATTTCATGTTTTGTTGTTCATGTTTCATTTCGGACCTGGGTATGTCCTTAAACTGCAACCAGACCCACCGGAGGACGGGCAGCAGCGTCCTTTTGGTTAACGGTGGTGACCATTCTGCGATCCCCAAGTCGCCTGCCAAGCGTGGGGATTATGGCAACATCCCTCTTTTAAGGGGGAGGCCTTCGTCCAGCAGTGGACGTTCATGTTTCCATCGTTTTCCGTTTTATTTAGGAGGGAAGTTGTCGAGGCCACCGTGAACTTATCTATTACAACTAGCTCAATTAGCAACATCTACACTTAGCCATCAGCTTTGTATTTATTTTATAATTTTCTAACAGAATAAAAGCCATCAGTTTGTACATACTTGGTGGACTTCTTACGTAAGTTTCTACAAATTAAAAATTAAAATAATTTTTTTTGTTGTATAATATATTATTATTATTAGAATGCACGTCATAAACAAAAAAAATGGAGGCCATATTCTTTTGAGAATAGAAATACTTGTGACAAAAGACCCTCTCTTCTATAACCATAACAAATATTATAATAAAGCGTTTCGACTTTACTTGTTTATTTGAACAACACAGCGTGTTGTGGAACTAACTCTCTGCACTAGTTTGTGTTTCCCAAAAAGTATAAGGGGATTCAAGTTACACCATGCAGGTGCATGGGCACCATGTCACCAACCTTGAATTAGTTCATAAAAAGCATTTATATGACGGAGGAGGACGAGGGCGCTGGCGTCCCGGATACGACTCGATTGCGACATATAGATATTTGACTGGCCGCTGTCCCGGCATGAATCATCATGTAACATGAATCTTCCTTAAGTTAGGTATCTTCAAATCTAGAGTAAAAAAGGTTCCTTCTAGATAAATGTGCCCCATCGTAAACCGCACCATTGCTTATTATCGGGTGGAGTATAGTCAAAATGCAAACCTATTCCGAAAAAAATCGAATAACATACAGTGGTCGGCTTGTTAGATTGCCACATTTTTTTTTATATCACACCTTCAACTGCAGGCAAAGGAAAATATATACCTAATCATGAGGATCTATAGCCTGGTGGCTGGGTCAGCTGGCTAGCTACAACACTCGAGATTACGAGTAAAATCTGCCGCCAAACACCTAATGTTGGGTGGCAGATTTTACTCGTGTTGACTGAATTCCGGTAGCTTCACATGGGAGCCATATCCAGAGCAGCTATAATAAGCAAAATCCTACTTCCTAGATACCTACTACATTCAATATTCACTCTGAGATTGACCTTTGTGTACTAACTTCACCCACACCATCGATTAATAATGATAAGGTCACTTGTGATCGAACACTTAGTTTCAAGTTTAAATACATGCTTCAAGAACGAACTGGCTCTCGTCTTCCATTTCTGTCTGCGGTTACCAGGGCTCTGTTTTATAAAGCTACAAGTCTTGTACTTGTAGTGAAAAACTGGCAACACCACAAAATATTATTGAGTACGGCGTTTTCTAAAGCTACAAGACAACCAGTGTACAAACTACAAGTTCAAGCACTTGTATAAATAAGTTAAAGACAAACCATCTACCTGTAACTGGTAACTTGTAGTTACTAGTACAAGAAGCTAGTACAATTGTAAACTGTACCTACATGTAGCTTTATAAAACAGGGCCCTGATATTGAATACAATATAAATGATGGGAGAGAGAGAGCTAGATCCTCCAAGAGCGAAGGATAATGGGATTAACTTTAGACGGAACTAACTCCATGCTTCAGACGTTTGATGAGAATGACGGACTCCGTGCCGCTAAAAGGGTAAGGCCTTAAAAAATGGGCGTAGTCAAGGATGGGGACCCTTGCCCCGTGGCACATGACATGGTAACTATATTGGCCGGGAATAGGAGTGAATATTGTGTTAGAGGCCGGGCCTCTAACATAATATTCACTCCTATTCCCGGCTTGAAAATGTTGCTATACTAAATCTATTCTAATAAAGGTATGAATGTTTCCAAAACTAGAGCAAACAGTTTATTTTTAGGTAATCATGTGCCATACTAAACTAAATCAAGCAAGCAGTCATCTGTTCATCAAGCAGGAGTAGTCAATTTTATTGCAAACCTATTTAGAGTAAAAAAGCAATTAAATCATTGTAACGTTCAAAAACATTAACCTACTAGGTTTTTCGCATTTGATGCTCTATTTTTTTTTACCTTGTCCTACGTACCAAAGTACCTTACGAATAATATCTCGTGACGAAAACCTATAAAAACCTAGTAATAGCTCTATTCCAAAAGAAAACGCGGCTTAGTCCAGCGATTGGCAATTTATTCGAAATATTAGTAGCTTTCGTTGAAATAACTTTGTTATCTTTCCCATCATCCTAACATTTTTGGGTACCGATACCCGCCCGTGTGACGTGATATAGACTGCGGCTTCTTGAGTCGATAAATTAGGCCATTTGCGGCGTCCGCGGCCACCCAGAGCCTTCGAGCTAATTAATTACCCACAAGCCTGTCCAGAGGCAGCCCTGAATCAAACATAGCAGTGCCTCGGGTAATACTTACCTACTTATTGTGCTCTTATTAAGTAACTAGGTATAAAAAGTACTTAGTTCTTCATAAAAAAAAAATATATTCATTATTTTTAGGCTTTTGAGGCTTTTGGAGCTTTTGGGCCTTTTTAAAGGTCGCCCTTGTACTGCCGAATACTACAAATTTACCCTGATTCGTTCATAAGTTACTTTGTTTTTGGTGTGCTCTATAGATATTGTATTGTATTGTATTGTAATACTGATTGAAAGTCAGTCAGTCAATGATATTATATGTTTCACCAGTCAGTCAGTCAATGATATTATATGTATTTACCAAATGCAGTGCAAATGCTCAATGCAGTCAGTATCTGAACCGGTGGGTATCTTCACTCAGAACATTCTATAACTCAGAAATTTTACTTTTCGAATGTCATCATCATTTTTATAGAAGTAAAGTACTTACTAAGAAAGGTTTTTCAAATTCGTCCCAGTAAAGTGTGAAACAGGCGAGCGAACTCGAGACGTAAAAACGAGTTCGCTACGAAGTTTGAGAACCATTTATTTGAGACCATAGCGTGGATTATTTTGTGTTTTTTTATCCAATAGACATAATGTTTATAGTATGTGCAAGATAAGTTTGTAGTTACGTGTTTGTATAATTGGCTCAAATAATGCAAGGCGACTAAACGCCTCAAATCTTAGCCTCAAATAGGCACCGTTATTGATTTCATATTTCGTTAGATAGATAGACACCTTATTCATTACACAACAAAGAGCCACAGATTATGAATTATTAAAATTACATTAAAAATCATCAACCATTAATATCAATTATTCAATATTACATTACTTCCAATTGACAGTTTCATCGCGAAAATGTACGTTAATAAAACTACATAGTCGCGCAAGGTTACATTACGGCTATCAAAACATCATAAAACTTTTACCGCTCTTCAAAATTATTATACTTTAACACTTCCCCGAGGCCAAGCAAATAGGTATGCGTTCCACAAGAAATATCTTATTACATAAACAGTGCACTGAAAGACAAAGAATGCTTCCCTCCGGCCTCTTTACTCACAAATTACTCGGGTAGCATACATGCAGGAACAGTTTCAGAGCAAAATATTTCACAGCAACTTATACCTACATACTTTGATACATACATTTATTGAATAATGTTAATGGTGGCAGTTAATGGTCTTTGAAGTCTGATTATTGATTATTAAATTATTGCTTAAACCGTAGGAAATAATAGGTTTTTTATTTTAAATTTTCTTGTTATGTTTTTTGTCATTTCTAGTATGATTAGAGTAGAATACATTGTATTCATCACGCTGTTTAAACTTGGATCCAACACCTATTGTTTTCAGTGCAGCAACTAGCTCTATGTTCTAACTTCGTCAGTAACCGCTAGGAACGTCATAATAAGCCGGAAACAAAGACAAACAAACTGTAGTTCCACTCCTTTATTTCGTCGCTATCGTTGTAAATTGGTTGAAAAGTTTCCCCAGCGGCACTCACGACGCTTCCAGTCCTGTTTGATGTCCTTTCTTTTTAACTTTTACCCGCGAGTTTGGAACCATTGTTGCGGTTAGATGGGCTTGCTAGTTTCAAACTCGAATCAATCGTTGATTTTGTTTGTCTACTTTAGCTATGTTGGGGTTTTGTAGGATTAAGGCACTTCCCTCATCGGGAGAATTCGCTTGTAATGCAACGGTTTAGATTAAAGCATTACAGCGAGTGGGCAGTACCTATCATAATAATGATACAACTTTTATAACATTACAGTAAAGTGAGTAAGAACAACCATGATACAATTTGTAACATCAATGCAGGCAAATGCTTGTCAATGAATGATTCAATATTAATTGTATCGTAATGACCAAAATTAGTATCTTGTATTATTAGTATTCAGGTGATTGCTTCCGGTTACGGAGCGCCTTTAGGTAATGTTATATGTACAAAAAGACTCAAAACGATCTAGGTATACAAGGTCAAGGAAGATCAAGGTGTGCGGAATATATATTTTTATCAAAAAAAGGCAACAGTTTGCCGTAGTGAATAATAAATCAAATTTTGATGTGTTTAATTTTAGTCAACAAAAGCCCGCAAATTAAAAAAAATACAAATAACAAAATTGAAAAGCTGTAGATGAGATCAATTAACCTAAGGTGCCAATGGCACCCATTTAAAATTCAGGAACAGAGTGTAGAAGATATTTAATCAAGTTATTTACAACAAAATATAACATGAGATGCGGTGCGTGCAAAAATGTAAGACAAGTCGTTTTGAAAAGAAATAAAAGAACATCAAAAATATATAAAAACTAAAAACATCTCTAAGAAGTATTTATGTGTCGCCACAAACCTATCAAATAAAATAAAAAACTGTTAATCAATGTCGGTTCATCAGTATGTGAGCTACGATGCCACAGAGATACACACGTTAAATTTAAAACACCTCTGTTTGCGTCGGTGGTTAAAAAGAAACATAAAATCAATTAATCTCCATCACAAGCAGCTCCAATAACCTGTACTGACCTAATTGAGGACAATACGATCCGATAAATAAGAAAACTGGTGACCCCACACACGTGGCTGTGAAGGAAACACAATTAATTACGTAATGTTAGCCGCGACACTTGCGGCCGACAACAATTTACTGGCTGCTAGTGATTGGGATATTTGAGAGCACGGTACGCGTCACTGCTGTTATTGGGTTTGATCAAACGTAAAACCTGTTAGGGCTAGAATGGACAGACAGAGGGTAAATAACCAAAATACATTCCGTTGGCAGGCGATTACGATCATTATGGGTTTATGAAAATTGGCTACATTAGCCATATTCGAGGACACCAGCGAAGCTCCTTACCTTATTAAGTCGCAGAAGTGGTCGTCGTGGATGATTGGATGATTATTATGGGTATAGATTAGATAATTGTATTATGAATCTTGCGCTGCCAAGTGATTTATACCTACTATATTGTCTCTAATATTTTATCGGTCTGGACACAATTCTTTAGTTTTTGTGTAGTGACTAGGTAGTTAGTTTTTATTTGTATTTTGTTGTGGTAGAGACACTTACTAACAAACGAAAAAAATCTTACGTAAGACCTCTTCATCAACTTGTCATCTTCACTAGATGCACTAGTATTTAATTCCAAGAATTACACAGTGGGTTCGTAAACGGCTCTACCCTACGTAATTCTCTGAAATTTCTGTGCTAGACCCTCAAGCCTCAGGTCGAAAGTCAAAAGTTTAAATTCCATGATCCGTTAGGACTATCTCGATTTACGCTTTAAGCGTCGTACTTTTTGAAATTTACTGACTCGAAGTAAATAAATTAACTTTAAAGTGTGTAAAAATTGTACCCATCTAGTTCTTTTATTCGTTCTGTCTGTCCTTTTGTGACTTTTCTGTAGTAGATACATAAAAAATGTTTGGTTTTAGTTCTTTTTAACTAAGTTGTTTTTATTGTGAGTTTTAATTAATCAACTAGGGCACAATTATTATGCTCTTTATTACTTGATTTCTTAAAAAAACTTTTTATGAAATTAGTTTTTTGAATAATTACTTAGATATGGAATTAAAATTAACTACCTTGTTATATTGATAAGTGTAGTTTTGTTTTACTTAGTTTGACTACCAACTGATATGATAGGACTATTATGTAATTAAAAAGCAGTCATAAATAAGTATATTCTAGTTGAATCCTCAAAGTTTTACTAAGTTTCTAACAATTTTTAGAACGTATCTAAGTAACGTACCTACGGCAATGATAACTGAAGCTAGTTATAATAAATATATTATACAATGTAAATATACGAACATATCTCTTTGTAAGACTCTGTTTAGATTTAATTACGTTAATGGGAAGTTTTCTGACAGCTGTCAAAACGTAGTTCTACAGCCAAAGGATAGACGGCGCTGGCGAGATATGGCCCACTTTTTTTTGCATTTTTCTTGTGAAATAGCAGTTCACTCACCTTCATCACGGTTCGTGTTCGTTGGTGAAGTGCTTTTCCAAGTTTTCTTGTATCATTTTGTTAAAATTCTGATAAATTATTATTGTTAAGTTACTTTATTGTTATTATTTTTTGTTGATTTTAATTGTTATTTTTATTGATAGTAATGAATTAATCAATTGGCAAGGCGTACTTACTAATTTGCTTGGAATAACGAAAGCTTCAGAAATACTATGGACAAGTATTTTGTTATACAAACAATAACCACAAAAACTGCATGACAGATCTGATATAAATGAAATAAGGTTACTTTTTATTTTATGACCTTTTACGCTTCATTCATTCAAAATCTTCTAAACCACAGACAAGATAGTGAAACTGTTCAGGGACATGTCACTTCATTGCCATCGAACCTGCATCGAACGGATTTTTATGAACTATATTTTTTTTGAACAGCTAAGAATTGGCTGTCAAAAAATCGCCCATTACGGGCACCTTTTCTGCTACAGACTACTACGTGTTGCCAGCCCACTGTCATTTCAGCTAGCTTACTAGCTGAGCTATGACAGTGACTAGCTATTTGGCGAATTACTTCAATTTAAAAAGTAGATATTATCATCATCAGTTTATTTGATTTCTGTCCACTGCTGGATAGACTACCACAGCCTAATGGGAAGACCGCTAACTTAGAATCGTGAGGATTAAATTTCCGGACCCGTAGGTACTAATGAGGTCTTTGTATTTTATGTAGGTACGGATTTCAAGCCTATTGACTGTTCAGTGAAAAAAACCTACATAATTAAAACCAAATGACGATTATTAGACCGCCACACTGTAGGGCAACTTACCATATGCATCCACCCGCGACATTTATTACAATGTCGTCGGTTCACCTAGTGAGAGGCCTTCCTACGCACGCTACACTACTTGAGTGTCGCGCACGCTACGCTACTTCAGTACCGTGGTCTAAGGGGGAGGCCTTCGTTCAGCAGTGGACGTCTCCGGGCTGATGATGCTGACGTTTATTACGTCCGAAAATGAAATTCAATGGCGTAGGTACGTAAACCTCCGTCCCACAACTGGGCCAGCTTGATGGATATGGCCCAATCGCCCTTAGAAGGTAGTCCTACGTCCAGCAGTGTATTACCAAAATTAACAAACTGATTATGCACTGCTGAACAAAGGCCTCTTCTAAAGAACGCGACAAGACACGATTATCCTTCTATTCGTTTTTTTAAAGGTTCGTTTTAAAAAAGTAAATTATCATTAGGCAAGTGTTAATTTGTTGTAAATTTAATCAAACGCAAACAGGACACGAATTTCGTTTGTAAGGTTTTAATGTAGTAACTCAGGGACATTCTGTAGCTCAAGGAAAATTGAATCGCTCCCTTCTCGTAAGGCTATTCTAAGATCGTTTGTCGAGCCGCTAGAGGGTGCTTGATGCGTACACACGGGCACATCGGTTAGAAAGCTGTTTGGACTAAATCGATGTGTTGTTGAATTTCACGTAACACAGCGTACGTGCGTCCACGTGTGTGTATGTGAAGTTTACTAATTGATATGGCGTACCCTCGAAGAATTATGTGGGGGAAGACACATGTGAGGCACGCCTTCCCTACTGGGCTACAACATGACTTACTGCGCTATCAATACCATGCGATCCTCAAGCCGCCTGTCAAGCGTGGGGATTATGGCAACCACTCCCTAATAGGGGGGAGGCCTTCGTCCAGCAGTGGAGGTCTTCCGGTTGATAATGTGAGTAACCATGGATAACTACTCTATCAGAACCATTGCGGGTCTACCACCATCAATAGGCTACCGTAGCCACTAAATTGCTATGACTGATAAGCTACCATGAATAAATAGCCATGATCATTGGGCCACCATCGGCACTGAGCTACCACGACGACTGAGCTAGTATAACACCCAGGCTACCACGGCTACTGAACTCACACGGCTACTGAGTTACCATTAATAACTTTATTATCATGACCATTGGGCTACCAAGCTTTCTAAACTATTTTGACTATTGATTTCATTATTGATTTATCATAACTTTAATAACCACGCCCATTTCGCTACCACAACCATTAAGCTACCACCGTCCATGGAATACAAGTAAAATATGGTTATCTACCATCAATAATGAGCTACGACTTAAAGTCAGCCATTCATCATCACCATTATTATGGACAGCTTATCCAGCTCACTTCATGAGCCTTCTCTTTCTTCGCCGCAGTCTCTGTAGTCTTCCCTGTTTAGCGCCTATGATGTCCAGGTGCTCCTACAGAACTACCGGACGTCTTCCCGCCACTGTTCCTGTATGCGCAAGTCTAACTAACACGATTTTCCCGATTGTTGGTGCGTTTTAGAGCGATTGCCTTCCAGTTTCACTCCCCGTGCGTCCGGCAGTTAGCCGAGCCCAATGAACAAGGCATTGTACGCTCTCACATCTATTACCTGCAGTAATCAGTTAGACACAATAGCTCTTTGACGTTCAATGGCGAACAGATTCACAAGATAAATTTCTCTCCGTAAAACCCGGCCCGCTTTAGAGATGCCCATGCTCCACACGAAGATCTAAATTAAATTACAATCAGTTATGGTGTAGTTCGAATAAATCCGCTGATTCGAGTGTAGTTTGAATGAAGCCGCTGATTCGACGTACTACGAGTATATTAAGTATATTGTTGTTTTACCTATGTTTGGTACATTTACTACAAACAAGCTATGTTATCCCAGAGATTATAAATATCTATTTTGTATATACTAGTATAAAAACTGATGAGTTTTTGACAAAAATCTGTATTATTTACACAGGATTACTCACGTTTAATTAAGTCGGATACTCAAAATATACTTTCGATTACATCCGGTGATTTTTTTCAAGGAGTGTAAACAGAGCTCGACACGTGCGTCCCACCCTCATCTCCACTTCCAACCACCACTTCCATAGTCGCCTATAGGTCGCCTTAAGTAATCCCGTATAAATAAAAGATAAAATACATAGTACCTAACTATACTAGTATATTTTTTGTTTTATTTTTCACCACGGTTGCACTGAGCTGTTATAAACAACAGTGGTAGTTTAAGGCAAAGCATGTACGTCAGAATAATTAAAAAAATACAAAAAAAGGGAGCTCGTTTAACAACTTATAACCAACTGTAATGTTTGTTTTAATCTTTTATTCGTATTTAAATCCCTAAGCTACGAGTATATATGCGATTTTTTAATTTATTTTGTGGTATGGTTAGGTTAGGTTATTTTTTTTTCGAATACTTTTATTCGAATAAGTACTGAATTTTACCCATCTCTCTTTAGTCTGGACAATGATCGGGCTCGGACCATTCCAGAAATGGCTCTAGCTATGAGATCTGATCCTGAAATGGATTGGAATGGAATGGCGTTATCTGGATGTGAACCATCTATGTTATCAAGCGCCTTCGATCTAGAGTAACGCTATAACACCTATGTACCTACTTGGATTGGTTTTTAGCTTCTTATCCGTAGGACATCCAACGGGCTCAATTTCTAAACCTACGCCGCCGTCTGTTTGTCCTAACCTAACTGAATGACCATGACCTGCATTTTTTTTACAGTATTAGATAATTATTTGGATGAAAGTTTTCACTTAGTATTTTATTGCGGGATGCTTAACATAATAAATATAGAATAGTATAGAAATCAATGTTATGATCTAATATCTCAGGGTGACGAGCGCAGTGCATTGCGCCGCAGGATTGTTTTCGCAAGTTCACAATTCTGGCACTGCTACTGTTAGTGGCAGGCGTGACGCTTACCACCATGCGAACGTCTTGCTCGTCTCGTCACATGATTGTAAAAAATAAAATGTTTCATTGTTTCAAGTCCTGTCATGGAATTTCCATGTGAGAAAGATCTTTAGACTTTGTAATAGAGGCCCACTGAGTACGGAACCCTAAAAACACAGTGACGTTTTACTGTGTGAGGCGCACCAGAGAGAAAGTTAAATCATGTTTTCACCGACCCAATACCCATGCGTCTATTTACCTATAAGGCGTAAGTATATATTTGCAATCTACACTGTAAAAGGAACAAGCGCCTTCCTTGAAGACTGATTGCTCGATGCGTACTTACTCATACCCGTGAACCGGAAAGAAAATAAAAGGGCTCAAAAATTAAACCGGTATGAAAACTGATTGCGGTACTGATTATCATTGTTTTAAAACATGTGAGTACTGGAGAAAATCAAATAATTAATGTCCTATTAAACAAATGCAAGCACAAAGTCTATGTTAAAATATTCGATACCGTGAGTCTAGTCGTTGATGATAATTATCACTTGTTAGTTATTAGTTAAAGGTTTCATAAGAAAATAATAATACAAATTTAGACTTAGAAAACATACTCCGCAGAAAAAATTCATTGGCGCATGTGAAAGAATTCATCAACCCGCAACTGGGTTAGAGTGGTGGATATGGCCCAATTGCGTTTCGAGGGAAGGCCAAAGTCTGACAGTGGACTACTAAGAGGCTTATTATGCTACTGGAAAGCTCTCGGTATTTAGTATGTGACTGGGCGTCTTTGCTTTTGGTGTTGGTGATCAACGCATCTTTTTTAACTATCCGAGGCCGAGGAAGAGTCTACTCTACCAAAAATTTCAAGTAATAATGACACAGATCATTGACTCATTACTTGTAGCAATAAAAAAAAACCGGTAATTATTTTTCATGGTGCTTTTAATACCGGACTTTGAAGGTTACTCAGTCCTTTTTCTTCGTTTGAAACTTGAATAGCTACGAAGATGTATGAGCGTTATTTGTATCGACGTGTGTAGCTTCCAAGCTTTAAGCGAAGCAGTTGACCTCCAGCAGGGTGTGAGGCTCATTAATTTATATTGAGCGCATCAATCACTTAGAATTACGCTGCGAGGTAGCTAATTTCTTAGAAAGGGTATTTACGTGTAAGCTGTAAAGTTAAGGTTAAATACACAAGTGAGTTTACCCATTAATTGAGTTGAAGAACTTTGTTTGCCCTTTGCTTTGCAAGATAATTTCTGATAAACTTATGAAATTGAGTGTCAAGGCGAGTAAGTGACTTGCCTGGTGTGTTCTGCTAAGTGTACTCAAAATTTGATCTGTGGAACTGCGCTCGGGGGGAACCTGAGACGCATATGACATCTGAAGTCTGTTTGTGCCTATTAAAACTAAGAATATTTATAATTCGGAACACGGTAATTTGGACATAATGTACTGCTGCTTTGTGGTTGAAATCAAAATCCTCAGGTGAGCTTGATAAAAAAAAAATATATATATAAATAAAAGCTTGCTTTGTATCTATCATAGCCATCACCATACACAGCTTTATTATCCGACTTATTGGTCCCTGTTTTTAAACCTGTGTTTTTTTAACGTTAAAAGTAGTTTTTCTATGTAAGACTTATTCGCATTTCCGGTATTTTACAATCATTTACATTCATAACGCACCCAAAATGCATTTGACAAAATTGTATCTAGATAGAAAATTGTCTCTTTTTTTTCATTAATAACTGTATGTTTGAAATATTTTCGAAGCTCTACGCCTGCCTACGGCGTAGCAAGATTTCGGCATATGGCCCTAAGTTTAATCCCAAATATTGTAACACCGAATCAGTTAGGTAAGGTATTGAGTAATTGAATCCAGCGAAATTACAACGTTAGATTTCTGTAACCACAGACCGCAAAGCTGAGACCTGTAATTAAGAGACACTCCAGTCAGGCAACGCATAATTACACCGCAGAGTCAGACTCAACTGACTTGGCAAGGTCTTAACGCAACTTCATGAGAAATTAAGTGATTGGTCAATGAATCTAGAAGATTCGAAACCCGTTGCAGAGCGTCATGTTCAGCAAACTTACGCGTTACCAACCTTCTAGTACTCAAAAACATTTACTTTCACTTAAAAATGTCGATTACTTATAACCGATTATTAAACCTGTACACTTACTTGATGTAAAGCAGTGAGTTGAAATAAATAGAGTAGTTATAGTCGAACAAAACTGCTTTAAAAACTGACTAGAAGTTGCCTATATAAATATATGTTTATATGCAGTTTGTGAAGAAAAGGAAGGAATATGACCGACTTTATACACCACACCTGTTGTTAGAAAGAGACAAATATCTAATTTCTCTTACGGCGTAATAAGCTACACTAGTTGATTGGCCAGAGCGAACGCATTCGCCGCGCCGGTGTGGCTCTCTTTCACTCTCTCACACAAGACGATCTATCTATCTCGGCCATCCATTTCAAAGTGACAACAGTCGTCTTAGATAAAATAAATTTAATTTTTTCCGATTGCTATAAAAATACAGTACTTACGCGTGAAATGAATTTTTTTTGTCTCTCACAGTGCCTGTGTAGGTTGTGCAGTGTCTAAATACACAGAACGGCATAATATCACCATCTTTTTGCTAGAAAACATACGATTAGCGGCAGCATATTACCGGACATTCGGAAGTGAAAGACTGGTAGCGATCACGGCAATTACCTTGATTTCGTCTAGTAAATATGGCGGGGGGGACAACTCATCTACAGGTAAAAACATCTTAGATGTAAAGTAGTTTTGTAGTGGTTGACTCTATCTCAGGGTCCGCCTGGGGAAGTACCACACCTTTGCCAGTTATTCAACCGCCAAGCAGTAGTGTGCAAGCATTACTATGTTCCAGTTTAAAGGGCAATGTTACCAGAAAAATTACGGGGTATGAACAGATTTAGTAAATAATATCTCAGGGTGACGAGCGCAGTAAGGTGCGGCGTAGGATTGTATTCGCTAGTTCAAAATGTTGGCACTGCTACTTTTAGTGGCAGGTGTGACGCTTACCACCAGGCTAACGTCTTGCTCGTTTCGTCACTTGAAATAAGTGTTGCAGTAAAGTAATTGAAGGCAACATAAATACTTTAATCTATCTAATATATACTTTAATCAAAGCTAAGTCAATCAGTAGCTGGACGAGCAGTTTTTAATATCCCGGTATGGAAATGTGAAACGTTAATCAAAATACTCGAAATAAAAACGTTTAATGACTGCCATGTCTCATCCAACAGTGGTGTGGGACGGGACCTCTTTCCTACACTTGTTAATTTTGCGACGTATCCTCTCAGTGTAGGCCGCGACTATATTAGATAGTAAGGGCAAAGCTGAGGACTTTTCATCATCTTTAACACCGACTTCAGCGCAAAGATCCAACCTGAAAAAATGGCAAATATCTCACATTGAAAATAGCCCTAATATATATAATAACCAAAAATCTAAAACTAAGTATTTTAACTCCCGAAGCAAACATCGTCGTTTAAAGTATATCTGTAGTATCGTTGCAACCTATTTTAATTTAGTTTTTTTGTTTGAAAGGTGATTTCGTCTAAAATGTCATCATCATCAGCCGAAGACGTCCACTGCTGGACGAAGGCCTCCCCCTTAATAGGGAGGTGCTGCCATAATCCCCACGCTTGGCAGGTGGCTTGGGGATCGCAGAATGGTCACTACCGTTATTCGAGAGGACGCTGCTGCCCGTCCTCCGGTAGTTCTGGATGCAGTTTTAGGACATACCCAGGTCCGTGCCGTCTAAAATGTACTTAGTTACAACTCAAGAGATATAAGGATTTTAAAGTTTTAAATTTTAACGTAAGTATATTATTTGTCTATTGTTTTAGTAAGATACCTCATGATGCCATTTTTCAAACTTGGGAGCTGATAGCCAGTACCGTATTACCGTCTATCCCCATATCTAAAACGCGGAAGCCGATAGCCATTATTGTATTGTATTACGGTCTACTCCCATATACCCATGAACTCAGGATGATCATGATCCCATAGTCCCATGATGTCGGGTTGATGCCTATAGGGCCGGGACCAAAGCGGACGAAAATAGTACAAAGAGCTACAAAAGTAGTCCCAGCGTTGAGCATATTTCGAAAACAAAGACAAACCAAATTTTCAGTGAAACTCTTTTTAATGGGTGGGCGGTAACTTTTTACTCGTTTTTCCCCTCTTTTCCTCTCAGTTATATTTCCATCATTATACCCTTTCGCAGTGGAAGGCAGGCATAAGACAAATCAAACCCACCAATCGGCAAATCGACCAACGGTTGAGTCAAAGTACATTATATTATTTGATTGTTTTTTTTATATTGGTTGACTCATCGGATAAAACTTAAACGGACCTTGTTTTCTGCGAGACTGGCATTGCAGCCTCTGAAGCCATGACGGACGCCGTATACAAGTATCCGTTCCAGTCGAGATACTCTTTCACCAGCTCGTTCACCAGTAGCGTCTCGTCGGTCGGCGGCGGCGGCTGCCCGTTGCTGTTCTGCCGGTCGCGCAACAGCTCTGTCACTTGAGCTCGCATCTAGACAATCAAACACTGTTAATGTGCTTTTTTATTTATTTTATGCAACGAGGCGTTCACCTGGTGGTAAGCATCACGCCTGCCGATAACAGTAGCAGTGCCAGAATGCGACGTATTTGTGGTGCCCCTGGTTTAAAGATAGGTATCCATAGGAGACGGTCTTACCATAAAGCATACCATCTTACCATTTTGCAGTGGTAGGACTCTACTACACAGTCCGCCTGGTGAAGTACCACACCTTTGCTAGCTATTCAACCGTCAAGCAGTAGTGTGCAAGCATTACTGTGTTCCAGTTTGAAGGGCAATGTTCCCAGATAAATTACTGGGTATGAAGATTTAACATCTGATATCTCAGGGTGACGAGCGCAGTGCAGTGCGGCGCAAGATTGTGTTCGCTAGTTCACAATTCTAGCACTGCTCCTGTTAGTGGCAAGTGTGACGCTTGCTACCAGGCGAACGTCTTGCTTGAGTCGTAACTTGAACGTATAAAAAAAAAGCAACTCGATCGCATTTTTTTTTACCACATGTAGCTTTTAATAAATAAATTAAAACGTGGTCTGATGAGCGTGACAAGCTGTAAAGAGACGTAATTAATATGTGAAAAGCAGATAAAATATAATATAATTATTTTCGATATATATTATAGCAACGTATTAGGTCAGATGGTCCTTATTTTCTAATCCTTATGCTTCTATATACCTAATACTAAAACATACTCTGTAGGTTCCAAGAATGCTACGTGTTTGTGTAAGGGCAGTTAAGATATTTATTTTAATATACAAAATAATAAAATACCTCAGCAGTTAGTTTATTCAAGTAGCCATTCCTTTGCAAAATATCTTTTATTGCATGTAACAAATCTTTTTCCGATATTGCTTGATCTTCCATTATATTTTCGGCTGTCAGTTAAAACAGTGACATGCATAGAGTAAGTAAATACTACGTAATAGTGACATGATTGCAGTCTCGGTCAACGAAAAGGCTTCAATGTGGCAAACATAGAGCAAAGAGGTTTTTGATGATATAAAATAGAGTACCTATACTAAAACTATGACTTTTTTATAGCATATTAGTTCATGATTGTGATTTTGGATGAAATGCAGAAAAATACAAGTTTTTTATTTCTAAATCTTTAATATAATATCGAATTATCGAGTTTAAATTTTAAGGTGAAGTCATAAATATTTATAAGGGTCACATCACAAGCATTATACGCGCAGGTGCGCAAGTGATATAAAAATGTTGTTATTTATTTTATTTTATTTTTAATTCAGGATTATTTACAATAACATTATTACATTATAGGTACATAATATGTACAAAACTTAAAATAAATATTTAAACTAACTATAAACTACTAACAATAAAAAATCAAATATATATATATAAATATATTTAAATTAATAATAGTTCTGATGTAATGTGTTGATACACTTCCAATACACTCACTGTTATAGGACATGACTTAAAGGCATTTGTGACATTTTGGCCTAGTTCATACAAGGAAGCAAATATGGGAAAGTAAAGACCACCTGCGTATGGAAAATGTTCTAAGACTTTATATTAAACTTGATTATGACTTAATTATATTGTTTAAGTGATAAACATGAATTAAAAAAAAAAGTGTATTACACTGGCACATAGCGCAATTAAAAAAATATGTTTTTAGAGTACTTATCTCTTAGAAATTGTATTGCCTTTGTGTCTGTCTTTGATTTTATTATGATGGGATATCGATTCTTGCTTACTAATACTCTACTCTATTCTTGCTATAATTAAAAAATCTTAAATCTATTTAAGATTATTTCATTACGTGCACGAGTGATGAACCTAGGTATGTCCTAAAACTGCATCCGGAACCACCTGAAGACGGGCAGAAGCGTCAACTCGGTTAACAATGGTGAGCTGGTGAGCATTTATTTATTTATTTATTATTAATTGCTTATTTTATTAATTTATTATTTATGTATTTATTACAAATATTCAAAAAATAACTGCGATCCCCAAGCCGCTTGCCAAGCGTGGACATTATGGCACTCCCCCCGCCATACTCCATGCAGCTCCTGGCTGATGTGTGTGTGTGCAATAAAGGGCGTTGCTTTAAAATAAAAACATTGAGTAACAAGATAATTTATAGTGTAGTTCATTCAACGTAATTTTCAATAAAGAAACAGTATCAACTGAGTTTTTTCCGTAACTCCTCCAATAAAAATGATCCGCAATGATCTCAGTCTCAAATGTAACTCCAATAAGCGAACTCAAGGGAGGCTTCAACCGATTCCATTCCAGTAATAGGAGGTTAAAATATAGCATTATAATAACAGTACTACAACTTCATAGCGAATATTATGGGCTTTATCCAATCCAAGGCCGATATCTCAATGAGTTTAGAGAATTATGTGTTCCTCTATTTTAAAACAGACCAACAAATTTGCATGGTGGTTGACCACAGCTCACCTAATGTTAAGCGGTGGTGTGGTAGTAGATGATAAATTACACACCTAGCCTGGAATAAAGGAAGATGATAAATACACCTAGCCTGGAATAAAGGGAGACGATAAACACACCTAACCTGGAATATAGGAAGATTCTAAAGGAAGAGGATAAACACACCTAGTCTGGAAAATAGGAAGATTATAAACACACTTAGCCTGGCATAAAGGAAGATGATAAATACACCTAGACTGGAATAAAGGGAGACGATAAACACACCTAACCTGGAATATAGGAAGATTCTAAAGGAAGAGGATAAACACACCTAGTCTGGAAAATAGGAAGATTATAAACACACCTAGCCTGGCATAAAGGAAGATGATAAACACACCTAGCCTGGAATAAAGGGAGACGATAAACACACCTAACCTGGAATATAGGAAGATAAGAATAAAGGAAGAGGATAAACACACCTAGTCTGGAATAAAGGGAGACGATAAACACACCTAACCTGGAATATAGGAAGATAAGAATAATGGAAGAGGATAAACACACCTAGCCTGGAATAAAGGGAGACGATAAACACACCTAACCTGGAATATAAGAAGATAAGAATAAAGGAAGAGGATAAACACACCTAGCCTGGAATATAATATGTTACCGCCGCTAAGTTCTTGGCGGCTTTCAACTTGAGTGAGGTACCTAGCCAGCTACTAAGAAGTAAGTACCTACTAGAAAATACCACCATGCTATGGTTTTCTCAGGATGTTTTACTTCACTGAAGCTTGAGCTCATTGTTGGTATTTGAACCCACGCCCTTCGGCGTACGAACCAAACACGCTAACCAGCTATACACTACAAACATTCCCTTACTATAAGATAAGTCCGATCAGGTGCGGTCGATTTAATTATCTAATATCTCAGGGTGACGAGCGCAGTGCAGTGCATTGCAGGATTGTATTCGCAAGTTCACAATTCTAGAACTGCTACTGTTATGGGTAAGCGCCCATGACTGAACCCTTGACTTGACACCAGGCGAACGTCTTGCTTGTCTCGTTACTTGATATAATATTTTTATTTTTTTACTGCAGTCCTTTGATCTTTAATTCTTTGATGCCTGTTCGACAGTCATGTTCGCAGCGCTGTACTTTCGAACAGTTTCTGAAATTTGTTTACGGTTACAGACCTTACACCATTAAAATTGATCTGTCAGTAATTCTGTGAAAACTAGAGTTACAGTACTGTTCACACCGAGGCCTGAGCCTAAATTGAGAGACAATTTTATATCGGAGGAGGTACGGAACCCTCTTGCGTGTCACCGCCGCGATTCTCCGAATTGCCGGCGAAACAGCCAATATTTCAAAATCAAATTGCTCCCCTACGGCTTCGATTTAAAGTAATAAATTGACTTGTATGATGTAGGCCTGTAATCCTAATGGCGGGCTTAGTTGCTCTAAATAATAACAGTAAGTGGATAATATTTTAGTGTTTTGATTAGATGTTCGATAAGTTTGATTTTGTACAGCTTGGCGATCGTAATGGTGATAAATGATAACAGTTTTGTATGAAGTGATTTAACATCTAATATCTCAGGGTGACGAGCGCAGTACAGTGCGGCGCAGGATTGTATTCGCAAGTTCACAACTCTGGCACTGCTACTGTTAGTGGCAGGCGTGACGCTTACCACCAGGCTATCGACTTTTCGTCTCGTCAACAGAATGTAAAAAAAAACAAAAAAACTAGACGAGTTAGAATAAAGAGCTAACAGAAACTTACCTGAATTGCAATGATTATTTTTTTCAGGTGAAGTAATTCAAAACTTACAAAACACGAACGATCGGAATAACCGGCCTTAAGTACTTAAAAAGAAGAAAAGTTATCTGTGTCTACGGGGACAAGTCGGCGGTTGTATGTCGTCTGTGGAAATTTCAAATGTCGTAAGGGACATTTTGTCGTAAGTACACTGAATGAACCGCATATATCCGTGTCATATTTTTTTCTCTATCGAACTGTATTGTATGTTTGTTTGTATATTTTGTTCAACGATAACCTTTACTAATTTGGCTCAAATTCGAATATAAAACAAATAGGTACAGGCCATTGGATGGCCTTAGTCGCGAGGTCTTAGTCTGCTGCGAACTACTAGTACATATAACAGTCGATACCCAAATCTACTTCTTAAAAGTATTACAAACACCGTAGATTTTGAAAGAAATATATTACGTTAGCAGTGAGAACGTGGCCAAAATCAATAAAATCTTTTCGAGCTAACCCGTCCAGTTGGGGACAGGCAACTACTACGTTGGTAGAATGGGAAAGAAATACCGCAAAAACTTGGCACGAGTTTTACATTGAATTTTTAAATCTACATTATTTTAAACAGACACAGCTTGGAACTAGGAAGTTAAACAGATAATTGTGAAAAGGACACGACCACTTAAAAGTATTGGATCAGTTCCATTTCAAAAGTACCTGCGTTAATATTGTAGATACTTATACTGATGTTGTGTTGGTATTTGAATACTGTCAATCGTAGTATAATATATTATAGGTACTTATTGAATACTGAGCCAGAACTAGGAGCGATCCTCGGATTTTATAGTCCACTAGCTTTTGCCCGCGGCTTTGCCCGCGTAGTAATGTTGAATACTGGAATTCGGTTAAATCGGGGCCCAACTCAATTGAATCACTAAAATACGTATATTATTGCATTTTTTCCAAGCCGCTTGCAAGTCTTTAAGTTTTCTTGAGGATGACCAAATTTGGCATGTCGCGTTTGCAATAATTACTTCAAAACAAAGCCGTCTTGTTGAATTTTAAACAGACAGACAGATGGACATGACAAACTTATAAGAATTCCTCGTAGTACTACGGAACCCTAAAAATGTCTGCTAATGACGCTATAGTTGCCGGGGCCTTTGACCCGAAAGATTACAATATTTCTTTGTAGACAACGTTTTTGATTTTTTTGTTGGAAGGTGCTAAAATAGCCAGGCTTTCAGGGGAGCTAACTTGCGAGCAAGCCACATAGAACTGACCATGCGAAAAACAGTCCTGCCTTAAATCAATACCAGCGTATTTTAAAGTTTGACCCTGAGCCTTATTGATGGTCATGGCAAAACAAACTTTTAGAGGAAATTGAAGCCTTTTGGAGTCATAAGGTAAGTCACTGGGAATCATGGGAATACGCGGCACAAACACTGTTTCGCCATGGGCACACCCAGTCAAAATGATGGCCTCAACCAGATTACGATGCAGCATTTTTACTTGTAACCTGGTTCCATTACACAATTTGGGTGGTCTTAAATTCCGAAGGAGCATGACGGGTGTACCTTTCTTCAGGATAAGCCTCTGATATGGTAGCCCCGCTGGTCTTAATGAATTTAAAAACTCAACTGGATAGTTTACAGCATCATCATTATTGCATACCGTATCAACAGAGTCACTGAAATGAAATAAGCTTAAGCAGAAAAAGTATGATAACAAAGAACGTAAAAAGATTACCAAAATATCGCAAGAATTACGAAACTTCGATAAAATACAGTGCTGCACTGATCGCTTAGGTAGACTCGGTGTGGGTTGGAGTGGGGCGCGCTCGAGGTACAGTGCGTCATACTCGGGTTTTAACGTATCTGAGCCGACGCGGGATGGACGTTTCGAAAGCGCTGTGCTTTGTGCGTGCACCGGATCAAGTACATGTGTTTAAAATATTTATCTTCTTACGCATAAACACTCGATTAGCTAATCTATAAATATAACATTTTTTTTCAAATGAAAAACTGACCCGTGGCCTTCCAGTTTTGAAATTGTTTGAAAATTCTGAAACATGTTTATGTTTATTTTATCTTATCTCTTAAGTCAAAAAACTTAACAGCCTTATATGAATGGTTTCGGCAAAATGGTATTTTAATGATACATTGAACCCCTTGCAAATTTTTCAAAATCGTTGCTGAGTGTGCGTTTCTCTGCATCAGCCCTTAACACTAATGGTATATCGGCCTACCCTGATTGGGCCATATTCACTACGCTGGCCCAGTGCAGGTTGGCGGATTCACATACACTATCGTATTTCTTCTCCTGAAATATGAAGGTTTCCTCATGATGTTTTCCTTCACCGAAAAGCCAGTGGTATTATCCATGCGTAAGTTTCAAAGAACTAATTGGAACGGGCTCGCCCGGGTTCGAACCCGCGACCCCAAGAATGTGAGTCGAGCTTGATCTCACTGAAGCTACCACAGCTTGAGCTGAGTGTAAGTTTTACACCACTCAAAATTTAGTTTAGGCATTTAAAAGTAAGTTAATTTAATATTAAAAATTAATTTAGCAGATTAGGCTGTACAGTATCTATAATAATTATGTCCGTCAAACAGTCGTCTGCGTGGACCTACAAAAAAATAGCCTATGTCCGTTTCCGAACCTTATGCTATAACTACCTATCCAAAAATGCAGCTCCATCTGTTCAGCCGACCAATAAATACGCCCATCCCCGTCCCCATTCCCAGCCTCATCCCTATAAGCGCCCCCTTCCCCATCCCCATCCCGATACCAAATGTCATTTTAATATGAACACGCCTATCCCCGTCCACATCCCCGTTCCCTCTCTCATCCCCATCCCGAACCCCATCCCATCCCCACCCCCATCCCGATTTCAACTTTCACCTTAATATGGACACGGCCATCCCCGTTCCCAGCCTCATCCACATCCGCATCCCATCCCCACCTGTCCCCACCAAATCCCCACCCATCCCCACCCCATCCCCATCCCATCCCCATCCCCACCCCATCCCCATCCCCATCCCGATACCAATTGTAATCTTAATATTAACATGCCGATTTCCGTCCCGTCTCCGTTCTCAGTATCATCCCTACCCCCACCCCCATCCCCACATCTATCCCCATCCCTATACCAAATTTCATTTTAATATGTACAGCCGTTACAAAGTTAAGGAGAAACAAACGTACTATCACTAAAACTTAGTTTTTTTTTAATACTAACGGGAGCTGATTTTGAAAAAACCTTGACACCCGTATCTTCTTATTTTTATAGTAGAATATGTTACCAAGTTTTGTATCAATCGAACCAGAGAATAAAAAGTTTCATACAAACTTTAACACCCCATTTAACCCCCTTCGGGGTTGATTTTCGACAAATCCTTTCTTAGTGGGCGTTTACACATCTCCAAAAACATACCCTCCAAATTTCAAGTCTCTACGTTTAGCGGTTTGGGCTGTACGTTGTCTATATGTCAGTCAGTCAGTCAGTCAGTCAGTCAGTCAGGACATAGCCTTTTATAGTTATAGATTAAAGATTAATAGATTAATATAAACACGCCCATCCCCGTCCACATCCTCGTTCCCTCCCTCATCCCCATCCCGAACCCCATCCCATCCCCACCCCCATCCCGATTTCAACTTTCATCTTAATATGGACACGCCCATCCCCGTTCCCAGCCTCATCCACATCCACATCCCATCCCCACCTGTCCCCACCAAATCCCCACCCCATCTCCACCCCATCTCCACCCATCCCCACCCCATCCCCATCCCGATACCAATTGTAATCTTAATATTAACATGCCTATCTCCGTCCCGTCTCCGTTCCCAGTATCATCGCCTCCAAATTTCAAGTCTCTACGTTTAGCGGTTTGGGCTGTACGTTGTCTATATGTCAGTCAGTCAGTCAGTCAGTCAGGACAAAGCCTTTTATAGTTATAGATTTGAGAACAAGAGAAAAAAATATTTAATGAATTCACCCACTGATGTGATTGTACACAGTGTCTAAAGAGGAAAAAGGTTGTATTAAAAAAAAACAAGATGTATAAGTATTAAATTAAAAAATGGTTTTTTTTACCTGTATTTTCTAACAGTTTACCATATATTCATATAATTTAACATTGAAATAGCGAAAAAAATTTTTGTCGTTCCATACAAAAAGTTCATGGACCTTGGGCAAAATGTATGGAACACCTGTTTTTTTTCGCGATTCAATGTTGGCCCCATAGTAAAAGTTGTTTGTTTTGATGTACAGAATATGCCCATAAAAGGCTGCTAACTGATTACTAGGACTAGGTATATACGGACCAGAAAGAGTTTTTTTTTTTAAATTCTAATAGTGAATATTTTATTTTATTTTGTTAAGTTGAATAATTTAATTAGGTATATTTATATTTGGCGTAATGTTTAAAAGGAATAGATATAATGATAATAATAGTACTGAAATAAGATTGTAATGTATGTGTTTAATTTAATATTACTTGAAAAATTGTAGCTAGCCATCTAGCCAGTGTGCGTTCAGCCTTAGAAGTTAGTAATGAACGTATGATACACGTATAATGTATAATACTTAATTATTACCTCGGCTGAAACAGTTCCTGTGTAGACAATTATACTGGATTTACACAGAACGGCTTGAATAATGACCGCGTCCAGTGTGATTATGTTGGATAGCACTTTTCCGTATCCAGTGTTTTAAGTTTTAAGAGTGCTTATATTTCTCTAAATAAATAAATATAAAAGTTAGAGAGACTGCTGTTCTGAAAAACTTTCCAGTATAAAGAGTAGGAGTACCTAAGTATAATTTAAAAAATGCTTTATATTTTATTTTTGGCTTTATTTCAACAATCGCTATTATTATTTTATCTAGTGTTAAAGAGAGATTTAATTCATGAGCAATATAAATAAATAAATAAAATATCGTAGGGGTTAAGGATGAGAAAAGCGAGTCCACCATACTGGCCCAGTTGCGGGTTTCTAGATTTACACACGTCACTGTTTTTTTTTCTCCGGACGTAAACAGGTTTCCTCACGATGTTTTCTTTCACCGAAAAGCCAGTAACATGAAAATCCATAAACTGCAATTTATATATATAATAGGCTCTGTCGTGACTGACTGACAGACAACGCACAGCCCAAAATGCTAGTCGCCCAAACCGCTTGATTCGTAGGGGTGTACTAAGAAAGTTTTTTTTTTTAAATATGACCCCTAAGGGCGAAAAAAAGGCGGGGAGTATTTTGTATGAAAGTCCTTTGTTTTTGGACTTAGTCACAAAAATAATAATTTGGATAGTTCATTTAAAATAAAAATGCTGTATTCAATGTTTTTAAACAGGGATGATTTAAGGGGGGAAAGGGGGGGGTGGAATGTTGTATGGAAAGTTATAGTGATCAAAATTGATATTTGGGTAGTTCATTCAAGGTTTTGGGGCAAAACAAATTGCTCGGGATGATATAAAGTGGTGAATTTTGGGAGCTGGCCGAATTTCTTCCGTACACGGACGAAGTCGCGGGCGACCTCTAGTATAACATAAACTGAAAAGAACACATTGGTATGGACCCGAGAATGTACCTACGACTCTGTTTTTACAAACTCATGTTATAAGCCTGACAACTACAATATTTTCCCATTACATTTGGCCCATCCATCCCATACTTCGCTTGCAGACAAATGATGAACCCACATTAAAGAAGACACAGAAGCCGCTATCAATCTTACTGAACGTGTCCATTTGCTCTTCCTATTAATCATATATGATGATAATGGTCTATTCATTTAATTACTGGCCGCCTGTTGACCGTCGCTAAACGATGACTGATGGGACTCCGAGATTACTGATATAAATGTAGGTGAGCTGACATCGCATTGCTTTGTCTTGTGCGGATGTATTGAGAATATGTGTGGGCTCGGTGTTGTATCGTAGATGTATACGTGTCTATTGAAAGCCATCAGCCATCAGCCTGGTCGCGTCCACTGCTGAACGAACAACTGAACGAACTGTATGACAACCTGCCGTTAGAAGGGTATTTGGAATGAATTAAAAGCCTGGTTGTTTCAGAAACGATTTGACTCTCTAAAATAATATTTGGGTATTTACATAATTTATGGAATGGTCTAAGCCGAAAGCGTATTATATAATAGTAATGATAATATTATTTATTATACTAATAATTGTTATTAACTTTTACGAAGGGGGCTACTCTGAATTCGTGACTGCAAAACACAGCTTTTCCATAGAAAATGTAATTCAAGTCACCTTCGACAAAATGTATGGAACAGCAGAATTTTCTCACGAATGTAGGGTTAATAAGTAATTTCGTATATGCTGAGTGCACATTATCCACATTCCCACACACACACACACACATCTACAATGTTTTTTTTAAATATACAATCAAGTGACGAGACGAGCTAGGCGTCGCCTGGTGGTAAGCGTCACACCTGGCGCTAAGAGTAAAACTAATTTCTCTGGTAACATTGCCCTGCAAACCGGAACACAGTAATGGTTGCACACTACTGCTTGGCGAATGGTTGAATAACTGGCAAAGGTGTGGTACTTCCCCGGGCGGACTCTGCAGCAGAGTCCTACCACTATAAGAGCATACACGTAATTAGAGTTATTGTGCCGCCCGAAGGCCTCTGACATGGCTTGATGATTGTTGTTACAGAGTTATAGAACAAACAAACGGGACTCACAATTTAGTGTTGGCCCCGTCGTGAAGATTGTTCTTGTAACCCATACTTCAATGGCTATTTAGTAATAAAACGGACCAGTCGAACAAAGGCTAATAAGTAAGTACAAAACATGCATTTCATGTGCCACAGCACACAAGTTAGCATGTAAATGGCTTGGCGTTCGGCCAACGTTTGATCAAACGTTGCGGAGCTAAACCCATATCGCATACCAGATTTCCAAATGGGCAGTTAAAGTTGTTGTTTTAATTTTGTTATAAATATGTGCGCAGATTGACGGGGTTTCACGGTACGGTAGTGCTAAGCCGAAAGACGCTCATTTAACTCATCATTATGAACCACTATTGGGCCAACACTAAAATTGTAAAAAAAAACAATAGAAAAAAAACATACGCACGTTTTAAGTTTTATAGGTACTAGTTTTTTTTATATATATATTTTATTGTAAATGAGTAGTTTTTAGTATATAGTTTAAATATTTATTTTAAGTTTTGTACATATATAAATAAAATAAAATATAATGTATACTAAATTCGAAATAAAAAAACATACACATAAACATACGACTCACTCCTATCATAATTATGTTTTTTACGTAACTGTTTGTTCTAGGTGGGAATAGACGTTATATTACTATATAGGTACTAACTGAGCTATAAAGCAGTCAACATATTGTGTGTCCTAGATTTTTTTATAGCTGTTTGGTTTTTAAATAATAACCATGATTAAAAATAGATGTATTTAATACTTACCTAAATTTTGTTTTAACTGCAGGAACGTTTTACAGAGTCCACGTGGAAGTAACAATACTCCACCAGTAGTGTGCGCACGAAATATTCCTTATCGAAATGCACGTAAATACCTAATTAAAAAACATCGTAACTGGTGGTGCTCTAAGCTTAATGCTATCAAATTAATAATTTGTACATGAATTTGACTGGAAATTCTCAATTTGGATAAAGGACTGACTTTTGTGCAAGATTTCAAAGAAGGAACTTTTCACACGGAGCCTTTGAATGGGCTCCCTCGATGGAAAATGATTATGCATTGGTAAAAAAGTAGTGAATTTTGGGAGCGGGCCGAATTTCTTCCGTACGCGGACGAAGTCGCTGGGGACCTCTTGTACCGACTAAGACGTGCTATGTGGACGTTGCGACGAGAAAATGCAATACAATTACCAGATCGCCTACTAATTACTGACACCAGAAACGGTTTTTTTATTAGGTTTTTGGTTTCGTCTACTTCCTCCGGCATAGGTTGGATACATTGTTAGACCAAACATGTTGCTTACGCAGTTTAATGTTGTTTTCAACTGATCGGCAAACAGATCGCCTTTTTGTTGTTGTTGTAAAATAAGTAAGCAAATGTATAAAAAAAAATATACAGTTGAAGTTTTTTTTTTTTTTAGTTTTTGTTTTATCATTTTATTTCTTTTTTTCCTTTATCATAGGATAACAATATAATTTATTAATGAACACTAATTTATACTATCACTGCCAAGCGTGGGGATTATGGCAACCCCTCCCTATTAAGGGGGGGCCTTCGACCAGCAGTGGAAATCATCTGGCTGATGAGTGAGTGTGTGTATGCTATCTCTAATGCAATTCGCGTGTGATCATTACTTTTACGAAAATATTTTTTTTTTTTTACGTGCTTAAGAGATATAAGATTTTTCCCACCAAGATTTATAGATATAGACTAGTTACTTATTCTTAACGTATTGTGTATTCGTATCAGTATTTTTGTAGAGCTATAGGTAATTAAATAAGTAACATCATAATTTTTTTATGGCATCGAGCCAGCGCAGCGTCTTGGTGAGATTTGAACTTATTTGACTTCGTTTGATAAAATGATGTACAAGAAAGTTTTTTTTTTTTTGCAATTGAAATTCGACTCTTTTTTTGTATGTTATGCCATTACTCCGCCAATAAATTATGAATTGATTTTGATGATTCTTGTTTTTGTTTGGTAGGTGATACTTCAGGGGTGGTCCCATATTATAAATTTAATCAAATTGTAGTTTGGTTTTTAAATCAAAGTTAGTGGAATAAATCAAATTAACTGAAAATATGAAGATGTCATCCAGGTGGTCGAAATTGAAGTCGAATTTAAAAAAAATACCGTATTATTCATTGCTACAGTTTTTTTTTTAATTTAGTACTCATCAAAACTTAAAAAATAATAAATGCAACGAACAAATTATAATAAAAAATATATTATTTGTTATTATTATTAATATTAATTACTAATTAATATTATTTCTATTTATTTATTTTTTATAATTTTTATGTTTCATCATCATCATCAGCCCGGACCAGTCCACTGCTGAACGAAGGCCTCCCCCTTAGACCGCCACACTGTACGACAACCTGCCATTTGCATCCACCGGTTGCCCGCGACTTTTACAATGTCTTCGGTCCACCTAGTGGGAGGCCGCGCCTACGCTGCGTCTTCCGGTTCGCGGTCGCCACTCAAGAACCTTTCTTCCCCATCGGTTGTCAGTTCTTTGAGCGATGTGGCCTGCCCTGCGCCACTTCAACTTTTATGTTTATCTTATTAATATTCATAGTGCAACGTCGTAGGCACAGAAATGGAGCTTCTGGCTGTTTTGGTATGAAAGTTTGGCCCCGGGCCTAAAACACAAAGATTCATCGCAGTTCGAAGAAACTGCTAAGAAAGCGTTATATCGACAAAGTGAAAAAAAAATGTGAGCGAAAAAAAAAGTAATAGGAAAACTGTCTGATATGTTTTTTTTTTTTACAATCATGTGACGAGACGTGCAAGTCCTTCGCCTGGTGGTAAGCGTCACCCCACTAACAGTAGCAGTCAGAATGTAACTTCTGCTAAACGAACACAATCCTGCGCCGCACTGCACTGCGCTTGTCACCCTGAGATATTAGATGTTAAATCTCTTCATACCCAATAATTTATCTGGTAACATTGCCCTTCAAACCGGAACACAGTAATGCTTGCACACTACTGCTAGGCGCTTTAATAATTGGCAAAGGTGTGGTACTTCCCCAAGCGGACTCTGCAGTAGTCTTACCACTACAAAAGCATACATACAACAAAAGCATAGCATAGTTACAATAAATCCTTATTATTATTAGAATTATATTTACTTAAGAGACAGATTATAATGTATAAAACTATATTATATGTACGAATACTTAAGATAATATAAAAAAATGCACATGACTTTAATTACAAATGCAATTTTATTTGTATTAACATGATCTATATCTGTAGCGTAGACCAATAGCCGTGATTCACTGAGTACTTTTTTACAATATTTTTTAAACGAATTATATGTATAGCTTTACAACATGAAGAATTTATGAACGCGCGCTTCAAAACTAAACGTAGAAAAGATATACTTACAAACGCCGACCTGCCCCAGTAGACTCGTAGACCTTCGCTTTACTCAGCCAAAAACGATAATTACGTAAACACTAGGAATTATCTATTTATACGCAAAATATCGCCGGCTATACGAAATACCAATAGTTATTCAAAATACCAAATGATCATGCACCCGAGAGTTCCCGATCATCTCCGAAGGTTCTGAAACTTGGAAAATATTCAAATATTGGACCAAGTAGCGCAGTTTGGCTCCGACCGTGGCAGCGAGCGGACGTGCTACCGGCGACACCGCGCGTTCGTTGTGAAGTGGAATGAAGTGTGTCTCGACTGTGATCGTACTGTTTTTGGAACAAGAGTGATCGGTGAATGTGAGCTTGTAGAACAAAGAGAGGTTGGATATTTTTATTTTCTTAAAACTCGTAACATGCTTTGGCTTTGTAGTATTGTTTGTTTTGGGCATTGTAAAAACTCCCTACTTGTATTTTTGTTGTCAAGTATTGACAGCCATATGGCTCAGTTGGTAGTGTGTCTGCCTTCAGAGCTGTAGGGCGTGGGTTTGATCCCCACCAAGGGCAAACATTTATGTGATGAACATAAATGTTTGTTCTGTGTCTGGGTGTAGTATGTATTTACAAAAAAATATGTATATAAGTATTCTATCAGCTATCTAGTTTCCATATTACAAGCTTTGCTTAGTTTGCTAGATGGCGCTGTGTGAAAAAATGTCCTCCGATATTTATTATTCACATATTTATTTTCTTTCTTAAATCTAAATTTTTACAATATAAAGTTAAAAACATAAATATTATAAAAAACCTAAACCTAGAGTGCCGCCGGCAGCGGGGCAGGGCTCAAGCTGCCGGTGGTTAGGGCTGCAGAGTGAGAAACCTCCTGACAATGCGTGCCGTGCCGTTTATTATTTATTTTTATTTATTTTTATTGAGAAAAGGGCGCAAATATTATATTTACAATATTTAACAGAGTCATCTTTATGACAGATGATTTTTAATTTATCTACTGAATGTAACTATTTAAGTAGGTATACGAGGTAAGACATGGTAAGACATTGGCTTAAGTGTCCCGTAGCCCTCTTATAGCTCTTTCGTAGCACTCGTAGCGTAAAGCTACGAGGTTAAAATCGCTACGAAGCGCTACAAAAATTGGAATGCGGCGCATATTTTGGTCAGGCTAAAACTAGTTGTATTTGCACATCAGTTAGGTTCATTTTGCAAAATGTCTTATTTGAAACATTTATACAGTTGCAACAAATACTTTATATTTTAATATCCAAGCAAACGAGTCATTGCAATTAAGTTGTTGAGTCATCATCAGCCGCAAGACGTCCACAGCTGGACGAAGGCCTCCCTCTTATAAGGGAGGGGTTGCCATAATCCCTACGTTTGGCAGGCAGCTTGGGGATCGCAGAATGCTTACCGCTTTTAATGGAGAGGACGCTGCTGCCCGTCCTCCGGTGGATCTGGATGCACTTTTAGGACATACCCAGGTCCAGGTACTGAGTAAATATTTTAAAAATAATATTATAATATTGTAACAATTTACTTCTACAGCTTAATTTATTACTAGTCTGATATTTTATAATCAAGCGACATTTTTCAAATATGGTTCGATCTTGGACGAGTCTGCTCTATCGGATTAATATTACTTAAATTAGTTATTCGATTTTAAGTAGTTTATTATGTCTTACTCGACACAGCAGCGGGAGTACCGTTCTATGTCACTAAACACGTGTCGGCATAGCAGATGTAAGTAGACGATCTTGAGAATGTATACCGATTTTTATCGAATTTTATCGATTTAGATGTCAAATATACGATTTAAATGTAAAATATAACGATTGTCAAGAACTGTACTCGCGCTGCAGATTTGTTTGCTATGAATTAATTTTGGTCCGTCGTTGAAGAGTTGGGTAGCGATATAGTGTAAAATCACCTCAACCTGGTGATTTTACACTATATCTAAACTGTAGCAATAATTAAATAATAATTGATACCAGCAGACTTAAAATCGGTCGACATTATTCCGCTAAGTTTTAACTTCAATGATAAGTATGTCAACAATACCTACATAAAAAATACTATCAAGTACCATTTTTTGCCAAAGCTTTATAACCTATGGTTAATAATAATTACTTTAGAATCGCTCAAGGCTACTTTAATACAAATACTAAAATAACTAATTAAAGTAAGTAAGGGGGCTGACACTAGGGCTGGCCACTCAGCCTATACGAGCTTACTTACTTTAATAGCTAATTAAAAAAATACAATGTTAGTTGTAGTGATAACGTGTTTTTTTTAATATGATTTAGGCTTTGCCATCTCGTCTGATGGTAAACGAAGATGCAGTCTACCATGAAGCACTACGGTGACACTTTTTTCGAGGTCCAGGTCCTGCGTTCACGAGTGAATCAGTTTCTTCTACGCTAGTATGCTCCATCGTAGACTGCATCTTAGCTTAACATCAGGTGATATAGCGGTCAAACGCAAAACTAAATTTCAATAAGAAAATACGCTTTTAAAACTAAATAAACTGACTTCAATTTTGACTACCTGGATGACCTCTTTATTTTCCAATATTACATTTTATATTCATTCCAGTATATTTGATGTAAAAACCAAACTACTGAACCGATTTCGATAAAATGTATATGGAACGACATCCGAATAACCTACCACCTACCGAACAAAAAAAATATCAAAATCATTTAATAATTGGCGGAGAAAAACAACAAAAAAAATACGGTCGAATTGAGAATAATGAAATACGGTCGTTTTTTTGGAGTCGGTTGAATAATGATACTAATTCAGATTAATCGCTAATGTCTCTTCTAAATCAGTTACTAAGTATAATTTTCAAAGAGAATTTTATATTAGTGCGCGAGCAAAAAGTCCGTTACGTAATAATTTAATGGTCTCGGGGAACTCTAGCTCAACGTCCTCGTTCCACGCGCTGCGGTTTGCGGCTCTATCGTGCATTTAATTTGGATAAAGTCACGGAAATCTTCGCTGTATTTTACTCAGATTAAATCTACGGATGGAGATGTAGGCAGGAAGTAACCTGATTGTGTGAGACATTTAGTTATTTAATTATTAATTAAGAAAGATTAGCCAGAAATAACTGACCTGGGTATGTCCTAAAACTGCATCCAGAACCACCGGAGGACGGGCAGCAGCATCCTCTTAGTTAACGGTGGTGAGCTCTGCGATCCCCCAGCCGCCTGCCAAGCATGGGGATTATGGCAACCCCTCCCTATTAAAGGGAAGGCCTTCGTCCAGCAGTGGACGTTTTCCGGCTGTTGAAGAAGCCAGAAATACTTTTTTTATCGCATCTATTCTAAAAGAGCTAGTTTGTTCTTCTAAAACGGGGAACAAAATAGCTCTTTTTTGTCATAGGGACGAAAAGTGATTTGAATTTGGCAAGTGGATATTGTTAGTAAAAGTTCTAGTTACTAAAGAAATCAACCCCGAACATTGTACGAACAAGTAACAGGCTGTAGGACAAAGAAAGGCGCGAGCGAAAAATTTAAAAAGCATGTGAAAAAACAATTTGATCTTATATGTGTAACATATAAGATCGTTGTCTGCGAGCATATTAAATTTGGCTTTATAAAAAATGGCTACTTATTAATATAATATTGTATTGCGTTATTTCACGAATATTTTCACCAATGAAATATAAAATACCTTTTCATCACACTTGCTCGTAAAGTAGATCTTATTACATCGCTTTTAGGCTCATAATCCAAGCTATTACACACGCGTGCCTTTTACTTTACATTACGGCACTTGTACTATAATAGGTATAACCCGGTAAAGTCAAGTTTGTACGTGACTGCAATTAGACGTACGTATACGTAGCACTCTTAATATACCCGGGTAATACTTACAGTTTTTTGTAATACCAACAAAGAGTTCTTATGCCGCTGAAGTAAATGTCAACCTGCGCGCGCATTACTGATTTGGGCGCCATTTTCCGCAAATGTTTGTTGACGTTTTCGCTGTGTGGTTGATTATTATCACAAAAAAATTGTTTTTTCCTCGCAAGTGTGACGAAAACAGTCGTATGGAACTCTTGTGCTATTAGTCATTACGCTCTCGGCTTCCTTATCGCGCTCGCCTGCGGCTCGCGCGCATAATACCGCCTCTAGTGTAATGACCAACATAGCACACTCGTATCATAATGTACTATTCTTCACTGTTTAGAGGCAAAGGAGACAACTAAATCATAAAATTTAAAAAAACCAGTTATAGTACAATATTGTTACGCAAGTACTATAAAATAAACTATATTAACAAATTAAGGAAAACTCATCGATGCTGATGGTCTATTATACGAAGTTTTAATAGAATTCCGAAACAACGCGTGAAAATAATTCGTTAAGTGGTGTTATAACATTTTATTGCTTAAGTGTTTTCTAACAAGGGAAAGTGGATGGCTGGGAATAGGAGCAATTTTTGTTATCGCTTAGGTTATGAGCCTCTAATGTATTAGATATTATACGCCTTAGGCCCCGGCCCCACAGCGAGCGGTCTAGAGTTTTGAGTCCTGCGTCCCGCGTTCACTGTACGAGTACAACAAACAGCGAGCGGTTGAGTTCTAGACCACTAAGGCTTCCGCTTTTCTGTGTTCTAGACATTTCTGCAATCTGTCTGTTGCCGATCACACGTCTCGTGCTCTTTATAATTAAAGAAAATGCTTGATGCTCTTCGGAAGACGAAATCCTGCTCTTGCGGAGCTTATAGCATAATGAACATTTTCCATATTGTCAGACATTGCGACTACAGAAGCAGTCGACTCAAATAGAACTCGAACAAAACGACGTGCGCTCTCTTTGACCGCAGCTGTCTGTCTGATTAGTGACTACTGTTGTGTGTGCATTTAATGCCCGAGCGATCGCATACTCTATAATGGACGCAGAACGCAGAACTCGGCACTTAGCACTCTAGACCGCTCGCAGTGGGGCCGGGCCTTATAATTTTAATACAATAAATAAATACTAATATAATTAACGGTGGTAATTTTTCACACAGCGCCATCTAGCCCCAAAGCAAGCAAAGCTTTTTTAATATGAATAGCTGATATAATACATATATACATATTTTTTTAGTAAATAAATACATGCCACACCCAGACACAGAACAAACATCGGTATAAATAATTAAGACAAAATTAAATGAAACTCCTTTAATATAAGGAAAATTACGAGCGTAATTTATGTCAGATAAATAAAAAAGCGATACAGTTACATGGTTGATTTATACCAAAAAACCATGAATGAAACGCTATACGCACTGCTACTGCACCAGGCGGACCCTGCAATAGAGTCCTACTACTACAAGACATATATAATATCAACAGTAAAGTGGAGACGACTAGCAAATTATAAAATGACTAGAGGTCCCCCGCGACTTTGTCCGCGTATGGAAGAAATTTAGCCCCTCAAAATTCACCACTTTAAATCATCCCCCTTCTTAGTACACCCCTACGCATCAAGACGATTACACCCAAGTCTCAAGTCTGTACGGCCAGCGGTTTAGGCTGTGCGTTGTCTGTCAGTCATTAAATCAGTCAGTCAGTCAGTCAGACAAAGATTCTTATAGTATTAGATTTCTATGAACTTTACAAACTCACATCACGATTTCTGAAACAATCTATGAATCAAAAGGAAATTCAATTTTCCGACAAAGAAAACTTTCGAAACACAATTTCATGAAATACCGAGTTAGTGGAGCTGAGTATCCTTGGAATTTGTAAAAGAAAAGTTAGGAAATAAAGAACTTCGTTGTACAAGCAAAATATTGGCGAAGGCAAACACTGACAAATAAGATTTTTCTGAAATCTCTTTTGAATTAACTACAAGTAGGTAACTATTTTTAAAAAAAACAACCGACTTCAATTTCGATGAAGTACCTGGATGACATCTTTTTTATTTATTTTAAAACCAACCTACTGAATCGATTTCGATAAAATTTATATGGAACCATCTCTGAAGTATGAACGACTAAACAAAAAAAAACATTCACATTAATTCTTAATAAAATTGGCGGAGTAATCGCGTAACAAACTTACATAAAAAAATTAAATTAGAATTGAAATCCTCCTTTTTTTAAGCCAGTTGTAAAAGGGTTACTTACCTGTTCAGAACGGTTGTATTATGCCGAAAGGAGATCTTTGTACCTACTTGTAATTGTTAGCAATTTTACTAAGGCGCAAACTCAGAATTTGCACAACAGCTGTTCCATAGAAAAAAAAAAAAACCTCGACAAAAATATACGGAATGTTTCCACAATTTCAGAATTGGTCGTTGGAAAAAATTGTTATTAATGAGTACAATGACCTCCTTCCAACTTAGTACTAACATTTCACATAATAACTCAGTATAAAAATGCAAAGCTTGTTGTCTGACGTTTTGTTTTGTGCAGTATTCATGAGAGCAATTTTAGCTTCTCCTAGTAATTTTAAGTTGTCCCGTTTTGCTTTAACTGTTAATGTTGCTATTAAAAAATATTAATGGGTTGCTCGAAAATATAATTATTTAGTACTAGTTGCGTCCCGCGGCTTCACCCGCGTAATAATGAAAAACGGTGATGATGATGATGTATGATGATTATTATATTGTATTGTATTGTTTTGATGATGACGAAAAGGAGCGTAAATGCTATTACGGAAAACAAGTTTTCTCCATTCCTAGTTTCATCCAAATCTGTTGAGCCGTTACAGCGTGAAAGAGTTACAAACATACACACACATACTTAGATTAGTGCGATTAGGATAGTAGGTACGTTAGCATAGTTATAAAAATATTGTATTCTATTGTTGTACTATAATATTGTGCTTACGTGATACGTGGTACGGAAAATTGATTATACATTTGGCTTTTATTCATCAACTTCATCATCAGCCAGAAGATGTCCATTTCTGGACGCAAGGCCTCCCCCTTAATACAGGGTTGCCATAATCCCCACACTAGGTTTGCGGCTTAGGGATCGCAGAATGCTCATCACCGTTAACCGAGAGGTCCCTGCTTCGTGTCCGGCCTATGATAAAAGTCCAAAAACAAAGGACTTTCATACAAACGTTTCCAGACCCCACTCCAGTTGACGGCATAGCCGAGGTTCGTACTGTCTGAGGTGCCCTTGAGCTAGTCGCCTTTAACCTAAACTAGGCCGAGCGCCATTTGCGCTTGCCTAAAGTCCGATGACGCTGTAGAGGCCATCTGAGGCCAACAGCATCAGTCATTCATAAAAAAAAAGTATGATTTACCAAATCAAGCCTAATTTTTAACTATGTTCGTAATTTAAAACAATTTTCACACTCAAACGACCAAGTACCAGCTCTAAACCCAAGTCTCTAAACTCCTTAGTCCCAAACTTTGCACTTTCGACTATCACAATCGTAATACCCCGCGGGATCATAAAACAATCTAACATTACATTGATTGATGCGACTTGATATGACGGAAACTTTGTTATAGAAGTTGAGCCACGGGACCCAGCTGTCGGAAATCGAATCTGGAAGTTTAGCGATGTTTTTTATAGATATCGAAGTTTGCTCCGGCTAAAAGTTGGGTCGGGCAAGTCAAGTGTTTGAGTGAAGGGTTCGACTCTCAAAATGCGGGTCAGCGTGTATTTTAAAAGGTAATTTATAAAGATTTTTGTTTTTTGTCAGTTTTTAGTTTTTTCTTCCTTGCATAAATTATGGTTTGCTATCTTCTATAAATTTAGCGTACTTGCTATAGTTTTTGCCTCGGCTTTATCTGTACATCCGCAACAGAGATTGCTATAACACCCACGCTTCGCCACGAATGCATAAAAACATAGATAAAGTATAATCAGCCTCGCATGATCGCAGAATGCATAAATACATTTATTGATTAGGTATAAAGCCTTATAAAATGCTTACCCATACACATACATGGACGTATTCTTACACTCGCAACGCGAAGGGATATGCACCACGCTGGCCCACTCATTCACTCATACAGTTTTTTTTATGAACTCTACTTAGAGAATGAAACAATTGAATAGTGCTTACCTATGTTGATATAAGGAAAAAAATTACTCATGAGTAAAATTTTATACTTCTAGTCGAAAAACTACCTTTTAGGCTATGCATTATGAGTAAGACATTGTTAAAAAAATTACTAAGTACATAATTTCTTGTCTTACTAACAGTAGTTCAACCAATATAAATTGACATGCACTTAAATATAAAAGTCTTTACAGAACGGAAATTCCAAATATTGCAAGTGTTTCGATAAAATAGCGCCAAAGTCGTACGGCACGGAGTTTCCAGTGAAACAGATTGCTGAGAATAGCCCTGCTATTTTGTAGTCAGGACGAAAATATCATTACAATAGGCTTTTAACCTATCAGTAGAAAATATTATCTACCAAAATTATTTGAATTTTTGATGGTCGAGGATACAAAAATCAAACGGGAATCAGTTCAAAGTTACTTTTTGCAATTTGATTAAATATTGGTTTTATAATACTACTTCATAATTATTATAATAATTAAAATTTTGAACACATAAAAAGAGGTCGTCCATCAAACTTAAAATCAAAACATCAAAAAATCTTCTGAATTACAAATAACTCTTTATGAATTTAATGTTACTCCCATTAATCGCAGATGTCACAGACCGCGTTGATCCCTAAAATCCGCAAACCATTAAAAGTTTGAAAAACGTCGATCAAGCAATCGATTTTGCTAATCGCTTACAATTTCCATGTGGAGGATAAGAAGATACCGAACTTTATTCCTACACGAATAAGTTTATTAAAATAACTTCATATTATGCTGGTAACTTTGTTGCTGTTTATATAATATAATGTTTTTTACCAAGCCAAGTTAAAAAACACAGGTTTCAAGTTTTTCAATTTGTTTTTTTTTGGAATGGAGTGACGAGACGAGCTAGGCGTTTGTCTAGTGGTAATCAGCACGCCTGCCATAACAATAGAAGTACCAGAATTGTGAACTTTCGAACAAAATCCTCGTTTTCTCGGAGATCGAGGATCGTTTTTAATTTGATGATGGTTGATGATGATGTACTTATTTGTACATTAATTATTATACATCGATTACTCCTGTGTTTTTGAACAATATTTATGAAAATTTGAATTTGGATAGTTCATTTAAAATAAAAAATACTGTTTTAAATTTATTTGACAGGAACTACGAGGGCGGCACTGAAAATTTCGGGAATCAAGGAAGTGACACAACATTACTATTTAAAAATATATTTATTGCTTTTCGAAGTATTCTCCGCGAAATTTGACACATTTTTCCATACGATGGAACCAATCATTGAAGCAACCATTCCATTCGGAAGTTGGGGTCTCCAAAATGGCCGTTTTGTAGGCGTCCACAGCTTCTTCAGGTGATGAAAATCTCTGTCCACGCAATTTATTCTTTATTTTAGGGAAAGTATAGAAATCATTAGGGCTTAGGTCGGGGCTGTACGGCGGATGGTCCAATAATTCTATGTTTTCTTGCTCTAAAAACTCTTTTGTTCTGTGCGCGGTGTGAGAACTCGCATTGTCGTGATGGAGGATGATGCGGCGGTTGCAGTTCTCTTTACGGAGTTCAGAAACGACCTGTGGCAAACAAATGCTAGCATACCATTCTGCATTAACCGTTCTTTGTCCCTCAAGAGGAATAGTCGTAACATGGCCGGTTTTGGAGACAAACGTGGCCACCATTTTTTTTGCAACACTCCGTGAACGAACAATTTTTGTTGGCTTTAACTCATTTTCGAACACCCAAACTCGTGACTGGTTTTTTGTTTCGGGTTCGTACGCGTATATCCAGGATTCGTCACCTGATACGATGTTGTATACAGCATTTGAGGATCCTGCGTGGAATCTTTCGAGAGTTCTGACGCACCAAGTAACGCGAGCCGCTTTTTGCTCTTCACAGAGCGAATGCGGTATCCATCGGGAAAACAACTTTTTTACACCTAATGTTTCATGCAAGATTATTTGTATTTGACTCATGCCAATGTCTAAAGTTGCCTGAATTTAGCGGTATGTCACATGTCGATCTTCCTCAATCAGCTTACGCACAGCATCAACGTTTTCTTGGGTGACTGCAGTTTTTGGACGACCTTGACGGGGATCATCAATGAGCTTGACACGTCCACGTTGAAATTCAGCAAACCAGCGATAAATTGTGGTTTTGGATGGGGCTTTATCACCAAATGCAGAAATCATCCGGTCAACACACTGTTTTTGTGTTAAACCACTTCGAAAGTCATAATAAATCATCGCTCTTGAATTTTCTCGAGTCAATTCCATTTTCTCAACGACTAAACAAGTTTGACAAAACCTTGTGACAAGACCGAGAATATTTTTTTAAATAAATAAATGGTATTCGATTTTTAAAACCAAGGAGTTTTCAATTAAAAAGATTTTAATATGACAGAAACAGTGGAAATATTCCATTCCCGATACTTTTAGTGTAGCCCTCGTATTTAAGGGGGGGGGGGGGGGTATGGAAAGTTCTTTGTTTTTTAAGTTATAGTGATGAAAAATTGATATCTGGGTAGTTCATTCAAAGGGGGGAAGTTGAGGGGGGGGTTGGTAGAGTCGGTAGAGTTTGCTCGGAATGATTTAAAGTGGAGTATTTTGGGAGCGGTCCGTATTTCTTCCGCACGCGGATGAAGTCGCGGGGGACCTCTAGTATAATATATAATTTTGGTAATTGTTTTTGGAGCAGGATTTAGATTATTTTGTTTAATACCAATTAAAAAAATGCACAAATCCAACAAAATCATGAAAGTTTTGTTTG
The DNA here is from genome assembly GCA_905404285.2 of Erannis defoliaria. NCBI lineage: Eukaryota > Metazoa > Arthropoda > Insecta > Lepidoptera > Geometridae > Erannis > Erannis defoliaria. The sequence goes on from FR990075.1 coordinate 801,988, forward strand.
GCGTCTAATGATTTGAAGTTTATTTTTAAAAGGAGTACTATTAAGTAGGTACCTTGGGAAACCTTTGTAAAATTTAGGAAAACCTGTAATATAGGTACACATCAACATGGTGGTGGGATACTTGTTTACTTGGCTGGCTAGCCACCAACGTTGCTACAACTACGGTTGTTTCAATAGCCTCTTTTGAGAGCCAGTTATTATTATGATAAGAATTATTGCGTACTAGCTGTACCCCGAGGTTTCACCCGCGTGATGATGAAAAACGGTGATAGTGATGATGACAAAGCCATCCAATACGTTATGCTGGGAAGTAGTAAGCTACACACGCACACACGCACACATGCCGACAAACATTTTCGCATTTATAATATTAGCGTGGTAGTGTAATTTGGTAAGCAGCTCAGGTTATATTTACCATTTTGAACTATGCCGTAAACCTATCATCAGCAGATGAGCTGTGGTCAAACCCTAGCCTTAGGTACGTGAGCAATGCGTAACACATCGGCCTAATGGATGCCACTTGTAAACGTTTGCTAAATTGATCGGCTGAAAAAATTGATGGCAGCATTTATATCCGCCAGTAAACCGTTTAGGCGCTCAAATAAATGAGATACGTTAACGTGGACATACACGTGTGTAGAAATACTAATAATAGCTTCAACAAAGTTTTCATAACTTGAACTTTCAATATAACCTGAACTGACTAAGACCAAGGTAACATACACTATAAGTCGCACCAGCGCCAGTTCTCGAGAATGGTCGTATTTTGCTCTACTGGGGCCGCTCGCGGCTCATCGTGGACAGGACTATTTTCACCAATAACCCCTTACATCGTGGTGGTAGACCCAACGGTTACTGTTTGCGCCCTATTGCTTGTTGATGCCACCATCCCACATGAAGGAAATCTTGTGAAGGCTTGGTAGAAGGCTAAAACATACAGGCATTGTTTTTATTAATTTTGTGGCTCTTTATTTTATGTGTTACTCGACTACACATAAAGACAGTTAGGATTTTAGCAGCCTATACGAATATACGTATGTAAATTATGTTCATGTGTGTTCCCTCAGTAGCAGTCTACTAAAGGATTCATACCGGTCAGTCTTCGGATGGGTGACCGTGAGTGGCATTTATTTCTGAGCGCTACCGTGGGTCGCAGGACACGTTAAATTGTTGGTCCCGGTTGTTTGTTCTAGTTTCTATAACAACAACCGTCAGCCATGTCAGAGGCCTTCGGGCGGCACATTAACTCTGACACTAGGGCTGGCCACTCAGCCTATTAGAACTTACTTACAACCCGGTCACAATATCTGTGCACCTGACCTCGTGACGTCATATCGGCGGTCTGGGTACGGTGTGAAAAAAAGTTTTTTCGAGAAATGTGGAGGTAAAAAAAATTACTAACCTTTTCAAATCAATTTATTATTGATGAAGGGTTTGTTATTAAAAAACAATAATAACAAAAATAACAATAAAGCGAGGTGCACAGATATTCTGACCGGGTTGTACTTACTTACTTACTAAAGGATTCATGCCATAGGTCTATCTTCGTAGGGCGATGGATAACTTAACGGCCGAAGGGACCACAACCTATGTTTATACAAAAAAGTCCCAATGCGCGCATTCTAAGTAACAAGATTGTATAATTTTAAACGATAACGTGTGTGACGCAAGAAAAGGTTTTCGTTTTTTTTATATTCTTGTATTTTCTATTCTTTCATCTCTCTCGATTCGCGTGTTTGGTCAAAGTGCGGTTTATTCGATTTCCGTCCATTCTTCACAATTTTATGCAGGAAATTGGATTCACTCCTCTGTTTGACTCGCTCGTGTTTGATACAAAGTTTAGAGTTCCGTGGGACAAGGGATCCCTCTGATAAATAGTAAAGAATAAGAGAACACTTAGATCTTTTATTTTAATTATATTTTTGAATGTGGAACATCAGCTTATGAATGCCCAGGGCTAAGCATAAGCGTGCGCTCGAAGGGAAATCTGCGATACTTCGCCACGCCGCTGGCCCGTTGCGGGTTAATCATCATCGTCATTATCATCAGCCCGGAGACGTCCAGTGCTGAACGAAGGCTTCCCCCTTAGACCGCCACACTGTATGACAACCTGCCATTTGCATCCACCGGTTGCCCGCGTCTTTTACAATGTACCCCTTGCTCCTCCGTTACCTGACCTGCTACCTAGGTCAGGAATAGTGTTTTTTTTTTAAATGTGGTACATCAGCTTATGAATGCCCAAGGGTGAGCTCGAAGGGCTATCGGCGATACTTCACCACGCAGGCCCGTTGCGGGTTGATGGTTTCACGCTACTTGCTTTCTTCTTTGGACATACCTATTAAATGCAGGTTTTCTTACGATGATTTCCTTCATCGAAAAAATTTAGTTTAAGGCAAATAAGTTGGAACTAGGGCTCGCACAAAGTTTTGTGATGTAAGAGAAATGTTTAAAATAGTACTAAAATTACTCCTGTTTATTATTTAGCATAATCAGCCTGTTAATAAGATGTCTAATGCAGGACATAATTATGCCTTACCTCGACGGGTTATATCCACCAAGCTGGCCCTGCTGCAGATTTATAGATACTACGCCATTGAATTTTAATGCGAAACCTGCATACGTCCTCATGAGCGATGTTTTCTTTTAGCGAAAAGCCAGTATGAAAATCCGTACATTTTAATCTATTGAGCATTTATTAAGTTAAACGTCAAATATTTTTTAATACAGAACCCTCGCCATGCGATTGGAACTTACAACCCAGACGTACAGCTTAAAGCCAGAACGCTGCAGCCAGTGTGCACACATTATTTTCTCAAGTTTGTATTAAAAAGAAATTACAACGACGTGAGTCAGCACGAGTTGAGATTAAAAATAAGTTATTTTCATTTCAACTGGAAAGCTTGAGATTCATCAGAAGTGCACTACGCAATAAGAGGTCAAGAGATTTTAGGGGGCGGAAAATTTAAAGCAAACATTTTGATTAAAATAATAACTAAGTAACGTCGAGGTAAATAAAAATAAATTTATTTGTGCGCGAATAATTCCCGGTGATAAACATAATTATTAATAACTAAGTATTTCTTGGGCAATCTCAATCAAGTCGTTGGGCTGCAAAAATAATCTAGGAACTGACACATCGATCCCCTGGTTCACAATCATACTAATTGAAGAAAAAAATATAACAATAGTATGATTTTTACTATCATACTATAGCCTTAAATTATTGCATTCTGTTTTGTATGTTTATTAAATAAATAAATAAAAGTAAAGTAAAGTAAATTAAAATTTTTTTTGCTTTAACACAATTTTATTAACTCTAGATACAAAGGTTCTTGAGTGGCGACCGCGAACCGGAAGACGCAGCGTAGGCGCGGCCTCCCACTAGGTGGACCGACGACATTGTAAAAGTCGCGGGCAACCGGTGGATGCAAATGGCAGGTTGTCGTACAGTGTAGCGGTCTAAGGGGGAGGCCTTCGTTCAGCAGTGGACGTCTCCGGGCTGATGATGATGATGAGATACAAAAGATGTGTTAACAATAAACTAAAATGATCTGTTGATCCAAATTAGAGATTATACTGCGTTTGTGTGAGAGAGTGTGATGTTGTATATGTGAATGTATGCATCTTACGTATTATCACCTACCTATCACCTACTCTTATGCTCTCAGTCTCGTTATATGACTGTAATAGTTACATGAGAGTATCGAATTGTAGAGGTCGGAGGGGCGGTTAAATTTGAATAGCCTGATGGCGGAAAATGTATAAATCCGCCACTGCTCAAAATAGTTGCTAAATATTATGCTTTTCATTTACAGTTTTCAGAACTGTCACTAGGGCGAGAAACGATACCATGGTCTTCTAGAACAAACAAAGTTGCTTGCACATAAATACAGCGTATCTCCGAGCTTCCTACTTTTACTGGCAGCGAACCATTACTCCTGCTTACGTAAGACACGCGGTATTTCTGTCGTACAGCCGCTACATGCATAGGAATTCTTATTTCAGAGGGCGGGTTAAGGGCAAGTCTCCATTGAGTTTCGCGGTTGTGGTAAGATTCAATGTTTTTGACATAATATCACACAGAACGGTATTTCTAAACCAGAGGAGGTCAGAGGAGGAGGTTGTACTCATCGTTGTGATAAACTACATATATTTTCTCGAGGTTAATAAATTGTCTAATCTAATTAATAATATATTTTTTTGCATTTTCACGGTGTGTGCCATTGTAAAAGTAATTGTTTACAATTATGAGTACGAATAGTACTGTAGTAGTACTGCCGGCTTAGTAATGCCGTTTGTTCGTTCGTAACTTGCTTTTTTATTTTCTGCTCTGATGTAGGTACTACCTAAATTAGTATAATTTCTTTGGATAAAACGTGTTTTGGACCTGGGTATGTCCTAAAACTGCATCCAGAACCACCGGAGGACGGGGAGGAGCGTCCTTTTGGTTAAAAGTGGTAAAACTGCGATCCCCAAGCCACCTGCCAAGCGTGGGGATTATGGCAACCCGTCCCTATTAAGGGGGATGCCTTCGTCCAGTAGTGGACGTCTTATGGCTGTCAATGATGAAGGTTAGACTGTATAAAAAACTGTTCAAAAATACTTATCTGTATGTAAATTTTGTTTTCCGTTGAACGTGGTACATACATAATTATAGGTGTCCCCAAAAGATAAATGTTACGCAGTACGCACTGGGGAATCTGGCTTCGAACGGGTGATCGTGAGTGACATTCACAACTGTGCGCTAATATAGGTAGGTTGGATGTTAAATTGTTGTTTCTTGTTGTTTGTTTTATAACAATAAACAGCAAGTCATGCCACATGCCTTTAGGCGGCACATTCTCTCTGATTTTGTCTATACTCTAAGACTGTGATTCAAGTGCTCTGGTCACTCGGCCTATAATAACCTAGATTTTAATAGCCATAATTGTTGTAAGCTATTTTAATAATTTAAAGCTAATTCCACCTAAAATATTCCAAACTATTATCTAAATAACCAAATATTCAAACGACCACCACTTGTTCCAATATTTGAGTTTTTAAATTATTTCTGTGTAATAGGGTAAATGACTGGTGTTTATATCGTTGAAACTAGTAGCTTTGATGAAGAATTTAAGTAAATATAGTATGTTTATTGAAAAAATAATTTTAATCGATTAATAATGTTCTGATATATGAGCGTTTAAAGTTTTTGTTAGAGACAACCCTGTCCCTTTCCCACAAAACAAAAAATTACGTCACACCTTACTTGTCAGAATAGAATTTATTTGGCGTACAGAGAAGTGACGTCACGATTTGCGGTTTCGCGTCTCTGTCTAGCGTGATATTAAAATGCTTATAAGTTGCTTACTTTTGATCAGATTTTCATTTTCTTTTTAATGGAAATCAGCTATATTTATGGGCCACATTTTAAAAGGACAATAAAAAAAACCATTCATCTAGCCTATTCTTGGTGTGAACAATAAAGAGTTGATCAATATTCACGCAAATGGCCGTGGTAGCCTCACCACAAACCACTAGCTTTTCAGTGAAGGAGAATATCGTGGGGAAACCTGCATGCATAAGTACGTGTCCTGGGAAGAAATTCAATGACGTTTGTGAATCCACCAAACTGCCACTCCAGCCAGCTTAGTGGTTATGGCCCAAGATAAGATTACCCACCATACTATTCCAAACTGTACAAAAAATAATTCTAAAGTAAAGTATAATTTAACATTATATTATCTTTTCACTAATTTAAACAAAAGATAATTTAAACAATAAAAAAATACGACTGCACTGGCAAAAAAAGAAGATAACCTATACTTTTTTTTTATGTATCTGGCTATATAAAAACAATGTCACTCGGGTTGATGTAAGAATTCTAACGATACCCGCTAGTTCAATGCGTTTTACCACAGAAGAAATAGTTCTACGTAGTTTTACCCTACAAGAGGTGAGGTAGTTCTGATTTTTTGATATGTTGTATAGGTTGATAGTGTATTGAAAAATCCAAGTTTTCGTCACCCCAGTCCTGTCCCGTGCTTTATCCGCAATCTTGGAAACCCAACAAAAAAATTGGCACCTTTTCAGTATTTTGTCTATAAAACACTGTTTTAAACTATCACGGTTGTTTACTAAAGTTCTATTATTAACCGTGACCCCGCGTTCCACGTTCCACCCGCGTTCTTCAGTCTACTCGTGACCATGGTGCATGCAACTGCGCCGAAATATCGGGAGCTCATTTCACAACATAATCACGGTAAATATCCCGTTAATAATAATATAACTTTATTTTGTCTATAACTAATTTTTCGGTGCACTTTTGCGCAAAACATCTATAGATATAAGTAATTTTGTAGTTTCCCAAATTAAAGTAAGTTTTTTCTACGATGACTGGTACACGAGTCATGTAACGCCAAAGAACGGATAAACTCGCGTGCTATGTAAAATTTATATTAGATTTTACAGAGTAGCGTGTAAAGTGTAGTAGGTACGTGGCGCGCGGGTAAAAGGGACGCGCCAATGTGTCAAATTGTCAACTGTCAATCTCACACTGACTTACTGAACTACCGGCCTTTTGTTGAACCCATCCCTACATCCAATGCCGTTCGGGCATTTAGAAGTTATGGTGGAATAAACAAACTCACATACTTACATAGATACATATATGAAACCTGAAAACATTACACTCCTTTTTTGGGCAGTCGTGTAATAAAATGTCGTTGTCTATTAAAATTTACGTAACAAATGGAACCCTCCATTTAACCGAGCTCGAACGGTTAAAGATCGGTTTGCATGCAGCGTGGGATTCAATTACATTTCTATTCACCGGCAACCTACGGAGTTTCCTGCTACAAATTAAATTCGAGAGTTATGAAATTCTACAAACTGGAAAATTTATAATCATTTATTTATGAAAGAAACGAGAAGCTTTGGAATGTTTATGAAAGCAATGTTTTAAACAATAGGCAATACTATTTCTTATTTGTGGAAAAGCAAACCTGTACAAAAACAATCAAAAAAGTTAACCTTAAACCTTGTACTTGTCCAGGTTGTCCATAAAAAACTGCTCCATGTTTTCTTTTTCACACCACTTTGTGTAGTTATTATGACTGTGTCCATTAAAATAAATGATATAATCAAGGCCGTGTTAAACTATACTGGGGCCCTTTTGGAAAGTAAAGAAAGCGAACTATACTAACATTTTTCTACTGGCTTTTATGTCTTAAATTGATCCTACCTAAGCAAAATTAGTCAAAATCAAGTCAAATGTTAAGGTTATTTTATAGTTCTAAAAGAAAAAAAAGCAAAGTTTAATTGATTTTGACTTCATTTGTTTAAATAAAATCGATATGATTTTGACTAAAATTTTAAGACAAAAGGTTCTTTAAATTTTGCTGTTACTCTCCCGATAAAAAGGTTTTGAGTATAAATGTGAGAGAAATTGTCGGTTCTCTGGGGCCCTCTGAGGATGGGGGCCCTGGGCACAGGCCTCGTGTGCCTTTATGGTAAAGATGGTACTGGACACAGTCCAATAATTACAGCGTATTATACATACAGTACGTTTTATGGAAATAACGTACTTATTAAAGAAACACGCCTGCGGCCATAGACATACATAGAAATCATTGCCTGCGGCCTATAATGATAGGCCGATAGGCCTATAATGATAACACCGAAATGAACTATAATATACTGAAAGAACTTTTATCATAAATATGAGAGTGTCAATTTAATTACTTTTAAACTAGGCTAATACATTATTATATTATTATGTTTCAGTTACTATTTCTGTAGCGGTCGTGGCGTAGCCGGACTAGGTCAAAAGATCACCAAAGTCAAGCAACGGACGAACCAGCCATTCTTTGAATGATGACCGCGAATAACTGAACGTTATCGTGGGTCGAATGCACACGATAAATGAACATCCCAGGTTATTTGTTATATAGTTCAATAACAACAGCCCATCAAGCCGTGCCAGAGACCTTGGCGTATTAACTTTAGAGCTGGCCACTGGTCACAGCATTATATACTCGTTAATTGCAGGTTTTTATAATTTTTTGGGGCGAAATGTATGTCAAATATCGTCAGACATTTTTGATTGGAATGTTTTGCAACAAATCGGCATTCAGAGAGATAGTAACTTTCGCATTCATAGCTTTAGTACGATTCCTTTTATGATGCGATGATGAAATAAATGGTGGAAGGAGGTGAAACGCCAGCTTAGTTAGAATATGCGGAGGCGCGACCACACGCTATGACGCTGTACGCTGTGTTTTTGTTTAAAAAGTAGGTATATGTATAAAATGTTTTTTTTAATATAATTTACTGTTTAAAAAAACAATATTTTTACACAATAATACGTAAAACATGTAAAAGGTATGTCTAAAATTAAATTAAAGTGAAACAGGTTTAAAAAGTAATCTCTCTGTTATTTTTTTGTATAGTAGGTATAGAGTGAAATAATTCAAGTCATGTAGGTATGGATGAATGATTTTACAGAATAAAAGAATGAGTATACTTACCATTTTTTTTTTAGATAATCTTTTTAACCGACTTCAAAAAAGGAGGAGGTTCTATATTCGACGGTATGTACTATTAATTTTATTTTTTATGTATGTTTACCGATTTCTCCGTCAATTGTGGACCGATTATGAATATTTATTTTTTTATTTGAAAGGTTATACTCCCGAAGTGGTCCCATATTAATTTGAAGTCGATTGTTTTTTTTTTAAAGTTACTTGTTACTTAATAAATTTAAAATTCCAGAGCGCGTTGGAGGCAAATCGTGAACCTGCAGAGCCTTAAAACTAGACATATCGGACCTAGCTCCACATAGGCCTAGTGGATTTTTGCCTAAAATTAAATTAATTTATCTCTAGAGCTTAAAACGTAGTTTACAGTAAAAAAAAAACATTGCGCCTTGACGCCTCTCCTTATAAACGACTAGTTGATGACACACCTGACACATGTCAACCGGACTGTTTGTATTGAATTGTCAGCCATTTCAGCGTACATTTGTCATCATTAAAAAGCTGTCAGGGGCAACTTGCAGCTTTAGAGGCATCACGTTTTCATTATAATGAGGTTTATTGATTACTAGCTGTGTCCTACGTTTTCATCCGCAATTTCTAGGACAAAAGTAGCCTTTCCGTTATTTCAACGTAAAGCTAATTCTTTGCCAGTTTTCATAAAAATCTGTTCTGCTGTGTTTGCGTTATTGAGAAATAATCAAACAAAAATGTTTACATCCAAACATACAAACGTTCATATTATAATATTATTAATTATTATACCGGGTGTTAGTTTGAACACCGTTATCCTTCTAGGATATAATTGTTGTACTCATCATTATGAACAACTTTTACTATGGGGCCGACCCTGAAAACACGAAAAAAAAACAGCTGTTCCATACAAAAAGGTTCATCGATCTTGGACAAAATGCCGGTTATGTTATGAGGTTTATTGATCACCGGATGTGATCGAAACTATCAGCCGAAGTATGATGAAAAAAATAAATGAAAACAGTATTTTTTTATTTTACATGAACTATCCAAATCCAAATTTTCGTGACTAAAAGTCCATAAACAAAGGACTTTCATACAAACCCCCCTTTTTCTTCCCCTTGGGGGTCGAATTTCGAAAAATCTTTTTTAGTACACCCCTCCGCGTCGAGACGAATACACCCTCCAAATTTCAAGTCTGTCCGACCAGCGGTTTGGGCTGTGCGTTGTCTGTCAGTCAGTCAGTCAGAGCCTTTTATTATATTAGATATAGAAGATAGATAGATAGAAGAAGAAGATAAAAAAGAAAAATAACAAGTCTTCAACTAAGTATATTGGCTGTTCTTAAGAATTAACGCGATCCTGGTCATTTGATGGCTATTATAATTGGGGAGACTTAATATATTGAGTTCTATATGAATTATTTACGGGGTACAATAGACTAAAGTCACAGTCTGTTAGGCGGGCTAAAAGACTGATTATATTTTGGGTCCTACCATGAGACTACTGAATCTAGTTAGTTTCTATATATTCGCAAATATAAAGTACCAACCTTTTTATTTGTGGTCCAAAGCTGCCAAAACGCATAAGTCTACATGTTTTGCTATCAGGATAGTGTCGCCGCGCCTACGTTTCCGGATATGTTCTGCTAGACAGTGAATGGCATGTTATTTCCTTATATCAGTATTTAATATGATTATTTCCCTGTGAAAGCGGTAGTTTTTTATTTTTATTTATAGCATGTTTTCTTTTGACCACATCCTTCCCAATGTTAACCAATGATGCGGTCTAGGATGAATCACGCTTACTTAGTAGGAACCCGGTTAATTTGCATGTTAAGACAGCTGATATTGTACTGGAATATAAATTGTTTAAAAGTGTCATTAAGACCTCAAATTAATATTATGTATTTTTTAATATAGTACTCACCCAATAAAACACCCAAATATAAACACCAAAAAACAACCCCTTTTATTTGTAGTGGTAGTTTTATAAAAATAACCTTTTGTAGTGGTAGCACTCTACCTGCAGTAATGCAGCACTAACCTGCAGTTCGCCTGGGGAAGTACCATAACTTTGCCAGTTACTCAATCTCCAAGCAGTAGTGTACAAGCATTACTGTGTTCCGGGTTGAAGGGCAATGTTACGAAAGAAATTGCTGGGTATGAAGAGGTTTAACATCTAATATCTCGGGGTACGAGCGCAGTGCAGTGCGGCGCAGGATTGTGTTCGCAAGTTCATAATTCTGGTACTGTTCCTGTTAGTGGCAGTCGTGGCGCTTACCACCAGGCGAACGTCTTGCTCGTCTCTTTACTTTATAAAAACCCGTTGGTTATCAAAAATAGACTGAAATATTCAGCTTATTTTATAAATATATTTTGTAGCCTCAGAAGGGGCTACAAAACAATCTAATAAACATTTAAAAACAGTGTTTTTATCAGATTTGAAATTAAATCCTCGTCGTCAGCCATAAAACGCTGTCGTCGTCCACTGCTGGACGAAGGCTTCCCCCTTAATAGAGGGGTATTGCCATAATCCCCACGCTTGGCAGGCGGCTTGGAGATCGCAGATTGGTCACCACCGTTGTTAACTAAGAGGACGCTGCTGCCAGTCCTCCGGTAGGTCTGGTTGCAGTTTAAGGACATACCCAGGTCCAAATTAAATCCTAAATAGCAAAAAAATATACATCACAGGCAGTATGTTTATTAGACACCTATACTTACAGAGATACCTAAGTCCGAGTAGTATGCTCTAGGCACAAGCGCAGATTAAAGATCTGAAAGTTCCAAAAAAAAAAAAAAAAATGTGACCTTGAATACGATGGGCTGGGCCGATGGCTCAATTTTTTACTTGTTCGATTGTTTTTTTTATGAGTTATCGTTCAAATACCTTTCATAATATTAGCGCTATTAAAATTTTGAGCTTATTTATTTGGTAGGTATGTGTGGCGGTAAAAGTGGAGCGAACAGGGCCGGCTCACAAGTGCCTGAAAGTGCAGTTGGGTGCAGTGCTCGTATAATTGGACTATGGCAACATTGAAAAAGTTTATTGATAGATTAAGATATTGAAGAAGATATCTTTTCATTTTTGAACATTGCACATTTTTGTCAGTTAGAACTACTTATGATTTGTTTGTTTGTAATGCACGTCGCCCCCTCCCTATTAAGTGGGAGGCCTTCGTCCAGCAGTGGACGTCTTCTGGCTGGATGAAATAAATATGTACATCGTGATTCAACTCTTTCTAGCTTAAAATACTTCTATCAAAAAAAAACAATCTGTCGTCAATTTATATAAAAAGTTTGATCAACCAGAAGCCGGCAAACAGCTCCCGCTGTAACCAACTCGTATTCATCTTCTCCCAAACATAACCGCGAATTTTCATATTCACCAAAAACACATATTCCAAAAGCTAACTCAGTTGAACAAAGTCTGGATTCAATTTGTTCCCGTCTAATTTATCCATAGTAAAAATAAGGCTGAAGTTACACGAGTAGGTACGTCACGACGCTACGTCATTGTTACGGGTGCTCGCTCATTTCATGTTTATGACCACTAAGGGTTATGGTCTCATGAGCATAAAATATTATAGTGTTAAGTCTAAATTGAACGCACGTTATTATGTTAAAACTTGAAGAATGATGAGAACGCTCTGAAAGTTTTTTATTAGAACTTGAACAAAACTTTCGACAAAGTTATCGACTGAAGCTTGTTTGTTATCGATGGTCGAACCCAAACATAAATTACCGAGAAGTAACTAGAAAGTTACAGTCATATTAGTATTTGGATGCCAAACAGCATTACCAATCACATAAATCAAAACTTTGAAAATATTATGATAGTCAGGCATCGAAACATAGCCTATCTAATTTTTACTAAGGAAGGGCTTCTCCGTCATAGTCCTCTGATAGTCTGCATTTTTTGTCATTGAATTATTATTTAACTCTCTATTCTGGGATACATCGACTACCATTTCATAAAATTAATTGATATTTTCACATGTCTACGATGAATAGACTTACTGTCATTTCTTATATACCAACGTGATATACGCAGTGAGACAGATAGGCCAGAGACTTAGACCACACGAGCAAATGATAATTATCTGGTCTACATAATGCACGATGACTTTTTGTCAATAATACGTCTATTTTACTCTATGGAATTTGCTGAATCGCCAGCCAAGCCCCGAGCTAACAAACAAAGGGCGTTGTCCGATATAAAAAGGGCGAGATAAAAACGGGGCCTTACAGTGACAAAGGCTGCCGTTTGTGGCGGCAGCGAATGCGTGAGCAACACGTTATAATGTGCCATTCTCACTTGTTTTACTGTTTATTTATTATCTTCATGGATAAAGGCTTTTGTTTATGGTGACTGTGAAGGTTTGCTCACAGATTACATGGTTGTTACTTCACCTCATAATACCAGCTTTATGATCCCTACTTATTACTTAGGCTTTTTATGTCAGCATTTTACATGTTTTGAGGACTCTCTATAAGTATAATTTGTGTTTAAATTTAGTCTTTAGGTTTCCGTACCAATTTTTTTTTTGTATTTTTATATGCAGTGAGAAACTTTAAGGAGAGAAATTCAACTTATATATACATTTAAGCTGAATTTTAAGTTTTTTTATACAATAGTTTCGACTATTTAATAAAATAAAAATTAGTTTGTGTTGTTGTTTAATCTCCGTAAGTACTTCCGATTGCTTTAGAATTTTGACACATAATTTGCGACGCTCGGTGATTGGAATAGATAGTTTATACATTTTAGTGTAACGTATAAAGGATTTCATTTTAGATGATATTTTTTGGAGTAGCTCGGCTAAGTACCTAAGTACCTAACCAGTGGAAATAGGAATACTGTTTATCGTAGTATTTTAGTACCTACATCAAATTAAATACCGCAGAGTAGAGAACGGTTATAGGCACGTATAGGACAAGTTTCCAAAAAAAAGGTTTAGGTTTAAAGATATTTATTCTCATACAATTAAGATATTTCAGGCTCTTTTTGCTAGCAGCATCCTCCGCTGCAGCAGCCGGCGAGCAAACGGTGCGACCTAGGTGGCTGGCGGCTACAGTGCTGACGCAAGTGGCGTCCCACACTAGGCACCTGCCGTTCTTCCACGGCACCAGGGTCAAACCGTCCGGTCTTTTGCCGTCCGTCCTAGAGAAACCAGGCGGCTCGAGCACGCAGGGGACGCCGGCCGATACAAACGCCCTCCGAACTATGTCGTTGAGGGCATGGTGGCGCGAAAACCTGCCCGCGCAGCGACGACAACTCAATGCATGATGACCATCAGCCTCCACCATGGAACCGCAGGTGCATCTGTGTGGTTCACACACCTTACAGCCCAGGCGGAGTGCCACCGCCACACGCAAAGAGTCATCGTCCAGCAAGGTGCCCAGGTGAGGTGAAGGTAACGCGTGTAACCATGCCCCAGATTCTGGCTGCGACACAGCCCGGAGTCTGGCTAGATCTGCTCCCGCGGCGCCGTCTAAGGCCTGCTTATGGATCCGTTTAGCCCCAACCTCATCCCACGCCCGCTGAACCTGGGGAGAAACAGGGTTTGCCACACCCGGGTTGAGAGCAGACCAGGCTGAAATCGCTTCAGACACAAAGGGTATGCTCGCCTTGTCACCATTCAAACGAAGGATAACAGCAACAAGGTCTGCAACCCCATGCGCCGACGCAAGGAAAGCCGGCAAGCCCACATCACGCGCGCACCGCACCCCGAGTCCCCCGTAACGGATTGGAGAAGCCGCCTGAGTCCACTGTGAGTCGTTGAGTGACACGTTTAGAGTCGACTGAACTGCAGACCTCAATGAGTCATCAAACGAAGAGACCTCTTCGTGACAGAGCCAAGTAGGAGTAGTCCGCAGCAGATAGGTGATCTTGGGAAGAGCGAAACACATACGCAACAACACCATAGTAACGTGGGCTGACAATTCCTTGAGACGCTCCTGAGCGGTGAGGAGAAGTTGTCTACGTGAATTAATAGCCTCAGGCACGGCTTCAAGAAAAATAGGGGACCCTAGGAGGGAGAAAGTGTGAGATGAAAGTTCTTTAAGGCCAGGAAAAAGTGCATCGAAGCGTGAGAAGTGTTTACGAGCTTCAATGGAGCAGGGGAAAAACTCGTACTTGGAAGGATTCACCTCCAAACCCAGTTTCCTGAGGCGAGGGACAAGGGCCTCCAGGTCCTGGTAAACGTCTTCCGGTGCTCCTCCCACAGTGCCATCGTCCAGGTACCACAGGTTTAGAGATGATTTAAGTTCTGAAATGACTTTGTGGATGGCTAAGCTAAAAACAAGTGGTCCCAGCGGATCCCCCTGCTGCGCTCCCACTTGTGACAAAATAAGACGATCATTGAAAAAAAGGTTAGAGGGAGAGTGATACACCTGATGAAGAAAGGGGTAAAGAGAAGGAACATTTTCCTTGACCTCGCTCAGCAGAACGTCTCTTTCCAGTATGTTGAAAGCGTTGCGTATGTCAAGCTTCAGAACCACGCAGTTGGAGTTCGCTGGGTCCATAACGAACGCACGTGTAGCATGGATGGCGGCCTCACAACCCCGCCGCGTCCCAAAACCTAGCTGGCATGGCTGCAAATACTCCGACATGGCCCCTCCCACGGAGCGGCAAGCCAGCTTGGCTGTCAATCGGCGAAACACGCTTCCAATTGCTATGGGTCTCACCCCCCCGTCTTTCTTAGTAAGAGCACAAAGTGATGCTCCATATAAATACGGACACACCACAGGATTCAACTGACCACTCAACAAAAAATTTACTAGTTTTGTCAAGCACTCTAATAATCGCGGACCATTTTCACCCGCCGAACCAGATGTGAGCTCTTTTAAGTGCCCAGGGCGGATTCCATCTAAGCCCGCTGCTGAACCGCTGTAAAAAGAGCTTAATGCCAGCGCGACATCTTCCACCACAACAGATTCAGTAGAATATGTAGCATCCGGCTCCGACGGGAAATTTAGAGGACGAGATGGACCCGGGTGCTTGAGCTCCAGGGCAGCTAGCGTATCGGGGTCGTGCTGTGCGAATGAGTCCTCAGACACCAGTAAACGGACGGCACCCCGCAGGTCACCCTCAAAAACCTTAGACTCGACCGTTTTCCGAAACGATCGCGACCGAAAGTTTATCCCTGTACTGTCCGACTCCATTGTAAGATCAGGCTTGGACAACTCGATGTTTGCTTTCACCTTTGCCGTCATATTGCCAGGTGCATCTTTCAAAGGAACTCTGAGAGCACCGTATGCAAAAGTGAGTAGCGCACACCAGTCCTCCACACCATTGCAACTAACACACTTATCAATAACCTCGCACAGCTTACCCGCCGCCTGGTTCCGCGCACCCTTGGGGATATGTCGCAGCACCGGCGTACTGACTTTCAAAGCTGAGAGCCTATCCAGTGGAGTGGAGCACGGTGTCTGAGACGCCAGGTTCGCTCGCTGGGCGTCCAAGACTGCGGGTGAGCTCTTTGGAGTAGCAACCGCCAGACGCACATCCTTGTGCACGCGGCCTATATGAACTTTGAGCCCGTGTACGCTGAAAGTACGTGTAGACTCAGGGCAGTGGGGACAAATTGAATGTGCAGGTAGGGCACTCATTTGGTCGATATAATCAAGCAGATCAAAACAAATAAAACAAAAATGTAATAACGAACATAGGAATTTTTATTCCTATGTACGTAGTACCAACTATGATTTCTTCTATGCCTTAAGGACAGTTGCCTACACACAAGACAGCAATAACATACAGCAAATAAAACCCAAAAAAAAAAAACACATTAGTACCCCGATTAAAACCAAAATAAAATTTACTAGGTAGGAAGGTTAGGAAGCAATTTTTACTTACATTTGTAAAACTTATTCGAAAATAATAATTAAAAATAACAATACCTAAGTACCTATACCTAATACTATGATAACTGAAACGACGTTTCTAGTTGAGTTTTTCGACAATGTGAGAAAAATAGAATACTCAATGATTATTTACACCTTAAAAAGTACCTACTTAACTACTTAAACGACAAAAAATAATAAATGTATCATTCATTAAAAAGATAAACAATAGTCAAAAAAAAAAAAAAAAACAGATATTAATAAAATTATTAATAACAATCACAATGCAAAAAAAAGGTCGAGACAAAGTTGACATTAATCTTCAGTACCCTGCGTAGGTACCCATGTACAAGTAGATAACGCCCAGCAGGTACCGCTCTCTTCTAAGCCGCCGGAATTCACGCACTGCTATTGTAGCAAAACCGGAGACCGAAATGTTTTACTTAGCCGTGAATCGCCGAAATAAAAAAGCTCGTGTCGCCCTCTACGGGGCAAGGCCGGAACAAAGCTCCATCCGAGCTCGCCACGCAGAAAATGCTCAGGCCCATGAAATATTAAAGTAAACGTTCCAAGATCGTTGACCAGCGAGTAGCTATCGATTAGTGGATTTAGTGCTTAGACCACCGCAGAGATGGCGCCACTTGTGCGTCGGAGACTGGGAGGAATAAAATTATGAAAGTTTATTATGTTTTTTTTTTCCCCCCGCTACTACAACTTTTCAGCACATTCACGAACCACACTAAAAATATCGCTTGAAACACTCGCCGCTGACCCTCACAGTGCCCGGCAGAGACACAGTCCAACAGCAATTGCTGCACCGATGGCACCTCCAGGTTTTCCGCTTATTTTATTAGTGTTGCATTAATATATCGGGACAACACTTGTGCACTCATGACATGCAACAATCTTCACGTTTATCGTATGTAAACCGTGAAAAACTTTGAAAAACTATTAAAAATATTAAAAATACTCGGAGGCCAAAGTGTAGGCGGGTAGGACCTACCCTCCTTTTTCGCCTGAAGTACGCGGCGTTGGAGTCAAAATACTTGGTTGTTCCGATCGCCGTTGAGACGATGGGCTGTTGGGGCTCTGCGGCCAAAAGTTTGGTTTCAGAAATAGGTCGTAGGTTAAGAGATAAGACTGGCGACTCCCGGTCCGGCTCGTACCTGGTGCAAAGGTTAGCCATTGCTATCCAACGCGGCAACGCGGCCAGCGTTATGGGCACCTTTGCACCTGGTACGATGACTGGTGGGTTATTTATTTAGTTTAAGGCTTTAATATGTGACATTGATATTTGACATTA
The DNA here is from genome assembly GCA_905404285.2 of Erannis defoliaria. Taxonomy (NCBI): domain Eukaryota; kingdom Metazoa; phylum Arthropoda; class Insecta; order Lepidoptera; family Geometridae; genus Erannis; species Erannis defoliaria. Next base: position 819,624 of record FR990075.1, read on the forward strand.
TTACTATTGTATTTTTTATTTCTGATCTAAATATAAATATATAAACAAAACTACAGGTAGGGGAAAACCTAAAGAAGCCGAGTAACCGAATAGAATATTGGAAAAAATCTGGTTTATTAAAAAATAAAAATTAAGATATTTATTTATTACATCACTTCCACGAGAACTGCTATAATAATAGTACATTATGATACGAGTGTGCTATGTTGGTCATTACACTAGAGGCGGTATTATGCGATAAGGAAGCCGAGAGCGTAATGACTAATAGCACAAGAGTTTCATACGACTGTTTTCGTCACACTTGCGAGGAAAAAACATTTTTTTTGTGATAATAATCAACCACACAGCGAAAACGTCAACAAACATTTGCGGAAAATGGCGCCCAAATCAGTAATGCGCGCGCAGGTTGACATGTACTTCAGCGGCATAAGAACTCTTTGTTGGTATTACAAAAAAACTGTAAGTATTACCCGGCTATATTAAGAGTGCTTCGTATACGTACGTCTAATTGCAGTCACGTACAAACTTGACTTTACCGGGTTATACCTATTATAGTACAAGTGCCGTAATGTAAAGTAAAAAGCACGCGTGTGTAATAGCTTGGATTATGAGCCTAAAAGGGATGTAATAAGATCTACTTTACGAGCAAGTGTGATGAAAATATTATTATGTAATTTATTGTCGCAAGATGCAGCTTATGTACATTTATAACACTTAGTATACAAAAGTAACGATCAAACATGTTTTTCGAGAGTACATTTGTGTTTTTCTTTCTTTCCAGATACAAATCGAACACCTCTCTACGTGAAATGAAAATGCGAGTGACTTAGTGGTTAAATGCTCACAATGAAGAACGCGAATTCGGTGCTGACACTTGTATGTGTCGTCTGGTTTACCTGCACACACGCCAAAACAGGTAAGGCACATGCCTAGAATATACTTGAAACCGCATTAAAAAAAAACACTTGTATTACAGCCATTTTGAAGATTTTACTTCAAAATTGGCTGTCAAAATTTCAAAATTTGTGTCAAAATAAATAATTTTGTATTTGTATTTGTATTCAATAAACTGCAATTAAATAGACAGCCATCTTTTCAATAAGTTTAGCTAATCAGCTAAAGCCTCAAGAATTGGCTGTGTTATATGAATAAATAACAGTCATTACCTTTTGTGATTTTGACCGTGTGCACACGTGTGTGTGTATTTCTCTTGTGTTCATGTGTGTGTTGAAATAGTGCGTGTGACTATGGGTAAAGATTTATGTTTGTGCAAATAATAGTACTTCTATATATATATAAAAGGCTCTGTCCTAACTGATTGACTGACTGACTGGTGACTGGCCGATTGACAGACACAAAACGAGGCTAAAAACATTGCTCGGGATGATTTAAAGTGGTGAATTTTGGGAGCGAGCCGAATTTCACGCGGACGTAGTCGCGGGCGACCTCTAGTATATTATAAATGCGAAAGCTCGTCGGTGTGTATGTGTCTGTATATGTTTGTTATTCCTTCCCGCTGTAACGGCTGAACTGATTTGGATGAAATTTCGGTAAGAAGTAGCAGTAGCCCTTGGAATAAAATATAGGTTACTGTTTATCCCAACAATCGCGGGGGCGCAGCTAGTATATTTAAAGAATGAAGCTTAAGGATCGACAAGTTGACGGCTCGAACTCATCGGTGGGCGCGGCTAAAAAGCATGCTCTCTTCATCAAACAAACTGTGGGAAAGGGATAAAGAAAGATAAATGAGCGCGCAAATTTTTTTTGTCGACCTTTGGATGCAGTAATGTGGTTGAATAAACTCTGAGTTAATTTATTCCAACTTAAGTTATTTGAAATATTTATGGACTAACCTATGCCGCTAGATAAATTATTTTAGAGTTTTCGTATTCCTTATGTTATTTATTTACGTCCAATGTGGCGTTAAAATTGACCTAAAATACAAGATGTTTCCTGGCTCATAACTTTCATGTTTATTAACTTTCGTAATAATTTACAATCCTAGATAATGAAAAGATTAATCGATATAATACTTAGTCTTGGACTTACAAAATTACATAGTGGAGTAGTAATACTGCCGCGTTTCTATGGAGAAGTCTCCAACTTGTCTACTCTTAAATAAGCCTTGTTTCCGATTTCTATGAATTTACAATACAATATAACTTTATTGCACACCATAAATATAGAACAACTTACAACTAATCAGAGTCATTATTATCATCAGCCCGGAGACGTCCACTGCTGAACGAAGGCCTCCCCCTTAGACCACCACACTGTACGACAACCTGCCATTTGCATCCACCGGTTGCCCGCGACTTTTAGAATGTCGTCGGTCCACCTAGTGGGAGGCCGCGCCTACGCTGCGTCTTTCAGTTCGCGCCGCGGTCGCCACACAACTAATCAGAGTACATTACCATTATTAGTATTTACCTGTGTTATCTACCTTTAAATTTCGTTCACAGACCGTAAGAGTCTTTACGTCACGGGGTAATCAAGTTCCTCTCGCTTCTAATTCCACTTCTGATGCGGACTGGGCGAGGGATCCCGTACAGTGAGGATACTGTGCGTTCCGAAAGCAATTACGAGTAAATTTCAGATGGGCGAAGTTGACTCTAGAGCCTAACCTTGTTAAAGTACATTTAGGTGTTGCTGGCAGCTCTGCTGTCATCCATTCAGGGATCATTATGTTGTACCAAAATAAGTACAATTTGTATAAAGTCTATTCAAAAAATAGAGGACGAACTCTACACAAAATCAAAAAGATGATCTTTTTGATACATTCCACAGGCAGTTTATTTATGGTTGATATGGCAAATTTTTGACCCTAAATCATTGATTAACACACGTAAATCAAAGACTATACAATCATAATTATGCCCTTGGCGCTATGGTTTTGCCACTAACGGTTTATGGTTAGGTCAACACTTCAACATAAATAAATAACTTCCAAACTTTGTTTGAATTTGACTTCTGGCTTGTATTTGTCACTATTTAGACAATCTATATTTACACTAGCTGTGTACTGCGATTACATCTGCGATACTTGAGATAAAAAGGAGCCTATAGCTGCGCGTCCACTGCGTCGGCATCGGAACGGAGGGATTTGTTGCTTTGTAGGTATTTAGTTCTATGGGACTGCGTAGACTGGATCGGCAAATCCATGCCAGGTACCGGTATTTCTGCCGATGACGTTATCCGCAGCGAATGCGCCATTCGGAACATACCGGTATTTTTGCCGATGACGTCATCCTCAGCGAACGAGCTATTCGGATGCCGATAATGCCAATGCTAAATCCAAATGCAGTGAACGAACCCTACCGGCATTTTCATAAATGCCGTACGGGCCGATTCCGAGCGATTATTACCATATGTCATTTTGACCATCTAGAACAAGAGTAATTTCTCCGGCTTCTTTTTTAAGGTTTGTGTTTTTTTATTATGACACAAACCATCTCCCCCAAGCAAATAGGCCAATAAAAAAAAACTTTCATAAACAAACATGAATAGGGATCTTATTCCGTGGAACCTGGTAAACTTTATTCTAAAATCTTATTACTAGCTATTTGTAGTTGGTTTAATAGTTCACAACTGTCTAATCTTTAGGATTAAGGCACAAACCAACGCTTTCAAGACGATAATGGCACGTATCATGGAGCACCGTACTTGGATAAATAAACCATATGACGAGGCACTATATTAGATAGTGATATAGATAAACTCTTTATAGTCCAAACGAAACGCATGACCAAAAAAATAAACACGAATAATACGTAAGAAGGAAATGGACAAACACAACACGCGGATTATGTAGCCCATAGATGTAAATAATTATTACACACTTCTACAATAATTATTATGAAGAGATATTAAAGTTTGTGAGATTATAGTAGGTACCTACGCTATTTAAATTAAATATTTTTAATATTGTGTAAGATAAAAAAGAGGTCATATGGGCAATAATAAGTTGTATCAGTTCCAAGGTGACACGTGATAGGTACTTATAACTACATAACAGGAATTGCCACCCACGTTTGAAAACATACACGCTTATCGAACGTGGATTTCGTTGCAAGTCCTGTTGTTTATATTTCTATGATCAATCCGCTATTATTATATATCCGTATTGAGAGCGTTAATAGAATGGTTAATCCTCTCAAATTATCTTAAGTATACCGTTAATTGGGTACGTTTATTGCTGGTTCCACAGTACGGCGTTTATACTAATTACTATTAAAACTTAATGTGCCTTATCCTAAATTCCTAACGAACTTTTTCGATCTCACTCTGTATGTTTTTTTTTCTTCTAGTTTTTTTTTGTCCCTTTCTTCTGAGCCACTGCCTGGATATTCTTCTGATTTTTTTATTGTCAGGTCAATTTGGAAATGATTTTGACAGAAATTGTGTTCTACTTTTATTATTGGCATGGTAATACTACGTTTATGTCAAGAGTTTTGGCGGGAACGCGAGAAAATCATGTCGCTGCATTGTATTATTTTCCAAAACTTGTGTTTTTTCGAGTGTTAATGCATAAAAATGGTGGCGTTTTATTCATTAAATGCTGATTTACGAGTAAGAGTGTGGGCAAGTGATATAATGTAGTGAAACGTGTCTTTTCGTGTTGTTTCCAAAACTCCGAAGAAGCTTGTAGTAAAGTTGCCATGACTTTATTAGGGCATGATTGGACTTGACTGTGACTTACTGTGTGTGACTTGGACTGTGACCACGACTCATTTAACTGGAGAAAGAAGGATCGATGAAGAAATATGTATTCGGCTGAAGGACTAGTATCCATGGCCAGGAACTATTAAAAACAAACAAACGTCAAGCCAGTGGTATGAAAATTCGTACATACACTCCAAGAAGCTCATTAGTACGGGCCCGGGATGAATTAGACCATCACTGCTTCGTATATATTCTTAATAAATATTATTGTTGTAGTAAATTTTTTATGTTTTAAGTTGCGCTTAATACTATCCAATCAAACTTCACGAAAGCTAGCTTTGATGGCTATGTTCAGGTGATATTGTAACTCAGAGAGTCAGAGTATTCTAACATTGTTTTTTCTTGGAAAACGTTGACTTTTCATTACTCAGAAGTTAAATAACGTACATCATTTATAATTCATAGATGTTAAGTACTTCAATCTCGCAAGCAAATAAAATATACTGTAATACAATATTTGTTTTTGCAATCGGAGCGTAGCTAGATTGACTGTTCTATAAAACTGGTGTAAAAATCTCCGAAGTTATGCAACGGAAGATCTGAGCAGTATTCAGATAAGTGACCGCGAGTATCGTTTCCGACTCAGTACTCCACTGTGTGGTACCTACAACTTGTCCTATAACAACAACATAAGATATCAGAGGCTACCTGACGGCATATTTACTCTGATTATTAGGGCTACACACACTATTGAAACAGTGTTGTTTAACAAAACTTGTGTGTGGTTTCTAATCGTCGTCCACATCGGTAAATGAAAGCTCCAACCAGTAAGTAAGTATACACTATACAGCCTTAAATACTTAATGCAGTGCGACTGCGGAGCGCCTGCGCAGACCATGTTGCATTTACTGTCGTGCCCTCGGTGCCCAAGATCCTGCACCTTAGAAGACCTGAATAAGGCTACTCCTTGCGGGATGGTAGTGGCCAAAATACTGGGAGAAAATAGTATAGTATAGGTTTTTTATAATTCTATTTTTTTGGATCATCGACCCGAAGAAGAAGATAATACTTAATGCGAAGGTCAACCACTGCGAAGCATATTTTCACGCACTTCTATTACAATGTTAATAAACGAATGTCCAAGTAATATTTTACGCAAGATAAATACATATATAAAGTTCCTTTAGTTCTGTTCTTACAAAGTAATAATTAGGTGTGAAAAATGGACCTGGATATGTCCTAAAAACTGCATCCAGAACCACCGGAGGACGAGCAGCAGCGTCCTCTCGGGTAACGGTGGCGAGCATTCTGCGATCCCTAAGCCGCCTGCCAAGCGTGGGGATTATGACAACCCCTCCCTATAATGGGGGAGGCCTTTATTCTGCAGTAGACAAATTCTGGCTGATAAGTCAGTGAGAGTGAGAGTTAAAAATAATAGTCAGAAATATGTCAGGAAAAACCACAGGAGTCATGTACTTATACTACATTTTAGGAAGGAAAAGCGACGACCTCTAAAAACTTGACACAAATAATGTTCACAGTTAACTTACTTAATAATTCAAGTGCTGGAGCAAACAAATTATTTACAGAGCTGGGTGTATATCGATTCAATGTTCACGCCGGTTTCTACGGATTTGATGATCGTTGTTAGTTATGTAGGCTGAAAATGGTATATAATTTAGATCTTTGGAGAAACTTTACTAGCTTGCTAGCTCAGCCACAGCGTAGTTAACTTAATATTTTGAGTCTGCTTTTTGGAGCATTCATTAGGTAAGTTCATACAGGATGAGTGGCCAGCATTTGTGTAAGAGTAAAATTTCCGCCCGAAGGCCTCTGACATGGCTTGACGGATGTTGTTACAGAAAAATAGAACAAACAACCGGGACTAACTATTTAGCGTGTTGTATGACCCACGGTAGCGCTCAGAAATAAATGTCACTCACGGTCACCCATCCGAAGACTGACTGGACTGTCCGTGGCTTAACATCGGTGATCGTTTATGATCACCTAGTACAGCTACGTCACGGACGTAATATAATCTGTATTCAATATAATCTGTTACAGTCAAACTTCGTAGAAGATAAAACTTATTTTGACTGTGAAAATTTGACAAAAGTAGTTTTGACGAAGGACGTCGGTCAAAACCATTTTTGCAGAGAAACATTTTTGCTTGATTTTGTCAGTCAAACGTGGTTTTGACCGGCAATGAGTTTTGACTGTAAGATGGCACTAAGTTATTTTCATGCACTAAATGTAGTTGAATTTTGCAGAACTACAACAGTGGAACAGTGGAATGCGCTGCCCGAGTGGGTGTTTCCCGATAATTATAATCTGGGTGTCTTCAAGTCGCGAGTGAATCGGTTTCTTCTAGGCAAGCGTGCTCCATCGTAGACTGCATCTTCGTTTATCATCAGACGAGATGGCAGTCAAACGCAAACCTATATTACATAAAAAATAAACTAAAACGTAGTTTGAAGTACAAATACTTAGTTGTGTGCTAATCGAGTGTACATCAGAGCTACGCCAGATATGCTCAGAGTTGTACGCAGAGTCGTCTTTAGGCCAGTACTCATTACATTCACACTAGTACCTATAATCACAAATAGAAATTACATAATTATAATAATTATTATTATGACCAACAAAAAAAAACTAATTATGTCTTACTTACTACAAAAATAACCCACCTCTAACTGTATCCGGTGCAAAGGTGCCCATAACGCTGGCTGCATTGCCACGTTGAATGGCAATGGCTAACCTTTGCACGAGGTACGAGCCGGAGCGGGAGTCGCCTGTCTTCTCTCTTAATTGCCGTCCTATTTCCCCTATTAAACTCTTGGGCTCCTTGCCCCAACAACCCATGGTTTCTACAGCGATGGGCACAAATAAATAATGCAGCTCCATCGCTGTGTACTTTTGCCGCTTCTTGTTAGTGGTGTCTTCAGTTGCGGCTGCCGGCGAGTGCACGCTGCGACTCAGGTGGCTGGCGGCGACAGTGCTGACGTAAGTGGCGTACTTATAATTAAATTTAAATTTATAATTATGATGAAGTAAATCTGTCTTTTTTCTGCTTTACATTCCTACATGGCTAGACTGCCCCTGATATCTTACTATCTAAAATTTGGCAAGGCGGTAGTCAGATGTAATAAATTTGGACATTTATTTGTATATTTATTCATTCATTCATACAACATGTAACATTTTTCCCCGGAAAACACTGAATCACTAAAAAAACAAATAGTATAGCACTGTATAATTAACGTGTATCCGGGGTTACGCGGGAAGGTAGCTCTAAGCCGAAAGATGGTAATTGGTGGTTTTTGGTTTTTGGTGGTTGGTTTTTCTCTCTTTTTCATTGGTATTTTCTCTATAAATTTTTTTGGTTTCTCTTTCTTTCTTCTCTTTTCTTTCTCTTTTTCTCTCTTTTTATGAATGTAAAATTTAATATGACTTTAAAAATTTGTCGAAATAAAAGGATATGAATTTGAATTTAATAAGAATAACTTTTACTACGGGCCTTGAAACCGTGATAAAATGAATCAGCCGTTCCATCAAAAAAAACCTTCACCCTCGACAAAATGTATGGAACGGCAGATTGATTTTCGTGGTTAGCCTTACAGTAAAAGGTTTTTTTTCTTGTTTTTTTTTCGTTATTGTAAGTACAATAACCCCTTTTCAGCTCGCTTTCTTTCCATGCAGTCTTGTAAAGAGGGCGCGAGGTCAACAGTTAGTACAAGCTTTGAGCTACAAGAAAAACAGCACAAATATTTTCTTCCAGAACAAACACTACCAAACTGCTTTTACTATATACAAACAAAAGGGAACACCATATTGTCACTCCTATCCAAACAAGAAAGGTCCAAGCTTCGTCAAGACGCGAACAAAAAAGCTAATAGTGGTGGCTTTCATATCACCCTGCGGAGAGTGATGGCTTAATTTCATGGTAAGGTGAACAGACGCCAAGGTTTTATTAGGTTGGGCGATACCGGTCGCGATTTTACGCCTATGGGATTTTTAGATTGGTTTTCTTGTCTCCGAACGGAGTACGGTTGGAGATACGGAAGGATTTACGAGGTTGAAATGAGACGTGTGTTGTTATTCCACCCTTTTATTTTTCTTTTTGTGTTACACCTTTTATTCAATTTTGATTTTTTGATTGTTTTGATGTCGATATGTTTGTGAGGATTAATAGCATAGTATTGCGAAATAAATTACACTTCACGCTTTTTTTTATTCAAAGTAGAGTTGCGTTGCACCTGGGTATGTCCTAAAACTGCATCCAGAACCACCGGAGGACGGGCAGCAGCGTCCTCTTAATTCATCATCATCATCAGCCCGGAGACGTCCAATGCTGAACGAAGGCCTCCCCCTTAGACAGCCACACTGTACGACAACTTGCCATTTGCATCCACCGGTTGCCCGCGACTTTTACAATGTCGTCGGTCCACCTAGTGGGAGGCCGCGCCTACGCTGCGTCTTCCGGTTCGCGGTCGCCACTCAAGAACCTTTCTTCCCCATCGGTTTTCAGTTCTTCGAGCGATGTGGCCTGCCCATTGCCACTTAAACTTGCAAACCTTGCGAGCTATGTCGGTAAATTTGGTTCTTTGGCGAATATCCTCGTTCCGGATTCTATCGCGAAAAGTAACTCCGAACATAGCTCTCTCCATTGCCCGTTGCGTGACTCTAAGTTTCTCCAAAAGGCCAGCAGTTAAAGACCACGTTTCAGTTCCATATGTCATCACTGGCAACACACACTGGTCGTATACCCTTGTCTTCAAACCTCTTAGTTAACGGTGGTAATATTATGCGATCCCCAAGCCGCCTGCCAAGCGTAGGGATTATGGCAACCCCTATTAAGGGAGAGGCCTTCGTCCAGTAGTAGACGTCTTTTGGCTGATGAGTGAGACTAGCGTTTGACCACGTCTGATGTTAAGAAACGATGCGATGTAGGATGGAATTACTTTTTAATTATCGGAATCGATTATAGCAAAAATTTTCATGGCGCAAAGAGTACGCTACTAAAGGCGGTATTATCAATAGGAAGCAGTTCTTTCAGAAAGTCGAATAAACTTTTTGATTTTAATTAAAATTCCCTGCAAAAAAATCTTCAGCGTAATATACCTTTAAAAGTTATGCAAATAAACAACAATATGAGCGGGTTTCATGCCAGATAAGCTCTACACTTGTGTTGCCCCTAATTCGAATATAAACACTATTTTCGAATTATTATAGTCAAGATATTTGACGTCTATTTATCAAGCCTAGTAATTTCATGGAAACATTACTCTTCAAACGTCGGGATGATTTAAAGTGGTGAATATGGGGAGGAAAATAATTAGTAATTAACCCAGCGGTATGAAATATACGAGTATTTGGGTGCAGGGCGATTTTAGTCCGTACGCGGACGAAGTCGCGGGGGACCTCTACTTAGTTAGTTATATATATATATATATATATATATTCTGTAGTGGTAGGACTCCACTGCAGAGTCCGACGGAGGAAGTACCACACCTTTGTCAGTTATTCAACCGTCAAGCAGTAGTGTGCAAGCATTACTGTGTTAAGGTTGAAGGGCAATGTTACCAGAGAAATTACTGGGTATGATAAGATTTAACATCTAATATCTCAGGGTGACGAGCGCAGTGCAGTGCGGCGCAGGATCGTGTTCGTAATTTCACAATTCTGGCACTGCTACTGTTAGTGGCAGGCGTGACGCTTATCACCAGGCGAACGTCTTATTCGTCTCGTCACATGAATGTAAAAAAAAAACTTATATTACAAAGACAAATCAATCCCATTCCATGTTGCTTTAAGCCGGTTTATTTAAGCCTTTACGAACTAAATATCACCGCACCCACACATATAAGCTAAAATACATACGACTTTGTGTCTATGCACGTATAGGCCAAGATCACTGGAGTATCGTGCAGGCGTTATCAATCATACCGTACCCTTCACAAAGGGAGCGGGCAGCCTGTGATTAGCGCCTATATTATCTGCTGTGTGCTTGTACAGGTGAGCTATGCGACCTTTCATTTACTTGGTTGTGTTATATTAAGCATACAGTTCTATAGTTATTTGCGGGATATTTTTATGACTTCCTTGTACACAAGAAGAGAAGAAGAAGAGAGAAGTGTAGTAGGGCTTTCGCTTTTCTGTGGCCTAGTAGTTTAGTTGGTAGCATGTCTGCCTTGAGAGCTGTAGGCGTGGATTCGATCCCCACCGAGAGCAAACATTTATATGACGATCATAGATGTTTGTTCTGTCTCTGGGTGTAGTATGTATTATAAGTATGTATTTACAAAAAAAAAAGTTTATTATTATTTTATCAGCTACCTGTTATCTGTCGTTACCATAATACAAGCTTTGCTTAGCTTGGGGCTAGATGGCGCTATGTGAAATCAAGGGGGTGTCATTCCGCAGTTTAGGTATGTTCGGCCGGCGCTCCGTCCGGAAAGACATTGCAAGGCTGAAGTCAGTGGCCGCCCGCACGCTAGCCTCGTCGCACGTAACTAAGCGATAGCGAGCGGTATCCAGCGCTGTGCGACTTGAATTGCTACTTTATTGCCTAGTAGATAGAGTCCTTATTTATTTCAATTCCTTTGCGGAGTGAACTTTCTGTACGTAGTACTATTATTTATTCTGTGGTGAAATGTCCACCGATATTTATTTATTAATTTTATTTACTGTGATTATGTTGTGTATCGACCTCAGGCAGCGAGTTCTCGGGAAGAGTATGAATCATGGTGCATGTGAAAACGGTAAAATTTCGAGAGCATGATTCACAATAAAATCATGGTAAATATCCCATAAATAATCGTAAATTATAATCATCAGCTATCCAGACAAGGGATAGGCAGTTGTTGAGTAATAAAGTATTCGATCAAGTTTTAGTTTGAGTTAATAATAATATTGTGTTTTGGATTTTTCTGTATTATATTTTGTTCACCTTTCCATTTATTTTATATAAATCTTGCAATTATTCGTGATAATCTATGATTAGCTGTTTGTTTAAATTTTTATATATGTATAAATAAAATTTGTGTTCAAGCTGGTTGACTGTCATAAGAGTTGAAAACAAAACTTTTATGAACTACGGTAATAATATTTTGAAAAAGCCTTATGTATATATATTTTTAATTATATAGGTAGGTATAGTTGTTTAAAAAAAACTTAGTTCAGAACTTTTAGAATAGTACACATCGTAATATTTATAATTAGAAAAGGCCCTAAAATAAACAATCCTTTGACATAATGTTAATCTACTTTAAACAACGGGTTGTTTCAATAAGCTGTCTCTGCAAATACAACAATAGTTAGCACGAAAATCGTGAGCTTAATTACAGTACCAGTTAGTTTAAACTGTAAACGGTAAAGCACTGCATTTAATATCGCTTCTCTTCCGTGACCGTACGAGTTCCACGAAACGGTTCGGTGTATTTATGATGATGGCTTAATTGCTACGTTAATGTTTGTCCGCATGAACTGGAAAACCTATATTTTATATGAAAATGTAATTTCAAAGCTTCGATCTTTTAGCTTCTGCCATATAGCTCAGTTGGTAGTTAGTATCTCAGTCTTGAGAGCTGTAGAGCGAGGGTTCAATTCCCACCCAGCACAAACATAATTATGACGAACATAGATGTTTGCTCTGTGGCTGAGAGTTGTTTGTATTATAAGAATATCAGTAAAAAAATAAGTATAGTAAGTATACCGTCAGATATACCATACCACAAATTTTGCTGAGTATAGGGTCAGATTAGACCGTGTCAAATTTCAACCAACATTTGTTTTATTTATTTTAAAGGTAAAATTATATATACACGGTGTTTATTCTTAAATATTTCCACTTCACAAATATTTCAAAAATGATCTGCATAGAGTTATCTTAGGGTTTTTTTTTTGACAAATATTTATTTACTTTTGGCCACCTACACACCTGGCGGTAAACGACAGTGTGACCGAGAGTGGAACACGTACGATATCTACTCACTATAGACTTATTTATAGTTAAAATAAAATATCTGACAGTATAATCGCAAGACTTCTGCCAGATTTACGGTCAAAAAAATCCTTCTACGCCCACTGGATTTAAACTGAGAGCTAAACACTCAACGTTTGAATACTTGATTCGTTATTTAATGAGGCGTGATTCGTAGAGGCGATCCAAAAATAGAATGAAGTCGTCAGTGCATTTTTCCTGTGTTTGATGTAGTTATTTTTGGTAACTAAAAATAAAACCAAAATACCCGCCGTATCCTATTTTTTTATTTATAATTATTTCTGCCTAGCAAATGTCGAGCCGCGGTCTGTTTTGTTGCTGTTTCCTCCACTTCCCACGGTTATTAGCACACTGTATGGTGAGTCGGTTGGCCTTCACCTTATCTTTTACGTTTTACGATTCTAGTAATAAACATTTAGTATGTTTTCAACCGACTTCAAAAAAGAAGGTTCTCAATTCGACTGTATGTTTTTGTATGCATGTTACGCGATTACTCCGCCAAATTATTAACTGATTTTGATGATATTATTTTTTTGGTAGGTAATACTTCAGAGGTGGTCCCATATAAATTTTATCAAAATCGGTTCAGTAGTTTGGTTTTTATATCAACATTACTACAAACTATGAAGATGTCATCCAGGTTTTCGAAATTGAAGTATTAGTAATTTTTTTTAAAAGCGTATTATCTGAGTAAGTATAATTCTAAATTAGCACAAAAAATTTGAGTTAGACAATTTTTGACAAACTTTGAATTAGACACCCTAATAATGCCAAATATAAAATGTATAAAAAATTGTATTTTTGTATTTTGTAATTTTGTATTTTATAAAAAAAAAATTTGGTGACGTCTTCATGTTTTCTAGAAATTATGATATATAAACCAAACTACTGAACCGATTTTGATAAAAATGTCTATGAGACCACCTCTGAAGTATTACCTACCCAATAAAAAAAGAATCATCAATATCAATTCATAATTGGCGGAGAAATCGCGCAACATACATACAACAACAAAACAAAAAATTGAGAACCTCCTTTTTTGAAGTCAGTTGAAAATGCACACCTTCCACTTGTTTTTACTCCCACAATCTCATACTTTCAGTGATTGCTAGTTAGCAATCACTGAAAGCCCAGTTGGGCAGACGTGCATATTTAGTAGACTGAAAGATCTATATCCTGATCAGTGTTTTACTTCTTGTGTACAATCTACTCGTAGATGTACTTAAATATTGTTAACACGTTAATAACTTTGATAAAATAGCTGCCAGCTTTAATTATTATTAACCATTAATTTAAAGCCACGTACTAACGATCAAATGACAATTGTCTTAATTAACTAGATCGATCCTTTACCTCTATTGCTTTAATAAGCTCGTATAATTTCCTTCAGAAGTTCCCCCGGCTATTTTAGAAACGCTGACTCAATTTAGATGATAACGCTTAAAGATCAGATCAAAGGAAAGGAACAGTAGCCTAAGATAAGCGTTTAAAGAACCTAGACTTGGACGAATTTAAACCTTTTCTATAGACTTTGTCGAATTGAAATACTTGTTAGCTGGAGTTTTGTTTTCAAGACTTGTTAATATGATTAGGCAGGCAGATTGTTTTGTAGTGGACTCTACTGCACAGTCCGCCTGGGGAAGTACCACATCTTTGCCAGTTATTCAAGCGCCTAGCAGTAGTGTGCAAGCATTACTATGTTCCAGTTTGAAGGGCAATGTTACCAGAGAAATTACTGGGTATGAAGAGATTTAACATCTAATATCTCAGGGTGACGAGCGCAGTACAGTGCGGCGCAGGATTGTGTTCGCAAATTCACAATTCTGGAACTGTTAGTGGCAGGCGTGACGCTTACCACCAGGCGAACTTCTTGCTCGTCTCGTCAATTGATTGTATAAAAAATATATATTGTAGACGTAGTCAGAAGTAAATCTAATTTGTTTTGTGAATTATTTGAGAAACTAATTAGTTTCTTACTTATATGACTTATATGATACTTATACAATGATATCCTAGAAGGATAGCGGTGTTCAAACTAACAACTTGTATATAATTATCATGTAATATGCCAACGAAAAGCTTACCATTTCAAAGCTTTGATTATAATGTACATAAGTTACCTAAACTGTGCCTACGGGGTAGCACAAAGTCAACGTAGCAAAGCCTTGAATGCGTGCTACGTCGTAGCTATTCGTAGACACGCTACGAAATTCTCAAAGCTTTGTGTCGGCTAACGATTTCTTTTTCTTTTTTATTTATTATTTTTATTCAGGAAGCGAGACCGAAAGGAAAAAATATTCGCACCTAATCTCATTTATTCCCAGAGGACGTTCTTGTCAGTGTCATGTATTGAATGAAATAAAGACATTGTGTACGTGTTTTCTCGTCGCTTCATGGCGTGACAACTGTGTTTGCAATTTTTGTTCGGAATGACGACAATTTATTGGAAGAACGGAACGTATTCCTATTGTGTTTTTTTTTGTTGGTATTCTCTTAAGCTTTTTTTACCAAGACACTTATTTTTAACGTGGATGCACATAGTATTTTTTCACTAACTCTAACTTTATTTAATGAATTTTGAAAGTGATTTATTTATTTATTTATTTAACTAATACGGTAGACACACCAATTACATTAGCTAATTACATTATTTAATAAATTGTAGGCACAAGTTATAGTATGTGCGGACATTTGACACGTTTAAAAAAATACAATAATACAATGCAAGAATGTAATTTTACATAATTATTACAAATAAACTCAAAACTTCAAATATAGGTACCTAATTATAATAAATTCAATGTTAAAAGATTATAATAACAGCTTGCAGTAATTTAATATATGTCAAAAATAAAATATATATATGTAATAGTCAAAATAAATTACCAGAAATGAAAGGCACTCTGACACAGACACTCCCACTCATCGTCATCACCCATATCCTTCTTCTTGATAATTATTATGATTTAGTAAATGTATTCTTCTGCCATTGTTCATGAGAGTTATTATTGCCTATATCTTTATCTAACCTAAATAAAACGACATTACGATAGGTAATAGACACCTTTATATACGGTTTTTGGTTGTGTATAATATAATTTGTGTACTCACAGTGTGTTTCACAGTATTCGCGCAATACGTATTCGATAAAACAACGGTACTAGAAAGTATTCACTATGTACGATACCAGCTTGCGGACGCTGCTGTCCCAGTTTTTATACGTTCCCATACTATTCTTTTTTGTCCTATGTGTTCCTTTTATGAAAAGATCAGAGAAAATAAAAAAATAAAAATAAAACTTAAAATACAAAATACATAAATATGTATTTATGAACATTTCTTTGTCCACGATCCACGACTTGATTTAAGTTTATATTATAATATATAGAGAGAAAATAAGTTGTTGGTCCCTTAAGCTTGTTTATTTTACAGAGATGTTGCACATTGTAAATATTCCATATTGCTTAATAATTTGTCAAAATTTAAGTGTAAGAAAAAAGAAAACGTCATTTGTTTTTAATACTTAATTAGTCAACAGTTAAGTGTTAATCAGTAAAAAAGTTTTTATAAGTCTCTTGTTCCGCCTGTTAGACGTCCACTACTGGACGAAAGCCTCTCCCATAATAGGGAGGGGTTGCCATAATCCCCACGCTTGGCAGGCGGCTTGGGGATCGCAGAGGTTTACCACCAGGACGCTGCTGCCCATCTTCCGGTGGTTCTGGATTCAGTTTTAGGACATACCCAGGTCCGAGTATTTATAAGTATTTCTGTTTTTTTTTCTTCTGCATCCAAAGCAGTATGACGTACATACTGTTTTGGATGCAGTATTTTTTCCACCCAAAAAAACTACTACTACTTTGCACTAAATACTTTGTAATGTAAATTTTGTAGGATTTGCAGAAAAGATTGTTACGTTTTATTATTCTGTATCTTAAAAACCTTGAAATATGCAAGCGATAGAGATGTTATAACGACAACAAGCCAGTGACGTTTTGACCCATAGAGTAAAATACATATAACATCATTGTTTTGACCCAATAAACTCTGAGACTTTGCTCGTTCAAAAACACAACAACAAAAAGTCATTGTACGATGCTTTGCTTGAGTGACAGGTAGATATCTTCCTTCCCTTATTTGCCTGCAAAAAACTAGCGAATAGGAGCTCAATACAAGTCGTACTAAACAAGCACGGTAAGCCATGAGGTGTCTACTAAACACAGCCTTAAACCGAATATTCATCAATCAAAGGGGATTATTATGCGGTTACTTTTATACCTACGATGTAACCTCACGCTACACAGTTTTGACTCTTATAATAGAGGAGTACGATGCAAAATTACATTCACACTATTTTTGAAGTTCATGCGTTGGAATTTAGTTCTTATCTCCAAATCTTAGATGTGAAAATCGTGTAACGGAACGTTGATCATGTGAGTCACCCTTACGCATGTATTAAATCTCAAACCGAATTGTTGAAAGCGGTAATTTTTCGTGTATTTTTTTTTATCTTGATAATAGTCCCGTCACTATGGAAGTTTCGACACAAAGATGGATATAATTATACATTGAGAATAATTTGGATTTAAGTACAATATTGCTTGAATGTGGTACAACCTACAATTGGGCCAGCTTGGTAGATATGGCCCAAACGCCCTTCAAATTAATAGTAAACTAAAAGAGCTAAAGAGGAGCTAAATCCTCCAAGCTAGCAGATAACTATTAGCAGGCTAATTATGCTAAAGCTTTGACGAGTTAAAAAAAAAAACATGCATGCTTTGTGTGCTTCGTGTGTGAGTATTTTCATGTACTTGTACGTATATGACAAACAAAACAAAACTGGTAGGTATTTTTTTTTATTTTATGAATGACTGGTGCTGTTGGCCTCAGATAGCCTCTACAGCCTCACCGGACTTTAGGCAAGCGCAAACGGCGCTCTGCCTAGGGGCAAGCGCAAACGGTGCTCGGCCTAGGGGTAGGTAGGTATACAGACACCATGGAAGCTTACCCCAATTTACTGTGCAATGTTTTTCCGCTAGGTGGCGCATCATCGATGCTGATATAGTCAACTGTCAATCTCATACATTTTGTTGTTTTGTGGTTTTGTTTTTGCAGAGAACATTTTAAAGACTCGGATTACCGCAGCGAGAATCTGCATATACTTAATTTTACAGCACTCCTTTGCCTTGCTAATTAAAGCTTTGCTCAATACAAAATGTAAACAACTATCTAACCTACAAATCTATTTTCAGGCAGTCAACAGCTTTATGCAGCTGTTCTTAAAACAAGGCACAGTACCGAGTTTGTTTATCTTGGACTAGATTTATAAACAACGCCCATATCAAGAGCAGTTAGCTAAGCAAAGATTAACAAGAAAACTTTATTTTGTCACACCCGGAGCGCCGCTGGCGCCAGCTGCGAAAAGTTTTGCCTTTGGAACCTCATTACACAATACACATGTACTATTTTTTTCATAATGCATTGTAACCCTAGTTTTTGTAAAGACATCTATCACAGACTTGTATTTATCGTTGTCCGGTTGTTATGACCGGTAGAACGATTTAATCTTCCGTTCTTGGGAGGCCATAAATACCGTGTCCGTGTGTCAGGGACCGGGACAGGCCGGGTGGAGCGCGGGCACAATCTTGTTACAACTTCTGAACGGTCGCCATTATTATTGATATTTATGGACACAAGTTTCAGATTGAAATGTGGAACAGTTTGTAAAATTATGCGACTTTTTAAAGGATTCATTTTTCACACACATAACATGTTTTCTGTAACTTTTGTACAACTCTAGTTTTGCCCCGCGGTTTTAACCGCGTGTTGAAAAACGGTGATGATGATGATAAAAAGTAAACCTGATATACTGGGAAATAAACTATCTCTATTCTATTATGAAAACTAACGTGGTTTTGACACATATTTTTTTTTTTTTTGTGAGTATTCCCGTATAAATAAAATCTCTATTCTAAGTTGTAAAAGTCGCGGGCAACCAGTGGATGCATATTATGGTAGGTTGTCGTACAGTGTGGCGGTGTAAGCGGGAGGCCTTCGTTCAGCAGTGGACGTCTCCGGGCTCATGATGATGATGATTCTGAGTTTCATCCAAATCCGCTTAGCCGTTTTGGTTTGAATAGGTAACAAACATACACACACACTCACATACTAACAAACTTTCGCATTTAGGTATATATTAGTGTGATGATAAATGCCTTGTATTTGATTGTGTTTTTTTTTCTCTTTGGTCAGACAGCAATTTAATGTCTAAAAATACCGAAGGTTTATTATTATAACTATGAATATATAACACAATTTATTTTTTTGTCTCAGTAATTTTTATTTTTATTTTTCCTTTGGATACATGAAAAAATGGTTATATTCGTATGTTTCTAGCAATTCTAAGTTTCAAATCACTTCTCACCTCTCTGGATCCATTTATTATTGTCAGAGAGGAACATTCGAGGGTCATAACATTAATATTATTAGATTTATACGGTAAAAGATTTCTGCTAGCGGCGTTATTTAAAGCTCCGAGATATACAATATTTCATTCCATGGGTGTATCTAGGAGTTATTCGGGGGTATATTTAGTAGAGCGTGAATCTCGTGGCCTAAAACGATTAATTTATATTAACACATTTCACACTAATATTATAAATACGAAAGTTTGTCTTATCACGCCTAAACGTTCAGCCGGGTTGTAAGAATCTCGGAATAGAGATAGCTTATTTCCCGGAATCATATAGCCTACTTTTATCATCATCATTTATCACTGGTTTTCATCGTCACGCCGGTGAAACTTCAGGGCATATCTAATATAATGAAATAGGGATTTAAAAACTATACGAAATCTCTCGGTAAAATATTAATATTTTATTGTGACGAATTTATAGTGTGAAATGATCAAAATAAGTATTTAAATAACTAAATTAATAATAAAAAGTTTATCCATTATTATAATGTCATGAGATTAGGTGTACCTATTACTAAGCCGGTCACTTTTACAATTACGAGTATTAAGGAGGTCATCATAATTATGATCAACTTTACCACGCAAACAACCTTGAAATTGCGAAATAAAATCTGCTGTCCCACAGACAACAATGAAATTTGTATTGGCATGTGTAGTAAAAAATATTCCGTTATAAGTATGTACATAATTATGTAGTATGTAGGTACCTACGTCCATATTTTAATAGTGTAGTGGAAAATGATGCGACGTTAACACATGGCTTTAGTTCATGGGGGTAATAGATATGCAAATTTATAGCATTCAATTCTTACTTTTAAGATAGAGAGATATATTTATTATTTTAGGTAGAGACCAAAAAAAGAGTGCCAACTAAAAAAAGTAAGTTCGTATAGGCTGAGTGGCCAGCCCTAGTGTCAGAGTTAATGTGCCGCCTGGAGGCCTCTGACATGGCTGACGGTTGTTGTTATAGAAACTAGAACAAACAACCGGGACCAAAAATGTAACGTGTCATCCGACCCACGGTAGCGCTCAGAAATAAATGCCACTCACGGTCACCCATCCGACGACTGACCGGACCGTCCGTTGCTTAACATGGGTGATCGTTTAGTTTAGAATCACCTAGACAAGCTACGCCACGAGTGGCAACTTAAATAGGTTGACAAAGTTTGCACTTATTCTGCCCCGTCGACACTTGGAAAAATATACAATAGTTTTACGTAGACGTTACGTTGAGAGTAGAACCCACCATTAACTCCTGAATACGTTCATATTTCATTGGAATTTATTAAAATGGATGCCGGTTGCCTTTTATAGCACCTTCGGCCTCGCTCTGATATCAGGCTTTGTGAATACGGTGATCGACTCGGAATAGAATCCGGAACGCGTGCTCCATTGATCTGTCGAGATGCCTCGTCCGGGATTTCCGACACATCTTTCCGTCGATGGATCTTTGTCAGTAAAATTCATAAACATTTTATTGAAATGAAATGTAAATTTATAAAAAAATTACGGCTAACGTTGCGAGTTGAGATGCATACGAGTACCATACGTGCTATTAAAAATCAAATTCGCGTCATGTAAAGAGCTCGAATTTTCTGATTCTTTACAACCGACTTCAAAAAAGTAAAATTATGTATGTCCTCCAATTTCTCCGTCAATAACTGTGGACTGATTATAAATATTTAATAAATTAAGAAATTAATAAATTTACATTTTGAATAATAGTTTCTATTTTTCTCTTTATATTAGACCACAATCATGACTTATCATCAGGTGAGCTGTGGTTAAACGCCAGACAAAGCGTTAATAAAAAACATTTAAAAAAATAAGGCTAATTGTTTAGGTACAGGTCATGTATGTAGAATAGACGAATATAATGGTATAGATAAAAACAGGATTCCTCCGGACAGGATTTATTTCTATTAAATTGTTTTCTCGGATTCCCGGTCTCCACAATACGGGCTTTGTGCCTAGTGTGGGACCACAGCAATGATGTGAATTTTAAAAAATTGTTAAGAAAATAAATGAATTTGAATTTGAATTTGAATTTTGAACTTTAATTCTTTTCGTTGGACCCATTTAGGGTACAGATGCATAGGTTTTTATGCTATCCATACATTTCCTTAATTGAGTCAAGAGCAAAGATTACGATATATATAATATCATTGGTCAAGGTTGAATTTCGTATGAGGTAAGAAAATACTTACATTAAAATAATTCAGTCGGACGAGTTATACTGACGCGATGTTTTTTTAAAAAAAAAATGTTGATCGAGGATCAGCAACCCCTAAAAACTAATTTAATTAACGCAGCTTACAAAAAAAATAGAGCTAACTGAAAAAATATTCAACACGACGTGAGAAGACGTGTTTTCACTTTTATTAAATTGGATTGACAAGTTGACGCTCGCCTCGTTGAAGGTGGTAAATGCCATAGCTGCCCATAATATGCCATGCCATGCCGTGTAGCAATGCTAGAATTATGAACTTGCGAACAAAAATCTGCACTGCGCTCGTCACTCTGACATATTAGGCGTCAAACCTCTTCATGCCCAGTAATTTATCTGGTGTCATTGCCCTTCAAACTGAATTACAATAGAAAATAGACAATAGTTTATTCGTGGCAAAAGTATAAACAAAAAATCAGTTACACAGAACACGGAAAAGTAAAACATAAATAAATAAATAATTGTTTACCTTACACTAATGCTTACAACAGTAATGCTTAATTCCTTAATTTATTTGCTTAATTGCTTAATGCCTTAATTACAGTAATGCTTGCACACTACTGCTTAGCGGTTGGATAACTGGCAAAGGTGTGGTACTTCCCCAGTAGGTGGACTCTGCAATTGAGCTCTACCAATACAGAAACAACTTTCCATAGGTTTGTGTTTTTTTACGAAGAGTAAATAGGTTTCGTCTGGGCAAGCGTGCTCCACCTTAGGTATTGTCTACTAGCGATGGGGTCAACTCGGGTTAGCAACTCGAGTTAACTAGAGTTGGCGTTATTTCGACTCAACTCGAGTCTACTTTGTTTGAGCTCGGGTAAACTCGCTTACGCGCGGCGGCTGGCGGCGCCCGCTCGGCATTATTCGGGATATCTCGGACTCGGGTCATTCATCAAACCACCAATCATAGCGCACCGCGCACGACGATGGTAAACCATGGTAAACATAATTTTTATTGTCTAATCATAGTTGTCGTTGCTTTTTAAGCTGTTTTTTAAGTAAAAACCCACAGTACACAGTAGCACACTCAGTAGTAATAACCATAGATAGGTTATTATAATAGTATAATAACCTATCTTTTTATCAATAAAAAAATTAGAGTGTTTTATTATTAAAGTGTTATATTTGATGCCTGCCATATAATTTGAAATCCTTACAAGCTGAAAAAAGCTAGCATACAATAGCTAAACAAAGAGGCGTCTGAGAGTGACAGCGAGAGTTGCACCTATGGTGTTCCTCAAGGGAGCACGCTAGGCCCTACGCTGTTTCTCATTTATATTAATAGCTTATGTGAAACTACACTAACTGAACTAGACTTGCTGATGTTTGCTGACGATACCGTGCTTCTTGTTCACGAAAAAACTTGGTCTAAAGTTGAGAAGCTAGCAGAGGATTGTCTTGCCGTGGTGACGTGCTGGCTAGAAAACAATTTGCTTTCACTGAATACTAGTAAGACAAAATATATATGCTTCTGCATAACGGATGCAGGGGCCCCTAAATTTGACATAAATTTGACATAAATGTTGGAATTCACACCTTTCCATGCAATCGTGGTGTTAGACCGTTAGTGTTCGTGCACTACATTGTCTCGGGTCGAGTCAGTCAAATATCTTGGTATGCACATAGACTGTAATCTCAACTGGAACAGCCACATCAAGATTCTAGTATCGAGGATTAGAAAATTAATATACATATTCAAACCTCTCAGAACTGTAGCGGAAAGTAAATTAGTAATCCAAACTTACAAAGCACTGTGCGAATGTATCATTAGGTACTGTATTTGTGCTTGGGGAACTGCAGCGAAAACTAATATGAAACCAGCTGAGCGTGCACAACGTGCCATACTTAATGCTTCTTAATTTGCCCTTCAGGCATCCAACAAGTGATGTCTATAAGAAAGCAAATGTGCTTAGTATTAGAAAATCATTCATTTATGAGAGCTTAAGACGCTATCATAGAAAAACTGTTCCGGCATTACTAAGAATAACCAAACGAAACCGTCGCTGTCCTGTCCCAGGTGTGAAACAAAAATTTGCACGTACAAGTTACGAAGGTGTTATTCCACGTTTATATAATAAGGTAGATGAACAATATAAAGTAAGAAAACATAGTAACAATGAGTTTAGGATAATTATACGGACTTGGCTAGATACATTTGACTATGACGGTATTGATGTATGACTTAATACTCAATACTCAATATTTTATTGCAAACATTATGTAACTTATATAATACATGCAGATCTTATTTAGCACAATTTATGGACGTAACGACATAATGACCCCATTAGGGTATAGCAATAATGTGCGGAGCGGCTCATTCTGTTCCGTTGTTAATACATTTATCTGTAAAGAATTCGTCTAATGTATAGTAACATTAGTTTTTTTTTTAACTTAGATATATCATGAAACAAGAATCACACACACAAACGCGGAACACACAAACGCGGAACACACACACAAACACTTGAAGTGGAAGGATCATGTTTTTATTAAGCATGCAATTATAATTTTTATTTTTAGTTCAATCTTATAATCTTTTTTAACTTTGTGCTACATCTGCACTATTGACATTTAGTTAATTTAAGTCCTATATTTGGGAGAGGCTGTTGGTGTCCGAACACACAGTATTAGTACTAGTTCGGAGCCAATGGATTCAGTATTACACTTTTTCAAAATGTATGTCCAATAAACGCATTAATATTTGAAAGAAAAAAAAAAAGAAAAAAGCTGTATGGGCATATTCTTCAAATCGCATTATCCAAATCAAGTTGGCTGGAGAAAAACTTATGCTCCGTCAAATATATTGCGTATCTAGTCTACCTGTGTTGGAACTTGAGTTAACTAACAATCGAACGAGTCGAGTGAAGTGAACGAACGAAACGAAACCATACAGTCGTTTTCTTCGTCCAGTCAACTGGAGTTACGTATATTTCAACTAGAGGTCGCCCGCGACTTAGTCCGCGTACGGAAGAAATTCGGCCCGCTCCCAAAATTCACCACTTTAAATCATCCCGAGCAATTTTTTTAGCCCCCCCCCCCCAAGTCCCCCAACTCTACCGATTCTACCGACTCGACCGGCTCTGCCGACTCTAACCCCCCCAACTTCCCCCCCCCCCGTTTGAATGAACTTCCCAAATATCCATTTTCATCACCATAACTTCAAGAACAAAGAACTTTCCATACAACGTTCCACCCCTCCCCCCTTACTCTCGTCCCTGTCGAAAACAGCATTTTTTATTTTAAATTAACAATCCAAATCCAAATTTTCGTGACTAAAAGTACAAAAACAAAGGACTTTCATACAATCCCCCCCCCCCCATCCTTTTCCCCCCCTTGGGGGTCGAATTTCAAAAAATCCTTTCTTAGTAAACCTCTCCGCATCGAGACGAATACACCCTCCAAATTTCAAGTCTGTACGACCAGCGGTTTGGGCTGTGCGTTGTCTGTCAGTCAGTCAGTCAGTCACCGGTCAGTCAGTCAGTCAGGACAGAGCCTTTTATATGTATAGATAGAAGAAGAAGATAGATAGAATCGGTTTGACTCGGTTTAAAATCTCGAATTCCGCCTTGGTGAGACAAGGTCATACGCAAACCCATACAAAAAACATATATACATAACAACAAAATTAATACGATTACTGAATAATATATTTGTTACTGTTGAAACAACTACGATAACGCTTTCAGCAAAAGAAATGAAAAACTAAATTACCCGTCTGTAATTGCCTTCACACTAAGATAACTTCTAAAACGTCGTCGTTAACTGTTTTTCGCCCTAGAGCTCCAAAAAGACTTACATTTGCCAAATTTCGTCTGACACTCGAACACGACACAAAAAGTCTGATTAATAGCCATGGTAGCTGTGAGCTCTGATGAACACCGCCCTTATTCAAACGTTGGCTTTAGGATAATCGCAGCTGGAAAATGTATTTCTTATTGTTATCTTTTTAAACGAGTACCGATTCATCTGAAGCTTTGTGATGAGAATAATACCCGGTCAAGTGCCTCTTAGCTCAACGAATTTAGAGTCGTGCCTGTCATAATTTTCCATTTATTACGAGAGTACATACGCACGAGACTCAAATCTATATAATATGTATTGTAGAGTATAGGTACTCTATATCGTGTACAGATTGTTTGTTGATTGTCTACACTCATGACATAAATGAAGACAATTAACGCTCGTTTCACAACACAATCACGGTTAATCATCATCAGCCCGGAGACGTCTACTGCTGAACGAAGGCCTCCCCCTTAGACCGCCACACTGTACGACATCCTGCCATTTGCATCCACCCCGCGACTTTTACAATGTCGTCGGTCCACCTAGTGGGAGGCCTTCCTACGCTGCGTCTTCCGGTTTGCGGTCACCACTCAAGAACCTTTCTTCCCCATCGGTTATCAGTTCGTCGAGCGATGTGGCCTGCCCATTGCCACTTCAATATGCAAACCCTGCGAGCTATGTCGGTGACCTTGGTTCTTTGGCGAATATGGCGATCCTCGTTCCGGATTCCACAGTTAATATCCCGTAAATATTAAATCATGAAATATTAGAATAAACTAGAAATTAGTTTTGTGTTTTGTATTGTTTTGTTTTGTGTTTTTGTTTTGTGTTTTGTGTGTGTTGTTTGTGTTTTGTGTTTTGTGTTTTTGTATACCAGAAACCAGAACTAATATATTATTATGTATGTTAATTAGTTTTTACTGCAACCCAAAATGAAAACGGCAGTATGTATAAGGCACGATGAATCATTTTCCATTGAACCGCACACACATGTATCATTGCAAAGAAACTTAGCAATTTCCCGCGCGCTAAACTCGCGAAATAAATTAGCCCCAATTTGTATTCCAGAGAATTAAATTGTCTTCGTTTGTTTTCCGTCCCTTAACATGGGTGTCGTTAAGTTTCAACGCATAGCTGTTGATAATTTAAGGTTTCGTTTAAGTATTTTCTCAAGTGTCTAATGAGAGGTGGAGGGTTCTTAAGGATCAGAATACAAAAGCGATTCTGAGACAATGAGTGCTTTGTTTTGTATTAAAAATGGTCTTTTGTTTTTTGGATGGGCTAGTCCGAGCTTTGTCATTGAAATTGTGGGCTTTGTTACTTGTTTATGTCGTGTTTCGAGTTTGGAAAAAAATCTTCTTCTTTGAAATCAAATTTGGAAGCTTAGTAAAAAAAAACCGGAACTTGGCCTAGTCCAATTCAATTGTAAATGCAATATCAACAAATCTTATTAAGAAACTATAACTGCTAGCACCAGGGTAGCGCTATCTTATAGCCTCTTCTTCTACTTGCTCGCTACGCTCTTAACAGAAAGGTATCGGTCGTCATGTGGTACCGGCAGGGGAGATGTGAGAGGCCTCATGGTAATAATAATAATTTTGAATATTTTTGTATGAAGTGATTCCACACTTATGGTATTTCTATGTTTTTAAAGCTTAAACAGGAAGAAAAATTATGACCTCCGGCAGGACTCGAACCTGCATACGAGCAGTCGCTATGGGTATATGTGCATGGTATAAGGCAGAGACATCTGTAGCTTAATTGGCAAAGCAGTTGGGACGGAAACCCATAGCGACTGCTCGTATGCAGGTTCGAGTCCTGCCGGAGGTCATAATTTTTCTTCCTGTTTAAGCTTTAAAAACATAGAAATACCATAAGTGTGGAATCACTTCAGACAAAAATATTCAAAATAGTATAGCCAGTGCGACTTCTCTCGTTAGGCCTTGGAACCTGCAACGGTTTCGGCTTGGGTAAATATTTGTGTTACAAAAATTTACAGATGGCGCCACCAACGCTTTAGTTGGTAGCTTATAACAGGTTCGGAAATTTGGCATCTAAGGCAGAGACTTCTGTAGCTTAATTGGCAAAGCAGTTGGGACGGAAACCCATAGCGACTGCTCGTATGCAGGTTCGAGTCCTGCCGGAGGTCATAATTTTTCTTCCTGTTTAAGCTTTAAAAACATAATAATAATAATAATGTTTATTTGAGACTATTACAAGGCTTATGAAGTATGCAAGTACTAACATTTCTAAAAATATAACTTATTTTTAAATAATTTGAAGATAGTACACACTCCGTGGGGTAGCCCTGAATCTCACACTAGGGGAGTCCTGTGTCGTGAGATTCAGTGCCTTCCTTGCTAACTACTATGCAGTTATATTATAACTATGTCCGTATTTACAGTGTAAAAGTGGGTATCAGAAGTTTTATTTAGGTACCAACCTTTTTTATCACTTATTTTGCAAATAAGCACTAATGCGCCCATTAAAACAGTGCATAAATAAGCTAAGAAACATGATTTGAATTCTGCGCGATACAAAATAGATAGATGACAATTATCTATAGGTAATATTTATTTCTCTTAAATAAGCTTGCTTCCACTAGCTAGAATACCATCTCGCCTGATGTTGAGCGAAGATGAGGTTCCAAGATGAAGCAAGTTAGTTATGATAACATTATATAATTATATTTTATAGAAATTTTATAGTATAAACTAGTGTCTATTGTCAAATATTATTTCACCATTTCTCCATGTAACAGCTCATTCGGATATAGACTATTATAGTATTATAACTATTATAGATTTCTTACAATAAATATGAGTGTGTAACATTATTATGTTATATTTGAGTATTTAACCTTTTTACAGAATAAGTACACAATTAGAGCTTTGACGTTAGTGTTGCGCATTTTATTTCTGTTATTTACATTTACACATAATTATAATAAAATTATTTATAATTATGAGCAAATTATGTTCAGTCAATTCACATGAAATCTTGTTGTCACATAAAATGTATCTTTTAAACGAAGACATTGTCCAAAATTTCGTTATAAACTTAAGTATTAAAAAACGTATAGCACCATTATATAAAAATGTACTTCGCTTAACGCCGTAATCGTTAGCGTAGTCTAGTCTCGTAACGAAATCTGATAACGCGTCGTTATCCAATCTTAACACAATGCTGCCTGTGAACTACGTGGAGTATATAGAGACTATTTTAAACTTGGAGAAGTCAGTAGTTGGCTGGATTACTTAATCAAATATTTTGATATCTAAGTTAGTTTTTTACTATTGCATTCTAATTAATACTGGGACATGTTGGGTTAAAAATCACACCACAAGCTATTCCGTGAAGGGAAATATCGTGAGAAATTTCTTGAAGGTGGTGTATTGGTCACCACACCATACCAACACACTACTTCACAGCAACCACAGTATCAAAAATTGTACCGCCAAGGAGTACCAAAACTGTGTTACGGTTTGGAGGGCTAGCTAGCAAAATTACATGGCTAATGAGACCTTCATATGAGACCTCCATCGAAGATGTCTAGCTAGGACTTTTATTGTTACCCAAAGTTCTGGATACCGGTCAGACGCCGACTATTACAGTGATCAGGCGTCGACTATTACTGTCAGAATAATTCAATCGTTTATATCAATAATTGATACCGTAAAAAGTAAACCTATAGTTTTAAAAGATCGTTTTCATCACACTTGCTCGTAAAGTGGATCTTATTGCATCGGTTTTAGACCCATAATCCAAGCTATTACGCACACGTGCTTTTTACTTTACATTACGGCACATGGTGCTATTATAGGTATAACCCGGTAAAGTCAAGTTTGTACGTGACTGCAATTAGACGTCCGTATACGAAGCACTCTAAATATAGCCGGGTAATACTTACAGTTTTTTTGTAATACCAACAAAGAGTTCTTATGCCGCTGAAGTAAATGTCAACCTGCGCGCGAATTACTGATTTGGGCGCCATTTTCCGCAAATGTTTGTTGACGTTTTCGCTGTGTGGTTGATTATTATCAAAAAAAAATGTTTTTTCCTCGCAAGTGTGACGAAAACAGTCGTATGGAACTCTTGTGCTATTAGTCATTACGCTCTCGGCTTCCTTATCGCGCTCGCCTGCGGCTCGTGCGCATAATACCGCCTCTAGTACCGCCTATAGCACACTCGTATCATAATGTACTATTTCATCACACTTGCTCGTAAAGTAGATCTTATTACATCGCTTTTAGGCTCATAATCCAAGCTATTATACACGCGTGCTTTTTACTTTACATTACGGCACTTGTACTATAATAGGTATAACCCGGTAAAGTCAAGTTTTTACGTGACTGCAATTAGACGTACGTGTACGAAGCACTCTTAATATAGCCGGGTAATACTTACAGTTTTTTTGTAATACCAACAAAGAGTTCTTATGCCGCTGAAGTAAATGTCAACCTGCGCGCGCATTACTGATTTGGGCGCCATTTTCCGCAAATGTTTGCTGACGTTTTCGCTGTGTGGTTGATTATTATCAAAAAAAATGGTTTTTTCCTCGCAAGTGTGACGAAAACAGTCGTATGGAACTCTTGTGCTATTAGTCATTACGCTCTCGGCTTTCTTATCGCGCTCGCCTGCGGCTCGCGCGCATAATACCGCCTCTAGTGTAATGACCAACTTAGCACACTCGTATCATAATGTACTATTATGGCATGTGAATATGAGGAAGGAGGTATGGGATTTTTTTACCACTAGGCCAACTGCGTATGGGAAATGTCCTAAGCCTTTAGTTAGATTAATTAGATATCCTTGGTAGCCTAATCGGGAAACCGCTTGACTTGTAATCGCAAGGTCGCGGATTCAAACCCAGGCCCGTACCAATGAGCTCCTTGGAGTTTTATGTACGGATATGACCATCATACCACTGAATTTTTGTAAAAAAAAAAAGGTGAGGAAGCTGCGTACATCCCAAGAAGTTTTATTTTTTTTATACATTCAAGTGACGAGACGGAAAAGACGCTCGCCTGGTGTTAAGCGACGCCTGCCACTAACAGTAGCAGTGCTAGAATTGTGAACTTGCGAACACAAACCTGCGCCGCACTGCACTGTGCTCGTCACCATGAGATATTAGATGTTAAATCTCATCATACCCAGTAATTTCTCAGGTAACATTGCCCTTCAAACCGGAACACAGGAATGTTTGCACACTATTGCTTGGCGGTTGAATAACTGACAAAGGTGTGGTGTTTCGGACTCTGCAGTGGAGTCCTACCACTACAAAAACACAACGGCAATTCAAAATTCAATGGCGTTTCTGAATTTACCAAATTGCAACTTGGCCAGCGTGGTGGATATGGGCCAATCGCGCTTTAAAACGAGGCCTGCGTCTAGCAGTGGGCAATTAAAAAGACTGATTATGCTATGTATCTAGATATAAGTAAACTATATAATATGCTTATTGCTTATACCTATGTAAATTTATCTTGTTTCAGGATACTTCTGGCACATAACGGACTTTCACTACGACCCGCTGTACACATCACAAGGCGACACTAGAAGACGTAGGTATATAATGTACCTAATTATTAAACATACATACAAACTTACCCAAACTCTAACTTAACGAAAAAAAGTACGAGAAAGAGTTGTGCACCTAGGAACAAGATATTTAATTTTGCTTTGTATAAATAGATATTATCAATTTTAGGTCGTTGTCAGTCATAAGTCGCTCGACATTACAAAGTATTTTGGAAAAAAATGTGTAGCGTAAATATTACGGTATTGAGTTTTTATTCAGATATTTTCTTTAGTTTGACCGGCAATGTGGTGGGAATTATTTAAAAAAAACCTGTTACAAACGTTATTTTATTTTATAATGTTAATTTATTAAGAAGCGATGAATATTTTATAAAAATTAAAAATCAATTGTGTCGTAGAAATTATTATATGCAAAAAAGAGGAAGCTATAACGAGATCCAAGCCTTAATGACAATCTAACTTTTAACCAATCTAAGCCTAGCTTTTGTCGGTAAATATGACTGGCAGCAAACAGAATGTTTGCAGATACTAATTATAATACTCTACGAGTTGAATTCATTTAGAGTTCAAATTTACTTAACTTGATGTGATGAGCAACGCACACAAACGCACAAGGTATGCACTCTGTACTTATAGAATGTAACGGTGGCCATTCTATAAGCACAGAGTGCATATCTGCTGATAAATGTTGACTGGTATCACAGATTTATATGGGGCTAGACGTATGGTTATTCCAAGTCGAAAGGAGGTCATCGTACACATCAGTGTGAACAATTTTTACCATGGGCCCAACCCTGACGTAGTAAAAAAATGACAGCTATTCCACTGGAAAATGTCATTCATCCTCGTCACAAGCATTACTGTGTTACCCATTACGGTGGTTTATCATTGTCGCTGGTGTTACCTACGTGTCGGTTTAGAGGGCAATGTTACCTACCAGCGAAATTACTGGGCTTGAAGAGATTTGACATCTTATATCTCAGGGTGACGAGTGCGGTGCAGTGCGGTCATAGTGCGGCGCTGGATTTGTTCGCAACATCACATCTGGCACTGCTACTGTTATGTGCAGACGAACGCCTCGCTCTTCTCGTTTCATTGTGTAAAGAAAAATAGAATTTGTGAAACATCCCCAAGCCGCCACCAACACCCCTCTTTGGGAGGCCGTTTCCTAGCAGTGGACGCCTTATGGCCGACGACGATGCCGATGAAACATCAATATCAGCGATATTAGATATAGTAAAGCCTGGGTATGTCCTTAAACTGCAACCAGACACACCGGAGGACGGGCAGCAGTGTCCTCTTGGTTAACGGTGGTGAGCAAAATAAAATAAAATAAATAAAATCTGCCAAGCGTGGGGATTATGGCAACACCCCTCTATTGAATCTATCGAAAATGCAAACTGAATATTGGCTAGAGAAGTGAATGATACTTAATTATTACACCTCTAATAATGGCCATTGATTTGAGTGACACGTAGTATTTACAATCTGTTGAGTGAAACGTGATTTAATTATAAGCTGTTTGAAATAATTTTGTCCAATTTCAGAGCTATTCCAGCTTTGCACTAACTACGATATTAAATAAATTAATTAAATACGAATGATGAAAGTCATTTGCATAAATAACTTTGAGTAACACTCAATTTGGCCGGTTTTGAATCCTGAGAAAAGGTTGTGTTTTCTGTGCAATGTTTGATGTGATAAGTAAATAGTTTAAGAGAATAAGATAGAATAAATAAATAATACACTCCCACATGCACGCACATACACACGCACGCACTCCCTCCCCCCACCCCCCACACACAGGAACGCACCCCAGCAGCACTCATGCACTAATAGTTCCTTCCTGCCTAGTGAACAGGTAAATAAAAGAGGAAAGGTAACTTTAACCGTGAACAGTTTATTCGGCCACAGGGCACGGTAGATCAGTCTGTGAGATAAGGGTGGATAAGGGCCTATACAGCAAGGTGATTCTTTCCCTTCTCCTGGACTCGCACTTCCCTGACGTCATACGTCACTGACGAACGTGGGCGCTCGGATGGTGATGGCCAGGCTCAGGTCGGAGTCATGTACAGTGGAGCCGTGTTGCCGTGGATGTTCACTACGAGATACGGAGATTACAATGGTTTCGATAGAAAATGAGAATAGGAATAAAACTACAAGATGTTTTTTTTAAATATTATGTGGGTAATATGAAAATTAGTTTAGCGTTCTCATGGCGTAGATTAAGAAATAATAGCAACTAAGCCACTACTACACACTATGCTTGAAAAAAAGGAACTTCAATTCTTTCCCTGGATTTTGATCGACACGTCTTTTTGATCCCCTTACCCCACGTTCTGTTCCATCAGACTGCAGGAGAGCCGAGGAGCGCGGCAGCTCGGGCCACCACCGCGCACTGGGACGGCTCGGCGACTACTCGTGCGACAGCGCCATGGAGCTCATAGAGTCGGCGGCGCGGTACATGCGCACGCGGCACGCTGACAACGTAGAGTTCGTCTTGTGGACCGGGTATGTGTTTTGTAAATAAAGCGCAGGCCACATAGTTTAGCTCACATAGTTACCACTAAGGTAACTCAGTGAGTTAAACGATCTTATAACTTGTAGTTCGTGACCTCATATCAGGTACGAAAAATTTCGATACGCTTGGTATAATTAGTTTTATAGCTTACTTTAATACAGCAGCGCGAGTACTGTGATTAAAGATCGATAAAATTGACATTTAAATCGTGAAAAATTAAATTTAAAAAATTGGTATTTTCTCAAATTAGACAAATAAATCAGCTATATCGACATGTCATTTTAGCGACATACAGAACGGTACTCGCGCTGCAGGTTTGTAGATGGGACTAGCTTTAAAACTAACTGGACTGTTAGACTAGGCCATAAGAAGATGACATTGGAAATACTACTTAGACCTGGTGTTCTGGTATTGCTAATTTCCAAAAAACTTTCAAGAATTATATTTTGCTCTACTCAAATTGAGAAAAACCTTGAATTGAGATAGTCAGCCTCTGACAATATTTTTATTAAAATAAAGATCGTTTCAGGGACATCCTAGCGGCTCGGTTTACTGGCAGTGAAGAAGACAAATTCGCAGCTATCAGGAGAATGACAGACCTGCTGAGCAGGACGTTCAGCTCCCACTTCGTGTTCCCAGTGCTGGGTCATTTGGACCCGGCGCCTTCAGAGAGCTTAAACAACTTGTGGATGCACTGGTTGCCTCTGGAAGCGCTGGAGACTTTCAAATTCGGTCAGTATTAATAAAATGCTTAAATAACACTAACACTATGACAAATAAAAAATCAGAAATAGAAAAATTGACCCCAATTAAATCGGACCAGGTCTAGAAGGGAGAAAATTTTGACAATTTAACCATTATCGCCGTTGAAACCGTGGTAGTGGTGATAAATAAAGCCGTTAAGTGCGAGTCTTCTTGTGACTTGCGACTCGGAGAACGAGGGATCCGTACTGCCACAAGTACTAGGTAATCGCCGATAGTATCTAACGAATATTCTGTGAAAATTTTAATCGGCTACTTAGTGCGGTTCGCGAGATATAGGTAAAGATCGGTCAGACGGATGGGCAGATAAACACGGTAGGCGACTTATTAATAGGGTACAGTTGCGTTATCTTTGACGCACGCAACCCTAAAAAGTATTAAAACCAGCGAGACGTTTCTCACGGCGGAGTTTTGGCGGATTTTTTTTCTCACTGCATTGTAATATTTTCATTGCATTGTGCAACATACTTATTTTCACGTGCTAATGTTTAAAATGGTGGTGTTTAAAGGCTGAATCATGTGCACAGAAATGGCCAAGATATGTTTTACCACAATGATGTGGTGAAACATGTCTTTTCTTGTCGTTTCTAAGACTCAACATTGATTTATATCACATTATATATATTTTTTAATATAATATTAAAAATAATTATTAATACATATTCTAAGATATAATAATACTCATCATCATCAACAACTTCTAATATGGGAGGACCACTGAATCCAAGCGAAAAAAAATCAGCTGTTCTATAGAAAACTGTCATTCACTCTCAACGAGATGTACTTATGGGACCGTTTTTTTTTCGCGAATTCAATGGTGATTCCATAGCAAAAGTTGTTCATAATGATGAGTACTGTTATATCCTAGATTATGCCCTATTTACACCCTGTATAAATTGCAAAATCTTTACTTACATAACAATACAAGGTGTATCTACTTGATAACATGTATAATTTCATTACTAACACTTAATGATCAACTAACGTTCGATGAATGAATCAGAAGACGTATATAAATATTAGCGGTACGAAATCATGCTTCACCGCTCAGCGCCTTTGTCTGCGGGAAATGTCACAGCTATTCTTGGATAATCAGATAACGTTAATGGTGGTTTCCTTTGCCTTTGACTCTTAAAGTTGTTAGAGCATAATACCTTTCCCAGACTTGCTTTTGAACTGCATCCAACTTAATAATTTTGCTCCTGTGCAAAGAATTAATAATTAATGCAAATCGTAATGGTTTCGTTTTGCGTATCAGGTAATAAAGACAGTATTAATAATTGAAATACGGGCTTCACCAATCGGTGAAATTTTAAAAGAATGAGCCCGTTTAAGCCCAAAAATAAGTTCATGTTTATAAAAGAGTTAAAGTTAATTAAGTATTCAGTATAAAGTAATTTTTTTATCGAATATAATTAATAATTATTAATATTTCGTCCCGACTACTTATCTCTTGATATTTAACAAAATTCGCGCAAACTAGCAATGGTCGCTTGGTGGCACTCGCACTGTGTGAGTCGACGCGTATCAAGTGTTAAAATGAGATATACTTCCCTATGATGTTCCAAAACACGTGTGGGACGCTATCTCTTTTTACAACAATATTAACATTCTGTATAAATTGCTAAATCTTTACTTACATAACAGGTGTATCTTGTATTGATCACCGGCCGGTAATGAGAGTACGTTATATCCGCCTGCCTGCCTTCTTTGTTCCCAATCATTTGCTTCTTTTATTTAATTCTACTTATCTTAACGACTTCTCTTTGTGGTATTGTCTTGAAATATGCAGCCATATTTCTTTATATCCCGTGTAAAATAATGAGATTCAGACTGAATCTAGTTTTTAGTTTAGTAGTCGGACGTCGAAATTATAGGTATAATAATGTAAATAAACAAATCTAATATTGGTGGATATTTTCTAGCCCCAAACTGAGCAAAGCTTGTAGGTACTATGGGAACCGTTTATTTGTCTTGATATCTGATAGAATACAGAATACTTATTACATTCTTTTTTTTAATACTTACTTAATTATGATGCAATACCGTAATGGTTAGATCAAAGATGGTAAATACCCTAGCCTGGAATGGGAACTGATTTTCAAGTGAGATTGTCGAAATATACCGTCAGATTTTCAACTTAAGGCTGCGTTTCCACTGAGCGGAGCTGAGCCGTGCAAGAATGGAACAATCAAAAAAATATATTATTTTAACTTTCGTGATTGGTCGATTCTTGCACGGCTCCGCTCTGCTCCGCCCGTCTCTGCTTCGGTGGAAACGCAGCCTAAAAGTGGTAGCTTCCCAGCTTTATATAGGTAAATACTTGTAACCAAGCTATATGGAATTCTTGCAAGGTTTCCTTTAGGTAGCTCAAATTCATTGCTGGAATTTGAACTCACGCTCTTCAACGTAAGAACTAAATGCACTAATCACGCAGCTATCGTCGCAGACCCGCTAACAGAATGGTGTTCCTCAGGCGGGTACTACACGATAGAGCAGAAGCAGAGCAAGCTGCGCATCGTGGCGTTGAACACCAACCTGTTCAGCGTGCGGCAGTCCAGCTCGGCGCAGGCCACCAAGCAGTGGGAGTGGTTCCAGGGGATCCTGGACAAGGCGCACGCTAATAAGGAAATGGTGAGTGAACTTAAAAGTTTCCTCAGTTCCAGGTTCCCCGACGATCTAAGACGACTCGATTGCTGAATACGTACTTTAACATAATAATTTTGTTTAATAAAACATTTATTCAAAAAAGCTACATTGTTCCTCGCAAACAGGGCACAAAAGGACTCTTTTTGGGGGCATAAGGGAAAAAGGGACAAAAAGTGATTTGAATTTGGAATGTGGATATTGTTAGTAAAAATTCCAATCACCAAAAAGATCAATCACGAACATTGTATGAATAAGTAACAGGCTGTATGAAAAAAAAGGCGTATACGAGAAAATTAAAAATAAAAGTTTGTGAAAAAACAAAAACGCGCGAAATGCATTCCACCTTCGTTCGTAATTGTTTACTCAAATTCGGTTTTTTTATTTTTTTATTTTAATTCAGTGTATGTTTCTCAATAAAAAGTGAGAAGTGAGAGTTAGTAGTGAGAATGAAATAAACGTATCTAGGTACTATTCTTATTCATAAGTTGCACTTACTTATTTTCTCATAGAGGGTGATAAAAACCTAAAGTATAGTGTCCACCTCGGGATCAGACACAATTTTAAAGCTCGAGTACTTTGAATCACTCGCTGCGCTCAGGATTCTACTCTAAAATCCTTCGCTACGCTCTGGATTTAAAGAAACAGTCTCGCCTAAAAAATATTTGTTTCCTCCCTTGGTAAACAATCTACTATTACAGCCTTGCATAACAAATAACAATTTTACTGTTTAATTAATATTCGCCATGTGATATTGTAGTGGTAGGACTCTATTGTAGTCTGCCTAAAGAAGTACCACACTTTTACCAGTTCCTCAACCACCAAGCAGTAGCGTGCAAGCGTTATAGTGTTTCGGTTGGAAAGGCAATGTTATTAGATAAATTACTGTGCATAAAGAGGTTTACTAGTATTTAGAACTATTTGAGTGGTAGCCTAATCGAGAGACCGCTCCACTTGTAATCGTATGGTCGCGGGTTCAACCTGCATTCCTCCGGAAAACAAATTCAATGGCGTATGTGAAACTGCCAACCCACAGCTGGGCCAGCGTAGTGCATTTAGCCCAATCACTCTTAGAAGGTAGACCCAAGCCCAGAAGATGACTATTAAAAAAAGGCTGATTATGCGACAGTGGCGCCCCCATCAACCTCTACTCATTTTTACCAAGCTATAGTCAACACGCGAGCCAAAGCTACACCGGAACCTGCGGGCGGCGGGAAGTCCGGCGCGGCGCGCGGCACCGCGGCCGGCGCTCGAGCCCCGCCTTCATTTATTAGGAGGGCTGGAGATTAGAAACTCGTTAATCTAATCACCGCAGCAAATTGCAACCGAAAGTAATTTTTGAAAGCGGCATTTTTGACAAATTATTTTTTAACAATGGAATATTGAGGAGGGAAAGGGATATAGCGTTTTGATTGGTCGGTTTATTTGCTAATGTTTGAATCTGGAATAGAATTACTCTAGGGCCTTTCTCCCGTAGAAAACACAACAGATATAGGTAAACCATGTCATATTCAGTGCAAGCTAATTGTTACTTTATTTATATAATGTCAGTGTGTCGTTTTTCCAATGTAACGCGTGCGCTTTTGGACCACAGTATGAAAACATCGACACTTTTCTATACAGAACAGATACAGTACAAATTACTTTACATACTGAAAACGAAATAATTCATATAATATTTAATTCGGGCGTGTTTTTATGAGAGTGGATGTTCTGTATGTAGTCCTAATTACGTTTGCCTGACATGAATACTTTAAGCTTAGTAGTATTAGCACAGAATAAATAAAAGTAAAAACATTAGCTCCATCATCAGCCCGGAGACGTCCACTGCTGAACGAAGGCCTCCCCCTTAGACCGCCACACTGCACAACAACCTGCCACCTGCATCCACCGTTTGCCCGCGACCTTTACAATGTCGTCGGTCCACCTAGTGGGAGCCTTCCTACGCTGCGTCTTCCGGTTCGCGGTCGCCACTCAAGAACCTTTCTTTCCCATCGGTTGTCAGTTCTTCGAGCGATGTAGCCTGCCCATTGCCACTTCAACTTGCATACCTTACGAGCTATGTCGGTAACTTTGGTTCTTTGGCGAATATCCTCGTTCCGGATTCTATCGCGCAAAGTAACTCCGAGCATAGCTCTCTCCATTGCCTGTTGCGTGACTCTGAGTTTCTCCAAAAGGCCAGCAGTTAAAGACCACGTTTCAGTTCCATATGTCATCACTGGCAACACACACACCCTTGTCTTCAGACACTGAGGGATTTTGGACGAGAAGATAAAGCAAGCTAGCAAGCTAACATTAGCTCCGTTACGCGTAAATCTGTAGCATTCGAATGGGGATTCACACTGCGATTTTTTCCCGCTAGGTGGCGCATCGTGGATAGCGGCCTAGTCATAGCCAACTGTCAATCTCATACATTTTTGTTGTTTTTTTGTATTTTGCAAATATTTTTCTATGTACAAAAAAGTATTTTACTCAAATTGGTGTGCTTTGTACGATCCGAATGTCCGTAAATATTATTATACTATTAATTTGTTACTACTGGCTTTACTAAGATAAATAATTGTCTAAGGTATTAGAAGTTTGACGAGGGTCCCTGAAACGAGCACATTGTCTAGAATCCTATCTTTGATCATTTATTACCAATCTACTCACAATATGCTCTGAAATTGTTCGACTTTAATTTATGGTGGAGTCCCTGGGGACCAAAGAATAATATTATATTTTGTGCATAGAGTAAACTGTTTATAAATTTAAGGCTCCGCGCATATGAGCCACAATTTATTTTTCTCACGTTTTGTCGTTTTGTGGACTTGCACACGTGTAGCGTGTAGCGGCCACTCATGACAAAAGTTGTCACTTGCCACACAAACACAAAGAGTATTACAAAATGTTCGGACCCCTAAGCCCCCGTCTTAATACGCCCATGTGAGCCCAAAATAGTATGCGATAACTTAGCGCAAGCCCCCAAACATAAAGCTATAAATCATAATACTAGGCAGGAACCTAAGTACGTAGGTTCATTGTATAGGTACCTCGAATCGAGACCCCGCGAACCTTATACAATGTGTAACAAAAAGGTTCAACAATACTGAAGAGTATGCATGTATGTACTCATTATGAACAACTTTTACTATGGGGCCACCCATGAAATCGCGAAAAAACAGCTGTTCTATACATTTTGATCAAGATCAATGAACTTTTTGCATGGAACAGCCGAACTTTTTTTCTCGATTTCAGGTTTAGCCCCATAGTAAAAGTTGTTCTTAATGATGATTACATACATACCCTTGAATGTTGTTGATCCTTTTTGTTACACATGTTGTATTATAATTTACTCTGCATACATACGGCATTATTGTAGGAAAATATTTTTCGTGCTCAACAAAATGTATGGAGCAACAAACTTTATTGCGGTTTCAGAGTTAGCCTCACAGTAAAATGTATTCAAAATAATGAGAACATGACCCACTGTAGGCTTAATACACCCTAAGTTAACCCCAGAATAGTCAAGTCAATGCCTGTGCATGACATTAATGATTATCGTGTGCTCTTTAAAAATTTGGAGGTTATTCGCCATCTTGTTCATTAATCCCTGGCATTTCGCCGTGCTGCCATTCATAACGCTGAGTTATATATTATATTATATCAACCTATTGTAATGTTCCATAATTGTGAAAACGGAAATTCATATCTTACAATGGTATAATAACTTAAATGTAATGTGTTTGTAGTTTGGAAGATAGTGGCGTATGGAATTACGATAGATAAAAGTACACAGTCTGACCCTATGTTCAATTAGATAAGATGTCATACTACAGGTTGGTTCCTTCCAGGTAAACGTGCTTCGTTCTGGACCGCTCTGTTTCTTAACAGCAGACTTAACATGGATGTTCGTGATTCTGATTATGATAGCATGCCATCCCGCTCGTACCAACTTAATCGCGCCATAAGCCCTCCCGGTCGCGCACGGTCACTATCACAATCAGGAACATCTATGATAAAGCAGCAGGTGTCTCCAAACAAAATGTACAGGCACACGTATTTTGAACTTTAAAAAAATGCTCTGTTTATTAAACTCTTAATGACAATAGCACTCGTTACTATGAAGTTGTTAAATAGTTTTAAAAAGTTGTCTTTTTTTGATAAAATTTCACAAGTAATTGTTCATTTGCTATAATAATTATGTAATTTTATTAAGAGTTTGATTTTGAATGATCCGATAAATTAAATTATATCCCCCCTAATTATCTGAAGTTAAACATAATTATATATTCACTAGAAACATTACTCAATGTGTCTTTATGAGTTCAATAAATATTATTAGTATTATTATTGGGTTTGCTTAGTATGGAACTAGATGGCGCTGTCTGTAAAATGTCCCCTAATATTTATTTTATTATTTTTATATTGATAATTCTTACGTTATGCGTCATTGACTTTCCTCGCATGCGTATTTGACGTTTTAATGTTTGACATTACTGTTAACTTTATTTGACGTTCTGCATTAAAGTAATAGGCGTGTGGCCTAATGTTTAATTTATGACAAATAACTGGCTTAGTGATGAATATAACCAAATACATTACACATACTGACAAAATAACTTGTATTGGCTGATAAATCTCTGAGATATGAGTGTTTAAAGTTTTA
Organism: Erannis defoliaria; assembly: GCA_905404285.2. NCBI lineage: Eukaryota > Metazoa > Arthropoda > Insecta > Lepidoptera > Geometridae > Erannis > Erannis defoliaria. The sequence continues at coordinate 860,891 of FR990075.1, forward strand.
GGTGGGGATAGAGAGGGGATGCTCTATCCCTTTCTCGCAAAGCACGTGTTAGTATAGCATTTGTATGCCGCGCCTGAGGCTTGACGTCATAGCTCAGTATAGCGCGCTCTCTGTCTAGCTTGAAATTAAAATACTTAGAACTTATTTATTTTTTAATTCTTTTAAATTTTGTTTTCGTTGATAGGCTCTATTGATGATCAGCTTTTTTATGAGGTAATAAAAAAATTGTAGTCATCATGCCTATTGAACTTTCCTGTATCTCCTAAACTATTTGTGCGGTACCTATTTCACGGCCTGCTTCCGTAACAATAGAATTTGATTTGGGAATTGTACTAGCGGTATAATTTCGATGTCTCGTATTGTGTTACTCAATTATTGTCGGCGAAGATAAATGTGGAAACAGGGGATGGGAGTAATTTTGAGGAAATGCGTTATATTCAGCTCCTGTTAAATTTATGTTCTTAGCAGTGCTCGTGGCGTAGCTTGACTAGGTTTTCCTCAATTAACAATTGATAATCTTGTTAGTTTTTAGGTGACCGTGAGTTGCATTTACAGCAGAGTGCAGAGTGCAATCGTGGGTCAAATTACACTACGTCGAGGCATGTGGGCGGCAAATGAATGCTGAATACGCTAGAGCTGGTCACTAAGCTTACAAGAACTCAGTTTATTTTTAGCGTTACATAATATAAAATAGTAAGCACCTTAACCTCATTATCAATAATTATTTTGAAATGCGTTTTTTTTTATATTTTAATACGTATGTTATTTGTTTATAATTATTTATTGACAGTAAAATTATTATAAACAAAGCTTAGTCCATTTCCTAAACGCATTTGGTGGCGTAAAGTGGTACAATATTTACCATATCTTAATTTTTATCGACTAAGCTGAAACGGCAATGCCTTTAATAGTTATTTATGATACTAGTGCGGTAAGTTGGTTTTTACAAACGAGTAGACGAATGTAAGCCCGAGACGAAGTCGACGGTTTACCATAGTCACGAGTTTGTAAAAACCAATACCGCACGAGTGCCATACAACGTTTTACAACACATTTGCGAGAAAACTGATAACAGAAGTACTTACAACAGATAATGAGCCAAACTTGATTATTTTGTTATATTATATCGGACGGAAAGTCGCAACTAAATTCCTACTTGACACTGGCAAATGCTCAAATTGCGATAACATAATCCTCTTAGGAGGAAAGCTTAAAAAAAACTTCGTTCTAAAGTTTCGTCTTCGTTAAAACGTTTCTAATAATTATGAGTGTCTTTTTGTGTTGTTTCCAAAACTCCGAAGAAACTTATAGTATAGTTGCCATGACTTAACTAGGGCATGACTGGACTCGACTGTGACTTAAAAAGTGTGACATCACTTTGACTGTGACTTAGACTCATTCGACTGGAAAATTATCAAAAACTTGATACAAATAAATACTTGACACTGGCAAATGCACAAAGTGCTACGCCATAATCCTCCTAGGAGGAAAGATGAAATGGCGCGAATTTACAAATGGCGCCACGTGCGCTTGGAGCAAATTAGGAAAAAAAATAAATTTGTGCTGAGAATTTCTTTCGTCACATTTTCTGTTTAGTATTATAGTAAGACAAACGTATTGTGCAAAAGCGCTTCCATGGAGGTTCGATAATTCAGCTTATTTATTCTCGTAATGTGAAAATCTTTGGTGGGTTCTTAAATTATTATTATGGAAATTAAAAAAATACCGTAAATTTTACGCACGGCGCTATACAAGGGAGATAAGTATTATACGCTGCCATTCTCTTTGCATGGGAGTGTGCGGTAAAATAGCTACTTAGCTGAAAGTACCTATTTTTCATCACACTTGCTCGTAAAGTGGATCTTATTAAATCGGTTTTAGGCTCATAATCCAAGCTATTACGCACGCGTGCTTTTTACTTTACATTACAGCACTAGTGCTATAATAGGTATAAGCCGGTAAAGTTAAGTTTGTACGTGACTGCAAGTAGATGTATGTATACGAAGCATTCTTAATATAGCCGGGTAATACTTACAGTTGTTTTGTAATACCAACAAAGAGTTTTTATCCGGCTGAAGTAAATGTCAACCTGCGCGCGCATTGCTGGTTTGGGCGCCATTTTCCGCAAATATTTGTAGACGTTTTCGTTGTGTGGTTATACGAGAGCTAGATCCTTCAAGGGTTGATATTATCAAAGAAAAGTTAGTTTTTCCTCGCAAGTGCGATGAAAACAGTCGTCTGAAACGCTTGTGCTATGTTGGTCATTACACCCTCGGCTTCCTTATTGCGCTCACCTGCGGCTCGCGCACTTAATACTGCCTCTAGTGTAATGACCAATATAGCACACTTGTATCATAATATACTATTACCGCATACTCCGTTTTATGGTGCGTAATGTTCAACTTTCGAACGATGTATACCTATACAGGCATCGTAAATGCATTTTTCGAACAGATTTGTTGTAAAATAGATTTATACAGCGACAGTGATAATAGAATAGACGGGCCCAGCGCTTGCAAATCGTTCAAAATGGACAAGTCAGCACAATCAAGCATACCTAGCTAAAAGAATGCATATAACATTTGCCAGAAAAATAGAACACATGTACATGTATTAGAAGTTTGTATTGTCGTATCGTACGGCTCGCATGTCGTAAAGACAGTCTTTAAAATCCGTGCGCTTATTTCCCGTCCATTCATTTTATCATTGTCGCTGGATTTATAAGTATTTTAGGATCAAATCATAATCATGCTTCATATAAAAATGATAGCATAAAAAACAAGAAAGATCCCATAAAAATACAAGCTTGACACGCCCCACATTTTCATTATAACAAAACTCGAGGAGAATTTTGAATATGCCTAAGCAAATATATAAATTGCCTTTAAATCCCTAGCTTTGACTGCCATCGGCGGTGGGCGGAGGAACAAATTGAATTTTCCCATACAGCGCTGTTATACAGTATTGAGTATTGGGACTGCCTTTCCTGCGAGGTTTATACAGTTTTTACAGTTAGTAAACTAGCAAACGTTTTGAAATAGTACTCTATAATTAAGTTTCTGTTATGTTTTTTTAACTTTAGGTACGGGTATATTAAATAAATAAGTAAATAAATATCGGAGGACATTTTTTCACACAGCGCCATCTAGCCCCAAACTAAGCAAAGCTTGTAATATGGAAACTAGATAGCTGATAGAATACTTACATATATATTTTTTTGTAAATACATACTTATAATACATACTACACCCAGACACAGAACAAACATTTATGTACGTCACATAAATGTTTGCCCTTGGTGGGGATCGAACCCACGCCCTACAGCTCTGAAGGCAGACACACTACCAACTGAGCTATATGGCAGTCAAAGTATTATGTCTCTATGGAGTATAAACGGTGACCTCAAAAAAAATACAAAAAATCAAGTTCAGGATTTTATCAAAAATACGTCAATTTTCATTGATTTACCTGATAACGGACCTGTACAACTTATGAGAAGATTTAGATATCGCTAAGTTTCACATCATCGCCTATCATCATCGTCATCGCGTAAAAAATGGCTCGGGATGATTATAAAATTTGGAATTCAAGTTGTTCTATTCTAAATTTTTATTCAGGTTTGTTTTCAAGTACAAATAATGAGCATGTGTATCGGGGGTAAAAAACGTGGTGAATTTTGGGAGCGGGCCAAATTTTTCCGTACGCGGACGAAGTCGCGACCTCTAGTTGTAGATAAAAGAGCGCCTGTTTTATAGCCCTTTATCGACAATTTCTATTGCCTGATTTAGTTTTTAATTTAAATGCATAGACAATTTTAAATAGAAACTCTGGTTATAGTCCATTTTAAAAACTTTTTGGACAATTTTTACACTGTGGCGTATATCAGCTGAACGAAAGGCGAGTTTGTGAATAGGGTTTGTTATTTTAAGACTTTCTGCTTTTTGGTTCGGCACGAGAGACGTACGTACCTAATTGGAAGTATAGACAGTCCTGAAGCGTGTTCTGTAAGCCTGTACTCGATAGACACTGACTGGAACGAGGCATAAGCTTTATATTTTAAGAGGAAGTAAAATATGCTACGTAGTCGTCCGGTCACGAGTTGGGAGAACAAGCGCGACAGATTTTTATTTATATTGAAAGTTTGTTGCACTTTCGGATTTTTTTATATTGTATTTTTTTTCTGTGCCGAGATAAGCGTGTTGGGCACCTGATTGTAAATCACGCCTGCCCATAACAGTAGTAGTACCAGAGTTGTGAACATGCGAACAAAATCCTGGATCATACTACATTACGATCGACACCCTGAGATATAAGATATCAAATTTCTTCATGCCCAGTATTTTTTCTGATGACATTGCCCTTCAAACCAAAACACAGTAATGCTTGCACTCTGTTTGGCGGTTGAATAACTGACAAAAGACAACAACAACTACAAAGACAACCACCACCACTACAAACCAAACAACAAATAACCATTAAGTACAAAGATTTTTGTTTTTAATGTCATGAATATCACTATCCTTAATTAGTGATATTCATCATCCAGAAGGCCACTTCGTTCACTGCTGGACCAAAGCCTCCGCCTTAATAGGGGGTGATAATAAGTGTGAAGTGTGACGCGCTTGCCCCCAGGTGTACATCGTGGGGCACGCAGCGCCAGGGTCGGACTCGCGGCACGCGTACGACATGTCTCCGGCCGCGAACGCGCAGTACCTCCGCACGGTGCGCGACCATGCCGCCGTCATCGCGGGCCAGTTCTTCGGGCACCTGCACGCCGACACCTTCCGCGTCATCTACGATAACGGTTACCTGCTTCATTATTTTACGAGCTGCACCTATGATAACGGTTACGTGCTTTATTATTTTACGAGCTGCACCTATGATAACGGTTACGTGCTTTATCATTTTACGAGCTGCACCTATGATAACGGTTACGTGCTTTATTATTTTACGAGCTGCACCTATGATAACGGTTACGTGCTTTATTATTTTACGAGCTGCACCTATGATAACGGTTACGTGCTTTATCATTTTACGAGCTGCACCTATGATAACGGTTACGTGCTTTATTATTTTACGAGCTGCACCTATGATAACGGTTACGTGCTTTATTATTTTATGAGCTGCACCTATGATAACGGTTACGTGCTTTGTTATTTTACGAGCTGCACCTATGATAACGGTTACCTGCTTTATCATTTTACGAGCTGCACCTATGATAACGGTTACCTGCTTCATTATTTTACGAGCTGCACCTATGATAACGGTTACGTGCTTTATCATTTTACGAGCTGCACCTATGATAACGGTTACGTGCTTTATTATTTTACGAGCTGCACCTATGATAACGGTTACGTGCTTTATTATTTTACGAGCTGCACCTATGATAACGGTTACGTGCTTTATCATTTTACGAGCTGCACCTATGATAACGGTTACGTGCTTTATTATTTTACGAGCTGCACCTATGATAACGGTTACGTGCTTTATTATTTTACGAGCTGCACCTATGATAACGGTTACCTGCTTTATCATTTTACGAGCTGCACCTATGATAACGGTTACCTGCTTTATTATTTTACGAGCTGCACCTATGATAACGGTTACGTGCTTTATTATTTTACGAGCTGCACCTATGATAACGGTTACGTGCTTTATTATTTTACGAGCTGCACCTATGATAACGGTTACCTGCTTTATTATTTTACTAGCTACACCTATGGTAACGTTAACCTGCTTATTTTATTTTTACTAACTGCTTCCCGTGGTTCACCCGCGTGATGATGAAAAACAATTATGATGGTGATGAGAAAAAGTTACCTCTATGTTATATTGGGAAATGAGCTATCTTCATTCCAAGTTCCATCCAAATGCGTTCAGCCGTTTTGGCGTGAAGACGTAACAAACAAAATCAAACCCTCACTCATGCCGACAAATTTTCGCATTGATAATATTGTGTATTATTAGAGCATGTTTAGGATTCTGTAGCTTAAAAGGAAAAAGGAACCCTTATATTAAATACTTTGTTATCCGTCCGTAAATTTTTGTAAAATGAAAGTTGACCCCATAGTAAAAGTTGTTCAAAATGACCTCAGTAATACCAATACGCGTAATACTATAAGTATTTCTATTAATTTTCTGAAACTTTCAAATCATAAAATCAATCAAAATTGGAGGTTAAATTATTTTCTGTGTAGATGTGCCAGTATCGTGGGCGTTTCTGGCGCCATCTGTGAGTCCTCACCGCGACCCTGTTGGCTCGTCGAACCCTGGGCTTCGGCTGTACAAATTTGACACCAACACGGGCAAGGTAAGTGTTGCCACTTAACAAATAATATGCTAACAATGCACTAAAGGCTTAGGATATTCCCCATACAATATTCCCATAGGTGACCTAGGTGCCTAGTGGTACACATTTTCCATACATCCTACCATAAGCGTAGCATAATCAGCCTGTATATAGTCCAGTGCTAGACTTAGGCCTACTTTCGAAGGGCGACTGAGTCATATCTCCATATCAGCTGGCCTTGTAGCGTAGGCGCAGCAGGTTTCCTTATGGTGTTTTCTTTTACCTAAGAACCTTATATCTTGGTCAATGTGTCCTATCAAATTTATTCATCTAAAACAAAAAAAAAAGCGTGAGCTGAAAGTTTTATTACTTATTTACTGTCTACCTATTTATTTATGGGGCACCCTACTTTTATCATAATCAAACAAAAAAATATAAATCTCTTTAAATATTTGCGCAAAACACAACTTGGAATAATTTTAATTTTATTGTTATAATATTTTTCAACTAACCTTACTTGGCCTTAGGTGTTGGACTACACTCAATACTACCTGGATCTAGCGGCTGCTAACAGAAACATAGGAGCAGCGGAATGGACGACCGAATACAACCTGACTCAGTACTACGGCTTACACGAAGTATCAGCTAATTCCTTGCACAACTTAGCCGATAAACTTCGAATAGGAACGCCTTATGAAACCACGATTTTCAATAAGTGAGTACTGTAATATGTTTATAAGAACTTTATGATTTGTTTTTAAGATTGACAGAGGGCATTAAACGGAACACTAGAGGTAAACTTACTTTTTCTATCTGCAGCATCCTACTTTGAGTGTTGTAAACCATGATTGTGATATTTATTGTGCTTGCTATTTCATCCGTTTGGGCTCTGATTTGGCTTGACAATCGATTTTATAGGACTGATAACAAATGGAACAAAAAATTCAACGTATCTAGTGATTTACGAGATTGCGTAGTTGTAAATCATAATCGCGGTCAATACTATAGCAACTCTTAATTAGCTTATCGATAATATACTTACTTGTTTCTTAGATATCTCCGAGCATACGCTGTCAAGCACGACAGCACCGATTCCTGCGACGGCGCCTGCGCACACCAACACTTTTGTGCCATCACCTGTCTCGAGCAAGTCTCGTACCGACAATGCGTGGAAGCCGCCGCCAGCGCGCTCGCCGCCGCTGGGAAATCCGCTCCGCTTGTCGCTTCGCTCATGACCACGCTACTGACCCTAATCGTTCTCGTCCTCGTTTTTGTTTAGTAAATTTTTATAAATCTCCAAATCGTAGTCGCGTGCGAACTAAGCAAAAAACTAGTTCGAACAGTTTGGACACGCAAACGTCGTTGAGTTTTAACGTGATTGTATAAAATAGCTTAAATTAACAAGGAAGTACGACTGGAAATTAAAATGTAGGTAGAATTTTTGTAGCCGGTAAGTGGATGAGCAAATTTTTTAACAACGACCGAGAAAGGTCCGATATAAGTAGTAAATATTGTTTTTTAAACTAAATTGTTTGAATGTTTAAATTCCTGTTATTCATCTCGATTTAAGACGCTGATAACAGCTTCACAGGTTTCAACAAATAAAATCCTAATTAGCAAAATTTAAAAAATGTGAAAGTACTTTCAACAAAAAACCTATAAGATTGTCAACACTCGTTTAAGCAGAAAAATCTACCAAAGAATTATTTTCTACCAACTAACACATGACTTTGCGTCACAGCTATATTTTTGCTCCACTAAATGCGATCCTAAATGGTCGAGTCGTAAAAACGGTCGTCTTCCAACAACACTATCGTTTCGATTGTTAAAAGAAGTGCTCATTCACAAGTGAATTTGTTTAATTCTATAAATAATAATTAAGGCTAAGCGTAAAATAGATAGCTCAGGCGCAACTTGTGATATTGCTTGGTAAATAACTTAGTAACCGACTACTGTTGGTAGTATAGTTTCAGTCCTATTTTCTTTAGGATAAAATTATAAATAATTAAATTTTGTATTTATTATTATTTTATTATTTTGATTAAATACAGAGAAATATTTATTTTTTGTGGTTCAACAAACAGCACTAAATTAGGTGTCATTTTTGCCGTTAAAATAATTGGTAGAAGTATTGCTTACCAAACACGAAAGAAAGCCAAGCGTGGGGATTATGGCAAACCGTCCCTGGTTTGCCATAATCCCCAGAGGGAGGAGGCCTTCGTTCAACAGTAGACATTTTCTCGCTGATGATGACTTAACAAACTAAGACAATGTACATATATTTTTATTACCACCAAAAATAATCCAATATTGTTATTGCTATAAAAGCGTTAAGGTAATAAATTTTGTTTCAATGAATTTATTACTATGATACTCTCTGTTCATCGAGACGAGTTACTAAGAAAATCAAGGGCTTCATCATTGGTTGGAGATAAGGGACTCGGGGCCCGTACACGCTGCGACCAGAGGCGGTACATTAGCTCGTCTCAATGAACGAATAGAGTATAGACCAGCGACGGTGATAAATTTATCACCGCGTCGTTGGTATAGACAAATGATGAGGGCAAAATTTTACTGATCCGTTTTTTACTGTGGTGTACTTGGGTGGAAAAAATTGAAAAATGAAAACATCGATGATAGTAAATTTGTATGCAATCTATCATAAAAAAACACTAAAATGAGACTAGTTTGGATCAAATATTTTCGACGCCATCATTTTTTTATTCTCAGTAACATGTTACCATAACACCGCGGATTACATTTTATAAACCTATCATATCGACTTGATTTCAATGTTAAATCAATATAATTTATATAAGGCTTGCAAATAGCGGACTTGACAACAAATATTATTTTGCCGTATTGTAAGTATTTCTGTAAATAAAACCTTCGTAGGTATGCATTTTGTAAAAATGCGTTTTGGCTAGTTTTAAAATAAGGTAAGCTATAATAGATTTTTGTATAATTTTGTCTGTATATTCAACCATGGATATTAAAAAAAAACATGGAGTATAAAAGTAATTTGAAACTTAATTCATTTTGCGAAGTATGTAATTATGTAGTTTTATTTGGGTTTTTTTAAATCCAAAGAACCAAAGTCACCGACATAGCTGTCAGGGCTTGCAAGTTGAAGAAGTGGCATTGGGCAAGCCACAACGCTCGAATAACTGTTACCTGATGGGGAAGAAAGGTTCTGGAGTGGCGACCACAAACCGTGAGTCGCATTTAGTGTATATAGGCCTCCCACTAAGTGGACCGACGACATTGCGAAAGTCGCCGGCAACAGGTGGATGCAAATGGCTGGTTATCGTACACTGTGGCGGTCCAAGGAGAAGACCTTTTTTCAGCAGAGGACGTCTTTCTGGCTCATAATGATTAGTTTTTTTTTTCGTGCTGTAATATGATAAATTTTCTTAGAGCACCTTTGGTTACACACTTTTCTCTCTATGAATCGAGGACTCCATTACAAAACTCATTATTGAATTCGGTTTGACAGCAACTTTTCAACAACAAAACAACTTTTTTTTCAAGTTGCTTTTTTTTGCAACTTTTTTTTCTTTTCTTTTTCTGTCTAGGCATTGATCAACCTCTCGTGGCGATGCTCATAATATGTTACTGCGCTGATAGATAGCGCAAGCTTATTTATGAGGAATTACAAGGATTTGAAAGGACGCCCTGCGGCATACTATCCTTTAATAATTTACCTTCCATTATAGTACCTACTTAACAACGATATTTCTTGATAAATATAAATTTCTTTTGTAATAATGTTGCTTCATATTGTATTTGAGGCTTAATTAGCATTTAACTTTAAATTAAGTAGAGACTAACAAGTTATGTAAATAAATTATATATTATAGTTTAAGAAGAAATTGTAAATGTGGAACAATTAGATTTTAAGAAAATTTAAATTTTCCTTGTCCATGACGTTAGTTAATTTGGGCAGAAGTTAGATAACGCTTGTTAACTTAAACAGCGTTTTTAAATAAGGCCTATAATTGCTTAATAATAATTTGTTTTGCTTAAATCAGATATGCATTGATAACATAAATAACTTATTATTATGGTAATTTCGTGACTTATTCCTTTTTGAAGTTTTTAGGTAGTTATGTAGTTTATTTTTTACAACAGGTTTTTTTAACGGCTCCCCGGATCTCGGAAATATTAATTTTTCGTACATACGTTACCGGTTCCAGTTTAGAAAACTACACTAGTCTTGTACTGATGGAACTTAATGTGAATATCTGGATAAATAAAAATGTTAATGTTTGTTTGTTCAAAATGTTGAATCTTCGTAAGTTCTTTATTGATTTCTTAGACATTTTTACATAACGTTGCATTCAAATTCATGCCTTTTTTTGTGCCATAGGAATGTGTGGTCAGAAATTATCATAAATTGTGATTAAATGATCAAATAATAGAGTTGATATTAATAGTTCCATCAAAAGTAAGTAAAATACTGAAGTGGCATTTGAATAAAATATTTACCAGTGCGTTGGCAGAGAATGTACAATAAGTATGTGTCGGTTAGAAAGTACAGTGGCCCAAGCTCCTACACTTTTTATTATAAATGTTTTTGTCGTTTAAGTACACAACAGAAAGCAACGGTTACTTTAAACTCTACATAATATTATTTTTTAATTGAATTATTATTTAAATAGTTTTATTGTGACAACTGACGTGGTTTTGACTCGTTTTTATTTAGTTATACGGAATTACTCACGCTTAATTCAGTCGGATTTAAGGACTATGGTTTTGACCACATCCGGTGACCTTTTTCAAGAAGTGATAACGGAGCCCGACGTCTTGCTACACTACTACTAATCAGTCGGAGAATCCGACTCAATTGAATGTGAATAAATGCTGTATAAATAATAAATAAAGCATTTAAATAGCGTTTAATTTTAAGCACCGTAAAATATTGAATGTTTCCGTATAAATTGTATGACTGGATGTTTCAACTAAATATTAATAAAGAACTGAAATTGAGATTGGATTTTATTTAACGTCACATCTATAAATAAATATTGGTGGACATATTTTCTCACAGCGCCATCTAGCACTAAGCAAAGCTATCAGATAGCTGACAGATACTAATAATTATTATACTTACTTCTTTTCAAATACATACCTACCTACAATACTAATAAATATACAAAGTGTAACAAAAAAGTATTAAATACTCAAGGGTATGTAAGTACCCATCATTTTGAGCATCTTTTACTATGAGGCCAACTCTGAAATATCGTAAAATAATAAAATTTTATGGAAAAAATATGTATATTTTATATTACATTATACATATTATGAAGAAAAAAATATGAACTTTCTATATTATGATCCTTGAGCCAGATTTATGGAACAGCTGTTAATTTTTTTTGTGTTTTCAGGGTTGGTTCTTTAGTACAAGTTGCTCATAATAATGAGTATTTATACACCTTTCAGTATTACCACACATTATTGTTAGATTACGTATTACGTATTTGATTATTACATTTTATATATCTAAAATTAAAGCCATTTTGTAAGTTTGTATGTTTTTCATCATCATCAGTCCGGAGACGTCCACTGCTGAATGGAATTCATCCAAGGAATGCACTCTCAATACTGAGTGTCAATCTCTCCAGTGCTGTACGAGTCGGCTGTCCAATAAGTTCGTCTCTATGCGATGGCTAAGAGGCTTTTGAGATTTATATTTTATCTGAGAAAGATAGACTACAGTTTCCGTGAGATACTGGGTGACCCTTATATCTTTTCTGAATGAAAACACTATCGTTCGTGAGTTATGGCAAAATAGTGAAACTATCAGGGTTATTAGTTGGTTTTAAACCCTAACAAATCAACGACAACTGTTGCTGAGTGACCAAATACTTCTGTCAATCTACGCGAAGGAGTTTTCTTTTATTCTGTCATAATATACAGTCAGTAAGTTTGTTGAGTTCGCAAAGTTGGCTTGACAGAACCTGTAGGATGTAGGATAGTAGAAATATTAAACACATCAGCCTATCATAGCTCACTGCTGACTTTAGGCCTATCCATAGGCACCCCAATCTTCAGCTGTTCGCTCCCAGCCACTACCAGCTGTCTAATTTACGTATATCGTCACATCATCAAGCTTCAGGGCGTCCTGCGGTATACTTGTCGATTTATGATCTTCAGTCTAGATACATCTACTCCAATGATAATCGGTTCTATGACAGATATGGGCCGGCACAATGCCTCTAAATGATCCTCCGGACGTATGCAAGTTTCTTTTATCGAATAGCCAGTGGCATATCAGAGACTTTACTTTAAAAAAAAAACTGTTCTATTGTTCCTGAGAGTATTTCAGTGCTAAGCTCGGACACTTCGGCCAAGCTGACAAACGTGTTGGCCATTGGCTTGGATTTACTGGCGCCACTAATGCGTTGGACGGTAAAGCTCCCGAGATTTGGAAGTGTCACGTATCCAGCTTCCATAGGATTTCCAGAGCGCTTATGTAAGATTATGAGATGACCAGGTTACTAAATTAAAATGAATTGCCATTTAAAATTTAAATATACTTCCTATCCCCCTTGATGTATCCGTCATTAGCGAACAGTGTCTATTAACAGTGTATTCTTGCTTTTGGTTTAATACCTAGCCAGAGAGCTAGATCCTCCAAGATTCTTGTCGATTTTAAAATTAAATTAACGTATGGCTGTCAGGCTAGTTTTGACTACAGAATCTAAAGATAACCTGATGTTATGTGACGGTGTGTTCAAAAAGAACACACTTAAGGGTCAGATTACTGCGCGTCGCTATCTCACTCGCGCATTTTACCATTTTTAATGATGTAAAATCACTGAATATGAAAATGAAAAGTTTCAGTTTCACATTTTCTGTATTGTCTTTTATTATTGTATATTTTATTTATTAATGTATATCATTCAAAAAAAGATTTTGTGTCTTTAGTGATTTTATATCTTCAATGTTGAAATGCGCGAGCGATATAGCTGGCCTAGCTGGGCTGGGCAGCATTCTGTCCCTTAACTAGGAACTGGTTCTCAAGTAAGGCTGCCGAAACACTATGTGTTTTTTTTGTGCCTTTATTAACTAAATCAAAATACATACAAACCATCTAGTCTAGTTAGCGTACAACCTACAACACAAAAACAAAGCGGTTGGCGGCAGATTTTCCATGTGAGGGTGGTACCAGCCAGTCAGCCGAATACTAGAGAGTTGTCAACCACCTTCTATAGTTTCATAATATTTTCCTTAACCGAGACTTAAGCTGGTTGCAACAATGGTTGGGATTTGAACCCACTCTTTGCTGAGAGCGAACCGAACGCGCTGAGTGACCATGAGCTATCATCGCTACACAAATATTCCGAGTAGGTGAAATATACAGGGTTACGCAATAACTAATAATAATAATAAAATAAAATCATTTATTGACACACAAAAATGGCATACAATATTGAACACAGTGCATACCTACATGTTATATTGCCTAATTAATAGTAGATACTTATTGAGATACATAATAAACACGTATATATTAAAATGAATAGGTAACGCCGAAATGATTATGAAGGTAGTGTTAGCACCGAACTAGAAAATTCTGTATCTCAGGTGCTAACTTCTTCCTGCGGGTGGTTATGTAACCTATAAGCACAATAACTGGCACTATAGGTGAGGAGTGAGGTAGGTATAGGTAAAGGATATATTTTAAACTACTTACTAACTAAAGAACTTATATCTAAATTAAACAATCAAAAGTAGGTACTTGTGACGGAGAAAGTAAACTATCTTACTAAACCTTCTTTCGACTTATTTAATATAATTTATTTATTAAGCATAAACGCAGCGTAGGAAGGCCTCCCACTAGGTGGACTGACGACATTGTAAAAGCTGCGTGCAATCGGTGCACGGTGGATGCAAATGGCAGGTTGTTGTACAGTGTGGCGGTCTAACGGGGAGACCTTCGTTCAGCATTGGACGTCTCCGGGCTGATGATGATGATGATTGAGCATAAAAAAATGTCTTACGAAAGCGGGTGAAACCCCTGGGCGCTGGTAGTAAATAGGTAGCTCAGTAAATAACTTTTCTTTTATGTGTTACTTTACACACATAAAATAAAAGTTTTTCATTTTGTAGATGTTGATACGTATCTTCAAAACATCCACTGCAACGGTATATTTTTCTCAGAACCTTCTATTTAGAAATAATTTCCAAAAAAAACTAAAGAGAGCGTTTCCAATTCCGTAAATATTTAGGATCACTTCAGCAGCAATATTAAATATTTCAGTTGAACGTTAGCAAGTGCGACATTTGCAGTGTTTCGAAGTTTTACGCTTCGTAAACTAGAGAACATAGGTTAGCACTGGAAACTACATCAAACCGGTTTTATTTCTCGTAAATTCTCGTTTAAAGTTCCTAAGGGGTATAGGTTTCGCATAAACAAGTGGTGTATAGGTATAAATTTGCATCTTGTCATGTAAATTTATGCAAAGCGCAGAAGTCGATACGAGGTCTCTTGATACAACAGGACTAGCATCTTGCTTGCATGTGCCGCTGATATATATAAATTTGGTAGATAGTGCTCAATGTAGCGCTGCATGTTTGACTATCTCATGATGATTTCATGTTAGATGATGATGATGATGATCAAGTTTAATTGAGCCATTCGATATTGTAATAAAATTAAAATTCTATTATTATTTACGGGTTATTTACCATGATTATGTTGTGAATATCCCGTACCTAAATAATGATAGAACTTTAGTGAACAACCGTGATAGTTTTTTTTATACATTCAGGTGACGAGGCGAACAAGACGTTTGCCTGGTGGTAAGCGTCACGCCTGCCACTAACAGTAGCAGTGCTAGAATTATGAACTTGCGAACACAATCCTGCGCCGCACTGCACTGCGCTTGTCACCCTGAGATATTAGATGTTAAATCTCATCATACCCAGTAATTTCATTGGCAACATTGCCCTTCAAGCCGGAACACAGCACAACAGTGTAAAACAGTGTTGAAATAATAGTACATTATGATACGAGTGTGCTATGTTGGTCATTACACTAGAGGCGGTATTATGCGCGCGAGCCGCAGGCGAGCGCGATAAGAAAGCCGAGAGCGTAATGACTAATAGCACAAGAGTTCCATACGACTGTTTTCGTCACACTTGCGAGGAAAAAACATTTTTTTTTTGATAATAATCAACCACACAGCGAAAACGTCAACAAACATTTGCGGAAAATGGCGCCCAAATTATTAATGCGCGCGCAGGTTGACATTTACTTCAGCGGCATAAGAACTCTTTGTTGGTATTACAAAAAAACTGTAAGTATTACCCGGCTATAGTAAGAGTGCTTCGTACACGTACGTCTAATTGCAGTCACGTACAAACTTGACTTTACCGGGTTATACCTATTATAGTACAAGTGCCGTAATGTAAAGTAAAAAGCACGCGTGTATAATAGCTTGGATTATGAGCCTAAAAGCGATGTCATAAGATCTACTTTACGAGCAAGTGTGATGAAAAAATGATTTATTTATTTATTTATTAAGAACACCAACATGATATACTTCATTGCATACCAAACGAAGAAAGGGCAGTTATTAAATCGTTCATTACATTTTCAGCTAAAAATAATTGTTTTTATCGGTCATTTTATTGTCATTAATAAAACAAAGGAATGCCTTGTCTAGGAATGACTAATTAACTACAAAAAAATTTTTACAGCAAGATTGATTATTTACTATGAACATGACGCATCTAGCGTTAAAATCACTTTCGTTCGTGTAAATACCTACTGAAATAACGGTGTAAGCAGTTTTGTCTCACGCTTACAACTTTACTTGGAGAGTCGCAGAGTATCAGAGTTCAGTGATACGGGAACTTCTTAATGAGACTTAAATAGGTACTCGAATTAACATTTGCGGAATAGAGATGTGAACTGGGGAAGTTTGGGGGAATACTGTTCTAATAGGTAGTCGTTTTGTACTTTAGAATGAACAGCTTAGCTTAATGGAAGAATTTTTGGAAGAAAAATTACGTATTCTGTAGAATTGTAGATATATAATAATAAAAATAAGAATATGTATGGTAATATACGGGGTTGGTCCTAATCAGTAAGCATCCTTTTTATAACTAACTACTATATAACTAATGGGCCAACATTGAAATCGCCAAAAACAGCTGTTCCATACAGTTTGCCCAATTTCGATGTACTTTTTGTATGTATGATGTATGGAACAACTGTGTTTTTTAAAGAAATAATCGGTTTCTTCTAGGCAAGCGTGGTCCATCGTAGACTGCATCTTTGTTTAACATCAGGCGAGATGGCAACCAATTGCAAGCCTTCTTCTCTTTTCTTTCTATCTAAGTGTATCTTTTTGTTATGAATAAATTATTTTGTATTGTATAAATAATCATAAAATAAAAAATATAACTTAGCACATAGATTATCTCATATCCTGAATAAATCATACGCTTCCGCCATTGAGCTAATATCTAAAGAGACACAATCTAGAGATAGTGAAAACAGTAAAAACACATCCGAGTGCCGTTGTACATAGCTATACGTGCATTTTATAGTTCACAATTGTCGAATTTAGACGTTATGTCGCCTATATAGTGTTCAATGTATGCTTGAGCGCTTGTGTCTTAACGTAGTTAGTCGTTCAAAAAGTCGGCGCAATGTATGGCGTGCGCCGAGTTTTGGCACGGACATTTTTTTGCACGTTTGTGACTCTATTGTTATTATAGCTCAATGGGAGAGAGAGAGCTAGATCCTACAAGCTCAATGGCTTTCGCACATAGTACCTAATTTACTAAATTAAATTAAAATTAAAGTTAACAGTGTGTGAAACCGCGAGGTACAGTCCGCGAAAACATGGTCAATAATTTGAAGGAAAAAATTCAACCAATATTACACTTATTAATGCATCCATAATATAGGTTAAATAGTATTACGAAACATACAGCAGAAAAAGTTATATACATGAAAATATAAAACTTAATACTCTTACGTACCTTGAACTGATTATAACGATTATAAAAAGTTCACGATTTAAACGAGCTTTAGTTAAACGCAGCTCTATTGTAATTATGCGGGTAGTTATAAACCACGATAACATCTAAGGTCAGGTAGAGTAGCGTGAATAGAAACCTTGTTGTTCTTACTGAAGAAATACTGGAACATTTTAGGCCCTTGTCAAAATAAATTAGCTGCAGAGAATACCTCAAATCACGATAAAGTTGCGATGGTTTGACTGTGACATGGCTTGAAATTCTACAGAGGATGGAACACGGTAGAAACTGTTGTGTTAGTCGTTATTTTATACATTGTTTATTTACGATTTCTGTATAGCAATAAAGTTCATGTCAACGCTTGGTTTATATTCATTACGAAGTATATTATTCTAACCCAAGCTAGTAGAGTTCATTTTCCCACACAATATCTTGCAAAGAATATAGTTATGGCGGCAAAAATTTACCTTATTTTTATAGGTTTTGGTGGTAAGTGTCATTTGCAGGAGATCGTTGTAGTATTAGATAATAAGCCGCTAAAAAGTAGTCACAATGTTGTCGGGCCCGGCGGCGTTACCATTCAACATGGCACCGCTGCCAGCATGCTGGGTACGCTGCGCGACTGTAATTGACATCGAAACATAAAGCCGAATTCACGCTATCCCTAAAAATCATGTTTTCCTAATAAATCTAGCCCAAAACCTTAACAACTCGAATAACGCTGGTCTCTAAACCGCGTTAAACTGAATCCCTAATATCTTTAAAACAAAAAATCTCATTTCATTATATCATTATATTTTAATAAAGTACATCATTACTGTCATGACCCATTTGAAAAAGAATTTATTTTTATTGGCTCTTGAATAAGGTTTAGTCGCACGCATCATCATCAGAGTGCTGGGCGGCTTCCGCGGTTCTGCAGCGCGTCTTCCATGTTTGCGAAAGCGCGCAGCACGCACTGATGGCTTCGCTGCTATCATCCGCAAGAAAGTTGCCTCCCTATTATGCAGAACGCGTGCGAGTGGCAACAGTATTCTGAAAGCTATAACAGATAAGTTTAACTGCCCCATTCTGCTCCATCAGATTAGGGTTTTAATAAAATAAAACAGATATATGAAATTTTAATAAGATGTTTTTTTTTAAGTAATGTACTTAATAAATTTCTAGTATAATAATAATAATAATTTGTACTATTATGGATCTTTGTGTCTGAAAATAAACGTGTTTTGATTTTGATTGGCGACAGCTAATATGACCCACTGCAGGGCATCCTCCTCCCAATCTTTCCTTCCTCAAACTTCTGGACGTCATTCGACCACCGTAGGTCTGCGTTTCTGGGAATAAGCTTACCATCACGTGAAGATCTACTCCATCTGCCATCATCGCATCTAGTCACATCCCAAGTCTATTCGGTCTTGGAATGCTTAGACCGAAAGTTCTGCCTACGATCTAGCTAACATCGCCTTCGGTTGTATTATTTGTCGAACTAAACTGTTTATATTGAGGTTTATTTAGTGAAGTATCACGGCACGCTTGCTTGCAGGTTTGTTATACCCGATATTGGAATAGTTTGGATCGGTGCTCGGTGACGGATATACGAAATTGTGATTAAACTTTGAGATTAAAATTTGGATGATGGGATAGTTTTAATAGCTATTTTATGTTTCGAGAGTTAGACAAAGGTTTATTTAGAAGTTTGAATAGGAACGAAAAACAGTTAGTTGGTAATGGCAAGTTATTGTTTTCATTGTATAACTAAAAACATTATCCGGTTTCCTTGTTTCATGAGAATTGTATTGTAGGTTTTTCAAGGGCCATCCAAATGTGTACTTGAAGAGCTTCAATTTCAACCGCATCTTCGTCTAAGATCCACGTAAAACACACGGCCGGGAAAAATGCAAAATTCCCCTCTTTTTGATGGAAATACCCCAAGGATCCCAAGAACATCGAAGAACCAACGAGGGTATTCGCCAAAGAACCAATTTCACCGACATAGCTCGCAGGGTTTGCAAGTTGAAATGGCAATGGGCAGGCCATATCGCTCGAAGAACTGATAACCGATGGGGAACAAAGGTTCTTGAGAGGCTACCACTTACTTACCGGAAGACGTAGCGTAGGAAGGCCTCCCACTAGGTGGACCGACGACATTGTAAAAATCGCGGACAACCGGTGGATGCAAATGACAGGTTGTCGTACAGTGTGGCGATCTAAGGGAGAGCCTTTGTTCAGCAGTGGACGTCTTCGGGCTGATGATGATGATGATGATGATGGTAATTATTTTTATGACATAATCGTAATAGCAAATATTTTTTTTATTGTTATTTTATGTAATTCCGTCGCGCCAGCATGCTGGAAGTTTTATAAACTAAAGAAAAAGGTAGCCATAGCGAGAAAGAATAAATATAAAATGTAATGGGTACTCGATAGCCCAATTTCGTTTATCGGTCAAATTGAATTTTGCTCGTCTCATTTCAAATAGATCTATATTGTCTGGGCTTTGTTACCATTTAACATATTTTTGCCTTCACTTTTATCTTATCGTATTCTATCTAGATTTAGGTGCTTAGAATTAGGCTCCAAATCTTCATTTCAAATTCTAAAGCTTAGACTAGCTTAGACTTAACTTTATAAGTGTTTTTATCTTTATAAGTTATTTGAAGAGTGTCAAAATACTAGAAAGTGGTTTTACTCTGTTCGTTTACATTGGTAGCACTCGTAGGAACCCAAGTAGGACCTAAATCCTCCAAGACCAAAGTACACGCACGCACGCCTTTGCACGCACACACGCACACAAGAATGTAAGTGGGTTGATCAAAGGTATATTAATTGAAAGCGTTCCCAGCATGCCGGTGGTATTGCCACGTTATACTATGTTCATACGTCGGGCCAAAAAATCGCCTCCATTTTGATCACGCATAGCGTCGACCGCTCAGCCGAATTTGCCGTCGCACAAGCCCTACTCTACTCATCAGCCCAAAGATGTCCACAGCTAGACGAAGGTCTCCCCCTTAAAAGGGAGGGATTGCCATAATTCCCACGCTTGGCAGGCGGCTTGGGGATCGACGTAGGAGGAAGCCCTACTCCACGTCTCAGGAATTGTGACGGCGGCGCCTAAAGGTATCAACGCATTTAGAAATGTCTACCTTTTACAAACCTGGGACCTAGGTATGTCTTTAAAATGCAACCAGGCCCACCGGAGGACGGTCAGCAGCGCCCTCTTGGTTAACGGTCCCCTCTATTAAGGGGGAGGCCTTCGTCCATCAGTGGACGTTTTATGGCTGACGATGACCTTTTACAGAATAAAATAGTACATACTTAATAAATTTTTGGTTTAAAATCACATAGGACTCTATTCTTCGGATAATTCGATACAATGTGTTACAAAAAATAATGTACTCTTATTGTCATGTAATTAATTAATGTACTCATTACATGATGTACTCATCATTATGAACAACTTTTATATGGGGTCAACCTTGAGATCGCGAACAAAAATCAGCTGTTCCATATAAAAAGTTTTTTTCGTGATTTCAAGGTACGGGACATACGCTTTAGTATTACTACACCTTTTTGTAACAAGTTGTCTATTATATTTTGTTAAGGGCAAAAATATAGCAATTGAGCATTTTCCCCGTTATCTTCTTCGTGTTAACATCGGAATATTTTCAAACGTAACGCTAACACTCGCAACCAACCCTACACATTGAATAGGCATTTTGTTTTCTGTGCAAAACAATAAGCGGCCGCAGAGACGCAATTAGCAGCGTGGTCACTCGTAATGGGACTACGTGTGGCCCATCCTGATTTTTAACGTAATTTGGGGTTCCATTGCGCATTTATTTTTTATACACTCGATTGACGATACGAGCGGGACATTCGTCTGGTGGCAACTGTCACACTTGCCCATAACAGTAGCAGTTCTAGAATTGTGAACTTACGAATACAATCCTGCGCCGCACTGTACTGCGCTCGTCACCCTGAGATATTTAGATGTTAAATCTTTTGATACTTACCCAGTGATTTCTCTGGTAACATTGCCCTTCATACCAAAACACAGTAACGCTTGCACACTACTGCTTGGTGGTTGAGTAACTGGCACAGGTGTGGTACTTCCCTAGGCGGATTCTGCAGTAGAGTCCTACCACTACTAAATTAATATTGAATTGTAGAGTGGTGGAGAGAGTGGTGGGAAGTATTTTTTAAAGTTCTTGTTTTTGTTATAGCAACAACCGTAAAGCCATATTATTTGAGTCCTTCGGGCGGCACTTTAACTTTTTAACACTACAGCTGCAGCTGTTTACCCAGCTTATGCGGAGTTACTAACTACTAGATTAGTTTTTGTACTGTTTATGCAAACTGCAGAATAAACGTAAATTGGAGGATCTATCTAACTCAGATCGATGTATTAAAGCTACTTCGGCTCGGCTTGGCTATACTTTTTCATCATGTCACTTAGTAAACTCAACGCTGTTGTGCTCGTGCTCACTATTTAATTATTGAACTAACTACTACAATTTTAAATTTAGTGACCACAGTGATGCAAGTTGCATATCCCCATGCAATTTGCAACACTCTGGTCCTTCGCGCCGGAATTTCACAAGTTTCGCATCAAGCAAAACGTTTGCAATTTTTTGCAATAGAAAACCTACAGAACCAGCCACGTTAGAACCGATCACACATGACCAGTTTTTAATGTCCGCGTTTATCTTTTTATGATGGCACACCCGTTGCAGTAGGCACTTGGTCGGCAAAACGCTGCAGAGCCGACAAAATTGCGTTCGAATGGGCTTATTTTAACCAAGGGTGCGAAACGTTTAGCGTAGGTGGGTTTACTAAATAAAAAAATAAGAAACTCCTTTCAAGCAAATGAGAGCTTGAGAGACGCCTGCAAAATTAGTAGGTACATGTAGACAAACGAAATAAAAGTCGTTAAAAAAACGCGTACTTTGTTCAAAATTTATACCAAAGTAAATTCACAGATTACTTTAAAAATCACTGCTTACATGTTTATATTTAGTATATACTTATTTTGTTATCTAATGATCATTTTGTGATGTTGATTGACCTAAAAATAACAACATCTAAATTTACAAGTCTGATAACACTAATTTTGACACAATCTAAAATTTTGCTTGTAAGATATTAATTCGCACTTATTTTTGTATGTTTTTATTTTAATTCTGTAAAGGCTAGACACTAAGCCCAGAACATAGGGCAGCCTAGGGTTCCGATATCTAAATAACTTTTTGCAGGAAGTATCGTTCGAAAGCAAAGTCCGAAATTCAATCATATTCGGCCCTACTTATATAAAAAATGAATACTTACGTACAAAAAATTTGCCCTAAAGCACAAAACATTTTTTTGTAGCATGTTTCTGTTGTTTTGATACATGAGTCTTGCAGGATCTAGCTCAGCTGGGTATATAATCAAAAACATGGCTTACGGCCTTACTTAAAAAATACGATATTGTTGCGCTCTTTATTTTCGTATTGCGCAGACAATTAAATAACATTTAATATTTAAGTAGCGGGTTTAAGTGGCCCTTAGTGTATTGCAATTTTTTTACAGTTGAAAATATTATTTTAATTCTATGTAATCAAAATCATTAATTTATTTAATTTAATTTACACAACCTGTATATATAAATATTATAGATGAAAATGAAATATGATCTGAATCAGATAATTCAAAGTAAAGTTTTATTCGTATAAATGTGAGACATGGTGTCAAGTTAATTCTGAGGTGGTTTCTAGTTATTTAGTTATTTTTCCAAATATAAAACTTTTAGTCTTGCGGTTGATTTGGACCGACAACAAGACAACACTTGTAAGTAGAAAGGTATTCTTGTGGCAGTTCTTGGCCGCCTACAAAATTAGCTTGACAAAAAAAATAAAACAAACGCTAACTTTAAGCTCGATTCAGTAAAGTAACAAAAGTTATTTTCCAACAGAAACGCGGGCTTAAATTTCACGATAAAAAGCATCAACAAAGAACGACCCTTCTAATTTTTTTCCACCGAAAAACAGTCCAGACGTAAAATTCACGGACCAAAGACGCAAATGAGCGGAGCAATTCATCAATCTTAATTCCTGGGGACAGTCGAGTCAAAAGAATATTTTTCTGGGACCTTGTAAAAGGGACATTCTCTTTTTTTTTTCTTTCTTCAGCAATAAAAACGTCTAAAATATCTCAGTGGAAATAGCTAATTTATTGTTGAAAAAAGTTTCACTATAAATAGTCTATGTAGCAGAGAAATTTTACTAGCGATGTAGCTAGTAAAATTACTAGCTAGTAACTAGCGTTTATGAAGAATGTCAAAAGCTTCGAATAGTTTTGGGGTAATTTGGTTCAAATCGAAAATATATTTTTTTGATTCATTTTGGCATCGCTCTTTGTGCAGTCTACCAGTGTCAAGTATAATATTATAGATTTTCAATTTTTTAGAGTACGAAATCAAATAATACGTTTAAAATCACAGGAAATTAGTCATAGTCGAGTCCAAGTCATGCTCAAGTAAAGTTGTGGCGACTTTACTATAAGCTTTTACGGAGTTTAGAAAACAACACAAAAAACTTTTTTCAACACAATATATCACTTGTTACACTCGTGCATGAAATTCATCATTCAATGAATAAAACACCACCATTATTAATTATTAATTCCCTAAAAAAAACACTAGTTTAAGAAAATAATGGAATGCAGCGACATGATTTTTCTGTGGTCCCGCCAAAACTCCATGTGTGTATTTATCGACTGGAAGTGTTTTTCACGATTAATATTTTCAAAAACCGTGTAAGTACTTCTTATAACAACAACATTTTATTATGTTCACGTTTTTATGGTGTGGCGAACCTTTTTCGCTCTTTTTAGCATTTTGTCAACAAAACAATATAACAATAACGACAAATCAACAAAAACTCAACAAATAACTTTACTATAGCAATAGATATTTTATGAAATAAAAACACGTTGCAAAGCGTGGGCACTCGTACTAAATCAAATCATTCGAACAAACAAGATAGCGGAATAAGAAAATAGTATACCACCTGTAACAAAATCGGATATTTGGGAGTGTTAACAATAAAACAATACAATCATACAGCTTGGCTTAAATTTCCTCTGACATATTTTGACACATAGAAATACTAGGTCCATTTCAAGATTCGTTTGCCAAGCTGTAGGTACACCTGACATCACGGCGGAACACTGTTTTTTTAAATAAAGCAGTCACAGAATTTGTACATTTGTAAAATAATACAATAGATTTTATGTTTATCAATTTTACCACATCTCTAGAATTTTATTCATTTTGACGTAACCTTAGGATGTAAGAATGGAAAAGTATGGTTGATGTCATGTTATTGTTTTGTAATAATCCAAATTTACTATTTACACGTACAGCTCTTGTAATTCATAGTAGTTTTACGCGCAGAAAACCAGTGATCTTTGTGTTACAAATAACGAAGGACGGACGAAGGCCTCCCTCACCCTAATGGGGAGGGGTTGCCATAATCCCCACGCGCGGCAGGCGACTTGGGGATCGCAGAATCCTCACCACCGTTAACTAAGAGGACGCTGCTGCCCGTTCTCCGGTGGTTCTGGATGCAGTTTTAGGACATACCCAGGGACAAAAGACCTGATATTTTTTTATTAAAAAACTAATTCTTTCGTCGCTAAGTTTTGTATAATGCGGTCGGAGTAACGAGAGAAACCACTCCATTCCGGAGACAGAATCATCAATCTTGATCAGCCTCCTTCAGGCGCTTCGTATGTCTAATAACGTCTTTCTTTGGGAGTCACGCAGAAAAGCCTCAATGTTTGACAAGACAGGCGGAAAAATATGTCTGAGGAAAGTTGGATTGCGGCGGCTTTTATTATTACAATGAATATAGTTGTTTTTAGGATTTAATGAATGAATAAAACTAGCTGAGTGGTTTCACCCGCGTGGTGATGATAAACGGTGATGAAGATGATAATAGTAGCCTATAAAATATGTTATTCTGTGAAATAAGCTATCTCTATTCTGAGCTTCTTCCTATTCTGTTCAGCAGTTTTGGCGTGAAGAGATAACGACCACACACAGTGTCTCACACGCACACACACACAAAAAAACCACCGACAGACATCGCATTTATAATATTAGTGTGAAATGATAGGCTTCCCTTCATATTAAGGGGGAGGCCTTCGTCCAGCAGTGGACGTCTTCTGGCTGATGATGATGATGATGATGATAGGCTTGAGTTTGACTGCCATCTCGCCTGAAGAATGATTAAATACTCATGTCAGATTCAGATTCAGATTCAGATATTTATTGCCATTCAGTTCAGAACATGGTGTTTATTGGGCACAGCAAATTAGAAGAGAGGAGAATATTCATCGATTGATTTGAGATTTTTTTATATATTATATAATGTTTTATTTGATTATACATGTATATATATTAAAATAACAGATAAAATTATTAATTGTTGTTTTTAATTATTAAGTTAGTTTTTTTATTTTTTGTTTTTTTTATTTTTATGTAATTGCATATTCCTCTCATAATTTTTTATTCAATGGAAAAAGACAAAATGCTTGTATTTTTTTTTAACTAGGTACCTACTACTTGTCCCGAAGCGCATCTTTGACTTTTTCTGTTTAAATTTGGAATTCAATGAAAAACATAGGTAAAAAATTGTAATTAAAGACAAAATAACTTAATAAGTTTCCTTTTTTGCAAAATACCGAAGCGCCTATTTTTTTTAGTGAATTTTACTATCTTTGTAAGGTGGTATAGTCTTAAATGCTAAAATAATACTTATTGTAGTCGGCTTACCTTTGGAGTAGGTAAGGTACTGTATTATTGTAGGTACCTACCGTATTATTGTAGGTACCTACCGTATTATTGTACGTACCTACCGTATTATTGCCGGTACCTACCATATTCTTGTAGGTACCTACCGTATTATTGTACGTACCTACCGTATTATTGTAGGTACCTACCGTATTATTGTAGGTACCTACCATATTCTTGTAGGTACCTACCGTATTATTGTACGTACCTACCGTATTATTGTAGGTACCTACCGTATTATTGTAGGTACCTACCGTATTATTGTACGTACCTACCGTTTTATTGTAGGTACCTACCGTTTTATTGCACGTACCTACCGTATTATTGTAGGTACCTACCGTATTATTGTAGGTACCTAACCTTATTATTGTACGTACCTACCGTATTATTGTACGTACCTACCGTATTATTGTACGTAACTACCGTATTATTGTAGGTACCTACCGTTTTATTGTAGGTACCTACCGTTTTATTGCACGTACCTACCGTATTATTGTAGGTACCTACCGTTTTATTGCACGTGCCTACCGTATTATTGTACGTACCTACCGTATTGTTGTAGGTACCTACCGTATTATTGTAGGTACCTACCGTATTATTGTACGTACCTACCGTATTATTGTAGGTACCTACCGTTTTATTGCACGTGCCTACCGTATTATTGTAGGTACCTACAATAATAATTTGTCGCTATCTAATTTTAAAATCACATTTATAAGACTATCAATGTTTCCTCAAGTATTAAATAAATCAAAAAAAAAACGACAATTGTTCAAAAACGACAAATTAAAATAATAAGGTAGACTACCGTAAGGTGTCTACCGTTTTTGATGTAGAAATTATTTTAAAGCTTGACAACTTTCTATACGTTAAGAAATACTTGAGGAAACATTGATAGTCTTATAAATGTGATTTTAAAATTAGATAGCGACAAATTGTTTTACGCGCGACCTTTTCAAGTTTGCAAGTATTTAACAATTTAGTTCCCTTCAAATATAAAACTCTCAGACACGAGACCCGACCACCGAGTGCACTTGTAGGGGACAATAGCATCTCCAACTCTCCACTCTGAGCTCAACAGCAATTTCACTGCATTTAGAAACTTTTTCTTTTACCTCAGGTGCGGATACTTTTCAATCCGTGTAGAAACTAAGAAAAAGTTTGTGGTTTGGAATTTTCGTTAGCGGGTGTTCGTTGAGTGCATTTGTCAATATTTTGATAGATAACCGTAATATAATTACGTATATTCTTGTAAACAAGGTGAATGTTATAAAAATATTATGTTTACCGATGTAGCAAAAGTATGATATTGTTTTGTAAACGAATGCCTTTAGTTACTCTAACAAAATACAAAAAAAACTACTTATTCTTTCTTAGAGGATAATTATAGCGTTGCAATCATTGAGCTAATACGAGTATCTGTAGTCTCAAACGTACAAAAAAAATGTCCGCGCCAAAACTCGGCGCACGCTATGCAGTGCGCCGACTTTTTAAACGACTTGAACTACGATAAGACACAAGCGCTCAAGCATACATTGAACACTATACAAGCGTAACGTCTAAATTCGAACAGTTGTGAACTATATAATGCACGTATAGGTATGTACAACGGCAATCAGACGTTTTTTTTACTGTTTTCACTTGCAAGCTTGTTTCACTTTTTGGCAGGTTGTTGTGATTCTTTACATATTAATCAATGGTTGCAATGTGTACATTTGCCAAAGTCAAGTATTTTAATATTTCAAGTTCTTGATTAATTTTATTTTTAAGTTAGTGGTGATTTTTATTCAAGTGAGTCTTAGTCACTGTCAAATTTACACACAGTAAGTCACGGTCAAGTCAAATCATGTCCTAGTAAAGTTTTGGCAACTGCGAAAAAATACAAGTTTTAGAAAAAATGGAACGCAACGATATTTATGATTTTTTCTCGTTCCCGCCAAAACAAACCCAACTTAACTATTTAACCTGCACAAAACAAAAGGACTAGCCAGATAGAAGTCTAGAGACAATACGCAATAAATATAAAAATTATCAATTCCAATTGCACGCAAAAAAATATTTAGATGTAGGACAATTTTACACGCAGGTGTCCTAGTGGTACAATTTTCCCTTCCTTGTTTGTTTCCTTGTTTAAAATGTAACATGCATTTGCATGCATGTGATGTTTTGTACCTTTACTCACGAATGTATTATTTTGATAGTTATCTATAGCCAGTTAACAATGTCATTAAATTTAAACAAAGTCACTGTCCAAACATGGCAAAATCTCCCAAAAACATTATTTTCTGATATTTTGTACCTAGTTGGCATGGTGACATAGACGTTTAGTCGTAAGATATACAAGCCATAAGGCTGTCATACTTCTAGCAGAGCAGAGTTATGCCTAAACTTTTTTCGATTAACAAACTTTTACGTTTAAAGGGTAGGTATCCAAGTTAAGGGATAGCAAATTAGTCTCGTATAAGGAGGGTCGACTTGTCGAAACTTGGATATGTTTGGACTATCCCATTACAAACGGATACCTTGCAAAACTCTGGGTTAACTTTTTTACTGGTTAGTACATACAATTATTATAGGATTCATCATGAGCCAGAAGACGTCCACTGCTAGACAAAGCGCTTCCCGTTAAAAGGGGGCGTTGCCGTAATCCTCATGCTGGGCAGGCGGCTTGGAGATCCCAGAATGCTCACCACTGTTAACCGAAAGGACGCTAAGCTTACTACCCGTCCTCCAGTGGGTCTGGATACAGTTTTAGGACATACCCAGATTACAGGTAGGTAATCTATAGAATTACCTGGGACTAAGTTGAAAAGAGGAAATCATCAAATATGGATTCGATCTGAAATAAATTTTAATAATAATTGCAAGAACACCATTACTATTTCTGGCGAAAAATCCAGGGCGTATGTAAACAGCCAAAATGTAAGAGCTAACGTGGAATGTGGCCCCATCATGCTTTAAGAGTTAGGACTGTAGGCTGACTCTACATCGGAAACAGCATATTTTTCCCATTACGACACAACAATAAAACAAAATACGGTCTAAGTACCTACATAAATACTGGTTGCTCTATTACATCAGCATCACACGATCACACTGTAATCTGTATAAATAAAATTCAAAGTCCAGACTGAGCTATCAACGCACGGCCTAAACCGCTGATCCTAGAAACATGAAATTTGGAGGGTGTGTTCTTTGTGAAGTGTAGGTATCCACTAAGAAAGGATTTTCGGAAATTTCACCCCTAAGAGGGTAAAATAGGGGATGATAGTTTATATTAAAGAATTAGTTTATTATTAGAATGACGGTTTAAAATTAGTTTATAAGAGACTCAGCATTTTTGAAAATTCCACTCCCAAATGTGTGAATAAAGGGATGCAGTTGTGTATGGAAAGTCCTTCATTTTCAAAGTAAAAATCACAATATTTATTATTTAGGCTTAAGGCTGGAAACGAATGCAACTATTATCGTTGTTTTTTTAATTTCAAGCCTTAACCCTCTTGAAAAAAGAAACGGGGGACAAAATTTTGAATTTAAGTTGTTCATTTCAAAAAATGTATTCAGGTTTTTTTTTAAGTACAAATAATGAGCACGTGTATCGGGGGTAAAAAACGTGGTGAATTTTGGGAGCGGGCCGAATTTCTTCCGCACGCGGACAAAGTCGCGGGCGACCTCTAGTAATAATTATAAATGTATAACTTTTTCGGTATGTGTGTGTGTATGTTTGTTAACTCTCCACGCAAAAAACGGCTGATCGGATTTGGATGAAATTCGGATTGAACAAAGCTTACTTACAGGAATAACATTTACAAGGCTACTTTTTATCATCTTCATCATTACACGGGTGTATCCGCGGGTTGAAGCTAGTGAATAAATAAAAAGTTATATTGTGCAGGTTTCGTTGTGCTTGTTTTATTACTTGTTACCATAAAATATATTTGGTGATTATTTTCGTTTATATCGCAACTCACTGCAAGTACCAGGCATTCATAAAGTGGTGGATATCTACAGATTGCCGTGCGGCGGATATCTCGAAGCATTGATATTCTGCTCTGGCGCTCTATTGGGCTCGATGCCAAGCGATGCCCATCACACGATGGGAGGCTCACAAACCACTGCACGTAGAACGTCAGAAATTGAAGACAAATTAGGAGGTACTAGAACATTTCTAGACTAGTATCTCTTATAATATACCAGACTCAATCATAATTGAAAAGCAATGACTTTATTACACGAGGGTGCATAGCTAATGCGACGTATAATGCTTAGTACTAATTACCTTTAATGTAAATGTACTAATTCGTGCTTAGTATTAGTAAGTGACGGTGCAACTTGATAGAACCCGATCTTATTTACTAAGCGACAATAGTGCCATTCATAATATTAACCGATCAGTACTAATGAGAAGTACGAAGCCCGTGTAATCTAGGCATAAGCCCCTTGTTGTTGTCAATAAATTCTCCATCTGTCTGTTCGAAGATCCATCCTATGTCACGGTATTAAAACTTTCAGACACGAATGAGGCCACTTGTGATGTTTATATCGAACAAGATATACCAAAAGGCACTCTGGGTTCAAATGTTTTGTACAATTTAACTGTTTCACACTGTTTTAAACTATCACGGTTGTTTACTAAAGTTCTATTTTCGAGAGCTCATTTCACAACATAATCACGGTAAATATTCCGTTAATAATAATAGAACTTTAACTATTTCAATTCAAAACCAATGAAAAAAACTAAAATAGACTTTACGCTGTTTGTCCATTAGGATTCCATTAGTCAGGGTAGCATTGAAGATTAAGATATAAGGACAACTGTACCCAGAACTGGCAGAGGGCCTAGCCCTAAGACAAACCTCAACGAGGCTTAGTAGGTGCTAGTTACCAAAAATGAGTTTAAATATTAAAATAATATATTAGTCGCAAATATCTGCAAAGCCAGGGTAGAAGACTTCTCTAGCACCTAAAGAGTAGAACTCTCTAAACAGATACTCTGCCATAAAGTCACGGTTGACGCCGAATGCTAGTTCAGGTAACGACAATAACAGGCTGTCATAAAGTGGTAAGTACTTCAGCCTTCTAAGATCCTCTGGCGCGAGATTTCAGAACAGTGATATTTGGTGCTCCATTGGGCCCGATGCCAGACGTGGCCCATTACATGCCGAAGGAGGTCACTCACGCCGCAAACGAGTCGTAAGCTTGTGTAAATTTGTACTACTTTTTTGTATATGGGAGCAAGAAGTAATCTGACGTACAAGACATATAACGCACGCTATTTTTTGTGGTAGAAACTAGCGAAATGAAATCTGTCTCCAAAATATAGTCGGCAATACATCAGATAATACAACCGAATCTAACGAAACCTTGGCTGTTGGAATTTGGAAAATAATTTCAGTGACATCGTCTGAATTTCTTTCACTTGGGAACTGTGTGTAACCAGCACAAATGCAAGCGCGATTATGATTGCATCGTTGCTTCCCACCCAGCAGACGAGTCTGTGGTCAAACGCAGACAAATCAGCGTTAAAAAAGCGAAGCGAGTGTGACAATTGTCAAGCTTTTGAAATTTTTATCAATTTGTGCCAGATTACCAGTGTCCATATAACCCGATTCCTATCAGCTTCCCTTTTGAAAATGTGTCTGTAAGTATCTACAACCGACATACTATCTAGTACCTACCACCTCTCAATAATCTCCGAGGTGCCTTTAAATTATCTTAGCAATGTCACAAAATAAATATTACTTACTTGCGCTGTAACCCGCTAGATAACCCGGTGATTTTCGGCTTATGACACCTATTCATTGTATTGTTTACGTTGATAGAAGTGTGTTCCGAGCTATCTATAAACTATAAATCCAGTATATTTCTCTGCTATAAATTAATGTTGATACGGTTTTGAGGTACAATACTTATGGTCGTGTTTTGATCGGTAATACTTAAGATTTTTTGTCTGTTTGTTTCGTGTTGTTGTTGTTTTAACGTGAACGTGACAATGTGATAGCGCGCCAAATTCGCCGACACTGACCCGCCGGTTTTTACGCCATGGTGCTTTAAAGTACCTATGGAGAAGGTGATTTCGGTTGTTTCTACTGCTTTCGGTACGATGTTTTACATCTGTAGTGTCTCAGGCCCCCTAGCACGCACCGAGGACTAATTGGTCTTTCCCCGCACGGGAACGTGATAAAGCTAGAATATGAATACGTTTGTCTAATTTTCGCGGGGAAAAAAGAGTGGATAGACGTTTATCACGGCTCGCGTGCTAGGCAGGCAGGGTGACGACCGCAGTGCAGTGCGGCGCAGGATTGTGTTCGCAAGTTCACAATTCTGGCACTGCTATTGTTCGTGGTAGGCGTGACGTTTATCACCAAGCGAACATTTTAGTCGTCTCGGCACTAGACTGCATAAAAAAAAAAAAAAAAGGTAAACCGATTAGATCATGACTTTAGTGAGTGCAATCATCCAATCATTTTCCTCGGACGTATTCACAGGGTTGCTAGTATTTAGAATCATACGTGACACTCCTGTTAATTTCCAGATTTTTTGCCAAGCTATACCTTTCTTAGAATAAACAGATAAACAGATAAACAGATAAACATATTTATTAATAATTATTAAATTACAAGTCAATATTAATAAAAGTCATTCCAATATTAATTAATTAGTAGTTCATAGTAATAAAAAATTCACTAATTTTTCTATGATAAAAATAAACAATTCATCAATAAAATTTATATAAATAAGTACCTACAATTTTGTGCTCATAAAAAACTCGTCAAGTGAATAAAAAGTCCTTTGAACGAGCCAGTTCTTTAGTTTTATTTTAAATACATTATCACTGGTAGAACTAGTGATATCCTTCGGCAACCAGTTATATATTTTTGGCCCTATCACGTGAGTCAATTTCTCCGAGCGGACGAGCCTCGTGCGTACCGTGGCGAGACAGTTCACGTAGCGGAGGTTGAGCTTAAAGGCGTGGCTGTCCCCTCGCTTCTCAAACGAGTCCAGGTTCATCCTCACATAGACAGCTACCTGCATTATTACAAGCGAGGGTAGTGTCGGTATCCCGAGCGACTTAAAGAATGGTTTCGCTGATGTTCGGCGCGATACCTGCACTATTGCTCTTATCGCTCGTTTCTGCATACGGAAAGCGCGCAGCCTGTCGGCTGCGTGCCCCCACAGTTCGGCCCCATACTGCAGAACCGAGTGCACGGTC
The DNA here is from genome assembly GCA_905404285.2 of Erannis defoliaria. Taxonomy (NCBI): domain Eukaryota; kingdom Metazoa; phylum Arthropoda; class Insecta; order Lepidoptera; family Geometridae; genus Erannis; species Erannis defoliaria. Next base: position 894,227 of record FR990075.1, read on the forward strand.
GCGAAATAACACGTTCGCACCACATCAGCAGAAACCACTCGAGACATACGGCTCAAGGCGTAACAGGCACCACCCAGCTTAGCGCACAGCTTGTCTATGTGTGATGCCCAAGTCAGACCCCGGTCAATTTCGAAGCCAAGAAACGCAGTAGAGTCGACCTGGCTTATCGGTTCTCCATTTATTAGCACTCGGAGCCTATCCAACTGCCTGCCCGATATGGAGAATTGGATAAAGTGCGTTTTTTTAAGGTTCAACACAAGGCCGTTCATTGTGAACCATTGCGACAACTCACTCGCGGTGTCATTCAGACGTTTTTGTAACTCGCCTGACGTTTCCGCTGTAATGATTGCGGCGACATCGTCCGCGTACATTAAAATTTCACCGGATGCGATGGAACTGGGCAAATCATTAAGTAGCAATGAGAAGAGAATATTGGACACCGATGATCCTTGGGCTACACCCATTGAAGTAGTCAGTGGGTCCGACCTCGTCTCACCGGCATCCCCGACGACCACCTGGGAGCGATTTTGCAGCAGGTCGGTCAATAATGCAATAGCGGGCCCGCATATACCGTAGTGGACGAGCTTAGCAGCGAGCACGCCGTGGTCTGCGACATCGAAAGCTTTCGATAAATCGCAGCATATAACGGCGACTTGCTGCCTCCTCTCGCTGGCTTCCAACACGCGCCTGACCACCTGTCGTGTCAGCGCTGTGGTAGATCGGCCCGCTCTGTACGCATACTGCCGCTAATATTAAATGGCAACATAATCATAATCCACAATCAATCCCAAACAAACCGTGGCAGCTAAGAATCCCTTTCATAAGTAATTGTTCCGCGTGTTAGTACGAGAATTAATTACTTACGTGAGTAATTACTCTACGTATTAGTTCTCAAGAACTACTTGTAAGGTACGAAACTTATTAATGATTTTCGTAACTCAAGATTTTTAATTTAATTATGTACAAATTCATTAGATCATGTTACGTAGACACGAGAAGATTGATCCCCAAGCCGCTTGCCATACGTGGGGATTATGGCAACACCTTGCTACGCTCGGGAAGTTATATAGAGTCCTGAGTGAAGCGAGGGGTATGCCCAACACGAGGACAGGCTTTATTCCAGAGGAGCATACTCTACTTTACACACCTTCTGCGAGACAATAAAAAGCCAGGGCTCCATAAATTAAACAGGACCAAACACTGTCTTTGTTTCACATTCTTTGTAAACGCACTTTTTTTTTGATATCTTCTTATGGTGGCCAGTTCGATTTTCGAACAAACCTCTTTACAATGCCATATGGGCATTATTTTACTCAGAGTTTTCCACCAGTTTCCACACAAATTTGACGTTCCTAATTCAAATCACTTTATTCCTTATGAAGTTTCATACAACTTTATATCCCTTATGATATAATGCTTTACTTTACGTTGGGATTGCATGATACGTAATTGGACATTGTCGAGCAGGTGGCCTGAAAACTGTTCCCCACTGTTCACTGTTCACTGTGCCCCAGATCACAACACGCCGCTATCTCACTATACTGGGTACTGGTTCGTTGTTTTAAAAATACTCCTGTACCACATCATCATCAGCACGGAGACGTCCACTGCTGAACGAAGGCCTCCCCCTTAAACCGCCACACTGTACGACAACCTGCTATTTGCATCCACCGGTTGCCCGCGACTTTTACAATGTCGTCGGTCCACCTAGTGGGAGGCCTTCCTACGCTGCGTCTTCCTGTTTGCGGTCGCCACTCAAGAACCTTTCTTCCCCATCGGTTGTCAGTTCTTCGAGCGATGTGGCCTGCCCATGCCACTTCAACTTGCAAACCTTGCGAGCTATGTCGGTAACTTTGGTTCTTTGGTGAATATCCTCGTTCCGGATTCTATCGCGCAAAGTAACCCCGAGCATAGCTGTCTTCATTGCCCGTTGCGTGACTCTGAGTTTCTCCAAAAGGCCAGCAGTTAAAAACCACGTTTTCAGTACCACATAAAATAACTGTTTTACAAGAAAAAAAGACGGCTTACTATGGTACATGCTATCCATAAGTGCGGCTGAAAGCAAACTATTATTACGTATCTTGCTTCTGGTTCATTTCTAGACTGTATATAAAATCAGTACCCGTAGTCTAACTTCGCATTGCTCTATTTTCTATCAAAAATATTTCAAGTCACGAGTCCCTTCTCTCAGGACAAAATAACACTCAAAGAAAATACGCGTAGAAAACTACCGAGTCTCAGCTCAAAGGCGCTCGTGAATACTTGTTACAAACATTTTTATACGGCTACAACAACAATTTTTAACTTTGTATGGAAGTCTTGAATAAATTGGTTTAATCTGCAACAGATAGGACATGGAAACGAAACTGCTTAGCAATGGGAAGAAAAATGGAATTGCTCTTACATAGTCGGAGATAACCTACCAGGTAGTTTCTTTAGGCACCGCAATAAGCTCCTTAACGAATTTCCTCAGACTTATGTCTTCGCCGACAGATGGGACATAATTATTATAAAAAGGAGTCTCCAATATTGTGAGCTTATTGAATAAAATTTATATGTTAATTTATGTTTTATTTTTCTTTAAAACTATTTTATTATAACGTTAAGCTTTTTGTTATTAGTTGTATGTAATATTTATCTTAGAATTAGCAATTGTATATAATTAAGCTTAAGTGTTTAATTTATAAAATAAATATTTTGAATTTGAATTTGAGTTTTTATGAATGGATAGATATAATACCTTAGATTGGTCTGTAAAGTTATATCTGTCATGCTAATAAAGAATTTGAATTTGAATTTAGTTTCTGTGCTTGTGGGATTTTTAACAGGTTACAATACGAGTGGTTAAATATGTATTATAATAGCCACACAAGATAATTTATCTTATACACAACTGATAAAGCATTCCAAGCTCGAAAAACTCGCTAGTATAGGGTTGCCACTTGAAAGTAGAACGCGGAAATATATTCAACTATGGCCCGTAAGCCCGCAGCCTGCAGATAACAGAATCCAGCAGGTGTGACGTCATGCCGTCGGTTCATAATTGCCACTCGGCGATCCCGCGTCAACCCTCGTCATGACGCCATTTGCTTTCAAATATTCTATATAAATTGGCTTTTATAATGCGAGACGGCTTATCAATATGCTCTCTCTAAGGAACGGGCGCCGCGCCGGTTTATACTTATTTGAATACAGCTGGTTGAGTAGTTCTCATAATATACAATATATTAATATACCCATATTGTACGAACAAGTTTTCAAATTTACATTAAATAGGTTAAAATATTACATTGAAACAGCTTAAAATCATTAATTGTTTTCAGAATTTATTAATAATTACTTTCAGGTTTAATTGACTTTTTGTTTCAGGTTTAATTATTTTTTTGTTTCAGGTTAGGTTCAATTTCAATTTACGTTGATAATTACAGTAGATTTTAGTTTGTCCCTTCATCCTATAAGTACTCGAAACGATATTACAGCGGAAAAACACTAGATCAATTTTGGTAACAATGGACTTCCGCAAAGTAGCGCCTGAATCAATCACATATATTAAATAGGTTCCTTCTAGGTAAGCGTGCTCCATCCTAGAACTGCACCGTTGCTTACCATCAGGCACGGTGTAGTCAAACGCAAACCTATTCTGAATAACAATTATTTATATATATAAATATATATAATGAGTAGGTATTCGTTGTGAGCTGTAAGTTGCGATTTTTAAGTTGCGTAATTTACGCTGCATACATACAGGTGATTATTTTATTGGTTTTTTTTGTGTAGTAGGCTAAGTCTTTGTAGTTTGTTGTAGGTAATAAAGGATACGCCTAAAAAAATATATAATTATTGGGTATATCCTAAAACTGCATGCCGCTTCCCAAGCGTGGGGATTATGGAATTCCTCTGTATTAAGGGCCTTCGTCCAGCAGTGGACGTCATTAAATAGGTAATATTATATTATGTAAAGAGTGTATTCTATTTTGTGTATCGAATAAATAAATAAATAATCAAAAACAAAACGAGCATAATACCTACATTTTATAAAACGCCAAGACCTTAAAGCTTAATCGAAGCACATAACACAGGCACTAGACGTATTTATTTACTCTGGCAATACTAACCGTACCGACCAACAACAAAGTGTGGAGCCTACTACCCGCAAATAACATACTATTAATTCGTTACAAGTCCCAATTTTGCAGAACGTAGCGCCAGAAAAAAAGGTTAGGTTTTAAAATGAAATGTAAGAAAGGTATGGAACTCTCGTTTCGTGCAACTTATACTTGGCCGATTTTATTTGATACTGGCTTTTGGTTTTCATTTACTTAACTCTTTTTGGACAACTTTGAGACAAAAAAGAGAGACAAAAATTACACATTTTTCAAATCATGAAATCATGTTAGCAACCTACTGGTTTCGTTCAAACTGACCTACACAAAGTCGGCACCAAATTAATTACTTCCAACCCATTTTGAATTGTACCCCCCTGACATTAAGCTTTAATTCTATTGTCAGAACTCCATCATAATTCTGTTCCCGAGCCATCGTACTCATTCTGTTTTTGTCGGGAGTTGAATAAGCCCTCACAAAACAATCGGCACAGAGTGTGTGGTACTTGATTGTGCTGGATACGTGGTTATTAAAATTCACGTAGGTAATTTATGTTGGTTACGTACGTGAGTGTGATTACCATAATATCGTTCTGAAAGCTCGACGAGCGCTTGGAAGAAGTAATTTCGGTATTATAATGTTTAAAGCATTGAGATATTATGAACTACAGATGACAAGGACTAGATTTCTGGTTATAGTCCAGCATTTATAATTTATAATTACGTATGAATAAGGTCGGCATCTATCTGATTCCTGGTGCAACTCTGGGAACAACTAGCACCTTCATAGATAGGTATAATTATTACATATCAAAATATTGGTATACCTAATGCATACTAATCTATGACTAAAAGAATCTCTGTCCTGACTCAACTACTAACTTATTCATTCATTGACTGACTTACAGACAACGCACAGCCTAAGCCACTGGTCATACAGACTTGAAATTTGGAAGGTCTTTATGCGTAGAGGTGTACTAGGAACGGATTTTTCTAAAAAAAGCAAAGGTAAAAAAGGAGGGAAAGTTTTGTATGAAAGTCCTTTGGTTTTGAACTTTCGGTCATGAACTTATTTGTATTTGGATAGTTCATTTAAAATAAAAAAATGCTGTTTTCAATATTTTTTTGAGAAGGATGGCTTAAGGGGGTGAAATGGTGGATGAAATTTTAAATGGAAAGTTATTTGTTTTTAAAGTTATAACGATAAAAATGTGTACCTGTTTGAATAGTTAGTTTAAAAAAAAATGCTCCTCTCAATATTTTTTGACATGGATGAATTAAGAGGTTGAAATGGGGGATGAAACGTAGTATAGAAAATTATCTGTTTTGAAGTTACCTATAGTAAAAAAAACTGGAAGTAGGTACATTTACAGTGCTAAAGAAAGAGTGAGGAAATGGCTCCTCACACTTGATTACGATGCTACGGAGTCTTTGTTTATCATTCATTCATAAAGTCATTCATTTGATAACTACTACACTGTAAAATCAATCTAGAACACACACTCGCTATCATGGCTATATTTGCAACCCTTCACGCCCCATACACTCACTCACACACAACAACCACACACACTCACGCAATCACAATATAATAATATAGGTATTTACAAATGCCTTTTTTTGGCCTAAAATATTAATAGTACTAAGTTCTCTTTAATTCACAGTAGTTTGTAATCGGTCATAGTCTCCCGCGATACAGGCTAGCCCTAGTGCGGGGACTATTAGCAAACTGTTATGTTACATTATATTTTAAGGTAAATAAAGATATTTGTATTTGTATTTGTACATAAAAAAAAACATATTGTTGACAGAGATGACTTAAGAAGTGGTAAAAGGGCGTGTGAAACTTGGTATGGAAATTTCTTTGTTTTAAAGTTATTTGCTCGGGATAATTTAAAGTGGAGAATATGGGGAGGAAAATAATTAGTAATTAACCCAGCGGTATGGAGGAAACGAGTATATGGGAGCGGGACGATTTTTTTCCGTACGCGGACGAAGTCGTGGAGGACCTCTAGTATAGTAGTATTATTATAATGCTCTGTGCTAATACTTAAAATATCTACAATTATTATAATATTCTAATATCCCAGATAACTTAATAGTACCTTATACACAAATTAGTAGGAAAGTATGTAAATAACTGCCAACTGCCAAACTGTCTGCCAAGCCTGGGGATTATGGCAACACCTCCCTATTAAAGGAGAGGCCCGTCCAGCAGAGGACGTCTTCTGGCTGACGTATATTATGAATAAATGATATATTATTATAATGATGAAAATACCAGTATCAAAAATGTAGCTGCTTCGATAAATACAGTTTATCACGGTGAGGAAGGAACCTAATAAGTAGGGCTTTCTCTTTTCTGTGGAACGAGCGGTGTCATTTCTAGTTCTAGCACATTATATCTCAATGGATATGAGCCGTATTCTAGCTTTATTGACATATCGACATGGTACCAAATATAGTTCTAGACTGTTCCAAGCTTCCGACCTTTGTAAAACAGATTATTCGAGCACGAATCTGGGCATAGGGAGATAACCTCTGTACTATAATGTATGAGTCGACCTCTGTACACATAACAGAGCTATCAACTTGCTAACACGTAAATGATAGCTGTACGGTCTGCTCTGGGCAAATACCAAGTGCTCGCAAACCGAGGGGTACCTACCTCTCTGCGCCAAAAGGTCAGTACCCAAAATCCAAATACTCTTTGTATGTGACGACCTCAGATGTTTGTTCTGTGTCTGGGTGTAGTATGTATTATAAGTAAGTATTTACAATAAAAGAAAAAGGATTAGAAGTAATTCTATCCAGCTATCTAGCTTTTTTTTTTTTTTTTTTTTTTTAAATTATTTATTAGCTCCACGGACTGTGGGTCCGTGCCTTTTGTAAACTTTTACATTTTTTTATTAACTAAATTTTACACTTAATAACTTAAAAGCTAAAGGCTTTACAAAAAGAATATACCAAAGGAACCTAACTAAGTATTACTAATTATTGCTAGAATTGCGTGTATACTCCGAGCAGTCCAGCTCCCGCAAGCAGCACCCGTTCACGAGTTGACGCATGTGCCAGCCATCGCTCTCCTCAACCATATTGGAGGGAAGAGGGCGACCCGACACACGACGCCGCCGCAAGAAGAAGCTTTTTAGTGAGCGTGAGTGCTCCGGGTATACACGCAATGCCTACAACAGTACGAATACTATCTAGCTTTCATAATACAAGCTTTGCTTAGTATGGGGCTAGATGGCGCTGTGTGAAATATCCACCATTTTTTTTATTGAGTTGTTGGATAAACTTTTTTATTATGCTTAGCAGACTGGGTATTTGACTACAGTTCACTTCATGCAATGTGTTGCCCGAAGAAACACACCTAACCTGGAATACAAACTAGCTCTCAAATGCTGTATTTCATCGTTTCTTATTACTACAACTAGAGATTATAACATTTGCGACTTTCAAATATTATTTTACAACACTGTGAGTCATATAGACAGATTAACTAGATAATTTAATTTCACTCGTAGTCGTCAAGTAATTTTGATTCCTTTTTACATACTTGGATTCCCGTCACGAATTTCGATGAAAATACGTAGACGTGCGAATGTCGTACAGTCAAACCTAGAAATATAGCTATGTCTTCGCTGGATGTACTTAGGCATCGATACAGCAAGGGAAATGCAGTATTTCACTTACTTTGAGTATCCATCGTTAAAATAAATGTATGTGTTGAATATGTACCTATGCGTTGCTATATTTCCCGATAATAATTTTTTTATTATTGTCATTCAATATTTCATCACGGGCAGTGCATTTACTTACAAATAAGAAGAGAAAACATTTATTGTGTTGAAAAGTTATTCTTTAATAATCTACAGGGAAATGTAACATTAAAGGCTTATGTCACTAAAAAAATATATTATCATGATTTATCTTCAAAGCTTAAAGTTTCATAAAGTTTATGTAAAAGGCATAGTTCCTGACTAAAAACTTTTTACAAAAACTTTAATACGACCCGTTCAATGGAGAGAGCTATTCTCAGAGTTACTTTGCGCGATAAAATCCGGAACGAGAATATTCGACAAAGAACCAAAGTCGCTGACGTAGCTCGCAGGGTTTGCAAGTTGAAGTGGCAATGGGCAGGCCACATAGCTCGAAGAACTCATAACCGATTGGGAAGAAAGTTTCTTGAGTGGCGACGCAGCGTGGGCGCGGCCTCCCACTAGGTGGACCGACGACATTTTAAAAGTCGCGGGCAACCGTTGGATGCAAATGGCAGGTTGTCGTACAGTGTGGCGGTCTACGGGGGAGGCCATCGTTCAGCAGTGGACGTCTCCGGGCTGATGATGAACTAAGTCATTCACTGTCCTGAAATGTAAATGTATGATTGTGATGCGTTATTAAAAAACCTATTTCGTTCAGGCGAAAGCCAGCAGGATTTAAATTTTGAGTTTGACTGTACCAGGTTTATAATTTTTTTGTTCAGAAGCTGGTTATAACAGCGAGTTATATGTGGCACCTCAAGCCTTGAAGAAGAAGACGGCGGCCCGTGTGCGTTACATTTGTTATTATTAGTCCCGTAACTACTACTCTTGAAACGTGCTGTAATTTCAGTAAATTTGAAGTCAAGATACTTAAAGATGTAACTGTTATGTGCTATATTATTTTTCTAATATGCCAATGATATACAGCGTTAGTTCTAATCAGTTAGCATCCTTTTAAGGGCATATTCTGTACATCAAAACAAACAACTATTGATAAGGAGCCAACATTGAAATGGCAAAAATGAAAACAGCTGTTCCATGCATTTTGCCCAATGTCTATGAACTTTTTGTAAAGGACAGCCGTGATTTTTTTCGCGATTTCAATGTTGGCTCCATAGTAAAAGTTGTTTGTTTTGATGTACAGAGTATGTCCTGTACGGGCCCCAAAATATACACTGACCTCTCCGACTTAACGAGACGGTGCGTTGGTTTTTATTTTTATTGCTTCATTCGTAAATCTAACGTGCTGTGAACGTTTCTAGGTTTACATGGGTGAACACTGCTGCTGCTACAATAACCATTGTAATGTTATCTATCGAGTCTAAGAACATTATACAATACGCTATTTTTGCCATTCGACCAATCATATTATTGGTTGAAGTAAAGTCTCGTTTGTGATTGGCCGATTGCCGATTGACGTGCGTCAACACTTCGCTTCAGTTGTATCTTTCTCATTGGAAAGGCAATCTAAATAGCTGTACGTATAAAGCTTGTAGCGTAATCCCTGTGCATAAATTTAATACAGTGGTTATGATAAAAAAGTGTGTCAAAGGGAGGCTGAAAGTTAGTAATGAAATTCTACGCGTACGAAGTCGCAAGCTTCAAGTGAGATATACAGAGATCTAATGAGCTTCGAAGAGGATATTGCACAGGAGATTACGGATCCTACGACCTTAGTTTTCTCACAAACGAGTTGTCCTTCCAGCCGTAAACTTTTACTGTAAGAACTGGAATTCAGTTTAAAAAAAAAAGTTTGTTAGCATATTTTTGTGTTAATCATAAAAACATATTTATGGCTTTGATTTGAGGCGCACATTTTTAAGTCATAATAACTTACTTAAATAAAATGAACTCGTGATCTTGAGTCTTTAAAGGCTAGTTAGGAGGTTACAAAACAGGGTGATAGACAGGATGTCCTAACTATGTTATCAAGACTTGCTCTTTTATTTTAATCTTTAACTTTCTGTATCGAATCATTGTATTTTCAGATTGATCAATTTATCACACTGTAAAAGTTAGTATAAGTGTGATACTTTACTTGGAATGAAGAAATGACGCCTGGTTTTAATCTGGAACTGCATTTCATTATTTTTATGACTTTTTTCATTCAAAGTATTGTCATACCAAAAACTCTGCTCGTAACTACTAACAAATATAACTGTTTCAAGTGATATTAACAACATTTTAATTTCGTAAGTAGCTTTTAATAAAAACAATAAAATTAAGGTTTTAATCTAATAATAAAATAAATTAACTAGCTAGGTAGATATTAATAATAAACTTTATTTAGAGTTTAACACACGTATACATTTTCTGTTCTGCTTTGCAATAAAACTATTCCTTTTTGATTTGATTTTATACGAACAATATAAAAAACTTGTAAGAGCCTTATAACGGGTGTGTAGTATGTGCTGCATATATAATCAAATGCTTACCTAACTACAAATAATAATGCAACAAATTCTCAGGTAGGTACAGTAATGACAAATGTCCGAATGTACGTATAGTCTAATGTAGATTGTAGGTATGCCTTATTTGATAAACATTACCAAAAATATATTAATTAGTTTATATTTATTTAACTTATAACAAATATAACAACGCCAAACAAACTCTTGCATACATTAATTATAATACCAAAATAATATCTAATTATTACATCACATACTCGTACCACACAAATATACTATAATTAAAAATGTTATAATGTAAGTACATACAAAATGTATTGTATGAGTTATAGTATGTGCCTCAATCGACCTTTTTAATATTCCACTGTTAGACTGAGGCCTACCCTCGAAGGGTAATATAGTCTAGTAATTAGCCTTTTCAAAAACTCTAAGTAAATACTTAAAGATTACTTAATATACATGTAATAATTACTTAATACTAATATAAATGTTACAATTACTTGAAACGAATATCAAAATTACTGCTATGAATGTAATAATTACTTACTGTGAATGTAACAATTACATCATGTGAATGTAACAATTACTTAACGTAAAAATACTAATGAATTTAATACGAATATGATAATTACTGCTATGAATGTAATAATTACTTACTGTGAATGTACCAATTACATCATGTGAATGTAACAATTACTTAACGTAAAAATACTAATGAATTTAATACGAATATGATAATTACTGCTATGAATGTAATAATTACTTACTGTGAATGTACCAATTACATCATGTGAATGTAACAATTACTTAACGTAAAAATACTAATGAATTTAATACGAATATGATAATTACTGCTATGAATGTAATAATTACTTACTGTGAATGTACCAATTACATCATGTGAATGTATCAATTACTTAACGTAAAAATACTAATGAATGCTCGTGTCCGCAGTACCGAAAGCCCGTAGCCTGCTTATTCCGCCATCCGGCGCCATGGTCACCCTGATGTGTGTCACTACATCAGACTCACACTCGAAGCTATGCTCGGCATGAGCTGACAACTGTAACAATAAAATACATTATTATTGTTGTAACTTATAAGCCTTCCAACAAAATCACGTTTTAAAATTCTGTAGAAAATAGTTTTCAAGAGATTTTTCTCCATGTTTTGAAGCACATTTATTTTGTTACTGCGTGCGATCTTTTATTCTAATGTAGCCGAATATATATATTTAGCTTATATTTTATTACAGTGATATATTTGATTTATAATAACTATTATAGCTATAAAAAAGTAGGTAAAGTTCGCCATACATGCAAGCCATAACATGGTTGTGGTATAAATCGTATTAGTCATTTATAAATTAAAATATCAATCACCAAAGGCCATATTTCTAAATACTTGGAAATAGCACTCGAGTACTAATTATGAAAAAAAATACATTAGATTGAAGAATTGCTTTTGTATATTGTGCAGATTTTTAGTTTTGCGAATAATTAAAGGTTCTTTTTCTTTAAGGTTGGGCACAGAATAAATAATATAAATAATAATACTTACAGAAAGTTAACTCCGCAAAGGAATTGAAATAAATAAGGACTCTATCTACTAGGCAATAAAGTAGCAATTCAACTCGCACAGCACTGGATACCGTTCACTATATTCACCTACATATACCGCTCTCTTTCTATCACGCATGCTTAGTTACGTGCGACGAGGCTAGTGTGCGGGCGGCCACTGCCTTCTGCCTTGCATTGTCCACCCGGACGAAGCGCCGGCCGAACATACCTAAACTGCGGAGTGACACCCCCTGGCTGTGGTAGCCTAATAAGCCGTGGTAGCCTTATCGGGAGACCGTTTGACTTGTAATCCTGAGTCCGCAGGTTCAAACCCAGGCTAGTACCAATGAGCTCTTTGGAGTTTATGTACGGATACTCATACTGGCTTTCTGGTGAAGGAAAACGCGAGGAAGCCTACATACGTCCGGAGAAGAAATTCAATGGTGTATGTGAATTCAACAACCCGCAACCTGAACCAGAGTAGTGAATTTGGCCAAGTCCAGCAGTGGACAATAGGGTAGATGACTGACGTTTAAATTGTTGAAACCAATAGCTTCGATGAAGAATTAAGTTAAATATAGTTTATTTATTGAAAAAATAATTTAAATCGTTTAATTATGTTCTGATATATGAGCGTTTGAAGTTTTAGGTAGAGACAACTCTGTCCCTTTCCTACAAAACAAAAAACGACGTCACGCCTTACTTGTCAGAATATAATTTAAATGGCGTACAGAGAAGTGACGTCACAATTTGCTGTTTCGCCTCTCTGTCTAGCATGATATTAAAATGCTTATAAGTTGCTTATTTTTGATCAAATTTTCATTTTATTTTCATGAATCAGCTATATTATATATGGGCCACATTTTAATAACACAATAAAAAAAAAACAGTCATCTAGCCTATTAACGTCGTTATTTACCCTGATAGTCCTTCTGATACGGAGCCTTAAAAAGACTGATTATTTGTACGCCATGGTTCTTTAAAATAATCCAACATCACTTAGGCTGCTCTGGTACTGCTTGTCCGTGTTATTTTTGTAAGTTACTTTGTTTCTGGTGAGAAATAACTAAAGACGTATTGTGTACGACCGTGTACTCGTGAAAAATATCTATGATGATAAATACCTTACTAGGCCGTAGAATGTTGTGCCAGCTAACTTGGGAACTATCTTCATTCCATTCGACGCGTTCTAGGTTCGCTCCTTCTACTTCCACAGAATCAGGGAAATTTCCCTTGAAATGCGCCGTGTCAACGCAAATCTGGTTTATCCGTCCTGGAAACCCAAGCTTGAATACCGCCCATTCTTGACCTAGAAGTCAAAGTAAATAAATAAATAAATGTCGATATAGACATTGCACACAGCGCTATCTAGCCCAAATAAGTAATCTATTAGGATTCCACTGTTTATTAGAATTATAAGATTGTTTAGTGAGGAAGTAACTGTACTTAGTAATTGTCAAGTTGAATAAAATTTTATGGAAAGATTTTAGTAATTTAATTTTTAATTGTCGGAATCTGAAATTAATCATAATATTATTTTGGAGAAACCAAGCAACTTAAACCGTATTTGTATGTTTGTAAAAGGGCGTATATGTATTTAGCAAAGTAAGTAGTGCAAGAATTGGCTTTCCAAACAGGGCTTTTTTACTCGGACGTTTCCGAATAAATTGACAAATAACTCATCGACATAATATAGAGAACTAGAGGTCCCCCGCGACTTCGTCGGCGTGCGGAAGAAATTCGGACCGCTCCCAAAATTATCCACTTTAATTCATTCCGAGCAAACTCTACCAACTCTACCGACTCTACTGACTGTACCGACTTTACCGACCCGACCGACTCTACCGACTCGACCGACTCATCAACTCCCCCCTCCCCCCCAACTTCCCCCCTTTGAATGAACTACCCATATACAAATTTTCATCACTATAACTTCAAAAACAAAGAACTTTCCATACAACATTACACCCCCCTTTTCCCCCCCTTAATAATCGTCCCTGTCATAAAAACATCGAAAAATGCATTTTTTATTTTGAATTAACTATCCAAATCCAAATTTTCGTGACTAAAAGTCCTAAAACAAAGGACTTTCATACAAACTTCCCCCCCAAATGGGGTCGAATTTCAAAAAATCCTTTCTTAGTACACCTCTCCGCATCGAGACGAATACACCCTCCAAATTTCAAGTCTGTACGACCAGCGGTTTGGGCTGTGCGTTGTCTGTCAGTCAGTCAGTCAGTAAGTCAGGACAGAGCCTTTTATTATATTAGAAGATGTAGAGAAATCGAATTGTTATTTTTTTACAATATTTATTTTACTAAATAAATGCTTACATGACATACATAAATAACACACAGTAAAATGCTAGTCAAATAACCCATCCCTGTGACCGGAGCAAAGTGCCCATGACACAGGCAGCTTTTTCACGCTGGATGGCAATGACTGAATGGCCTTGCACCAGGAACGAACCGAAGCTGGTCACCTTCTCCATACGGACCCCTATCTCGCTGACTAAAGTTTTGGCTTCGGCATCCCAACAGCCCAAAGTCTTACTCCACGGCGATGGTAGCAAACAAATAATTTGGCTCTATCACTGCGTTTGTCCGCATATTATTTAATTTACTGAATTATAAAAATCATGAAAACAGCGTTGCCAGAATATAATGTATGAATGGGTTCTACCTGCGAGCTTTAATTCAGCCATTCCTGGAATGGCTTCAAAACGTACCTGGTACTTTCAAAGTGCCATCTTCATTGGCTTCAATCACTGCAGGCCTGTCAGTTCTCCTGGCGGTCTCCCATCCGTCAGCCATTATTAAGCTTTTGTGTGGTTTGATCATGTTCTTTGGGTGGCCATAGTGAGCGTTAGAGTAACCTACAACAAAAACATTTTTATATTTTTTAGTTATTTAAATTATTATTTTCGAGATTAAATGGTAATACAAGTAGGAACTAAAATTTCACTAGATCCATCGTGGATCTGGCCCCTGTATCTACTGAGATTGATCCAACTAATCCAACCCTTGTTTTATATTTGATATTTTATAGCCGACGCAATTGTTGTGCAAGGTAGGGGTTGGTGTTGTGCAAGGTGAGGATTGTTGTTGCGCAAGGTGAGGATTGTTGTTGCGCAAGGTTGGTAATAATTACATATTTTGGTCATACTTAAACAACCAACTTTCTCAGACCCGGTATTTTTATGAAAAATCAAACAGATTTCTAAAATCAAACTATGATTTCTGTTTAATTTTTAATAAAGATACCAAATGAATTAAACAGATTTCTGTTTGACATAAATCATAAAAACTAACTTAATCGGCTTTATTCCGTAATCTTTTTATATAATTATTTTTAAATTCAAACTTAAATTTAAGCTGCGTTTTTAAGGGTCATTGTATAAATTTTACTCACCTAGACAGCTAGCACCATTCAACAGAGACACCAAGTCGATGACTTCATGATGCTGGGGTGGTTCTGGCCTTGCTTCCCCGTATACCCTGAGCCTGGCAATCCCTCCGTCCGGGTAGATATTCACGCGAATGTGGGTCCAAGCGTCATCACTGAGCACCTAAACAAAAATTAATATATAATATATCAACGACATCACCATTATTGTGATCATTATAATGATCAGCCTATAATAAAATTAGTTAATAATAAAGTAAAATAGTTAATAATAGTTAATATAGTTTTGTAATATATTTTTTTAGGTTGTAGGGTTTGATTGAATAGATATCGTCGTCAGCCATAAAACGTCCACTGCTGGACGAAGGCCCTTTATAGAGGGGTGTTGCCATAATATCCACGCTTGGCAGGCGGCTTGGGGATCGCAGAATGATTACCTAAGCCGAGAGGACGCTGCGGCCCATCCTCGTGTGGTTCTGGACCCAGGTCTTTGTGCATTTGCGAGTGTCAAATGTAATAATATTTCAAGTTTTAATGAGTCAAGTGAGTCATAGTCACAGTTAAACTTATAGATAGATGATTAATTCACAGTCAAGTTCAATTACGCTATATTAAAGTCATAGCAACTTTATCTCAAGCCAAACCTCTACTAAGCTCGGAGGAAGGATTTCCCTCTTGGCTGCTAAGCGTATTATTTTTTAATTTTACTATTTAAACCTAACCATAGACAACAGTTCAGAAAAACAGATTCCCTTTTCTCTCCGGCAAAAGTTCTGAATGAAAAGCAATTTGTGTTATCTTAATCAGAGTAACGAACTTATACCAAATCCGAACCTATAGAGTTACTCTGACTTTGTCTGGTCACTGATTAGTAAACGACAGAATGATATCTTCACACACGCAGGCACGTAAAATAATTTATTCTCTCAATCAGAATCTTGCTTCATCACAATTTTTCATCGCGGGTTAAACAACGTAGCAAAGCAGGTCTTAAATATTTTTTTACTAATATTATAAATGCGAAAATTTATTGGTATACGTATGTGTGTGTAAATGTATGTTTCAGCTGATCGGATTTTAATGTAACTCGGAATGGAGATAACTTATTTCCTCGAAAATCATAAAAGCTACTTTTGTCATCATCATCATCATCACCGTTTTTCGTCACCACGCGGGTGAAATCGTTGTATTTAGTAAAGACCGAGTATTTTCTTTGTCAGTGAAGTTTTGTCAATGATATTGTAAAAAAATACAACCGACTTCAATTTCGACTACTTGGATGACATCTTCATAATTTCCAGTTATTTTGATTTTAAAACAAAACATTATTTAAAAAAAAAACAGTCGAATTGAGAACCTCATTTTCGACCAACTTCAAAAAAGGAGGTTCTCAATTCGACTGTATGTTTTTTTTAATGTATGTTACGCGATTACTCCGACTGATTTTGATGATTATTGTATGTTAGACTTCAGAGGTGGACCCATATACATTTTATCAAAATCGGTTCAGTGGTTTGGTGGAAAATATGAAGATGTCATCCAGTTATTCGAATTTGAAGTCAGTTGTATATTTTATAATTTAAAAAACGTATTATTTGAAACACTGGTTTAAACTATCACGGTTGTTTGCTAAAGTTCTATTATTATTTAGTTATGAATGCTCTTAATGTTTTTCGGACTCTTTTGACAACCACCCTTTCTTCAGTCTGTCTGTGAACATGGTGCATGCAACTGCGCCGAAATATCGGGAGCTCATTTCACAACATAATCACGGTAAATATCCCGCAAATAATATAAAAAAATAACTCCTTATTTGAAGTTGGTTGATAAAAATGTACATGATTTTGATGATTACTTCCACAGTTTCCCATCTGCCGTGTTAGTCTACACACTCGGTCTGGGATGAGGTCAGACAGTGGGATTGAACGAAATAGATGATTGAGAACAAATCGGATTCCCTGCAAAGTTTTTCCTTCACTCTACTTTATTGTAACCAGTGAAATGAAATATGAAATCGGAACATTTTGGATTACGGATTTTTCCAACTATTGTAATGCAATATTTGTTACGAGTTTTAAAATTGCAATCCTGTATGCTCATAATGATATGTAATGTATTTATGTATATATATAATGTATGTATTGTAAGTTATTAGTGTGTTATCTACCTAGTACACTGACCCGGCAAAGTTTGTATATATATATCGATATATAAATATATAAATGTATCTTATTTTAGAGACAGTCACTAAGTACCCAGCGAGTTGCCTCCTCCAAGTAATAAAAAACAAATTTTATCCATATCTAAGGAGCAAGGGAAGAGTTAAGATGAACAATGCTTACGCACAATCGTACAAAGACCCCCCCCCCCCCTTTCTGAACGGGGAAGGGTTTTTCAAGCAGTGGACGTCTTCTGGCTGATGATGAACAATAATTCATCATCATAATCATGGGCCCGGAGACGTCCACTGCTGAACGAAGTCTAAGGGGGAGGCCCCTTAGACTGCCACACTGTACGACAGCCTGCCATTTGCATCCACCGGTTGCCCGCGAGTTTTACGATGTTGTCGGTCCACCTAGTGGGAGGGCTCTTCGAGCGATGTGGCCTGCTCATTGCCACTTCAGCTTGCAAACCTTGCGAGCTATGTAGGTAACTTTGGTTTATTGGCGAGTATCCTCGAACAATAATTATATTATAGCAATTCGTCAAGTATATATATTCGTCAAAAATACATCAATAGAAATGTGCACTACAAAACGCTAGTCTATTAGTGAAGCAGCAATCTCTTACCTTCTGAAAGTTAAGCCGTGTCTCCTCGTACCCCGGCCGGAGAGCAGTCACAGGTACTATCTCGTCCCATTGATCGGAGTTGATCTCTTTGATCAGCTGCAGTTCGCAGTCGGTACACGCGCTGCCTAAGCTGCCGACACGCGGCGGCGTCGATTGCTCTCCTAGAGAAAAAGGAAATTGCAAATTGCAATTGTTTGATTATTTTTATAAATTGTATAACAAAGACACTATGACAGCGAGAGTAACTGTATAATAGGTAATTGTAAGGGACATACAATGAATGGTACTAGTTTTATTTAGCTTGAGTTTTTTCTTGTGTCTTGTTAATACGCATTTTGTTAAATCAGTTGTCAAAAATAAAAATCATTTGGAGTGATTGCAATTTTTTTTTTGATATCAGTCATTTGCTACTGCGTGCAGATAATAAGGCTAATTATATACCATGGAAGAGCGATGGGCCATATCCACCTACTATCCACCATGCTGGCCCGGTTGCGGGTTGGTTGCAAATGATAACCCATAGAAATAAATACGTTTGTACAAAGCTACGTCAACAGTTTACGTAATACACCATTGAATGTCTTCTCCTGACATAGGTTTCCTCGAGATATTTTCCGCACTGGTATTCCGTCATTGAAAAGTTGTGTGGTATGAAATAATCGAATAGAAAATTTCATAGAACTCATTAGTACGGACCCGGGATTGAACCCACAACCCCATGATTCCGAGACGTCTCGTCAGACCATTGTACCAATAACATTAAAATAAGTTTTTTTTTATTGTATAAGAAGAAAAATAAACCTTCAGAAGTCAAACACGCGGCTTGAACAGAATATTTGGGAGCGTTGTTTCCGGTGAAAAACGCTGTATCAACCAATATACCTGTAAAGGGAAAGTTATCTTATTGTTTGAAATGTTAAATTAAATGCTGAAATTGTTATGTAGGTTTCCAATTAAAAACAAACGTTTTTAATTTAATAACTAAGGAATTTAGTATATATAACATGAAATGATATACCAAATACCAAAAATAGGACAAGTTTGTGACTCTTAATTACGCTTTAAAAAAAAACTACTTCAATTTCTACCTGGATGTCATCTTCATATTTTCCAGTTACTTTGATTTTTTTCAGTAATTTTGATTTAAACCCATAACTAAGTGACCACTTTATTTCAAAGATATAGTCACTAAATTGACGATATAAGGTAGCTAAAAGTAGAATAAGACGCGTCTTGAGCAACGATTTCAAATAAGTCCCGTATGAGGCGTAGGTAGACTTATAAACAGAATCGCTTAAACGGAATAGAAGTTCTATGACAGACCTTTGATGACACACTTGGTAGCAAGTCTGATGATGCACCAGTCGTGCCCAGTGATCCTCTTCCTCCTGGTCTCCCATCCGTCCATCCACTTCCCGAACTCTGTGAACTTGTCCGGAAGGAATATCGGCTCACTGTTCGATAGCATACTCTCGCAGGGCGCGAAAAAGTCGTCAGTTGCAAAGACGACAGTGCCGCCAGCCTGATAAAAATATTAATATGAAAATATTATTTCAAACCACCTGCTCGACAATGTCCAATCACATATTACGCCATCTCAACATGAAGAAAGGCATTATACCCCAAGGGATATAAAGTTAGGTGAATATCCCAAGGGGTAGGTATAATGTGATTTGAATTTGGAACGTTAAAATTCGTATGAAAAGTCTATTTGAGCGCATAGTTACGGACATTGTAAAGTGAGTTTATTCGATAATTGAACTGGCCACAAAACAAAAAAATACACAAAAAAAAAAGGCGTGACTGGGTTTTTATTGCCTCGCAAAAGGTTTGAAAAGCAGCGTAATTCATAATTCATATAATAGCCTGTCTTCGTCTTGGACGTCTTGAACCCGTCGCTTCACTCAGGCCTCTACATAATAACTGGTCCCTCGTTAGGCTCAGGGTCCTATAAGAAAGTAGCCGCCCGTGACTTAAGGTACTGCTTGGTGCATGATCTACTATTAATTTGGGCTACTAGGCCAAACAACTCAGCTTGTGAACCTAAAACCACTTTGGTCAGTATAAAACACGTAGGTCAGTATAACACACGAGGTCAGAAAAAAACACGTAGGTCAGTGAACAGATAGACGTTTTTATAACTCACACTAGTGCTGGCAAATTCACTTAATTCCGTAAATGCTGGGTATTGTATTTCGATCATTATGATTTATTTTAAACGATCTATTTATTTGTAAACCTACTGATTTGGTAATTGCGGGAACACAAACTGATTTATCTATAAACAAGTCTCCACCTTTATATAGTAACTCGTTAAACAGATAACAAGCAAGAAATGATATTGTGATCGAATGGAAAATTGTCCAGTCTATTTTAAGATGGATTCTGAATCGATACTCGGAAAAACTCGATGATTGAGAATGTAATTTGCTATTTTTTACATTAGTAACAATTTTACTGTAAAATGGTCTTGTGTTTTACCGCCATCGTACATGATAGGTAATAATTAGTAAATAAAAACAATTAAAAACCCTCGACTCTTGTGTTTTAGAAAATCAATCCCGATCCATCCCTCATACATTTAAAAAACAAAATCGATTCATTGGTTTGGGAGCTACAATGCTACATTCTCTTTGTTTGCGTCAGGGGTTAAAAAAAACTATCGGTGGGACTGACAACTCAGCGTGTCATCTGATCCACATCCACAGTAACACTCAGTTGTCGAGATACCGGTCATTCATCCGAAGAATGACCGGATCGTCCGTTGCTTATCTTTGTATTCGTCCCTCCTGATCAGAAGGTCTAAACACAGAATAAATAATAGTACTACGTACAGAAAGTTAACTCTGCAAAGGAATTGAAATAAATCAGGACTCTATCTACTAGGCAATAAAGTAGCAATTCAACACGCACAGCGCTGGATACCGCTCGCTATATTCACCTAGATATACCGCTCTCTTTCTATCACGTATGCTTAGTTACGTGCGACAAGGCTAGCGTGCGGGCGGCCACTGACTTCTGCCTTGCAATGTCCACCCGGACGGAGCGCCGGACGAACGTACCTAAACTGCGGAGTTACACCCCCCTGGTCTAAGTGGCAAAATGTCCAACAGCGCGAAACGTCTAATGAGCAGTAAGCCTAATTAGCAAAATGTCCATGTAGCAAAACGTCCAACTATCAAAATGGTCTGTATAGCAAAACATGGTCTTTTGGGACTAGTAAAATAATAATGCGACTAATAGAGCAAGCTTATCTAAAAACCAATCGTTTGCAAATTAAAGGCCATTGTATAGCTTATATTTATCGGGAAACTCCCACTCGAATGGCGCACCCTTGCTAGTTAACAGTTTGCGTGAGTGGCAGTTAACAGTGAGAGTGACTAAACTTTTTCTAGATACGCTACACCATTTCTTAACATTGTACGATTTTATAGTAAATGAAGATCTAATCTCAATAAAACATAGTTATTATAATGCAAACAAAAATCTATAAAAACAGAGAAACAACAAAAAAACATCAAATTGCAAATTGAATACTTATGATGACTTGGTCCCATTCACCCCGGTGTCCTGTCCCGTTGCCGGGGCAGATGGGATAAAGTGTCCGTCCCCCCAAGGTGGACCCGGTGTCGGCGATTAACGGAGTGTAAAGGGGTTACCAAATAACGTTATTGACACTCGCAAGTTTTGTCTCTTACCTAAAAGAATAAAGTATTAGAATATTATTTTCAATTATTTACTTATTTGACTTTTTTTTTCTACAAATTTTGCTTCGCCAGTATAATGCCTGATGTCACAAGCAATAAAGTGATCTAGGATGGTAGTGGACTCGTATTAGGGTCGATTTTCAATATTCCTAAAAATATATAATATAATTAAATCTCATAACGGATAACAAAATATCTACACTGTTACTTGAAACAGTAAACTAACAGTATAACGACTGTTTTCAAAACTGTTCTGTTTTCTCTCAGTGATCCTGTTCTCAGTGTTCTCGTTTAGCAGTGAACGTAACCGCAAACGACTTAATAACTAAATTTTGACTACTACTACTGAGTAACATAATATTATGGTCGTAATGAATAACTTATTTTAACATTATAATTATGAACATGTGACTGCTATGAAATTATATTAGTCCCCCTTCTAGTCTAGGATGGAGTACGCTTAAAAAATACCATGTTTTCCGGTAACGGTAATTTCCTATTATTACCTCACTTTCATTACATCCACCCTCCAGACCTGTTCCATGATAATGATTTGTTATTTTTAAAAGCGCTACCATATTTTTTTTATCACCCTGTAATTGGGTAAAAACCACGGCGCAACTGTTTTTCAACGTAATGGCATGATGGATCTATTTTCAACAGACTTCAAAAAAGGAGGTTCAATCCGACTGTATGTTTTTTTCTTTTTGTATTTATGTTACGCAATTACTCCGATTTACTTAGGGGGAGGCCTTCATTCAGCAGTGGACGTCTCTGGGCTGTTGATGATGATGATGTTTACTCCGCCAATTATGAACTCATTTTGATGATTCTATTTGTGTTTGATAGGTAATTATACTTCAGAGGTGGTCCCTCATAAATTTTATCGAAGTCGGTTTAGTAGTATGGTTTTTAAATCAAAATTATTAGAAAATATGAAGATGTCATCCAGGTACTTATTCGAAGTTGAAGTCAGTTGTTTTTTTTTCTTAAAGCGTTTTATTATACAAACTGTGGTCGTTTTAAGATGAGCATAATCATCCTGCTAATAATGATGTTAATAAGTCCATTGGTGGATTCACATAAGGCATTCAATTCCTTCTCCGGAAGTATGCAGGTTTTGGTCTGGATGTTTTGCTTCACCGAAAAGCCAATGGAATGAAAATCCGTAAATAAACTCCAAAGAGGTCATTGGTACAACTGCGAGTTTGAACCCGCGACCTCACAATTCCAAGACCAGCGTTCTCTCGATTAGTCTACTACAGCAGCCGGTGGCGGCAACAAATTTTAAGATAAACATTACAAACATAAACACAAAATCAAAGTAAGCTTGCTCTGTGATTTGCAATTTGCAAATATATTTTTTTACGTTCAAGTTACGAGGCGAACTAGACGTTCGCCTGGTGGTAAGCGTCACGCCTGCCACTAACAGTAGCAGTGCTAGAATTGTGAACTTGCTAACACAATCCTGCGCCGCACTGCACTGCGCTCGTCCCCCTGAGATATTAGATGTTAAATCTCATCATACCCAGTACTTGTCGATAATGTTAGTGTATCTAAATCATAATTTTCTTGAGTTTTGGCCGGTTTTATTAGCGCTTCTCTATCATTTTTTTTTTTTTTTAATAGTTTGCACCAATAGTCAAACATACTAAAATAAAGTTCACCTTGACATTAAAATCAAAACATTCATAATTTCTGCTTTAAAATAAATTCTCCCGAATCATCAATATTTATAAAAATGAGGATAAATCATTTGTATCACACAAGTGACAGACGTCTGTCCCCGTTATAGAGGGGTGTGACGGGTTACGGGTCAGATCACAGAACCGATTCGTTATCAGACGGTATGGCAACCCTGATAAGAGAGTAGAGAGTCCAGACGGTATCAGTCCTTGAGTAATTTAATCAATTGGTTGAGTTTGCTTTGGACATTCGGTCAAGGATGACAAATGAAATTAGTGGCAGCAAGTATCTGATACAACGCTTCCTTACCTTACTATCCGACTTTTAATACTAACTTCCTCTTAGACCGCCACACTGTACGACAACCTGCCATTTGTTCACCGGTTGATCGCGACTTTCACAATGCCGTCGGTGCACCTAGTGGGCCCTCCCACGAGGGCGACCACGAACCGAATGACGCGTAGGCGCCTCCGCGTAACCTTTTTTTCCCATTCATTCTTCGAACAATGTGGCTTGCCCATTGCCACTTTAACTTGCAAACTCTGAGAGCTATATCACTTACTTTGGTTCTTAGAGCAAGACGGACTTCTTCAGCAGTTCTGTTTGTATTTCTAAAACTATTAATTACAAGTCAAGAACTTATGTTGAAATTTCACTGTAAGCCATAGAACGCTACGTCATCAGACCAAGCCCACCCTCAATCCTCATTGATTGTTACGGCAACGTTTGGTATTAAACACAATGCTAGGTTTCGAATTCCGAACAATGTCTAGGGTACCTATAACTGGCAACGTGAGAAACATACTGGCACGTGTTAATATCCCTAGTGGCATTGACGCTGTCTGTAACACACCTAAGGACACAGAATATGTATACACTAGAAGTGACTTCTCAAACTGAAATAACTGAACGTCCGAGGAAGACGCGACTGCTTGCCTGGGCGCACTCAACCAGGACCTTGTGCAGTATTGTATTATGATTAAAGTAATCATCGTCAGCCATAATACGTCCACTGCTGCACTCTCCCTTAATAGGGAGCTTGTTAAGAGGGAGGGGTTGCCAAAATTCCACGAACCCCACTCTTGGCATGCGGCGTGGGGTTCGCAAATGCTCACCACATTTAACCGAGAGGACGCTGCTGGCCGTCCTCTAGTGATTCTGGATGCAGCTTTAGGGCGTACCCAGGTCCAATTAAAGTTTCCAGATTAAAGTTATGTAGCTCGGTAATAATATTTAAATTTGTCTATCTCGTTCTCATCTCGCAATACAGAAATTGTCGAACCGCATAATTTTAATCGTAGTAGGTACTAACCACGAATCTTAGTAGTAGTGAGTAGCGAAGAATAGAAGTTTTGTCGTAATACGTCGTATTCGTATCGTTGTAGTAGCAGTCACGTACGCTTTGCAATCTAGTACAATTTGAGTAAGTATTCCAAATAATTATCTAGATAAAAAAAATGCTGATTTTGCTTTTCGTCGTCAGCCATAAAACGTCCACTGCTGGACGAAGGCCTCCCCCTTTATAGAGGGGTGTTGCCATAATCCCCACGCTTGGCAGGCGGCTTGGGGATCGCAGAATGGTCACCACCGTTAACAAAGAGGACGCTGCTGCCCGTCGTCCGGTGGGTCTGGTTGCAGTTTAAAGACATACCCAGGTCCGATTTTGCTTTTACACTTGTGGAATTCTGATTTATTCTATTATACGAGATTTCTCACATTTGAAGCTTGATACTCCGACTGTTGTTTCAGTCACATCTGGTGATCTTTTTCCAGGAGTGAAAATAGCATGAATACTGCGGACAGCCGCGGATTCGAATCAAAACTGTATCAAAACTACGTCAGTTTCCTTTGCAGTATCAGAATTGTTTGTGAATTTTTGTTCCTGTTAGCTTCTCTAGTGTTCTATTTACTCTAAGCCTCAGGTGGAAATAACCTATCCAATTTGGATTTGGGTTAGGTTTGCCAGATATTGGTTCAATTGTAACGGGTATGAATGTTACTAGCCTCATTAGTACAGATCCAGGGCTTTGGGGATTAGACGTCTGCCATCTTGCTCGTGTTTATTTCGAAAAGGACCTGTTAGGCATTATTTTGTTGTCAGAGTTAACGGTGACACCAGGACCAAGCTGACTGTTTTCATTGTTTAATCTTATTTAAAAAAACATAAATGTATGATAGACAGTACGGAAACGGAAACCCGGAAGTTGCTCGTATGCAGGTTCAATGCCTGCCAGACGTCTTAATTTTTCATAATGTATCAAAATGTTTTTCAAATATCACATAAATATCCCAAGTGTAGAAACATTTCATAATAATTATAATTATAATAAATATTCATCATAAAAATCATCATATTGTCATTGACTACCTTATAGCTCTGTTGGTAGCATGTCTGCCTTCAGAGCTGTATGGCGTGGGTTCAATCCCCACACAGGGCAAACACATATGTGACAAACACAGATGTTTGTTCTGTGTCTGGGTGTAGAATGTTTTAGGAATATGTATTTACAAAAAAAAAAGTATTAAGTATATTCTATCCGCGATCTAGTTGCCATAGTACAAGACAAGCTTTGCTAAGAAAAACTCAAATTCAAATTGTTTTTGTGTAGTAGGCTAAATAGGTATAAGTAGGTGTAAGTAGTTTATTGTAGTTAAAAAGGCTTAAATAATAAATGACGTTATCAGGGAAATGATACAATCTGGGTGTCTTCATGTTGCGAGTGAATCGGTTTCTTCTAAAGCGTGCGTAAGCGTGCTCATCAGGTGAGCTAGCGGTCAAACGCAAGACTACAATAAAAAAAAATATAGAGAAGTTCTGACTAAACAGCTTTTACGAAATTATTTCAAATTTAACCTAAATATATATACTCTGATATGAACTTAAAAATAGAAACATCGTTAAACTAATATCCAGCAAATAGTTACTCCCATATCTCACAGCAGGTAAACCCAAACATTCTAGATTTTAGATCCGATAAGATCTAGAGCTAACCGGCTACAAACGCGTTTTATATGAAAAATTCAGATAATGTCAGCGTTAGAATTTGTGATATTACTGTTTGGTCATGCGTGAAACGCCTTGTCATAATGAAAACCAATATGCGAACATAGTACGAACTGATAAGAGGATTATCACGGATTTTCACGCCATCTTGTCGGACCATACATGAATGCTCCAGGATAAATAATAAGATAAATTCCTCGTGGCATTACATCTTAATCGTATCATTGCTAAACATAGGCGATCCTTTATTTCGATCTCGCCGAGATCCCTATTTCAAATAATAGAAAATACCTATAAATAGAAAATATATAGAAAATAAAATACATTCAATTAATCTGAGCTAGGTCATTCGGGTCATTCGCTGCAAAACGTGTTACTTGTGTTTTTATTTTACATAGGTTTTCATTGACTACTCTGTGCCTGACGTGGTCTAGAATTGAAGTACACGTAAAAGTATATTTTTGAGGAGTTTTATCAGAACCAGTCAACCAGGAGCAACGTCGAGTAATGGAAGCGGTAGCTCGAGCGTCGCTGAGGGATGCGATGTCATCCCTTATTGTCTACCCCACTACTCAGATGCAGTTTCTGCATTTTACGTGGAATTATGTGGAGGCTGGCTTTAATACCCGAATATATTACTTTTTCAAAGCTTTTGTGCGTTTGTTTATCTGTCTTTTCTTAGGCTGTATTACACGGAAAAAAATGATTTTGCTATGGTTGCTAAACCCGCTTTGCTGCCGATTCATTTGCTGCAACATAAAATATCTTAGTAACATTAGCAAAGCGTTGTTAACTACAACTAATAGCACTTATCCACTTTTGAAAATGAAATTTAGCTAAAGGATTTACAAACAATTTGCAATATTTGCTAATTGTTTAACTGTAATTGCTAATTTTTTTATCTTTAATAGCAAAATACATTTAAAGGTTCCCAGTGACAGTCACTGCAAAGAATTTTTACTATAATTCATAAATGTTTCGCTGTTATTGACAATAAAACTTGCAATTTGCAACAAAAAGTGTCTTTGTTACAAGTGATAATAAGTTTTACTAGCATTAATAATAATTTCTATGAATATGTAGATAATTTCAATAATTTCTTTCGATGTAACATCATACATTTTTAACAACATTTTTACAAATGCTTAAAGAAAATAATTATCAATGTTGCCAAAACACTTTATGAATCTTTGCAAACTACCTAGGCCACTACATACAATACAATATTATCGATACTACTAAAGTATAATTATATAAAGTACTTAATAATTTTTCGTTGCTGTACCATTTTTTTTTTGGGTAGTGCGGCAAAATACATTTTGTTGCAACTGCTCAAACAAAATTGTTTCACGTTGCCAGAAACTTTATTAACCTTTGCCAATTACCTTAGCCACTACATACAATAGAATATTATCGATACTAGCAAAGTATGGTTATATGAAGTACCTAATAAGTTTTTGTTACTGTACTAATTTTTTTGGGTACTGCAGCAAAATAAATTTTGTTGGAACTGCTAAAACAAAATTGTTTTATATTGCCAAAAACTTTATAAACCTTTGTAAATTACCTTAGCCACTACATACAATAGAATATTATCGATACTAGCAAAGCATGGTTATATAAAGTACCTAATAGCTTTTTGTTGCTGTACTAATTTTTTTGGGTACTGCAGCAAATTAAACTTTGTTGCAAGTCCCAAAACAAAATTGTTTTACGTTGCCAATAGTTTTATCAACCTTTGCAAATTACCTTAGCCACTACATACAATAGAATATTATCGATACTAGCATAGTATGATTATATAAAGTACCTAATAACTTTTTGTTGCTGTACCAATTTTTTTGGGTACTGCAGCAAAATAAATTTTGTTCCAAATGCTAAAACAAAATTGTTTTACGCTGCCAAAATCTTTATCATTCTTTGCAAATTACCTTAGCCACTACATACAATAGAATATTTTCGATACTAGCATAGCATGATTATATAAAGTAACTAATCACTTTTTGTTGCTGTACAAATTTTTTTGGGTACTGCAGCAAAATAAATTTTGTTGAACCGCTATAAACAAAATTTGGTGTATTTTGCCAAAAACTTTATCAACCTTTGTACAGGCATGTGACATTTTGGCCTAGTTCTTATTGTACCACTAAGCCACCTGGGCTGGAAAATGTCCTAAACCTTTACTTTAGCCACTACAAAATATTAGCGCAATGCACTACATACAATAGAATATTTTCTACAACTTCTGGTAGCCCAGACAGGTAGTCGAAGAAAAGGGCCTAACCCCGAAAAAACTCTAGACCAACATTTCATTGCACCAACCTTTAGGTGGGATCACTGGGAGCGTAAATTCAAAATCGCGATAAAATTCGAGCCCAGCGGCTTGGTAATCGCCGAATGCTCACCGCCGCGCCCATACCCCTTCTGGGGTGCCAGGGCAAGTCTGACCCCACTCCCGGCGACGGCCAAGCCGAGGTTCGTACCATCTGAGGTGCCCTTGAGCTAGTCGCCTTTAACCTAAACCTAGGCCGAGCGCCATTTGCGCTTGCCTAAAGTCCGGTGACGCTGTAGAGGCCATCTGAGGCCAACAGCATCAGTCATGAAAAAAAAATAAAAAAAAAACCGCCGCGCCGTTAACCGAAAGGTACCTACCTACCTACGCGGCTGTCCATCCCGCGGTGGTTATGGATTCAGTTTTAGGACATACCCAGGTCCATAATATTATTACCTCTACCCTAATTATATAAATTACTAGAAGAGGTCCCCAGCGACTACCACGTGCGGAAGAAATTCGGTCCGCTCCCAAATACTCGTATCTTATACTGCTGGGCTATTAACTAATTATTTACCTCTCCATATTCACCAGTTTAATAATAAGTACACCCCTACGCATGAACCTAGAAAAAAAGTCGGACAGATTCTCGCTAACAACATACTGTGTCACTCAGGTCGGCCAGTTTACTGTACGTACAGGCCCGCACGCACACATTCACACAAGAGTCAGCCATTACGCGGGCAAACGCAACAAAGTCGGCACGGCTACGCTGCGAAAAAATTTTAATGTCTTGTGTGGTAAAGTGGTGTAAAAACCGTAGTGACCAAAATAAAAAAAAAACCAGGAATCACGTTTCATAGGTAAATGAATAATTCAATCACTTAGTTCCCGATTTTATACATTAAAACCAATATTCATGCGACAGAACAAAATAATTCGTCAGAATACCAGTGTTACCAATATTCATGTACAAATTACCCGAAATATATGGGTGTTCTGACACTTCTGCCTACCCCTTCGGGGATACACAGACATGATGATATGACCTGAAATAATGGGACTTTTTTAATTAATTCTATAGTTATAATTTTAAAAAACTGTCCAAGTGAGAGTCGGACTCGCGCACCGAGTGTTCTGTAACAAAAAATGATGGGGTTTCAGTTCGGGATTAGAAATTCACTGCAAACAAGACAACATTACGCGACATTCACAGGCGGTCACCTATTCAAGTACATTTTGCCACCATTAACCTTTTAAAATAGTACGGTATTTACTGCCTACATGACGCAAAAACCGCTGAACGGATTTTGATGGGATTTTTACAGGTTGATACCTAGGGTTATGGGTATGGGTATACTATAGGGTCATACTCCAACTTAAAATCTAAGCCATGTTTAATCTAATTCCGATGGGTAGAACCGGAGATACAGCTTGACCTCTTGATACTTTTTTTATTTAGAGCTTCCATACTTTAGGGAGGTAATTTAAAATGGTTGCCTTATTGTAGTTCAAGTGAACGAAATTGCGGCCAAAATCTAGTTTCAATAAACTTGTCTGCCGACCTGTATTTGTCTAGATAATACAAGGTTATTTTTTTGGGAATTATGGCAACCCTAAATTCATTCACACATAGATAGCCGCCGCCATTACGGTGACACAATGTTGTCTGTGCGGGAGTTCCGTCCGACTTTTTTTATAGGTTCATGCCCCTACGCATCAAGACGAATACACCCTCCAAATTGCAAGTCTGTACGACCAGCTGTTTAGGCTGTGCGCCAGTCAGCCAGTCAATCAATCAGTCAGTCGGTAAGTCAGGACAGAGATTCTTATAGCAATAGATTAAGTATGTATTATCACTTTCCAAGGGTTTGATGGGTTCACTTGATAACTAGGAACCTACCTCTATAGGTAACCAAATACCTATAACAATCTTGGACATAGATAAGGTAGTTGCATCTTAACAGTAGGTGGGTAAGGTACCTTAGATAGTAGGTCGAGGTAGGGGTACCTACCCCGCTTACCCTACGCTTATCTAAGCTAAGCGACAATGATAAAATTAGATCGAATCTCTCTATTTTCCGGCAAATGTTAAATGCATAAGTAGTTTTAGGTATGCTTGATTGTGTTGACTTGTTATTTTTGAACGATTTGCAAGTGCTGGGCCCGTCCATTCCATTATCACCGTCGCTGGAGGTAAGTACCTACATTATTACGATGAGCCAGCCGACGGTCCTCTTTTACTCGCAAAAAGTTGCAAGTTAAGTAAAATACCTATTTATCTAAAACTAAAGTAGGTACCTACGTGCCCGAAATGATTAGCTGCTGTAGCAAAAATCATCTTTGTTACATTGCCAAACAATGAATTAGCTGCTACAGCTAATCTTTTTGACGTTTTTAACCTAAGTTTTTAAAGGCAGACTCTTTTTGGCGGGAGAAAATGGGCCAGGCAAGAGGAAAGTTGCCAGATGCTAAAGAAATTGATCTGACTTGGATGAACTAAAAAGGTGTTCGAGCAATTTAACAAATACTTTATCTTGTCCCGTTTATTTTTAATTGAAAAAGTTAATTCCAATACTCTGAAACCATAATCCGTTAAATTAACAATGTCATCTTGGCAACATCGTGTCATTTCTGCCTTTATTTATTTTTGTGAATGATAGATAGATAGATAAACTCTTTATCGTACACAACAAAAAAAATTATTAATAAATAAATAAAAAATAACATTTATTTTGCTGAAAGCAAAATAAATGAGCTTAGATTCAAGCTCAACGAAATTGGCGGAGTAATTGCGCAACAGACATACAGTTGAATAGAGAACCTCTTCTTTTTCAAGTCGGTTTATTAAATCTGATAATTAACAAAAATTAGGAGATGTTCGGTTCAGATTCAGACTTTTTTGTTTTATTTTGTTGTTAAATCTTTTTTAATCAGTATATCCATGTAAATATTCTGAATTACAATAATATTCTTATAGTAATATAATGTCGTTTTTCCAATAAATAGTGATTTGTACGACAAATTGTTGTTTTATAAACAAATAGTACACTGTATTTTTCACCGTGTTTTTCCTAGTGCAGTTACCGTAATTTCTTAGAATCTACCGTTTTTTTACAAGGAATCGCCGTAAACCTAAATTCTGACATGGCAACACTGCGCGTACCGCACGCTACCGACCGCGACTCGGTGCCCGAGTGTAGTGCCCCCTTACTAGTGTACTGTCTGCAAACTCTTACCCACGTTCAAATTATTTTCATTTGTGTGATTTCAATAAACTTTTAAGTGAAGACCCTGACTACCTATCGTGTTTACCTTCAAACTACATCTGGTGGGAACTAAAACCGGGAACTCGCGACTCCCATCCCGATAAATGGCTGCCCAACAGTGTGTTTTTTAGTTTGCGACGGACTGTAAGTACATGAATAAGACTATAGTAGTGACAAGAAGCCGTTCGGCCAGTGGTAACCGGGTTGGTGGCGACGACAACGCCGTCCGTGGTCTCGGCCTCCTGCTCACCGAGCAGGCCGCGGTCTGGTGGCTGGGCTTGAAGAGTTCAGTATCTTCTTGGAGTGACGCCGTGATCGCGCTGAAAGGCGCCTTCGGAGGCCGACGACCGCCGCACCGTATAAACCTCGTGGTGTTCCGACGATGCCAGGAGCAGGGTGAACGGACCGAACGCTTCGTCACCGGAGCGTGCGCCCTCCAAGCGAGGATACCCGCCGGAGACCTCTCTGAAAAGGTTCAGATCAACATGCTCTACGGCCTCCTTCACAACCGAGTCTGCGAGAGGATGCACCGTGACGAGGTTGACTCGTTCGACATGCTGCTGCGCCAAGCGCGTCATATCGAGGACGCGATCGATGAGTCAAAACAAGTTCTATCGCTGCGAGCCCCACAGGGAGCTACCGCCGCCGGCTACACAA
Source organism: Erannis defoliaria (assembly GCA_905404285.2). Taxonomy (NCBI): domain Eukaryota; kingdom Metazoa; phylum Arthropoda; class Insecta; order Lepidoptera; family Geometridae; genus Erannis; species Erannis defoliaria. The sequence continues at coordinate 926,854 of FR990075.1, forward strand.
GCCGCCAGCTTCGGCCGAGCACGTCAACCGGCCGCCGCCGCCGGCCCCGGCGCGGCGCAGAGGACGCCGGCCGCGACCCCGCCAGCCGTGCCGACGCGGCCAGGTACCCCTAATGTAATGCATCCTCAGGTAGGAAACAATCTCCTCAGTGCAGTTATTGTCATAAATTCTGACACAAACAACCACGTTGCCGTAAGTTAGAAAAACCACCCGAACAATCTGTTTATTCCGTGAAATCTAGTAACGAAGTTAAAAATAATTTGCCTAGGTACTTTGCATTGAATAGTGATGCATGCACTAATTATTCCAAACCGACCGATCAATAGACCCAAATGTCAGCAAAATTATAATTTTACACCCCACGGGTCATTGAACTCGTCGCAAAATCGCTCTAATAAGGCTAAAGTAAAACGTAATAAATAAATATCGGAGGCCATTTTTTCACACAAAGTAAAACGCACCCTAGTTCTTCCCTGCGAGAAACTAGCGCTATTACTGCATGCAACACTAGACGTGTTTTTTCAATCATTCTGTTTAGGTATAATAATAACAATTTTACATTGTCATAAGATGTGTTTACAGAAAGCTAATAATGGTAATCAACATCCTAGTTATTATGTCCGAATAGGTATGTCGAATTGAGATCTTAACCCCTCAACTGCCACAATGGGGTATCTTAACCCATCACGTGCCAGTACGCAAAATACCCACCATATTTTTCCCAGTACGGAAAATGTTAACACTTTACCTGCAGATACGACAACATTAAATGTTAACCCTTCACGTGCCAATACAAAAAATAACGACCAATTTTTTTTTACATTTTCTTTACTGATGATGGTGGGTATAATCAAAATGTAAATTGCGTCGACCAACAACAAGTGTGTAATTGTAAAATTTCAAAAAGTGTTGACGCCCAACAACAAAAAGTATGTAACTGCAAAATTTCAAAAAACGCTAACGACCATGTAATGCAAAATGTTTGTAACGACGAATTTTCTAAAAATGTCGATGGTCTTATACAAAAAGGAAATAACTCAATTTTTTCGTAAAATGAGAATGTGTTAAATTTAATGCGTGATAAATGTATAATGTTGTAGTGGGGATAATAACGACGCTGCGGAACCCTCCATTGGCCGGGATGTGCGACCAATTTTTAATATAAATATTTTGGAGTTCAACGGTACCGCGTTAGTTGACACTACGCTGTATGCTCTCCTTCGACAACGTAATCATCCTCTCCGCGTTTCCTCTCAGAGAGTTAAACTGGCAGACGGTGTGGTACGTGTGCGGTAGGATGGACGTTTTAACCACCACACTTGAGGCGCCTAGAGACGACAGTTATTGAGACTCCATTCGTAATTTTTCCGGATTCTACAAACAACTAGACCTTATTAGGTATCGATTTTATAACTGCCGCTGGAGTACTGGTAGTATTCATCGACTTCAACAAAGGGGTTTGGTACTTCAGTGATGATAATACGGTAAAGTGTAACCTTTGCTTTGAGCCTAAATCGCGTAGCGTGTCCTGTGCTTCTACTAATGTTCTCAAGGATGATGAAAGCACTCTCCTTTCTTCAACCGAGCGACAGTCGCTCGCTTCCGTCCTCTCCAGGCATGCGCACGTCTTCAGAGCAGGGGGAGGTCCAACTCCGTTTGCGGATCATCGTATTGAAACAGGTAAGCATCCACCAAGTTCAACCTCCATCTCAACAGGGAGAAGTGCTTTTTTGCGAGAGGAAGTGTCAAATACCTCGGTTACGTTATAACACAAGAAGGTGTTTCCGCCGACCCAGGGAAGGTGAGTGCTGTACTCGAGATGAATGAACTAGGGAACTTAAAACACCTGCAAACCTGTTCTTGGTTCAGGAAGTTTATACCTAACTTCTCAAAAGTTGCCGAGCCTCTAACAAGGTTGACCAGAAAGAACCAAGTCTGGAAATGGGGCTCAGAGCAATCTCAAGCATTCATCGAGCTGCGTCGTGCGTGATTCATTGAGCGTCTCCTGACCACAGCTCCAATAATGGTACAGGCTGGTTTTAGTCGTTCCTTCATCCTGCGTACAGACGCAAGTAACTACGTCTTATGCGTGGTTTTATTACAGGGCGACGGTATTCAGGAAAGGCCGATCGAATAGGCTAGCTGACTCCTCAATTCAGCTGACCGGGACTACTCGACGACAGAGCGAGAAGCCCTTGCTGTAGTGTGGGCGGTAGAGCGATTATAACCTTACCTAGACAGCCACCCAGTCATTATAGGCAGTGATCACCAACCTTTTCGTTGGTTGCTGTTACTGAAGTCACCAACAGGCAGGTTAGTTCGTTGAGCTCTTAAGCTCGCAAGCCTTTGACATCCAATTCCAATATACACCAGGGAAAGCGAACGTCGTGGCGAATACGCTTAGCAGACCGGTATGCTCTGAAGAATCTCGCGAGGACTGTTGCTCTGTTCGGTTATCTGCGATTTACCCACGAAGTTGCCCAGCCAGATACGCGAAGAGCAGATGTTGGACCCTGAAGTGGAAAAGGTGATCAAAGAGCTTGAGGGCACTGAGGAATTGCAGCGCAAAGGTAGGTAGAGAGAGGCTATCTCATGGACCAGGGCGTATTATACCGGTTCAATCCAGACTCTGAGAACGAATCCCCACAACTAGTCATCCCTGCTACTCAAGTTCCAGCTGTCCTGAAAGAGCTACACGACTCACCGACCGCCTGCCATCCAGGTATAGATAGAACTTACCAAAAGGTTGCACAGGTGTATTATTTCACAATTAACAAGGATGCGCAGAATAATCAACGATTATGTCAAAGCCTGCATTCACTACCAAACATACAAAGCATCCAATGTGCAGGTAAGTTACCGGCGTATTTATCCTTCGGCAGAAAAATGCGGTCGCCTACAGAGGTCCAGCATGATCTTTGTGCTATTTTGAAAGAAAACTTTGCCCATATATTTCCCTTATCTCAGGCACTTCCTGAAATCATTAGCAGCTGTTCGAGAATCGTGGCAATCCAGCAGGACAAAACAAAGCAGAACGCCGATACTTCACGCCGACAATATGACGATTTCCAGGTAGGCAAATTCATTTTGTTTAAGTCCCACCTGCTGAGCAAAGGTTCGAAGAATCTCACCGTTTTTTTTTCCACGAGACGATGGGCCATGCTGTATCGTAAAAAAGGTAAGCCCCACAACTTACGAAATCGCAAATATCGAGCAACCTATTATTATAGGAAAATAGCACACCAAAGATATCACCCAGTACACAAGCGACTCTTTGCCAAATCCAGTTATTCCTAAGAGGAAACGCGGACGTCCAGCCAAAGCTGATGGGGTCCTAGTCCAGGAGTGGGGGCGTTCTCCAGGACTAGAGGGGGAGTATAGCAACCCAAAGTCCTAATCCGCATGCCCGCCGGCCGGTGCGAGCGTCCCGCAGCTGTCTTCTCCCTAGGTTCTGTACTGCATAGCGCTAGCTCACTCGCACACCTTCCGGAGTATTCCGTAACGTCGCCCGCGCCGCGAGCCGAAACGCCGCAAGCGCCGCGCCGCACGAAAGTTGATTTGTTGAGTTGCTTCTCTCCCGACCGCGAGACACGCGTACCACACGCTACCGCGACTCGGTGCTCGAGTGTGCCCGCGCTATCACCTAGAGTCCTTAGATCTTTAGTGTAGTGTCTGCAAACTCTTACCCACGTTCACATTATTTTCATTTGTGTGATTTCAATAAACTTTTAAGTGAATACTATCGTGTTTTCCTTCAAACTACACCAGGTGGGAATTAAAACCGGGAACACGCGACTCCCATCCCGATAAAATTTAATAATCCGACTATCACATTAACAGATTTCGATTTTTCATTATTATGTTGCCGTTTTCTTGTGCCAAGTTTCATTAGCCAGTCACTAGCTGCGCCTTTTACATACGAACGTTGTAGGCTGTTTCCTGCATGTATAATGACACTAAATGTATAGTTGAATTAAAATTAAATATAATTTGACAAGTTGTTTTTAATTAAATGTATAAATATACAACGTGTAACAAAAAAATGTGATAATAATGTATAAACATAAACGTATGTATAAACATAGGCTATAGGCTTAACTAAAACTTTTAGCTGGGACAAAAAACACAATACAGAAGAGCATCAGGTAAACGACTTACCTAGTACAGCTAAGATGATATGAAATGATAGCAAATTACGACTTACCTAGTACAGCTAAGATGATATGAAAGGATAGCAAATTACGACTTACCTAGTACAGCTAAGATGATATGAAAGCATAGCAAATTATCTTGGCAGCTACTAATAAATAACATCAACATTGCTTCAAATTACATTAGCTGTCACACATAAATTTGTTACAAGCCGTCACTAAGAATTTTAGCTGGGACATCAAACACAATACAGACCTTCAGGTAAACTACTTACCTAGTTCAACTAAGATTCTATGAAAGAATAGCAAATTATATTAGCTGTCTCACGTAAAGTTGTTACAAGGCGTAACTAAAACTTTTAGCTGGGGCTTCAAACACAGCACAGAGCATCAGGTAACCAACTTACATAGTACAACTAAGATTATATGCAAGAATAGCAAATTATATTAGCTGTCTCACATAAAGTTGTTCCAAGGCGTAACTAAAACTTTTAGCTGGGGCATCAAACACAGCACAGAGCATCAGGTAACCAACTTACATAGTACAACTAAGATTATATGCAAGAATAGCAAATTATATTAGCTGTCTCACATAAAGTTGTTACAAGGCGTAACTAAAACTTTTAGCTGAGATAACTAATGCAAATCACAACATTAGCTAAACCGCTCGTCAAAAACAGCTACGATATTATGCAAGAATAGCAAATAACTTGGCTGCGGCCCCTAATTATGTTACTCGTTTCTTATATGGTTATTATGTGACACAACGAACTACGTTAGCTATCCTACATAAAGATATTTTATCTTGTAACTAAAACAATTTGCATTTATGTTAAACAAACTTTGCTACCATAAATAATTTCTTAGTGAACACAACTAACAGTTTTTACTGTTACAGCTAATTATAGCAAATAAAATTAGCAGTGACAGCTAAATATCGCTAAAATTATTAGCCGATGCAACTAATTTATAGCTAAAATATTTCGCTATCTTAGCTAAATTTCGCCAGCTAAAAACGATTAACTGTTGTTTCTAAACACTTAGCTGTCCCTATAGTTCGTAAGACTTTTTGCTACTACACCTAAAATTTAGTTACCACAGCAAATTTTTTCTTTCCGTGTAATAAGTCAACGGATTAGAGAGTAATTTGCAATGAAACTCACACTAATAATTATAAATGCGAAAGTTTATCGCTATGTGCTAAGTGTGTATGTTTAATATCTCTTCACGCCAAAACGGCAAAAAAGTTTTCATGGTGTAGTGTTGGCTATTTCCCGGAATAACATAATATAGACAACCTTTTTCATTATTATCATCACTGTTTTTTATCATTATGCGGGTAAAACCGCGTTGTGCAGCTAGTAGCTTATGGCCTCAACTAAGCTACATTTATCTCGAAAAAATACATTTGCGGTTGCTATAGGATAGCGGCAAAAACTACGAAGTATTGCTAGTGTAATTATGTCTGTCTGTCTTTGTTACCTTTTCACGATTACACGACTGGGTCTTGATAAAATTTGCATAGATATAACTGAAACTGCAAAAACAACATGGGCTACATAGCTTCGTCATCATAATTTCTCATCGCAGGCGAAACCGCGGGGCAGGGGTAGTTCACGAGAATCCTTTTAATTTACTCAATTCTGTAGCCAATTCTTTAAGAAGGAAACATCTATTTGATATCGTTATAGTCTGACCAGTTTATCTCAACAGAAGAGTGTGGGAGCAACCATCGTAATTTTTGAACAAAATAGACAGCTGCCTATTGATTTTTTTAGTTCTTCCATTTGACCAACAGCACAGATAAGTTGGTAACGCTGTACTTATGTGATACGCTCTGACACCTGTGTCCCAGTTTTATTGCGGAAGCGGAGGGCGAACCGTTTAATGTTTTGATCTGTATTTACTTGAACGTCGGGAATTACCTCTTACAGAATAATTCAGCTGTGCGGAGGGAACGCATGTGAAATTTATAGAAACACATCATGTTTACTTCTCTTTATTTATTACCCGACTACTCAAAATGGAGGGTGTGATTAGAGAAATTTATAAAATATGCATATTATTATTTTTATTACAATCAAGTGACGAACCGAGCAAGACATTCACCTGGTGGTAAGCGTCACGCCTGCCACTACAGTAGCAGTGTCAGAATTGTGAATTTGCGTACACAATCCTGCGCTGCACTGCACTGCGCTCGTCACCCTGAGATATTAGATGTAAAATCTCTTCTTACCCAGTAATTTATCAAGTAACATTGCCCTTCAAACTGGAACACAGTAATGCTTGCACACTACTGCTTGGCGGTTGAATAACTGGCAAAGGTGTGGTACTTCCCCAGGCGGACTCTGCAGTAGAGTCCGTCCAGCACAACAGCAGAATATGTTCGTATTGTGTTTTCTTTTTGTTTTCCTTTATTTATTACAATCCTCATCATTAGCCAGAAGACGTCAACTGCTGGACGAAGGTATCAAAATATGTTCATCCATTTGGCAGTTACAATGCCACTGAAATGCTTAGGTACACACGGACAACATATCCAACCTCCAAATCACAAAAAAATATCAGCTGTCCCATACAAAAAATTCATCGACCTTGAGTAAAATGTATGGAACACCTGATATTTTTTTCGCGATTTCGGGGTTGGCCCCATAGTAAAAGTTGTTAACCCTGTATAATGCCCCTCTGTTTGCGTAGGCAGTTAAAAAATAAAAAGAATGTGTATCCAGGACGATAAAACTCTAGAGACAGGCCAAGAGCTCAAGCCCACCAGTCGGAAACGTTTCCTCGTATATTCTTAATACTTATCATATTTTGACAATTGAGCTGTAGTGACTATCGACGCAACACAGCACTTCGCGTATCATAGGGTATCAATTAACCAATACAAATACTGAAATAACTTATGCGGTCAAGTGGACCCGCGGGTCCAGCTAACCGAAGACTCAAGAAGACGTCAATGTTGGGTATATTGTGACGATTCATGCCATTTTCGTCCCGAGAAAGTTCGTCACACATTAAAAAAAACTGCTTTCGTACCACTTTGTATGCCGCGTTCAGCCCAACGTATATTTTAATGTATCTATCTATCTATCTATCTATCTATCTATATATATAAAAGGCTCTGTCCTGACTGACTGAATGATTGGTGACTGACTGACTGACTGACTGACTGACTGACAGACAACGCACAGCCCAAACCGCTGGTCGTAAAGACTTGAAATTTGGTGGGTGTATTCGTCTCGGTGCGTAGGGGTGTACTAAGAAAGGATTTTTTGAAATTCGACCCCCAAGGGAGGAAAAAAGGGGGGGGGGGGGGTCGGTAGAGTTGGTCGTGTCGGTAGAGTTCGGGGAGCTGGGGAAGAAAAAAATGCTCGGGATGATTTATAGTGGTGAATTTTGGGAGCGGGCCGAATTTCTTCCGTACGAGGACGAAGTCGCGGGCAACCTCTAGTTGAAAAAGATAAACCTAAATTTGCTTCACAAAATTCTTCAAATTTCAAAAAAAAAACACCGTGTTTAACCAATACTTAATTACTTTTTACCAATATTATAAAAACGACAACATTTTTATGTTTTGATGTTTTTATGTTTACTCAAACATGCCAAAACGGCTGTACAGATTTGACTTCTTTTTGGTATTTTGGTAAGTACAGAGCTTATAATATACGTTGTAATAACACGTAGTGTAAGTAAGTAGTGTAAGAAGGGTACTATTTTATCCCAATCAAATCTAAAATGTAAGAAAAATAGTACTTGAAAGTTTACACCTTTGAAAATTTACGATCAGAATAATATTCTAACAAACGTAAACGCCACCAAATTAAATAAAATTTCCAGACGTTTCCTGGTCAATTTACTACAAAATGTTTAATTTAAATTTCGTTTCGATGTCGTGAAATTTTCATTAGAAGTATTCATGGTTTCTTCCTTCTGATAGGAATTCAATTTAACACACCGTAAGAATAAGCAGAAACGAAATTCACATTACGACATCGGACCATTAAAGGCGTGTCATAAAAGGCAACTTTACTATACAGTATTTGAGCACTACATACTCTACTACTATAAGATAACCTTTCTTCAAAGTCAATAAAACTTTTTTTATGCTGTCGAGTGACGAGACTAGTGATACGTTTGCCTGGTGGTAAGCGTCACGCCTGCCCATAACAGTTACGGGTTATTCACCAACTGGACACGAGCTTCTGGACACGCGTGTGTACAGTTGGTGACACTTAAAATTGGTATCACTTAAAATTTCGTCATCTGGGCACGCTAGGGCTAGAATTTTCAAGCATGTACAGATAGTGAATCTTAAAATAAATTACTTACAAGTTTGCGCCAACTGGACTCGAGTTGAGATTTTTCCCGAATTCATTAGAAAATACAGGCACGCAGACTAATGTCTCGTACGATCCGACGGTTGTGGACCATAAATAAAAATTACAAAAATTTCAAATTACAAACAATTGACATTCGATAAACAAAATAAAGTCGAATAAGAGCCCAAGATCAAAAATTGCGTACTTATAAGTACCTATTTTTTCGACTTGTAATCGTTAAATGGGCCCTTTTTCGACTTTCTTTTATTTTTCGAATGCCATTTCTATTCTGTCTACAAATAATCAGAATACCTATTATTTGCACATGCACCAGTGTGTTTTCGCGCGGTGCCTAGTAGTCATTTCATTAACCTATACCAATCAGCCCGTAGCACGCGCCGAGGACTAATAATTAATTCATCTTTCCCCGCGTGGGAACGTGATAAAGCTAGAATATGGATACGTTTGTCTCATGTCAGTGCGCCAACATCATTTTTAGAATAATCGCACAGGCCAGCACGAAGACTGAATGAAAGATAAAATTCTGTCCTCGCTGTAGTGAGGTGAAAAGTTGTGTATTTCGCTCGGCAGCAAAGTTATTCTGCGTCTCGCTGGCAGGGTTTTTATCCGCACCTTTACGCTTTATGTTCGTTGCTATCGTTCCTATACAGCTTAGGGCCAGTCGGCTTCTAAAGTCAATGGATTTCTGCCAGCAGTCAACCTCTGTAACTGTCTGCAAGAATATAATGCGTCATTCAATGAACGAGCAACCCTCGAGGCATTCGTAACGTTCTGGCTGCAGCTTACTGCGGGCACTTAAATTGTTTCACGGATGGCCACGTCAACGCTTCGAGCCAGAGGACTTGTGTGGCTATAGTAGGGTAGGATCGAATCTTCTATGAAGGGTTATATGACGGTATTCATTCTTATGCCGAAAAGTCCCCACTGTTAACATCATTATGAACAACTTTTAATAAGAACTAATAGGAACTAATCTTGAACCAAGTAAGTGAACAAAGTATGTTCACCGATTTCTTCGTCAGATGTGAACCGATTTAGAAAATTCTTTTTTTGTTTGATTGGTTCTCGAGGTGGTCTCATATAAGTTAAAATCGTTTTTTTTTAAATAAAAAAGTTACTTGTGTCTTATTAAATACGAGTACAAGAAATTATGTCATAATTTCACATCTAGGCCAAGTGTATGATAAATGTTCTATTCCCATAAAAATCGTTTTGACAGTCAGGTAAGACAAATTTTATATGAACGAATGTGTTAGTGGACAAAAAAGAGTAAACTATATAAGTGCCTCAAAATAAAAGCCAACTGGATTAGCTTGGCAATATGAATTGTAACTAGAAATGAAAAAGTATTCGAATTGGGAATGGTTGTACTAATTTATTTCTTCAAAAGGTAGTCAAACTGAAAAAGTTGGCAGTGTAAGCAGATCGGTATATTAGGCAAGTACCTAACCTAAATAAGTTTTAAATATCGAACAAACTATTGTATTTACTAAATTAATATTAGTCTTTGGGAGAAAATTGTTTGCTAACTCTGTTTACAGTATAAACTATGTCTAGTGTTTCGACCGCTAGGATTTTGCTTACAATATTAATTAACAAATTCAACACAATTTATAAAATGAATAGAAATAGCTGAAAACTTTACGCCTTACCCTTGTCTGGTCTAGGTTGGATAACGGTCGCAGACGCTGTCTCCTAGCACTCGTTAACTTAATGTCACCTAGTCGTACCAGTAAACGTCTTGCGATAAACTTGGGTTAACGAACACAAGGTAAGTTAAGAGGGAATCCCGACTGCGATTCTCTCCTCTCCGATTTCCTTTTTTTTAGCAACTAATTATTAAACAAAATGTAACCCTCCGGTAAAATTTAGTTCTACTGTAGACAATATAATGCGTCTAAAGTAGAACTAGTTTTTATAAACTAAAATATGATTGCTCTAGGAAAATAGGGGAATATATTTTAATCTCTGACCAAATTTCTTTTAAGCCTTTGGTTTCGTTGTCAACTCTCTATGGCTGACACAATAAAATTTGTTGCTCACTTAATCATGCTCTACACATCTTAATCTGAGGGTTTTAACTAGTAGTTCTGTGAACAGCAGACCTTGCGAACACTAGCTTCCATGTCATGTGTAACCATTCGGCTGGTAAATGGCGCAAACTTCCCTAGTTTTTGGAAACATACCTCTCCAAATAAATATCGACAAAAATGTAAGTATGCCACTAGTAGAACCTGTTATACCATATTTCTTCAAGATCGGTTGAAAAATACGATTTGTACGCGAGTACTATTATCGATACATACGGACAGATGACAGCAAATGTTTCCAATTGTTGCAAAGACATCGCTCGGTCAAATTATCGAATATACCTTTTTACTTTTAATCTGTTTTTTTTTCGGGAATCCAGTGTTGGTGCCATACAGAAAGTTGTTCATAAAGGAGAGTACAAAAAACTTTGATGAAATAAAAATAATGGTGTAAACGACATGCGATTTTAAAAAGCAGCTAAATTCAATAAAAAACGCTCACTCAAAATTCATACATAGCACATAAATATTTGCACCAAATGTAGGTATTCCTACCATATAACAATATCAAAATAATTTGGGAACAATTTGAGGTAATATCCCTTTTAGGTTGACCTTTAAACAATAATTAATGATAATCGAATAACCCAAAGTTAACCTTGCATACCGGCCTGTCAGACATTTCGTAACGGACGAAGTAGCAAGACAATCAAATCAACTGATTTTGTAAATAGGGTAAAACCGCATTACGGAAAACTTCGTTGTATGAAGACAATTAACTAGACTAACAATAATGAAACTGCGCGTTAACTTGTGTACAAATCGCTCGCTGACAATGACTTTGGAATTAAGCCGCGCTCTAGCTGGGAAGCAAATGTACCGGATTCCGCGAGTGATTTCTGCGCAAGGTCACACCCAATTTTGGTACTACCCATTTATTATTTTACTTTTTTATGTAAATGTGTGACGAGACGACCCCGTCGTTCCGTGTCACGTCACCTGGTGGTAAGGATCACGCTTGCCCATAACAGTAGCAGTGCTAGAATTGTGAACTTGCAAGCAAAATCTTGCGTCACATCGCAAAATGCGTATGCGTATCGCTCAGTATTAGATGTCAAATTTCATTAAGCCTAGTAATTTGTCCGGTAGCACTGCCCTTCAAACTGAAATACAGTAATGCTTGGACTCTACTGCTTGGTGGTTTAATAACTGGTAAATGTGTGATACGTCCCCAGGCGGACTCTTTAATAGAGTCCTACGACTTCAAAACCTACCACTACTAAATGCTTCGTGGTGAATCTCCGACTCTGTTTTTTTGACGTGAAACTTTAAAATCACTCCATACATACGGTAATAGGTCAGAAAATTTAACCGTATCGAAATGGTCTATATCGTCTCAGCGCAAAACTGTTAACCAACAAATAATTAAACAACACATTAAGTGAAACATTAATTTTTGGCCTGCCTTGATTGCGTCGTTCATTTTTAAGCATCCGGTTTGCGATTGCACTACGGAATCCCCTTGGCCCATATATTGGCTAGGTGCATCTCATTAAACCTATTTTTGAAGATTAGCTAATATATATATATATATATTAAGATATAGTGTATCATACATATAATTATGTATCATTATTACGCGATGGCATACGTTAACGCTAAATGGTAAACGGTAAATGCTAACTCACACTCGGTACTCTGTAATCCGTCGTCATATCCTAGTGCGGTAGTACCTTTGGACGCAGGCAGTCGTCCTCTGAAAAAGGTTTATTTACAAATCAAATTTTTAGGAAACGAACTGGGATTTGTAGGACCCTTATAATGTTATTTGCCTCAATTTACCTAGAGAGTTTTTTCATAATGTCAATGGTCTCTTTTCCTCGATTTAAAACAATTATTTAACCGAACTTGTGAGTGCGTTGTATTTACTCAGAGAAATGAAATGTGACCTTTAAAAAGTAAATGAATTAATAAAATATTGCATAAATAGGATTGGTCCAATATAAGTTACCATAAATGATAATAGTATCTAAACGACTAGACCTGGGTGTGTCGTAAAATTGCATCCAGAACCACCACAGGGCGGGCAGCAGCGTCCTCTCGGACTGCGGTGAGCATTCTGCGATCCCCAAGCTACCTGCCAAGCGTGGAGATTATCGCAATCCCTTAATAGGAAGGCATATTAAGGGGGAGGCCTTCGTCCAACAGTGGACGTCTTCATCTGGCTGATGATAGTAATAAACGCAGTACCGTTTATGATTTTCGTTCAAGCACTGCATTTGAAAGTCTGATTTGATTTGTTTCCTCGTTTCAATTATGTACCAAAAATATTTAAAAAAAACTATTGCAAACTTATTTCAAAAATAAAATCTTTTTTACACTGGTATGAAAATCTAGACAAGAGAAGCATTCTAGCGTTCTAGAAATAGCCCTTCCATTCACAAAGATAATGGTTTTATTTCCGAATTTGCAACAGTTCGCTGGGTTCGAGCTCGTTTTTTTCACTGAACAGTTTAACTGGCAACGTCATTGTTCGTGAATATGGTAGGAAAGGCAACGCAAGATCTCTAAAGAGGCGCTCTGCTTTAGCAGTTTTTTTCTTCTTGTTTCTGCTGGAGAGATGCTTCAAATAGTTGCTTTATATTACTGTGTTACGTTTCGTAATAATATTGATTTATAATGATGTACTTTTTTAGATAGGTACCTATAGGTAGTACTTATACTATATTATTATATTATATTATACTTCTGTACAAGTGTTTTTTAGAACAAGATATAGTTTAGTACATACGTTTTACCGTCATTTTGTACCTCCAACACAACATATAAAATTGGTTTACTCAAGAGCAAGATAGTCCTTTTAATCTCAGAGAAACCGCGGGCTAAAACTGACAGAGATTGGTGAAACAATTCAGACAGAATTTAAGTATGTTTCTGAGCAATAACGTCCCGAGTTGTGTTTGTTAAAAAAACAGTAATAAATTATCAAGTACCTAACTAAAAGTTGCATCATCATTCTTACTTCCTTTTCTATTAGGGTCAAGTTGCATGACGAGCCCAACACGACGACGACGGTAGACGGTGGTCAAATCAAATCTAATCAAAATCAAATCAAAAAAATACTCACTGACTCGAAAAAAAAAATTCTGTCGGATGTCATCATGCATGCCATGCCAACGGTGATCGTCTAGTTCAGAATTACCCGCAAGATAGACCACATAATAGTCAGTGGCAGTTCTTTTGAGTATTAATCATGCTAACGACAGTGATAGTGTCGATAGCACTTTATAATAATCTTATAGCCGGTTGTTATCTTTTTGTTTTTGCGCTAGATTTCCTACTACCTATATAAATATACAAAGGTATACTATATAATTTATTGTGCCCACTACTTTTAATTGTTCCAACTAAAGTTCCTGCCTAGTCGACTTACTGCTCTCATGGGGGTAGTATCTAACTTATACTCGTAGTTGCCAAAGTGACGGAGCGGCTCGGCGGCCAAGCTAACGTCCACCCAACTTCGTATTGAGGGGACAAATATTTATGGATCATATTCTTCAGGGACAGAGAACGCGAAGTTTCAAACCACTTTTGGGAAAAAATAATGCTATAATAACTCTTGTGTCTTAGGAATATACAATGTGTCTTTCACTTCGGATTAGCAAAGTGCATTTTCCTTTGTATGCTCGCTTTTAGCGTATCTGATTTAAGCAGCACTCTTTACACCCATGACTGCTGTGCTACAATATGGCTTGTTTTGAAAAGAGAATAAATACAGGGTTACGTACTCAACATTGTGATCAGCTTTTACAGAGGGGCAAACCTTGAATTCCCGGAAAATCATCTGTTCCGAACTTTATGAAACAATAATACGCTTTCATTTAATTAATTTTAATTTTAAATAACTTTTTCATTTATAAAACAAACTACTAACTAAACTACGCCGATTTTGATAAAATGTATATGGGACCACCTCTGAAGTATTACCTACCTTTTTACCAAAGTAAAAAAAATAATCATTAAAATCAGTTCGTAACTGGCGGAGTAATCGCGTAACATACCTATAATTTAAAAAAATTAAAAAACATACAGACGAATTGAGAACCTCCTCTTTTGAAGTCGGTTGAAAAACAACTGATCGAAGTCTTGACGTTTTGTTGGTAAAAGGTTATTTAAAATATTGAGATTATTGACCTCTTTCGGCGTATTACCATTCCACGTAACCCTAACGAAGCGTACGAAAACGTAGCGACTATACAACTCAACTTTGGAATAACAGAATTCAACATTTAATGCGGCAAACGATTGACGTAAGTTGTAATTATCTGAAAGTTATTTAGAGTTTTTTTTTTAAATATGGCAAATTTTGAGGAAGAACTAGACATATCTACTTATACTTGCAAACATATTGTACTTTAAAATGTGCACGTATCTTTACTATTGAGATCTTTGGTCTACGTGCACAGGCTTCTTTGCACAGTGGGAATACACTGAAGTGCTAACGGTCCCTCCTCTATACGACGTACCATGCATGGGGCATCACGTCGAGACATCTCCGAACGAAACGAGAATAGCGTTCACGCTGGAATTTTAAGTATATCAAACTTACCTATTGCTTCAACACAAGACTTTTTTTATTTATTTAAATATCAGTCAATTATGTGTCGTGAAAAGCGCATTTTATAAGTTTCAGTTAAGATTATCTATACTATAAATAAATTATGTTACTACAACACTACTACTACTGTCTACTATCATAAGACTATAGTGTTATTTTTTTGCGGCTGTTTTAGAACATTTTTTGTTTAGCTTTCCATTAGCGTTACAAATTGGCCATGCGGGGTTATGGGTTATGCGGATAGTACTACATCGAAAACAGGTCAATGTGCTTTATTAGAGATGTATTTGGGGCCGTATCACGACCGCTTAATGCGGGACCGAATAGGCTCAGCTGCTGACGCTGCGCGACTGTCAGTTTTATCGCCCCGCAATACGGTTCGCGGTCGCACAGCGTCTGTTCTACTAAATTTGTGAGCAGACTGGTAACCGGGATAAAGTGTGCCACTAGTTCGAGAACCACTGGAATCATAAGTAGTAATATCCTCTTTATTATTTAGGTAACTACTATGTAAACATTTGTAAAGTTACTGGTCTCCGCAATACAGGGAGACCTATCCTAGTGTGGAGACCAGCGTCTGATAGTACAATTACCTTACTGATTGGATGTTGAGTATAATAACCTCCTTTTGACTTAGTACTACCGTTTTGCGTAATCCTGTACAGGCTCAGTAGAATAACGTCTCTACCAGTATCTAGAAAATAGAGAATTAGGAATCATTGTAAATTAAATAAATTATAATTTAATAAGTAGGTTATGTTAAAGTACCGTCATCAGGTCATACTCGTAACACCACAATTAATACAACACAATAACACAAGTTAATTATTTAACAAACAACAATATATCTGATGGTTGCCTTACTAGGCAAAGCCTGTATCAAGACAACCTGTTTTCCTGATTACAGTAAACACATTAAACCTCAGTAGCAAGACAGTATATTTGATTTAAATCAATAAATTATTTATCTATAAATTCTAGACTGTTATGTATACATATGTACTATTGTTTACTTTGTATTGTATATGGTTATAAAACTATTACAGCTTATATTTTAAAATCTATTAAAAGTAAACCAATTAATCTAGATTACCGTGATATTTATTATATCATTCTCAAAATATCTTCAGTTTCGTCATATGATAGCGATTTTAGCCATTTAACTATAATTTGTTTAGCCTCATTTACTTTTTTATTTTTAATATTACAGAACCTTACGACCGATAACAAATCTCTTAATAACCAAAATGTTCCAATCAACTGATGGTATGAAATACATCAACTGTAAGTACAGTATTTCCCATAAAGATCCAACTGTTCGAAATAGACAATAAATTTTAAAAATGCTTCGAGGTCACTTTTACATGACGTGGCTTCGAGGCATTTATGCGATGGTTTGAGAAAAGTTTCTAGAAACAGAGCACTAAACATTGGCACAAAGAGAGGAACGAGTTCCAAAATGACCAAATGGGAGCTCCATTCTGGCATAGACTAATGAACAAAGCGGGAATGCAATTTTTGTGCAGACTCCTACGGAATCTTAGCAACATTAGTGCTCTTGAGAAATGTTAGGACATTACGGTGTTTTGGGTGATGAAAATGGCTTGTGCAAAAACATCGGCAATGTACATTGTACAACCCTTACTGTTAAATGTTGGCGTAGTGACTCAAACTAGGTATATTGAACTACTAGCTGCGCTCCACGGCTTCACCCTGGTGATGACGCAAAACGGTGATGATCATGATGATACAAAGTTTAGTAGCCTCTATTTCATTCTGGGAAATAAGCTATCTCCATTCTGAGTTTCATCCTAACCTGCTAGCGCTCGTGGCGTAGCTAGTCTAGGTGATTCTAAACGATCACCGATGTTAAGCAACGGACGGTCCGATCAGTCTCCGGATGGGTGACCGTAAGTGGCATTTATTTCTGAGCGCTACCGTGGGTCGGATGACACGTTAAATTGTTGGTCCCCCCGGTTGTTTGTTCTAGTTTCTATAACAACAACCGTCAGCCATGTCAGAAGCCTTCGGGCGGCACATTAACTCTGAAACTAGGGCTGGCCACTCAGCCTATACGAACTTACTTACTTACCTAACCTGCTCAGCCATTTTGGTGTGAAGAACTAAAAAACATAAACAAACACACCCCGACACTCACATATACCGACACTTTAACTTTCCCATTTATAATATTACTGTGATAATTGTGCTCTATGTTGTACTATATAGTGACATAAACTGTGTTGAAGTTGTAGTTATAGGACTTTATTGCGTCCGCCAGTTATATTCAACCGCCAAGCAGTATAATATGCAAGCATTACCGACTATTTCGGGTAGAAGGCCAATGTTACCAGATAAATTACTGGGCATATATTGAAAAGATTTGACATCAAATATCAGGGTGACGAGCGCAGAGCGTCGCAAGATTTTGTTCACAAGTTCACAATTCTGGCACTACAACTTTTATTGGCAGGTGAACTTCTCAACCGTCTCGTCAGTCCATTGCATAAAAAAACTATAGTGACTCAACTATGTTGATGAAAAGTCAGCAGTAAGTGCGTGGGTTCGAATTTCAACAATGAGATTGAGCTACTTGTGAAGAAAAAACATCGAGTGAACCATAACATGGTGGCTTAAAAGTCATTTCTATCACTCGGCTTGAAGCCCCGGTAACCTGCCAGCTACCACCCTCAAGTTGAAAGTCTGTTACCAAGCACTTAACGGTGGCCCAGCAGCCTCACTTGAGAGCAAGTTCCCGTTTCAGGCTAGGCGGGCATCGTGCTTAACTTAATGGTGTTTTTAGGAATTTAAGGTGCTAAAACTGCAAAGTAAGTGATTTTTCGTCACGACCCTAATGCCGAACACGACGGAATTGGATGCAAATTATTGTAGTGTTGCACCGGAGTTTCAAATATGCGGCGGTCGGGCGGCGTGCTAAATCTACTGTATTTTTGATCCACGGAAATACCTATTTTTTTATTATCTTTATAACTAAAAGGCCAAGTTGCCAAAAACCAAAACGACCAAAACTTTTTAAGTAATAATTACTAACAGAATTCTATGGTAGTGTTTTTTTGTTATAAGGGTTTATTGTTGCTTTTTTTATATTTTTAAGGGGCCTTTTCTAGCTGATGAGTGTATATTTGGACCTGGGTATGTCCTTAAACTGCAACCAGACCCACCGGAAGACGGACAGCAGCGTCCTCTTGGTTAACGGTGGTGACCATTCTGCGATCTCCAAACCGCCTGCCAAGCGTGGGGATTATGGCAACACCCCTTTATAAAGGGGGAGGCCTTCGTCCAGCAGTGGACGTTTTATGGCTGACGACGAGTGTACATTTTATTGGCAACAGGGTTTCTAGTTTAATCGGCTTCATGGCCTGAAGAAAACACTTCTATATACTGAACAATAACAATAACCATTTTCACTCACTTCCATTCCCAAAGCATAGATAAAAGCTTTAACAGAATTGAATTGTGGTACCCAATGATGTACCTATACACGGTGCTATTTAATCGGCTAGGGAGCGGTTGTGAGGATGTTGTATACAAGATAAAAAAACAACTTAATGTTAAACAATTTATGAAAATTCACGAAAAAAAACAGCTGTTCCATGTACTTTATCACAAGATCTATGTTATTTTTTTATGGAACACCTGTTTTTTTTTATAGAGGTCACCGGATGTGATCTGAACTATAGTCGGAGTATCCGATTTACTAAAACGTGAGTATTCCCGTATAAATAAAACAAAATGTTTCAAAACCACGTCATTTTTCATAATAAAAAACGGGTTAGTTACACCAACACCTGGGTGTCTTTAAGTCGCGAGTGATCAGTTTTTGTTCTAGGCAAGCTCCATCGTAGACTGCATCTTCGTTTAACATCAGACGGGTTGGCAGTCAAACACAAGCCTATTAATAATAAAAGAAAAAAAACATTTATACCTCAAGAATGACTGACCCGATTTCATGATCTTAGATTTGTTGAATTTCTCCGCCCCAAAAAGCAGAATAACTATTAAACCATCGGAAAACAAATACAAAACATAATTTTCATCACACTTGCTCGTAAAGTAGATCTTACTGCATCGGTTTTAGGCTCATAATCCAAGCTATTACGCACGCGTGCTTTTTACTTTACATTACGGTACATGGTGCTATAATATGTAAAACCCGGTAAAGTTAAGTTTGTACGTGACTGCAATTAGACGTACGTATACGAAGCACTCTTAATATAGCCGGGTAATACTTACAGTTTATTTTGTAATACCAACAAAGAGTTCTTATGCCGCTGAAGTAAAGGTCAACCTGCGCGCGCATTACAGATTTGGGCGCCATTTTCTGTAAATGTTTGTTGACGTTTTCGCTGTGTGGTTGATTATTATCAAAAATAATATTGTTTTTTCCTCGCAAGTGTGGCGAAAACAGTCGTATGAAACTCTTGTGCTATGTTTTAATACACTCTCGGCTTCCTTATCGCGCTCACTTGCGGCTCGCGCGCATAATACCGCCTCTAGTGTAATGACCAACATAGCACACTTGTATCATAATGTACTATAAGTATATGGTGTACAAAGTTAGCCGGGTCAGCTAGTTTATCAAGGTTTCCACACACGAGATTGAATTTGGAAAATGCACAAAACTTGCAAAGCCACTAAAAATGTAGGGAGAAATAAAAAAAACTATCATAAACATTATAAGTAAAAACGGCAGAATTTCACAAAGAATAACCTTTTCCTAGTGAAAATCCAGCGCTTTTGCCTTTCGAGTGAGTGAGTATTTTTTCTCTAAGTGCAGGTGCATAATTTGCCTAAATGAGCTTCTCTGAGGGGCTTTTATTCCAACCTACATTAAAAGTTGGTCAAATGCGCTCTCCATTGTAACCGCACCCTTTTGTTCTATTCTATTCTCTTCTAACGTGGCGTACTTTTATCACAGAGTTATATATTGTACTCCTGTAAAGTCAGTAATACGGCTTTCGTGTTTATAGAGTTTCGCAGCAAACAAAATTGAACTACAGACAAATAAACTTATAACAACAGTGTAACTAAAACACCATAAATGGAGTTTCCCGATATCTGTGTGTATTTTCAAACGAATTCGAAACAAGCGTTTTTAATTTTTTTGCATATTTGTTATTCTATTACTCCGCCAATGAATTTGATTTTGATTTTTTTTTTGGTAGGTCATAGTTTAGAAGTGGTCTCTTATAAATTCTATCGAAATCAGTTCAGTAGTTTGGGGTTTAAAACAAGAAAACTGGAAAAAATATGTCATCCAGGTAATCGAAATTGAAGTAGTTTTTTATTAATTTAATTTTTATTCTTAAATAATATTTTTTGATTGGAGTTTTTCTAATTTTCGAAACTTTTCGTAGTTCGATAAACGTACAGATAATTACAAAGCTCTTCAATAAGCTTGTCACGATAATATATGGATTATTTTCATCATTATCAGCCAGAAGACGTCCACTCCTGGACGAAGGTCTCTTCCTCAATAGGGAGGGGTTGCCATAATCCCCACGCTTGGCAGGCGGCTTGGAGACTTTGTTACCACCGTTAACTAAGAGGACACTGCTGCCCATCCTTCAGTGGTTCGGTGCAGTTTTGGGACATACCTAGCGGTTCTATTTAGATATTTAGATAATATTTCATATTTTTGAAGAAAATTTTTCTGTACCTTTTAATAGATAATTTATTTCTATTTTCGTTTATTTTACGCCGTTGTTCTATCTGCATTTATCCTTTTCAGCATAATTAATCTATTACAAAAAGTATTGGAAGCTGAATTGATTTTTCGTGTAAAGGTAATAATAAGCAGAGATAGCTGATTCAGATTCTTTATTCATAACAAATATTGTTACAGGTCAAAAAATGTTAAGTAATTGTATACAAATTTAACAAGACGAACACAAAATAATAAATTGTCAATCTTAATAGTATGAAATAAATTAAATGTTTACAAAGTATGTAAACGTACTTACACGAACCAGATTATTATCAATTAATATGAATATTATACAATCAAATTCCAATAACATTATATTATACTCAAAAATAAATAAACAAAAACTAGCATGTCAATTTAATTTTCTCAATGTCGTCAAACTTGTAGAATGCCTGTTCAACGAGCCAGGTTTTTAGTTTCCTTTTGAAGGATCCCCTGGAGGGCGCGTCTCTTACGTCATCGGGCAGCCGGTTGTACACCGCCGGTGCCATGACATGCACTAACTTGGAAGTCTTCGCGAGTCGGTGCGGCGGCACGCACAGTCGGCGCGGGTGACGCGATTTCGGGTTTAGGTCTCCGAAGCACTTGTACTCCTCAGGGTGGTCCCAAACGTAAAGAGCTGCCAGGAGGCAGATAAGACTCGGTAACGTAAGTATCCCCATGGTCCGAAAAAACGGCAGTGCAGATGTGTCCTGTGACACTCTAACTATGGCCCGTACGGCTCGCTTCTGCATCCTGAAGACGCGCTCCCAATCGGCAGCCCGTCCCCAAAGCTCCACGCCGTACTGAAGTATCGAGTGCACTGAGGCAAAGTAACATTGCCGGACCATGGAGTACGGCAATATTGCAGATAAGCGCCACAGAGCAAAGCAAGCACAACCCAACTTATCACAGATCTTTTCTATGTGCTCGTCCCACATTAGAGCGCTATCTACCTGGAAGCCTAAAAAAGTGGTGGTTTCCACTTGGTCCATCTCAACTTCGCCAATTCCTACCTTGAGTTGTCTGTAGGTACGGCCTGATAGATTGAAGTGGACATAGTGGGTTTTGGTGATATTTAAAATCAAACCGTTGATTTCGAACCACTTGCTGAGATCACTTGCCACCTTATTTAGTTTTTTCTCTAGCTGGTCTACTGAGGGAGCCGTTACAACAGCTGCAACATCGTCAGCGTACATCAGGATGTTTCCGTCTTTGATGTTCTCCGGCAGATCATTCAGAAGGAGAGAGAACATAATATTGGAGAGCGAGGAACCCTGGGCTACTCCAATAATTGTTGTTAGTGGCAGTGACTTTGCCCTGCCTCCATCGCCCACCACTACCTGGTCTCGGTCCGTCATGAAGTCCGTAAAGAGGCTCAGTGCAAGTTCGTTGATCCCATAGTGCTTTAGTTTTGCTGCTAGAACACCATGATCGGCCACGTCAAAGGCCTTGGATAGGTCGCAGAAGATCACTGCGACCTACTTCAGCCCTTCCCGGGCCTCAGAGATCTGTCGGACCAATACTTTTGCCAGCGACGTGGTGGATCTCCCTCTACGATAGGCATATTGTTTGTCACTCAGCGCTCCGCTCTCTGCTAAATAATCAGTAAGTCTAGTACTAAGGCCGTGTTCAAAAAGTTTTGCTAAGCCCGGTATTATCGAAACAGGACGGTAGCTATTAAGATCCGCTTCGTTGCCTTTTCCTTTATATAAAGGCGACACCTTCACATTTTTCAATGAGGATGGATACCTCCCTTCTTGCGTGCATTTGTTGTAAACGCAAGCCAATATGGGTGATATACCCTGCGCCGCAATATGCATTATCGATACTGATATATCGTACACGACGTGCTCTTTTTAGTCACTTCCGCACGCGTAAAGTTTTGCCACGTAGGTTTTCCTTTCTGCTGTGGATTTGCCTTAATCACCACAGTGGGTGCGGGTGCACGTACTGGTGGATGCTGTCTTGACTGTTTCACTATTGTATGGCGCGTGGGCTTCATTATAGCTGACTGTGGAGTTGGTTTCGCAACCAGATATTTAGCGTGAGCCACTGCTGGTTGCGACGTTTCAATTGCTGCTGGTTGTGGTGATTGGACTTCTTCAGCTGACTGCATTTTTTCCGTCGCATCCAATGGCCCATATTGAGAAGCTGTCTGCTCTAAAGGTGGTAGATTCCCAAGCAATTGATCGTGCTGCTTTAGTTTGGCATGCAGTGTCTTTACCTCCGTCGCGTAACAATCAAGTTTAGTTTCGTAAAGGGTTAGTAAACTTGCATTATTTGTCAATTTAGCGTCATATGTCTCTAACTTTGCATCGTAGGTAGTTACTACTGATAAGGTACGACTAAGATGATTTTTCAGGATGTCGATTTCTAAACGTAATCCCCTTATCTCAACTACCAGTTCCCGGTCATAGTCATTCTCATTGTGATCATCAGCAATAAATTCTCTAGTATCTACAGTATCTACACTAGTATCTACACTAATATCTACACCCGCCTTCTTCCTATGCGTCACATTAGGATCACGAACTTTCTTGCCCATGCCTACCGGGGTCATACTGTTGTCGCCGCCTCTTTTGGAGGCACAGGAGCATTCGGGACAGATCCAGATGAACCTTTAATAATACAATTAATCCTGTATTTCTTTATCATGTAAAGGTAGAAATAGGTTATGCTCAAAACTTACACATTTCAAAGTGATTTAAATGTTGAATAAGTCATGATTGATTGATTAACTCTTTATTGTTCACACCAAGAATTACAAAGAAATAATTTAATAAACTTAAATATTGGAACAAGTGGCGGCCTTATTGCTAAAATCAATCTCTTCCAGGCAACCTTTGGATGGAGAGGATTTCTAGAATGCATAGAAGACGGGGTGTGCAAGAAAAGAAAAGTGTGTGAAATCATAAACATGTACCATAATATTATTCTAACATAATATATATATATATATATATATATATGTAATAGTAAAAATACATACTAATACTTAAAATACCTACAATATTTATAATAAACTAATATATATAACATAAATATTTATATGTACAATGATAATTATACCTGTCTATATAATCAAAGTATATGTATGACAACACATTAGAGATATAATTATGAGTAAGTAATAATAGTAAGTCATTAGCAAAAGCATTGAGTTACATAGTATTCTTTTTTTTTAATTTTATGAATGACTGATGCTGTTGGCCTCAGATGGCCTCTACAGCGTCACCGGACTTTTATAGGCAAGCGCAAATGGCGCTCGGCCTAGTTTAGGTAAAGGCGACTAGCTCAAGGGCACCTCAGACGGTACGAACCTCGGCTTGGCCGTCACTGGGAGTGGGGTCAGACTTGCCCTGGCACCTCAGAAGGGGTATGCCCTGGGGCCCTAGTAGGTTGATCTGGTTGACTATTTGGAGAGAATCTAACCGATCTTCTGACAGATCTGGGGAGTACACAGTATTCTATCAGCTATCTGGTTTCCATAGTACAAGCTTTGCTTAGTTCTGGGCTAGATGGCGTTGTGTGAAATGTCCACCTTTTTTTTTTTATTATACATATTTCTCATTTGTAAATCACGTTTGCCACTTGTGAAGAGTATACAAGAGCACATCCAGCTGAGGTTCAAGTACTGCGATCCATCGCTTTATCTCAGCTCTGCGTTTTACGACGACTAATATATCATCTCATGTACAATACATATAAAACAAAGTGTGAGACAAAATGTTTGTTGTTGAACGGCGCGTTCTAATGGTGCAGTAAATTTGTGATTATGCGAAAAGACAATGCAAGGAAGAACTTGTACGCTCGTAGGTCACAAAATAATCTTCATCACAATACAGTTTGTACACATACACATTTTTATACCCTGTATAAAAATACAAAATAATATAATAATAATAATACAATACTTAATAATAATAGTACTTGACACGGCACGCATTGTCAGGAGGTTCCTCACTCTGCAGCCCTAACCACCGGCAGCTTGAGCCCTGCCCCGCTGCTGGCGGCACTCTAGGTTTAGGTTTTTTATAATATTTATGTTTTTAAATTTATATTGTAAAAATTAGATTTAAGTAAGAAAATAAATATGTGAAGAATACAAAAATTTTTTAATTTTTTTTTAGCTTGGTTTGTACTAATATTAAGCTGGAAGGAGGTCAAACTTATCACTGTGAATAACTTTTACCAACACACTGTTAACACTGAAATCGCGAAGAAAATTTGCTACTCCATGCATTATGTCCAGAATCAATGAACTTTTTCTAGGGAACAGCAGATTTTTTTCTCACTTTCTCTAAGCAACAGCAGATATTTTTCATATTTTTTTCTAGGAATCTGCAGTTTTTTTCCCACTCTTTCTAGGAATCAGCAGATTTCTTCTCACTTTTTTTCTAGGAAACTGCATGTTTTTTCTCAGGGCTGACCCCGCAATAAAAGTTGTTGACAATGATGAGTACAGTGACTCCAAGCTTATAACCCTGTACTGAATATTTACGTTCATGGTATTGACTATTCAAAACTTTGTTTTTAGTCATAATTTAGTATTATTTACAGAAATCATAATAAGAATTACCATCAAATATCTCAAACTAATAAGTGCTAATGCATCGATGTTCGGGAAAATGTTTTGTTATTCAAAGACGTGGAGAGCATAAACAGTGTTACAATGTTTCGGACGTAGATTGAGCGATGTATCAAAACACAGAAAATGCATCACAACAATGACTTTCCATCATTTACCTTCAGCATAATAGAAATGGATGAGCGAGTAAATATTTTTAAATATCGAGGGAAATCTGCCATGGAACAATATTTCTTTTTTGCTAATTATTGACTGCAATATGTGCCTGCAGTATTTATGGTTACCTACTTACTGAACAAAACACATAATAGTTTTGTTTGATCTCTTAATCAGCCAGAAGACGTCCACTGCTGAACGAAGGCCTACCCCTTAATAGGGAGGGGTTGCCATAATCCCCATGCTTGGCAGGCGGCTTGGGGATCGCAGAGTGCTTACCACCGTTAACTAAAAAGACGCTGCTGCCATCTCTTCCATCTCGTCTGATGTTAAACGAAGATACAGTCTACGATGGAGGACGCTTGCCTAGTAGAAACCAATTCACTCGCGACTTGAAGATACCCAGATTATAATTATCGGGAAACACCCACTCGGGCAGCGCTACCCACTGTTTAGCATTTCAAATAAAGAATTTGGAATCAAACCGTTTCGTACGAATTTTTGGTATATCAACCATGAAACGGTGTCGCTTTTTCGAGGTCCTAACTAGTCCATCCTCTGGTGGTTCGGGATGCAGTTTTAAGACAAACCCGCAGTGTCCAGAGTTGATTCGATCTAATGAAGCTAATGCACATAGCCTAGTTTTTTTATTCATGTTTTTAACATTTTAGCTTAGTTACTAACCTAAGTTACCATCCACTAGGTGGACCGACGACATTGTGAAAGTTGCGAGCAACCGGTGAATGCAAATGGCAGGTTTTCGTACAGTGTGGCAGTCTAAAGGGGGTGCATTCGTTCAGCAGTGGTCGTTTCCGGGCTGATAATGATACTAGATTCACACTAAATTCTCGAGGATCGACGATATGTCGCTAGTTCCGTGTTTTATAAGGTAGCTAGCGTAACCAAAAGTACTTACTAGTGAGGTACTGGCTCCACACAGAGAAATTTTTCGTGCGCTAGACTGGAGAAAGCCATTAAAGTGCCACCGAATAATATCGTTTAAATCAAACTTAAAACCCAATAATCTCTTCTCGGGTTTGTCGGAATCTGGTAAACATGAGTTGAGAGTTAAACTTTTCCAATAAAATTCAAGAATACAGTTGTACAATAACCTCTTATTTTTATTGTTGAAACAAAAAGGGCGTGTAAGCTAGCAGTCGTCGAGATTTAACTGTTCCGTCAATACGGCCGCCATACAAATGAGACCAATTTCAAGCACGGGTTCCGAAAAAATACAAACGGAATTTAGCTGACGGATCGAGTAGAACGCTGTGAAATGTACTGAAACGTATTGCGAACATACGTGCTTGCGTAACACGTAAGGTATACACGAGAAATCAGAAATATTTATTTACCCTAAATAACTTTGAATGTTACAAGCAAGTAAGAAAGAGTTTTATAAGTATTTTTTTACAAAATAACCTAAATTAAAGAGTTCATTATTAAATTAAGCAAGCTAACGATTAAAATAAAATGAATTGTATTAATTATTGTAGTAGGTAATTGTGATTACTTGTTTCCTAAAACTAACCAATCAGGCAAATAAAAACTATTTTTAATCATATGATTGAAACTTTCTAAAACTAAAACTAGTCTAAATATAAAGTTCTAAACAAAAAAACTAAGCCTAATAAACAAGGTTTCCAAATTTAGATCATGCAACACACAATTATATCGAGTAATCAATAATTCTAGTAGGTATTTATAGACAATATAAAAAAAATGTGTATCACTTTGCGTTGAATTTTTCATGACCGACACTTTTTACAAAAGAAATTAAAAAATTAGTTATTTGAAGTAAACTTAAAAAAAATAATGTAATTACGATATTGCAGTAGGTATGTATTTATAGTAATTGAATCCCCTATAGCGTGTGTTAAATTTCCAATAAGAAGGTTACCGGTGAAAGAAAATGATCGCAAAGAAACATGCGCCAAAAAAAGCAGAAAGTCTACTGTCTAGGAATCTGGCTGAGTTGTCCAGGCAAGTACTATTACTATACTATTTTTAACCGCACCGTTACTTAACGTCAGGTGACTTGTGTTGAAATACCTAGTTAGTATCGCGACTTCATAAAATAAATACGACCGAAATACGTCCCCGTGTGTTTCTAGTTAAATGAACGTGGAGTGTACCAGAAACACAAATTACAATAAACTAATTTGGTACGCTCGCGCAAATGAAATCCATTCCTAAATCAGCGTTAGGATTGACGCCCGTACCATTTGTTTTTTATTGGAGAACCTTTTCGGACCCGTCCATTTTAATCAACAATGCTTACACGGCGCGAATCTTAAAGAGCTCTCCGATTGCATTATTTTGTGTAATAATTTCTAAGTAGGTAATTGGGAATTTTGGCGGGAGCGCGGGAAAATCATATCGCTGCATTGGAATATTTTCTAAAACTAACTTGTGTTTTGTCCTGCAAGTATAGCTAAAAACGGCGGTGTTTTAAGGTTTTAAGTTAAGGAAGTTGGGTGTTCATTTTTGTTTTACGCAGAAGTTAAGTGATGTGTGATAAAAACTGCTATGCTATGTGTATCACCGTATATAACAAATTACCAGTGTCATTAAACGAACTTCCTTATGGTCAGTTTCGCAAGAAATTGAAGATGTGGCTTTTAGAAAAATGTTTCTATTGCTTGGACGAGTTTCTAAACAAGCACAATGTAATGTATCTATGCTAATATTTAGATTTATCTGTGACGTTTCCACATGCCAATGAACGGCAGAATAGATTGGACTACACCTATCAATACGATCATAATTATTTTACTCTATTTTTGGTGGAATAAAATTCATTTCATTTCATTTCATGTTTGTTATTTTAAGTAGCGCTTTAAAGTAAGACCGCATTAGTGTGGCTAAGTGCCAAAACACGCAAAAGTGTGGACAAGTCATAAATATGCACAATGTGCGATTCCTCTCATAAGGATAGAAAAACAAAACTTCAGTAAGTTCACCTTCCAAGACAAGATTTTAACAAAATCCTCAGAGTTTATAAGTTCTAACAAGAGAGGAAATCACACACGCTTTGTAGAGAACTCAAAATCTGGATGTCGAGCGAAGTTGGCGACTATCCGGGCAGCGCGGACGTGACCGGAACGGCAGGTTATTGCTGTTATCAGTACATCATCTTCATTATTTACCATCTTTGTCAGTCAACCGTCAAGCAGTAGAGTGCAGCCTGTGTTTCGGTTTGAAATCAATGTTACCAGGGAAATTACTCGGCATGAACTGATTTGACATTTAGTATCTTAGGACGACGAGCGCAGTACAATTCCGGCACTGGTACTGTTTGGGCAGTCGTGATGCTTACCATCTATGGGTACGTCCCAAAACTGCATCCAGGACCACCGCAGGATGGGCAGCAGGGCAGATGAGCGCAGCATCTCTGCGATCCCAAAGCCGCCTGCCAAGCGTAGACAACCCCTCCGTATTAAGGGATACCCCTTCGTTTAGTTAGTGGACTTCTTCTAGCTGATAAGTACTCATGACTACCTACCACCAGGCGAACGTCTCGCACGACACTTCACACCAATGTATGAAAAAATAGTACTTTTTTTTATACTATCAAGTGACGAGACGAGCAAGACGATCGCCTGATGGTAAGCATCATGCCTGCCACTAACAGTAGCAGTGCCAGAATTGTGAACTTGGGAAGACAATAGGCTAGATGACTGTTTTTTTTATTGTCCTATTAAAATGTGGCCCATAAATATAGCTGATTAATGAAAAGAAAATGAAAATCTGATCAAAAATAAGCAACTTATAAGCATTTTAATATCATGCTAGACAGAGAGGAGAAACAGCAAATCGTGACGTCACTTCTCTGTACGCCATATAAATTATGTTCTGAAAAGTAAGGCGTGACGTCATTTTTTGTTTTGTGGGAAAGGGACAGAGTCAGAGTCAGAGTCAGAGAGAGAGGGGGGTTTTAGTTGTCTCTAACAAAAACTTTAAACGCTCATATATCAGAACATTACTAACCGATTTAAATCATTTTTTCAATAATCATATTAATATTTACTTAAATTCTTCATCAAAGCTATTGGTTTCAACGATATAAACATCAGTCATCTACCCTATTCTCTATTAGATTAGATATTAGATGTTAAATCTCTTCATACCCAGTAATTTCTCTGGTCTAAATCGAATAGGATTGATCTATCACAAACAGTGATTAAGTACCCAGCCGAGCTGACTCCTCCAAGACCACATCTACCCTACTGTGTTCCACAGAGGCTCGGCGTGGCGGATTGCTCTTTTGTTTCTATGCGAGGACCGCGTGAAATTTTCATGGAGCGAAGACGTGCGCCGACTGGGTGAGCTTACTGCAGGACTCGCTGCACTTGCGGATGTTCGCGGAATAAAATGTCAGCTCGCAGGTAGCACACGGTACAATGCTTCTCGAATTAAGTGCAGCATGTAACTATAGTCGGATTCGTTATTAGACGGACTATAATGACAGGTTGAAATGTCACTTGTCAATATAATGCTTTAGGATTTATAATATAGTTTAGTTTTAATCGTTTAATAGGATTATGAAGTGCTGTTAAACATTTAAAGTGCTATTGGAGGTGCAGGAATAAAGAGATACATTATAGTGTTAAAAAGATGTTCTGTAAAATGCTAAAACTTTATTTTCATGATTTTATAACACATTTTAAAAATACTAATTTGAAAACATCGAAGTAGTGCACTGGTGTGAAATTGTTAATTTTGATAACAAAACTTCATAAGTTAATAAAAAGATTAAGTTTCATAACGAATGTTAATAAACTTAATCTTTTTATCCCAGCACTATTTACATTTTGCCAAAAAGTACCAACACTCGAAATGACAGCGTAGTCTGTCTAATTATGAATTCGACTATACTACGAGTATAGTCGAATTCATATCGATGGGGAAGAAAGGTCCTTGAGTGGCGACCACGTACCGGAAGACGCAGCGTAGGAAGGCGGAGGCCTTCCTATGGGAGCATCCCACTGGGTGGAACGACGACATTGTGAAAGTCGCGGGCAACTGGTGGATCCAAAAGGCAGGTTGTCGTACAGTGTGGTGGTCTAAGAGGACTTTGATCAGCAGTGAACGTCTCCGGGATGATGATGAACCTCGTTATCTCGTTACAAAAAATCGGCAAAGTAGGTGTCGGTATAGTGTAGGACGCCCTGAGAGTCGATGGAGTAACGATATGCGTGAGATTGCTGGAAGTCGTTAATTCGGACGGGTGAAGATCAGGCAAAATTAAGCCCTCAAATCATCTTTTTCCCAAAATTAAACATAATATTCGTAACACTATACTAGTAGCGTAAAGTAACCTCTACAATTCAAGTGGAAAAAATAACTTAACTTAACGTCTTCTACAAATTGTATTTTTTTTAAATACATTTAGGTGACTAGACGAGCAAGACGTTCACCTGGTGGTAAGAGTCACGCCTGTCACTTACAGTAGCAGTGCCAGAATTGTGAGCTTGCGAACACAATCCTGCGTTGCACTGCACTGCGCTTGTCACCCTGTGATATTAGATGTTAAATCTCTTCATACCCAGTAATTTATCTGGTAACATTTCCCTTCAAACCGGAACACAGTAATCTTGCACACTACTGCTTGGCGGTTGAATAACTGACAAAAGTGTGGTACTTCCCCAGGCGGACTCTGCAGTAGACTACTACTAAATGTTTCATCATCGTTCTTAGCTGTAGTGTTTGGCATAATATTTAAGTATCTAAGATTCGAAGCTTTTTTCAAGTACCTACTCTTCTATATGTAGCCTAAAACTTTTGCCTGTATTTAAAATACGCGAAGTTTACAACCGTACCTCGGCGATGCAGCATGAGTAACGTGACCATTCTATGAATAATATAGTCTCTCAGCGCGCACTGTAAGAAGGATTGGCGCGTTTGGTGACCTTGTCGTGTCCTACCTTGATAGATTTAACTGGTTTTTACAAGAAAACTCTTTTTGTCGTGATTCTTTTTACACAAAACTGTTTACAATACAAATGGTTACGTACTTTTTGTGGTGTTAAATTGTGCATTTGCCAGTTTCTAATCTAATCATACTAATATTATAAATCCGAAAGTTTGTAGGTGTGTGAGTGCGTGTGTATGTTTGTTACTCCTTCACGCTGCAACGGCTGAACGCATTTGGATGGAATTTGCTACAAAGGTAGTTTATACCTTGGAATAAAACATAGGATACTTTTTGTTTCAGGAATCGCGAGTGAAACCGTGGGGCGCAGCTAGTAACATATAAAAATATCAAGCTATAAAATATTGTTAAACAATGTCAATTGAAGCAAGCCATGGGCAAATATAAAATATAATATATAAAAGATGTAAAATATACAGGTTTTCCTTACATGGAAATTTTATTTTAAACACAAAAGAAAATAATAAAAACAGCGTGTTTTTTTATAAGAATAAGTTGGCATTTGACCACACCTTACAGGATATAAAGCAACTTATGATGATTAGTATTGCTTCGTAGGTATGATAGAAAAATGTAACCCCTCCAAGCTTAGTATAAATAGTTGTCAACATTTCCTGCTATTAGAGTTGAAATAATCATAGCACAGAAGTAAATTGCTTCAGACGAACATAATTAAAGATGAACGTCATCTTTGATATTCTACTTACAGAAGATTACAATTTGTCTCATAATGTATATAATTTATAATTTGAAGCATCATAACATCAAACAAATTAAACCCATCAGTTAAGTCTAATCGCAACAGTGAGCCTCAAACTCACTGAAGGAAGAGACGCCAATTTAAATAATGTGTGCAACAATTAGCTATCACTCCTCGGAAGGAAAACGCCGTGTCAGATAAACTTCTTGTTAGTAGGGCAAAGAGAGTATGCATACGATAATCCACTCTACTCATCACATCACAAAGTGTTTATTTCTTTGATTATAAATCTAACCAGCTTTCCACTCTGTTTTAAAGGATTACAAACTTGTGTTTGAACCATCGAGCATCTTATTTTAGCCGTAAAGCTTAAATCTGGCCTTCGAATTCTAAATGATTTAATCTAGTATTATGGTACAACAAACTACAAATACTACTTAGCCTACTACACAACAAAAAACAAAAGGATTGTATCCAGACCGATGAAAGTCTAGAGACAATCCAAAAGCTCAAACCCAATACCAGTCGGCAGCGTACCCAGCATGCTGGCGATATTGCCATGCTGGATGGCAATGCAGCATAAACCCCAGCATTTTGGTCACGCGTCGCGTCGACCAGGCGCTTGAATATGTTTTTGAAAAGATGATGAGCTCACGGTTCCCACGGACCCAATGTCTCAACACCAAACGGCTCAAATATGTCACCTCTGCCAAGGTTAGGATTTATTTGCACCGCTTGTGCTGCTCCGCCGAATTTGTCGCCGCACCAGCCCTACTCTGTGTCTCAGGAAGATGTGACGGTGCCAAAGTATCAACGCAAGATGCGTCCCATACAAGGGGCCGTCCCAACTTCCAAGGCACAAGTGTCCATACCGTCAGGTCTTTTGTCATCGTCAATTCTAAATTAAGAATGTCTCAAAGATTGAATGACTGTCAATTAAATTTTAAATTGTGCCTGACTTTTTTCCCCAATTATTGTGATACTTCGATTATTTTGCGTAAGCACATTTAAAACTGAAAACTAAAACAATATTCCGTGAATGTTTCAGACGTACCTTCTTTATTAATTTCGCAAGCCTATATTGTAACTAGGTGGTTTAGTATTATTATGTAACACGAAGTTATATAACATTAATTAGCGTAAGTACTCGTTGAAGTGAAGTCTCGTTGAGAAGGCATGACTATCCCTTTGATTTATCCTTGGAGGATTTAGTTCCTGGGTACTTAATTAAAGGATTTATCTAACCAGATTACATCCTCGTGAGGTTTAAATATATAATATAAACGGTGTAGGTACATCAAATATTATAATAATTAAGCATTTAAAAAAAATACAACCGGATTCAACTTCGAATACCTGGATGACATCTTTATATTTTCTAGTAATTTTGATTAAAAATCCAACTAATGAACTGGTTTTGATAAAGTTTCTATGGGACCACCTCTGTATTACCCACCAAGCAAAAAAATAATCATCAACATCATAATTGATAATCATAATTGGCGAAGTAATCGTGTAACATACAAAACAAATAAAAAAAATACAGTTGAACTGAGAACTTCCTTTTTTGAAGTCGGTTGAAAGTAGAGAAATCTCGGCAGGACAAAAAAAAGATTAATTGTCCGCCATATTTTTTTCTCTTTATTCTTTCTTTTGTTTTATTTATTTTTAGGACTGTAAATAAAATATTAAAAAATATAATGTTATAATACTGATGCAAAATTTAAATTTACTATGAGCACGCTGTGCTTGCCTGTTATAATTCAAATTTACGGCGGCAGTATTAAGATAGACAAAACAGATAAATCACATCTCTACGGGTGCTTCCATTATTAATAGAGACCTTGTACCTACGTCACCGACTTCCTCTAAGTTACGAGTATTATCTGTCCTGTATAAACATTGACTCGAGTTGTTTTTTTTACCCGTATGATCTGCTAGAGTGCTATCTGTTGAGTTCTATCCGGTTTTAAAGAGAGGCTTTTTCCCAATTGCATTTCGTATGAAATCAGTGCTATCATCAACCAGGAGCAGTGCTTATAAAACCGTAGAATATATAATAGTACACGTAATAAACAGCAAAAAAAACAAAAAAAACTTTTTTGTGTATAACGCAATGTGACGAATTAAAATTATTATCATCATTTTAATAGGTAAACGTAGTAAGATAATCAAATTCAAATCGGTCAAATACGAAACCATCACCTAAAATAAATGTATGTTCAGCATTCTAACCAGAATTCTTTATACGCTTTGTTAAAGTTATTAATGTTTGTACTATAGACACTACAAGTTGACTAAACAAAAAGGTAGACAGTAGGTAGAAGTAGGGCTCCTCAGGTTCAGAGAGCTTGGGATAAGGTTGGCGCTAAATCAGCTCATAAGCAGCTGTTAGACCACAGGGGTAGATTTGGCAAGATTGCGGGCTGTGTCGCAGTCAAAATCCGGGGCATGGCTGCACGCTCTCCCTTCACCTCACTTGGGTACCTTATTAGACGACGACTCTCTGCGTGTGACGGTGGCCTTTCGCCTGGGCTGCAAGGTGTGTGAACCACATCAATGCACCTGCGGTTCCATGGTTGAGGCCTATGGCCATCACGCGTTGAGTTGTCGTCGTTGCGCAGGTAGGTTCCCTAGTCACCATGCCCTCAACGACATTGTCCGCAGGGCTTTCATCTCAGCCAATGCCCCTTGCGTTCTAGAGCCGCCAGGTCTTAGCAGATCAGATGGGAAGAGACCAGACGGGCTGACCTTGGTGCCTTGGAAGAACGGGAAGTGCTTGATTTGGGACGCCACTTGCGTCAGCACTGTCGCCGCCAGTCACCTAAGTCGTTCTGTTCTTTCTGCGGCAGCAGCAGCAGAAGATGCCGCTTGCAAAAAAAACGGCTTAAATACGCCGCTTTAGAAAGCAGTTACTGCTTTGTGCCTATCGCGGTGGAGACCATGGGCAGTTGGGGTGCTGATGCCAAAAGGTTAGTCCGCGAAATAGGGCGCAGAATTACAGATGGCGGTGGTGACTCCCGCACTGGCTTGTACCTGGTGCAAAGGTTGTCCATTGCCATCCAGCGTGGTAATGCAGCCAGCATAATGTGTACTGTGAGGGGCGGGTAATAGTTACTAATAGGTAATTTATATTTAATTATTTTTTTGGGAAACCTGTTGGTCTAATCTGAATAGACGTCTACTTAACCTAAGCACTTGATTTCTACAAGTAAAGCCACAGTAAACGCTTGTACCTACTTAACAAATTGGCAAACTACCTGCTTACAGCAATATTTGAAGTTGGCCACGTAACGGCACGGCCGAATAATTTCTAATAGCAACGTATGGGAAGAATTTACATAATATTGGCTACCTATTGAAGGCAATCCAACCTTTGTGTTCGGCCTTCGTAGGGATTCCAAGAATTATGGGACTAGCGTCGATAATTGAAACAGATGTTTATTAGGATGTAGGGAAATTATGTTGACGAATATTGATGAGAATTCACCTCTTACATTAATTTAGTCCTTTATTTTAATGGAGATAATGGTATATAAATCAGGTAAAATAAAATAACAATGGTACGTAAGCTATAATATTATCGAAATCTGCACTTTTTTTATGAATAGTTGAGGTTTAAAATTAAAAAAACGTTACTAGTTATATAATTACCTTTTATTTCGAAGTGGTAGAGAATATAATTATTTTTATTATTTTTTCTTGTGTCTTTAGTCTTGTGTTTTATGACTACTTTACATTAAAATAAACAACAAAACAGATAACTTGGACGAGCCGTTGTCAAGTGATCTTTTCAAATTTTTAACCGACTTCTAAAAAGGAGGTTTTTTTTACGTATGTTTACCGATTTTTCACATTTTGCACATTAACTCTGACACTAGGGCTGGCCACTCAGCCTATACGAACTTACTTACTTACCGATTTTTCTATCAACTGTAGACCGATTTTGAATATTCTTTTTTTATTTGAAAGGTCTACTCTTGGGTCCCTTATTAATTTGAAGACAGCTGTTTTTTTTTTTTAAATTACTTATTGATATTTTTTTGATGATGATTGTTGATCTTTCATACATGCGGTAATTGATTTTTCTAGGTAGGTACTTACATTTTATTTATTAAACTTGGAATTTTATAACTGCTAATCTTTTTTGCTTATAATGTTTGTCAACTGTAAAAGTATAAACACTCAAACCCAATTAAAATAACCTGAGAGAAGAAAAACACCGGTATAATTACTGTGATTTCATTTCTTTCGTGGCTTGTTTTTTCTCATGAAAATGTAAGTAGAAATCCATATTTTCTCCCTAATTAGTCCACCTTGTGATGGCAGCAATAATAAACCGAGGAATAAGGAAACTTAATTAACTAACTTCGACCGCTAAGTATAGTTTGACCTGATGAACTAAAAGCTGTTATTTTGTCCTCTTTAGCTGAAGCCTCGGTTGAATTGAAACTATCGAAAGTTTTAAAAGTTCATTAAAATGGATATTCTTAAATAAGATTGTCGTTTATTTTTGAACTTTTAATTATAGCTTGACAAGTATTATGTACTAGCCTAGTTTCCTAGATTATAGATGTTTTTGATTGTTATAAGCTTGGGTATACAGAGGCAGGCGCGGATCCAGCGGCTAAAAAAGGTCGTGGTCAGGGCCTTATGGGTTTTTTGGGGGTGGAGAATAAACGTCACGGCTACCCGAAATTCTTGCATTTCTACAAAAGAGTTCGCTCGCACACAGCGTGTTTGTGTGCGTCCCAAAAGGCAGCGACGGTGATAATGGAATGGACGCGCCCAGCGCATGCAAATCGATCAAAATTAACAAGACAACACAATCAATCAAGCATATCTAGCTAAAAGTATGTATATTACATTTGCCGGAAAATAGAGATAGCGATGCATGACAAAAAGAGAACACATGTACATGTATTAGAAGTTTGTATTGTCGTATCGTACGGCTCGCATGTCGCAAAGGCAGAGTATGACTGAAGCGAGTGGAGAGCCGGCGCTCAACATATAGTCTTCAAATTTCGTGCGCTTATTTCCCGTTCATTCATCTTATCATTGTCGCTGCCCAAAAGGCATGTGACATTCTGGCCTAGTTTATTCAAGGAGGTATGGGAAATTTGTACCACTAGGCGTATGAAAAATGTCCTAAGCCTTCCTGGAAATTATGCTATCTCTATTCCGAGCTTAATTCAATCCGTTCAGCCGTTTTGGCTATAGAGTTTAATAAACACACACATACCGACCAATTTTCTTATTTTATTAAATTAATGTGATGTTCACGTGTAATAATTAAGCCTAATTATTAATGTTCTGTTTAATTAATAATTTATTGTTTCGAAATATACAAAAAAATTAAATATATTAGAAATAATTGTTGCTAACAAATATGGTGGATTCTATCTGAAATAAATTATTATTATTATTTTATAATATGATAATTGAGTTTTTTGATGAGCTTTTAAATGGCAACCTTTATGTAATTTATAACAATTAATTTACAATTTTTACACAACATTTGCTCGGAAACAACTAAACATCGATATTGAATCGAAGCCATTCCAAGGGAACGGCTGTGAAGCTAAGATTGGAAAGATCGACTAAAAAGTATCAAGTAACAGTGAACAATCTTTATTAAAATTGTTCTGATTCTATTACGGACACCAGTTTCCGATATAATGTACCTTTTTAATGGACAAGTAAAAGGCTTAGGACATTTCCCAAACGCGCAGGAGGTCTAGCGGTACAAATTTCCAACTCCAAAAAAAACACATTTTTTTTTTTTCCAATTTTCCTTGCCTCCTTGCTCTTTGTATGAACTAGGACAAACCATCACATGATCTGGTAAAATAAGTAATATACCTAGGTTATCTCAGTCAAAGTCATATCAGACAAGTTATAGTAAAATCCAAGTCAACCCATTGTAAAATAGTGGCTATTTCACTAGAAGCTTTAGAAACAGCGAGTTTTAGAAAAAACAAACAAAAAAAAACACCATGACTGTATTATTAGATATTACGTGCGTTATTAGTCCAGTTTATATTTCGGCTTATGAATAAAGCATAATACAAACGCCATTTTTTATTTATTAATATTACAGCAAAACATGTATGAAGTATGAAGTGTATGAAGAGATTTAACATCTATTATCTCAGGGTGACGAGCGCAGTGCAGTGCGGCGCAGGATTGTGTTCACAAGGTTACAATTCTGGCACTGCTACTGTTAGTGGCAGGCGTGACGCTTACCACTAGGCGAAAGTCCTGCTCGTCTCATCACTAAATTGTAAAAAAAGATAAAACACAAAGTTTGTTAAAAGTACTAATCGGCAACTTTTTTTTGCCGTAGCCAAAACTTCATTATTCTACCTTCTAGGAAAATCGACATGGTCATACATATGAGAAACGGCATAAGTTGACTAAAGACTTTTAAGGTGTTTTCCCATACTCATGTGCCTAGTGATGCTTGTTACTTGGGCTCCATACGATATACCGAATCACGCATCACGATGGAATGCTTCACCGACACTCTTCGCCGAAGGTTGCTTTAACGAAGCTTTTTCGATTCGTTTATGTTGTACACTATACAGGGGTCACATTTGACTGACGTATAATAGACAATACATGTTGTTGCTTCTTTATCTCTGACTCTCTCTTACACAGCAAGCTCACAGAGTTAATTAACAAAAGTCGGGGGTTGTCGACAACAAAAGGTTCGCAGTTTATACTGTAAGGAGTTCTGGATTGCGCTTTTATTAAAACTTAATTGAATCAAGAGTTTTCAGAAGTTGCTCGGTTATTTTGGAAGTATTCGCGAATAGGTTTCATCCTCTTTGAAGCCTTGCCTTCGATTTAATGAATAAGAAGAGACCTTTACAAATATTGCCTTAAGGGTTTTAATATAAACTTAACGATTAGCCACTCTGTTGGTGTAATTATAAAGACTTGTATTCAATTATCCCATTACCCATATTATACCAATCCGAACATTGAATCTGAATTTTGTCTAAAACGAAACGTAAAATACTTTTCATCACACTTGCTCGTGAAGTGGATCTTATTGCATCGGATTTAGGCTCATAATCCAAGCTATTACGCACGCTTGCTTTTTACTTTACATTACGGCACATGGTGCTATAATAGGTATAACCCGGTAAAGTCAAGTTTGTACGTGACTGCAATTAGACGTACGTATACGAAGCACTCTTAATATAGCCGGGTAATACTTACAGTTTTTTTATAAAACCAACAAAGAGTTCTTATGCCGCTGAAGTGAATGTCAACCTGCGCGCGTATTGCTGGTTTGGGCGCCATTTTCCGCAAATGTTTGTTGACGTTTTCGCTGTGTGGTTGATTATTATCAAAAAAAAATTGTTTTTTCCTCGCAATTGTGAGGAAAACAGTCGTATGAAACTCTTGTGCTATGTTTTAATACACTCTCGGCTTCCTTATCGCGCTCACCTGCGGCTCACGCGCTTAATACCGCCTCTAGTGTAATGACCAACATAGCACACTATAGGTCTAACTATTGTAGTTATGTCACTATAACTACTTTTTACATCTTAAAAGTTGATAGAAATGCCGACCAAAATCAGACCACGTTATCCATACCTTTGTATGAACCCTTATCCAAATAAATCCATTTCGTATTCAAGACTGTTTCAATACCTGTCCATTAGTTTTTGAATTATCCAAATCGGACGTTTCTTTCAAAAGATATTGCGAATTTAAAAATCTAAACAAAATACTAGAAAAATAAACGCCGCCGCACCGTGGCCGTGCGGCCCCGCTCAGCGCAGCGCGGGCAACGTGGCGAGGGGCACCGGAGTGCAGGAGAGGGGCGTGCACATCTATGAAATGGTTTCTTACTCGTGGTCCACGTACGTGTTCCACGGATACCTTTTTGTGCCCTTAGCCTACCCAATAGGTAAACCATGTGTAAATATACGGCCTAAGTTTGAGCGGCGTTTTTAAGTAAGGCCGATAATATATAGTGCCCTTGGTTTACCCAATAGGAACTACGGGCAAAAATTAAAAAAAAAAATGCCCTTGGTTCACCCAATAGGTGCGAACCATGGGTAAATCATTAAACAAATAGCTGCACCCCGCGGTTTTACGCGATTCTTGGGATAAAAAGTACTCATGTTTTATTCTAAGGTAAAAAGAACCTACATCTATACCAAATTTCATCCAAATCCGTTCAGCCGTTTCAGCGTGATGGAGTACAAACATACACACCCGCACACTGACAAACTTTCGCATTTATAATATTAGTAGGCAATCAGATAAACTTATTTATTTAAGTTACCACCGTAAGGACTTACAATAAGATTCCTACCTGAGGTAGTATACCTACTCTTCTTAGACGACTTGAAACAAGCTATTTAAAATATCGCTGAGTAAGTGTGTGCTTAGGAGTGCTGAGGTAAACAAGAGGTAACCACGGGTAAGAAACCCTATGCAATTGGTAGACCTGAACGCGCGGTCGGACAATGAATTTTTTGACTTTTTTCATAGATTTTTTTTTGTTACAGTTAAAAAGTCCTTTTTATAACTACTTATAAATTATTTTACTAAACTTTTACTGTTTAGTTTATATAATTAGTATTCTCACAGTTTTTGTATGGTAAGTATTCATCAAAAGTTATTTTCAATGTTTTTCAATTTTCACCGCGTTTGTTCCACAGTGGAACTTTTCAATGGAACTTGTGCCAATGAACCAATTACTTGGAGTTTGTTTTACAATTACGACTCGACCGACTCTACCGACTCTACCAATTCGACCGACTCTACCAACTCTACCGACTCGTCCAACTCCCCCCCCCCCCCCCCCCAAATTTCCCCCTTTGAATGAACTACCCAAATATCAATTTTCATCACTATAACTTCAAAAACAAAGAACTTTCCATACAACATTACACCCCCCTTTCCTTCCCCTTAAATCGCCCTGTCAAAAAAAATTTGAAAACAGTATTTTTTATTTTAAATGAAATTATCAAATCCAAATATTCGTGACTCCAAAAACAAAGGACTTTCATACAAACTTCCCCCCCCCCCCCCCCTTTT
The DNA here is from genome assembly GCA_905404285.2 of Erannis defoliaria. Classification (NCBI taxonomy): domain Eukaryota; kingdom Metazoa; phylum Arthropoda; class Insecta; order Lepidoptera; family Geometridae; genus Erannis; species Erannis defoliaria. Next base: position 968,148 of record FR990075.1, read on the forward strand.
TCGATAAATCCTGTCTTTGTACAGCCCTACGCATCGAGACGAATACACCCTCCAAATTTCAAGTCTGTACGACCAGCGGTTTGGGCTGTGCGTTGTCCGTCAGTCAGTCAGGACAGAGCCTTTTATTATATTAGATTAGATTAAGCTAGAGGTAGCCCTACTTGAAATCGCAATGACTGTATAAGTGATATCACGCATCCTTTACCGAATAGTGTGTCGGTAAATCTGCTTACATTACCGTTGAACGATAATCTAATGTTCAGGGAAGAGGAACTTGCGATAAAAAGAACCCTCACAAATCGAGAAACATCAGGAGAAAACCTACATGACTAGTAGGTAGTAGTAGGTATTTGAAAATAATTGCGACTGTGCTGAACGGGAGCCTTCAATGTGTACACACCTTTAAATTCGTGATTAAGTACAGGTATGTATACCTTTCATCTCCGCGATGGTCCCGGCTTATCCAACCATGAATAACGGTTAAGTAAATGGCTTCGCAGATATTGTAATAAGCAAAATATATTATATTATTAACGTATCGGGTGTACTAGGCATAATATTTACTGCAGCAGCGGTGAAGGATTCGGCGATAATACAGTGGCTTCAGAGAACAATGGAGAGTGCTAAGGTTTCATACTGTACAAACGTATGGTAATCTACTATTATACTTACTTAATTAATCATTTATACCCCCACACCTGGACCTGCCCTGGACGGGAACTGGGCATGTCCTAAAACTCCATTTAGAACCACCGGAGCTTGAGCAGCAGCTTCGGTGGTGACCATTCTGCAATCCCCAGGCCTCCTGCCAATCATGGGGATTATGGCAGCCCCGCTCTGGTAAAGGGGAGGCGTTAGACCAATAGTGGACCTCTACGTCTTCTGGCATATGACGTGAACATTTTATAAAAATAATAGTGGGTTTAATTTGGAATCTGGCTGATTAAAATATTTACAATATTTTAATAAAAATCCACATAATATACCGAAGATAATAGAATATGACGGACGGAGGAGGAGGAGGGTCCTTTCGCCATCATCATCAGCACTCATCGTTGATCCTCTTAGCTGTGGGCGTCGTCGGTGGGTAGTGTTGGATGAGAATAAAACAAGCTCGTACAATCAATCTTCAAATTATAATCTTCACAGGCACAGTACAGTAATCAGGTAGGCACACAAGTCGTAGGTAGGTACGTATCACAGAACGCGCGATGGTTCAGTGTCCACCGCACGCGCCGCTCGTCAATGGGAAAGTGAAGTCACCGATCGACGGCGCGCACGTCACCGACTCCATCGAGTGCCACCAGGTGGCGCTGGCGTCCCGGATACGACTCGATTGCGACACGGTCATCCTGCTTGCACACGTCCTCGTGTGATGGTTACCCTGCGAACAAATAGTCTACGACAGAAATTTGTTCCACTCGGTCACTCCTGACCAAACTCTAGATTCATTTACCAGATGAATAACGAACGAACTCTACGAACGAAAACGAACTCTACATTTTTATTTCTTAATCAATAATGTTACATTAGAATAACTGAAAATACAAACATCAGTAGCCTGGGCCGTGTACCACAGTCGTTCGAATCAACTTTTCAGACTCTACAACTCTCTAAACTCTCGAGTAAGACATCTAGAGCCCCGGCTATCCAGCCGACTAGCAATCGCATTGCTCTCACACATCCAGCGAATGGATCAGATCCCTTAAAGATCTCCCGTGTGTCCCCTGGTGACCACACGTAATGGTCTTTACAGACCCCGACCTCGACCAGAGCCAAACGCACACCGCGCTCCCACGGACTACTTGAGTTGCCTCAAGAGATACCGATTTCTACCGGGTTACGACTACGAAATAGCTACTGGCACGGTCGAACACAACTCACTATAGCACCTAGAGTCCCCTTACTCAAGTTTCAATCAGAAATCAAATTTGAACTTCATCGTTAACATCATCTACATCGATTTCGACTGATACGTGACCTGCTGGCATTTTCTGAAGTCAAGACTCGAACCCAAAAATCTCTCATGGCAGTCTACCTTCACTACCGTTCGTCTATCAACGCTACGTTCATCCGCATTATCTTTAGCTCGTCGTAGGTAAACCGTTAATAAAAAAATCAAAGCCTAGACTTCTCATTGCCTGTTACCTGACTGTAGTCACGATACGAGTAACAGTTAAATCTGATTGAAGCGTGGTATCATTATTATGACTCATCGAATTTACACAAAGAACTTTAGATAACGAAAGCTCCGTTGCCTCTATGTTTACAGAAAAACCCTGGTTTAAAATCTCGCAACCTTGTCACTTTGCAAATAGTTGTCGAGCAAAACATGCAACAAAATTTCGAGAGAGTGATCGTTAATCACTACACAATAAAATCTGTTCTGTACTGAACACTCGTGTTTAACCAATTACCAGTCATAGCAACAACATTACTAACACGTTTACCACTAAATTTCGAAGCGAAACTTTCTTTTACCAACGAGCATTCAGCGCCAGAATCATAAGCAAAGCATATCAGTTCACCTTTGTGATGTAACACGCCCGATGGTGGTTGTACGACGCAGACATCAACGCGCCACTCGCTACGCGTGCCGCCGACGTCAGCCGCCCGCTGCTGCCGCCGCCACCGCGCCACTGCCGCCTCTGCCGCCATCGCCGCCGCTGCCGCCTCTGCCGCCGCCGCAACTGCCGTCTCTGCCGCCACCACTGCCGCTGCCGCCTCTGCCGCCGCCGCTTCTGCCGCTTCTGCCACTGCCGCCGCCGCCGCCGCCGTCGCTCGTGCACCGGATGGCTATGTGACCCGGCTTGCCACATTTAAAGCACGCCAAGGGCTTCGCTATCGGCCGCTGCGCTGCTCGACTTGACGATGTAGGTGGTACAGGTCTGCCACTCGAGTCTATGGGATTGCTTCTGCCCTCAATTCGCTTTGTCTGATGGTGATCAAGCGCTTCAAGTGTGAAAATGCGTTCAGTTTGTCCCTCGATATAACGTTTGTAGTGAACGCCATTCTTTGAAGTCGCGGGTGAAACTGTGAAATGTGTGCGAGTACTGTTGCTACGGCAATTTCCTCCTTATTCACATCTTTCCAATTATTAGTCAGTGAACTAATCGAACGACTCGCGAACGTGGGTAGTGTTTCGTTTTAACTCGGTTTTTCGCCGTTCATTTTAATGAGGGTACCTGCCAATGTCTCGGTCGAAATAAACCGTGCTGTGAAAATTATCATAGACTCGTGCTATGTTTTTCCTTCGTATGCGATTTGTGATAGCCACGTCGATGCTTTACCTTTTAGTGCCTTGATGACCGCCAGAACAAGACGAGTGCCGCTTGGTGGATTTTTGGCGAAACACAAATCTGCCGTCGCGCACAATGATCTCGAGTCGGTATCTCTTTTTCAGGGTCGAATGCAGGTAGCTCTTCACGGTAGGCTGGTTTCGGTGATTGCAGCGCCTCAATCAATGCTCACGTGTTCTTATCTTGTTGTTCAAACATGGCTCGCCACATGTCCGTCTTCTTGGTTCTGATCCTACACTGATCCCACTTCTGATGACGGACGGAGGAGGAGGAGGGTCCTTTCGCCATCATCATCAGCACTCATCGTTGATCCTCTTAGCTGTGGGCGTCGTCGGTGGGTAGTGTTGGATGAGAATAAAACAAGCTCGTACAATCAATCTTCAAATTATAATCTTCACAGGCACAGTACAGTAATCAGGTAGGCACACAAGTCGTAGGTAGGTACGTATCACAGAACGCGCGATGGTTCAGTGTCCACCGCACGCGCCGCTCGTCAATGGGAAAGTGAAGTCACCGATCGACGGCGCGCACGTCACCGACTCCATCGAGTGCCACCAGGTGGCGCTGGCGTCCCGGATACGACTCGATTGCGACAAATAGAATATAGAATAGAATATATCATTTATTATCATATAGTCACATCAGTAATAATATTTAAAATAAAAATATAATATATATAATACTATATGTAGGTCGTCGTCAGCTACAAAACGTCCACTGCTGGACGAAGGCCTCCCCCTTTATAGAGGGGTGTTCCCATAATCCCCACGCTTGGCAAGCGGCTTGGGGATCGCAGAATGCTCACCACCGTTAACCAAGAGGACGCTGCTGCCTGTCCTCCGGTGGGTCTGGTTGCAGTTTAAGGACATACCCAGGTCCATATGTAAGTACTTATAATATAACATATAACACGTATAACAGGATTTTTACATTAAAAACCCCGGAAAATTCATCAACATATTTACTGTCCGTAATTGTGTACCGATTTCGAAACATAAATATATTCGTATTGATCTATGTTTAATTGTTTATGTTAATGAACTCACGCATCTGTTACGTGAATTGTAATAAATGCATTCTGCGCAGTGGTAAATATCCACTGACACCACGTTTTTTGTTTCGTGAAACTCCTGCAAACCCATCATGCGAGATAATTTTTATTCGTCAATAAAGAGCCATCCTTGCCAACGATAACTACCTAAACAAAACAGAGCAATTCTAACCAAATTCATTGATACATTTTTGGCTAATTCACATACGAATGACTCATTTTTAACAAAGGCGAGCAAAATCTCTCACGTCTGCGTTCCACAATAAAACAACACCAATGTACCGATATTGACAAGCGTGTTATGCATGCGATTCAATATGGCCATAAACCGTAGCGCCGTGTTCGCATCCATTGCCTGTTTATACAGCCAATATAACAGAAGTGTATTTTATTCTGGGCTTAAATGACACCAATATCGATAGCGAAGACACTTTCATAGATGCACGAGTCACTGGAAGTGAAGTCTGCGAAGTACTTACTACGCTTACTGCACGTGGCTTATAAAAACAGCAATGCTCTTTCTTGGACCGTGTGTCTATTACAATGGTAGACAGTGTAATTAGACATGACGAAAGTAAATCTGCATTATCACTAGCTCACTAGCTTGCATATAATATTACCTACCGAGTTTGATAATTCCGTACCAACCAGTTCATACGTGTCAACTTCCACTGTTTAGCGGTTCGAACAAAGAAAGTGGAACTACCAATACTACCAACATACTACCAAGGCAGTCACAAAATAGTCACAGTAACAGGTTGGATGCAATAGATTGAGGTGATCTACAAGTTTCGACTGCCTTATAGCTCAGTTGTATCATCATCATCATCATCATCAGCCCGGAGACGTCCACTGCTGAACGAAGGCCTCCCCCTTAGACCGCCACACTGTACGACAACCTGCCATTTGCATCCACCGGTTGCCCGCGACTTTTACAATGTCGTCGGTCCACCTAGTCCACACTTCAACTTGCAAACCCTGCGAGCTATGTCGGTAACTTTGGTTACCAACATAGCTCAGCTCAGCGAATATCCTATACATATACTTTATATATATAAGTATTCTATCAGCTATCTGGTTTCATAGCACAAGCTTTTCTTAGTTTGTGGCTAGATGGCGCTATGTTAAATGTCCACCGATATTACATTTATTTATTTTAGTAATAGCTCTTCCAGTCAACACTATATCAGTGCCGTAGCAAAGCTTCTGGTCATAAATTCCATCTGGCTCCAGATCGATGGCTCACTATATGATACATAGTTTTCCTCACCGGACTTGAGCCGCAGAGGACATATTTATACTTACGAGTCAAACTAGCTTTGACAACTCTCTTGAAAACTTTACTGAAAATAGTCATAAAATATTGACTTCTTTGTTATGTCGTAAGGTACGTGGAATATTCTAGGTAAATTTAACGGTATCTATTTCGTTCCAATGCGAACTTAGTCGCTTGACGAATTCGTTTTACGAAGTGTTTATATTTTATCTTCTTTAGATATCACACGAATTATCATAAAAATGCGTTTGTGTGTCTATATTATTTTAGTTACCTTTTCCCGCCAAAACAGCTGAACAGGTTTAGATAAAACTCGGAATGGAGATAATAGGAGCTTATTTCGCGGGAATATATATGTAAGCTACTTTTTATCATATTATCCCTATCGTTCTTTTTAATTATCAGCATGTGAAACTGAGGGGTGCATAAGTGTAAAGTATCACAGCAGGCGCAAATTTTTCAAGTATATAAATATAGTGATACCTGCATATGTCTGGAGTAAAATTTAACGGTGTATGTGAGTCCTCCAACCCGTAATTGGGCCAGTGTGGTTAAAATAGGGCCACCTATTGCAATGGGTAAAATAAAAAAAAGGGCACGAAAAAATCACCCGCCGACATAAAATACTTGCCCTGGCATGGGCCAGCGGCCAGTCAGAAATATCAGCACCTTAAAATTCTATACTCCCTAAGTAAGTAAGTTCGTATAGGCTGAGTGGCCAGCCCTAGTGTCAGAGTTAATGTGCCGCCCCGAAGGCTTCTGACATGGGCTGACAGTTGTAGTTATAGAAACTAGAACAAACAAGCGGGACCAACAATTTAACGTGTCAACCGACCCACGGTAGCGCTCAGAAATAAATGCCACTCATGGTCAACCATCCGAAGACTGACCGGACCGTCCGTTGCTTAACATCGGTGATCGTTTAGAATCACCAAGACAAGCTACGCCACGAGTGCTACTCCCTAAAAAAGTAACAATTGGCCCTGTTGATCAAATTGATTTTGTCTAATGCTGATCTCATTCCATATCTTTAGAATCCCGTATTTTCCTTGCGGAAAGACTACCTTCCTAAAAGAAAATGCTTCTTTGTAGAATTCTTCTAAATCTTGGAAACGCTGCCAGCAATTTCAAAGACATAACGTGTGATATTAAACGAAAACCGATATTAAAGTGTCGCACTGCATTTCACACGAACCGACACTCGGCCATAAATACTTGGCCTGGAGACTGCTTCATATTTTCTAAAAGTGTGATGCTATGTAACTGTAGAAAGCTCCAATGTCCACTCATTACTTACACACACACACACACACTTATTAAGATCTATTTTTAATAATATCAGTCAAGACGTTTTCCTACCAACTAAGTAGTCAATAAAACAACGAATTGTTAGCGAAAGGGTTTATTTACAAATATTTTCTTAGTCTTTTTATTTTTGTAATTTTTTTTTTTTTGTCTTTTTTTTTTTTAATACCACTTACTAAAACTGTAAAGCAGTCTATAACAGTTTTGTGTATTCAATAATTTCGTTGCAAAAACATAAAAAATAGAGGCAAAAAACAGTTCGGGACAATATGAACACCGGATCTCAGATTATGTAGAGTCCTGTGTCATAAGATCCACTGCCTTTCAAAACTAAATAGTATCACTAGATACATTTTTAAGCATAAATGTGTAAGTACTTCGATTCAGCATCAACCTAATCAAAATATCTATGTGATTTTTCCTCGGAGTCATAAGTTTTGCAAGAGCCAGCGTTAGATAAAGCACTTTCCAGCTGCAATCTTAATCAACTTCTACCAATTCCAACCACATCTACTACAATAATTGTCTCCCCTAATTGGACCAAGTTCAATCAGCAAATCGAATTGCGATATGCGGTATATTAATTGCTTTTGCGCCAACTCTACTTCTTACGCCAAATTCTTGGCAAATGTTGGACGAACTCCAAATGAGATAATGGTTTATAAGCTAAGCTAAGGTTAATTCAGCATTGTGTTTCCATGGAGACGAAACTGCAATAAATGCACTATGGATAACGGGTCTGTTAGTATTTTGTGAGCTCTTATTAATGTTTGTTCTTTACAAGGAAAGTGCAGTAAGTAAGTACGTTCGTATAGGCTGAGTGGCCAGCCCTAGTGCCAGAGTTAATGTGCCGCCCGAAGGCCACTGACATGGCTGACGGTTGTTGTTATAGAAACTAGAACAAATAACCGGGACCAACAATTAAACGTGTCATCCGACCCACGGTACGTCCGTTGCTTAACATCGGTGATCGTTTAGAATCACCTAGACAAGCTGCGCCACGAGCGCTACAATAGCGCTCTAGCGCTAGAATAGAATTGTATTTACCGTGTCGTTTTTTTTTCTTTGAGGTATCTATGTGCTTTTCCAGTTTTTTATTATTATCTCTGTTGAGTTGTAATACCTAGTATTACATGTCATGCAAAGAATAATTATACCCAAAAATGTTTTAGCTAGTTTTTTTTTTGTATTTTTTGTTAGAAGGATAATCAAATAATACAATAATTCTTTGTATTATTTGATTATCCTTCTACTCAACCATTGACTTATAAATGTTACCTTGTAAGGATATTCATGCAAGTACTGATTTAGTGGTTTTATTAAATAGTTAAACTAGAGAATTTCTCTACACTGTAACTGTAAGCTTAGTCACATGCTGGATTCGTTGATCGAGCGGCGTGACGTAGAATTTTTTTATAAGAATAATAATACCGAAGTTACACACGTCATAAGGTTAGCGGAGAACAGTACGACAAAAATAATGGCGCTTACTATTTAAGACATAAAATATAATACTTACTTGGACTCAAGTAATTTTTCGAAGAATATCCTTACATTTCAGGTGATATATTAATTGATATATTTAATATATTATTGGTGATATATTTAATGATATAGTAATTTCAGGTGATATATGTCGGGGGATATATTAATTCATAAATCCTTACATTTCAGGTGATTACCTGAAATGTAAGGATTTATGAATTAATATACCTACCGCATATCGCAATTCGATTTGCTGATTTAACTCGGTCTAATTAGGGGAGACAATTATTGTAGTAGATGTGGTTGGAATTGGTAGAATTTGATTAAGATTGCAGCTGGAAAGTGCTTTATCTAACCCTGGCTCTTGCAAAATTTATGACTGAAAAAAAAAATAGTTAAAAAAAAAACACATAGAGATTTTGGTTTGGTTGATGTTAAATCGAAGTCATCATCAGCAGCAGTGCACTGCAGACATTTATACCTAACCTGAAATGAAAGGATATTCTTCGAAAAATTATATAAAAAATGTAAGGTCCTCAACTTATTAAATAAAGTGAATCATTTAATTCAAAATATTAAGAAAATGTTTGTGTATCGCGTCTTAAGTTCCTTAGTGCGGTTGTACCCTTAACGCATTAAATCTAACTAAATGGGGTTACTGACTTGATTGTGAGCTTATGCCTTTGTACAATTAAATTGCTTTTTATAGGAGCTTACTACCCACTGAGTCTGGGGAATAATGTAGTGGAACATAAAACAGAATCTTGTAGACAGGACTGCACCCCTAGTCTAGTTTAATGAGACGGGGAGAAATACGTACTAACCGCTTGGGTTCTTAAATATTATGTAAATAATGCTTGTATTAATATAATTGATCTATTACATTATGACCACCTAGGCGATATCACCTGGGTAATCATAGGCGACTCTTTAGTGTCCTTTGATCACCCGTAAATGTAATCACATAGGTGATCATAGTTGACTCCATTCAAATTCTCAATTTAGTATCCATAAATCACCTGTACAAGACCATTACTTTCTATATTTTTTTAATATATTGGTAAAAATATATATACAGGGCTAGTCCTAATTAGTTAGCATCCTTTTAAGGGCATATTCTGTACATCAAAACATACAACTTTTACTATAGGGATATTTAAATCGCAAAAAAACAGGTGTTCCATACATTTTGCCCAAAACACAAACAATAACAATAGAAGAATAGAATCACTAAACAATAGACAATACTTTATTTGCTCCAAAAAACATAGCACACGGAAATAAAGAAAAAGAACAAAATTATACAAACAGATAGTTGCTAGTTTCTTTGGCACAAATCGGCAAACGCAATACAGGATTAGGTACTCATGTTTTATCGAGTCGAATACGGTTCTAAATAAAATAGAGTGAGAACCAGATACCAACCCCAGGTAGGTGTGCATTTTCAACCGCACCGTCATCTGGTCAAACATCTAGCCAAGAAAAACAAACTACTTGGTGTAAAAAAATACAAAATTGTATTCTGTGAAATTGATAAGGAATTACTGTAATCTAAGAAGGTAGAAAATAAGGTCACTTGGCCTGAGGCCTGAGGTCTGTCGCCGACTATTTAGACCGTGTAAGCATGCAGCGGTCCATCTGGTAAATCCAGACCACGGACCAGCGACAAACTACTTCCGACCAAGTGACCTTGGTTTGATAAAGAGTAAAGCCCAGCAAGAACTGACAACCGATGGGGAAGAAAGGTTCTTGAGTGGCGACCGCGAACCGGAAGACGCGGCGTAGGAAGGCCTCCCACTAGGTGGACCAACGACATTGTAAAAGTCGCGGGCAACCGGTGGATGCAAATGGCAGGTTGTCGTACAGTGTGGCGGTGTAAGCGGGAGGCCTTCGTTCAGCAGTGGACGTCTCCGGGCTGATGATGATGATGAAAGCCCAGCACGGATTAGTAACTGGACGGTGAAGTAGCTCCTTTAGTTATTATTTCTTGCGCATAAGTCATTTAACGAGGCCGGTGGTAATTTGACTTTCATTTGGTGCAGTTTATTTCTTGGCAACGCTAAATAAGATTTATTTGCAGGTAAATCTCCTGTTGTAGCCAGATAATAAGGGTTTTGTATTAGACTGAACGAAAGGTCGAGATAAAAAGATTTACGGGGCGTTTACACTGACAAGTTACTGATTGCACGATCTACGATATTGAGGGACAAATCAATAAGTTCTAAAATTACCTTAGGATATAAGAAGACAGCATTGATGGAGTGACTATATAATAGGCATGATGACATTTTTTTTATTACCTCTTAAAAAAGCTGATCATCAATAGAGCCTATCAACGAAAACAAATTTTATAATATTTCAAAAATAAAAAAGTTCTAACTGTCTTACTTAAAAAAAACTTCTCATCCGTTAATCACTGCTTAAGATGCTCTGTCAACTTCTCTCTGACGTGAAGTGTCACGTGCAAGAACAAGACAGAGAAGTTTAAGCAGTGACTAAGTTTGAGCGGCGTTTTTAAGTAAGGCCGAAAGTATTTTAATTTCAAGCTAGACAGAGAGCGTGCTGTACTGAGCTATGACGTCAAGCCTCAGGCGCGGCATACAAATGCTATACTAACACGTGCTTTGCGAGAAAGGGACAAGTAGGACAGCTGGCGGTGGTTGGAAGTGGAGTCCGCATTAGAGACGCACCTTGGGACTCTTTGTGGACAATGACAACTGGTTATGTTGATGATGATGAGAAAGAATACATAGATTAGAACATACAAACGTCATACACACAACTATTTTCTCTAATTTAGTAACTAGTGGTAATTTAGTATACTCGTAGGAGATTTAAATATTATTTACAGGATATTTACCGTGATTGTATTGTGTAACGTAACGAGATCTCGAGTCTCGATTTTTCGGCGTAGTTTTATGCAACATGTTCACGGGCAGACACAATTAGAACTGTGAATGAAAGAAAATGCACAAATGTGATACATAAGTAGTAACTATATTAGTTTTCTGAAAGTGTTGTTTACTTTGATGTGTAGTTAACACACTCATATCTATTGCTTTAATGTAGTCTGTAACAAGCTAACAAGTTGAATATCTGTAAAATGCTGGCACCACACATCTTCTATGTTCGCCGATTATAAAGGGACGCACATTATGATGCCTTTTTTCGGCACACAGGCGATGTGTGGTGACAGTTTTTTTTTTTACCTTATTATGTAGTTGTACTTGTCTACAAGTATAACTAAGTTACATACAAGTATAAGGCTCTGTGATTGGTTGTAGGCATTTTAAGACGATGCTTCAAAGTTAATTGGTGCTTAACGTAAATAGGTCCGGTTACGGGAAGTTATTGATTCTCATCAATATATTTTTTTCCTTTGTTCTGTGGCCACAGCACGTTTGTGCATTGTGCCAATTCTCAAGAAAACTTTTCAATTTATGAATGTTAAATCGCCTTTTTTTTGTGTGCTGCCTGTGGTGGCCCGTTCGATTTTCAAATAATATAAAATCCATTAAAATGACCAGAAACAGAAACACAAATTAACGAAAAAATTTCAAGCAACAGCGAGTTTACATCTCTTTCTCTTTCCTGTTCATAGAGTTGAACATAAAAATCAACAGCAAAAATATTTTCAATTCCAGTTTGTAATGAAACGTTTCCTCTGTGAATGAAAGTGTGTTTTTAAACGCGAACTGTCGTTTTGAGGTAGATTTTCCTTCTCTATCTTGGAAAAGTAGAATAGAAGAAGAAAAGATCGGTCACGAAGGCTCGGTCTGTGTGACTTATTTTGTGTCAGTTTGACTATGACTAGTTTTATTTTAATTACACTTTCACTTAGAGGCTTAGGACATTTCCCATACGCAAGTGGCCTAGTGGTACAAATCTCCCAAACCTCCTTGCATGAAATAGGCCAAAATGACATTAACAAAAACTTGACAATATTAAAATATGGCATTTTTAGGGTTCCGTAGCTTAAAAGGAAAAAAAGGAATCCTTATAGGATCACTCCGTTGTCCATCTGTTTGTCTGTCAAGACCCTTTTTCTCAGAAACGCGTGGAGATATAAAGTTTAAATTAATATCAAATACGTAAGTCCACGGTCCCTTGAAGCTGTAAAAAAATCAAGCTTGTAAGTCAACACAATAAAAGAATTACGGTCATTTTTGCGAGTTTTTTAGAGTGAACTAAATCAAAATTCATATGGTACTTCCCGTTCTCCTAGATTCATGAAATTTGGCAAGAAGCAAGGTTTCATAACAGTAGTTATGGGAAAATCTGAAAATTTGTATAACTTAAATTGTTATTTTGTTTCTTTCGTTCGCAAAAACAATACTAGATGGCGCTAGCTAGGTGTTAAAACTCGCAAACGTTCCGTTTCCGTTGTTAGGTCGATTCGATCTACATATAGTCAGAATAACTTACGTTTACAGATGAGCGAGCGAGCCACCATCGTAATGTTTGAACAAAACTAACAGGTCCTGTTGAATTCTTTTAGTTCTTCCATTTTACCAATAGTACAATTAAAAATTAACTCTTTACAAGAAAGGAGTTTCACTTTAGTTTTTAACCTTTTCCTACCCCATTGTCACTCTTATAGAGAAAAGAGTTTCACTTGTATAAACATTTTCCCAAGTAGGTATCAGTGTCCTTCTTTATCTTTCTTAATTTTTGGCATCGCACTTTGTGCATTCTGCCAGTCTAACAAGCATTAAATATCAAAAATAAATTATTAAAAATAGTCACGGTCAAGTACATGTGATGCCCCACTACATAGTGACAGCCCCTAGTGTTCGTTTGTGGCGACTTTTCTATGAGCTTTTACGGAGTTTTGATAGGTCCTGTGAGTTTTTTAGTTCCAACATTTTGACCAATAGTACAAATTTGTAGGGCTATACCTACAGTTCAAAAACTCATAAGAAGAAAGGAGTTTGTACGATACTTAACTTAATTATACCCTTTTTTAGGCCAGTTTGGTGGCTTCTTCTGCGTACAACTAAATTTTTACTGTTTAATATGGAGAAATGAGTTTCCACTGGCATCATACTTTGTACATTCTGCCATTGGCATTTTAAAAGTTTTTGATAGTATCAGTAACCAAGACAAGTCCGAAAATCAAGTCCAAGTCATGACTTAGGAAGTTGTGGCGGCTTTGTTAAGAGCTTTTACGGATTTTTGAAAACAACAAGAAAAGATATGTCTGAGTTATCACCACATTTTTTTGAATTTTTTTCGCATTTGGCTTATTGAACAAAAGTGGAAATTATTTTAGGGTTTCGTACCCAAAGAGAATCCAACTGTACCGCCTATCGTGTTTGTTTGTCTGTCCATATATCTTTCCGATCTCTACTGACCTATAATCTCTAGAATCGTAGTAATAGATAGCCAGTTGAAATGTTCACAAAATATTTGTTACTATCGCGGATTACCTAGTAGGTACATGTGGTGGCACGGAACCCTCGTTGTCCGAGTCGCAAGATGACTCGTACCTTGAACACTTTATTTAAAACAATTCATGGTTTGTGTAGTAAAATAAACTCAACGAAAACACTGCAAATATTCGGGAACGAAGAAGTCGAGTTCGCCCACCCCATTTATAACTTTTTTAATAAAAACAGCGATGCCAAGAGATGACTCTTCCAAGTATATAGACCACAATAATATCAACACTGTCTAAATTATATCTCTAACGTTAACTTCGGAAGTCTACCTTCAAGACAACCATTTTTTCTCATTTCTTAGTTTTGATACGATTGCAGTTGCGGCGGGAAATATTTACTAAAATCTTTTGATCCCACTGCGATTTGTATTGAATACATAAACTTTCGCACTGTTAGGATAAAGCATCGATAATTTGACAATAGGTACATTAATCTACAGATGTACATACATAGGAAGTAGGACATTCGCTTTTCTGGGAAGAAAATAGGGTTTTAAGCTTAAGGCGAGCCGGAAGAACCATTGTACTCATTATGGTGAACAATTTAAAATATATATATATATTTATAGTGGAAATTAAAACAGCGCCATCTAGCCACAACCTATGCAAAGCTTGTTCTATGGGAACCAGATAACTGATAGAATACTTGTATACTTTTATATAAATACATAATTATAATATACATGGTGTTAGTTTGAACACCGTTATCCGTCTAGGATATCATTGTACTCATCATTATGAACAACTTTTACTATGGGGCTAACCCAGAAATCACGAAAAAAAACAAGTGTTCGATACATTTTTTCCAAGATCGATGAACCTTTTTGTATGGTAATTACCAAAAAACTAAAATTAAAGTCACGTTTATCACATTATAAATATTTTTGAATATTTTATTGCTTTAAAAAACACAATTAGTATGTACCAATTTATTTTTTTATTATTTTTATTTTTAAGTACCTATATATGTATATTTTTACTGTTTTGTTAGCTCCCCAAGCTGATCCCGCTGGGAATACGTCGAGTTACTAGTAACCCTGTATACGATTCAGGATATTACACCGAGCGATAGAACTCAGTAATAAAATTGCCAACATCTGCTTTGCAACGAAAGGGTTGCCAAGTAGAGCAGGGCGAGCCAAAGATTCGGTTGCAGTGGTTCATACAAATAGCTAGGCAGTTTATTCATATTATTAGAAATAGGAACTCAAACAGTAAAGCGCTCTCAAGAATATTTTATTTTTCTTTGTTTTTGGCATCGCACTTTGTGCATTCTGCCAGTGTGTCAAGTACTATACATTTATAAAGTATCAAGGCAAATATACGTGTCATTATAATCACAGTTCAAGTCACACGAAATTAGTCACAGTCGAGTCTCAATCATGCCCTAGTAAAGTTGTGTATGATCAGGACACAACTGTCAACTTTTTAAAGCGGTCGCCAGTTGCAGCAACAAAAACGCCCAGTAAGGTTACCGCAGTTTTAAATACACATTCGTAATGGGCGATTTTCTCACAGGCAATAAAAAAGCTCATTGTAGATAGCTCTGACTTTGCGCAGACTAGACGTGTCAGTCAATGTCAAATTGTTTAAATTTATTTGTTATGCCACCTATACAAAATAGTAGGTATGCTGTTTTGAATGGCACGTTTCTGCGAAATGTTATCGAGCCTGGAAGAGTAACATTTATTTGAACTATAACACACTAGCGTGTCTTTTCTTTCTAAAGTTCTGGATAACGAGTTTAAATAAGACAGATACATGTAATCTTGGTGCTTTTGACACGAAACAAAAGCCCTTGATGTCATTTTTACGCCGGCGTAGTCAGATAAGTCACCAAACTTGGTATCATTCGTCGTTGTACGAAAAATAACAAATCCGTAAAAAAACATGAATAAATTTGGGGGTGAGTTGGTAGATTTGGTAGAGTTTGCTCGGAATGATTTAAAGAGGAGAATTATGGGCGCGGGCCGAATTTTTCCGTACGCGGGCGACCTCTAGTGATCTTATATGGATCTCGAAGAAGCAGCACTGTTGCACTTTTAATACGGTGACGGGATGGGTAGTCTACGCGTTGTAGTTGATGATTGCGGAAACCAGCAACTTGTAACTGGTACAAATTTGACAGTTGCTTGTTGGGGCAATTTGGGATTTATTCTTTCATCAATTGGAGCAACCGAAAGCAATTGCGATCACGAGTTGCTACGTAATAAGCGCAGTGTCAAAATTATTATGATACTTACTCGTAAAAACGGCTAGTTGCGTGTGCGTTTATTGATCACTGAAGAGAGAAGTAAAAGTAGGGCCTTCGCTTTTCTGTGGATGCAATGTCCTTACTACGGCTTTAGATTGTAGTGTGTAACATAAGATACAGCGAAGTGAAGTAATTAGCATAAGCTGCAGTAGTACATACGTACTTAGTATAGCTGCATCGACGTACAATTACTTTATACATGTATTCATTAACTTTTATTGCGCTCATGGGAAGAATTTCTTGAAAAAAAACCAAATATTTTCTATACTATACTCACTACAAGCTATGCTACAAGTATTTACTATACAGGCTATGTGAAACGGTATTACTTAGCCCAAAGGAGTTCATGACTGTACTTATCATTGCGTACAACTTTTACTATAGGGCCAACCTAAAAATCGTTTAAAAAACTGTCCCATTCAGTAAGTAATTGGTAAGTGGCTGTAATTGTTCTATAGAACAGTTTTTTTTTTAATTCAAGGTTAGCTTAAAAATATCTGCCTTTAAAGCTTCTAGATCAGTTGGTAATATCTTGTCTCCAGAGCTGTAACGCTGTAATTCCCACCCAGGACAATCATTTATAACTAACATAGATGTCAGTTCTGTGTCTGGGTGTTGTATTCAGGGTGTTAGTTTGAACACCGTTATCCTTCTAGGATATCATTGTACTCATCATTATGAACAACTTTTACTATGGGGCCAACCCAGAAATCACGAAAAAAAAAACAGCTGTTCCATACATTTTCTCCAAGATCGATGAACCTTTTTGTATGGTACCTGGCAAATTTTGAATTTAAAATTGATTTAAATTTAATGTAGGTATTGTGGTCGATTTTGAAGGTTTTAGTTGACAAAACTAAACTAACTAAAATATTGCTGTCCTTAGATGACATGCCTATTAAAAGAGTGACAGCAATATTTTAATTAGTTTAAGACTGTCAAAATGTACCACATTGGTAGTAATATACCAACTACAATAGAAACAAACTATTTTCTTTTTTAATTAAACTATTAGGCTTGTTTTTTAGGCATTTGTCGCTGTTGTTGTGTTTGTGTTGATGTTAAGCGAAGATGCAGACTACGATGGAGCACGCTTCTAGCCTCAAACCATCAGGAGACTTCGGGCGATATTATATTATACCTCTGACTTTGGATCAACCAAACCATTAAAAAAAACAACCAAACCAACCAAGTCCATATCTCTTAAAACATATCTTTGCTACAACATTTTGTCATAGTATTGTCGTTATAATCGAATTATAGAGGCAGAAAACGTTGGCTTGGCAGCCACACCACAATGAACACGAAAAGAACAGGCGTTGTTGGCTGCGGTTCACATTCGACGATGAAATCCGGCGAACGCTGCTGCCCAAGTAGTATAACAAACGTAGGTACTCCGCATTTACTGTTATTATTATACGCGTTGTGCCTTTGGGAACAGAGATGTGTTCGGTCTAGTTTTGGCCGGATATCTTCTAGGCGCAGCGCCGGTTGTTTTACCTGCTGCGTAGATCAGCTGTTAGTCTTGGCTTTCATTTCAGTGACAATGTTTATATTGTGGAAACTACATGCAATAAAATCCATAATTTTGCAGTAGGAAAATTTAATTTTATAATTATTTTATTTT
Source organism: Erannis defoliaria (assembly GCA_905404285.2). Lineage (NCBI taxonomy): Eukaryota > Metazoa > Arthropoda > Insecta > Lepidoptera > Geometridae > Erannis > Erannis defoliaria. Next base: position 985,885 of record FR990075.1, read on the forward strand.
ATTAAGTGATACATATTTGTAACATCGGTACCTACTTAATGAAATTTGACGTGTAACTTTGGTGTTATCTATGGTAAATTATTGTATTGTATTCTGTCGGAGGTTGGAGGTCATTAGGCCAGGACAATTAAGACTTTCGAGGTTGCTGCTTTAAAGAGCAAAGTGGTGCTGTAGCTAAACCATTCCCGCAGGTTATTAACCTATTTATTATTATTGAGCGCTTAAGCGCCCAGTGATATTTAATTTGTATTTGTTATTCCATAAAGTAAACAACAAAAGTTCTTTAATATTATGCGTGTGTCGCTTCCAAATTTATTACCTAAGTGAAGTCACAACAGGGTATTACAAAAGTCTGGCAAGTTTTATTTCACAAAGTTTGCCGAAGTTAGTGTCTATCTGTCTATCCTAACCTTGTAAATTATTATCTGTGATTGCGACTCAATCCTCAAATTCACGTCTCTTCTAGTGTGATTTCCGCCAATTACAAACTTATAGTTTTTTTTTTAAATATGATAAAATAACTAGCCGAATACGCCGGATCTTACAGTAACACTTAAACTCTTCTGTACAAACACGATGTGGGAACTCAACTCTTCTCATTTTATTATCGCCTTTACGACGTCAAGTTAGAGATTTATTGTGGTTAGGCGTTTGTGAATGTTTATGTAACTCTTGAAGCAGCTGTGCGGGCGGGATTTGAATGTGACTGCTATGGGGCGTCTCGCGAACCATGGATTTGGGTTTAATACGTCGAATAAATTATGCTGATATATGTGGATGGATGAAGCATAAACATAAATCTCAGAGAAACTGATGTTTTTTTTGTCGGCATATTCCAGACCGATGAATGTCTAGATCCAAATGGTCAAGCTAGAATTTGTACATTACATATGATATAGATTATTTTTGCTCGATATTTCCGCCAAAGCCAAAGCCAAAGCCGGATTGGATTCCTAGCCGGGCTGTTGACGTTGAGAGCTGATGAGTGTTTGAATAAGGGATTTGAATATCAGCTGTTCTTGGAATGGATGCCGGCTGTGTTGTTTTGTGCTCGGCGGTATACCCGATACAGTGAATTCTGGAATTCACTGGCTGGCCAGGGTTGCCAACTCAATACCACTTACGGTGGTAATTGGCATCCATAACAGTCCTAGATCGCTATGAATTTTCCAAAAATAACCCAGTATTTAATTAAAGAAGAAATGTACTAAAATCGTGAATCGATATTCAAGAAAAAGCTCTTTTTTACTGCCAATCCTGTTGCGTTGTATCAGAAAATGTATGGTATTGTGGCTAATATTTGTTAGTGCTAGATTTGGTGCAAAATTTTGTGTATTAAAATTCAGCGCTTAATATACGAACATATAGCTAGACCTAGCCCTGAAAGTGCTGAGTTGTCAGCACTGTCATCTAATGGAGAGCTATTACCGAACTCATATTAAAGCGAACGAAGATTGAAAACAGATCATAATAGTTCTGTATAATGATTTTTGTCATCATTATTTGCAGCCATAGCAAATGACATTAGAGACCCCTAGTTAAGCTTAGTGACCGACTGTTGCAAATATAAAACACAAAGCTAAACAAACATGAAAACTCGAAAACAGTTTTGACGTTAAGTTTTGTTAACACTTTCATGATTTTAATAATTCTTAACATGCAAAAACAGTTTTGTAATAGGTAAATAAAGGTTAAAAATGTTGTTATAGTACTAACAAGATAGGCTTTTTCACTTCAATGCGTCCGAGGCTCTACGTATCGTCGAATTTAGTGTAAGTATAGGACATTGGGATCTCTAAAGTCGAAATTATTCGGTTTTAATTTTGTGACGGCTTTGGTTCATTGGAATTCAGCGCGCGCTTGACTGAAAATGGCTGAATTTGTGGAGTTTCCTTAAACTGGGTTAACACAATAGAACCGTCATCTGAATCTACAGCTAAAATCAAATAATTATACAAAATTTAAAAAAACGGTCCATGTACGCCATGCTGGTTTAGTAAGAGATCGGTAGACCCGAAATCGTGAGGGTTAAAATTCCAGTCCAGCGCTTTTAAGTAAAAAGAACGCGGGGCGAATCTGGACCATATTAGCACAGGGCGCTAATCTGATCCAGGTTCGACCCAAGTTCTGTTGTTGTCGTAAAAGAAAAACAAACCAACAAACTAGGGCAGAAGTAGATGGCATAGTATAGAGAGACCAATAAAATGAAATTAAAGTATATTTCTTTTACAAACGTTATCTATCACTAAGAATGAACAAAAGTTTTATCCTTAAAAAACAGTTCAGGATGAGAAGCATTGTTACCCAAGCTAGGAGCTAGGAGCTGTATTATGGTGTAACAATACCCTCCGCAAGATGCTTCATGGGATTATTACAGGCAAAAAAAAAAGACAAGCATTAAGTTTAGAAACGAGTACTCGTGTAACGAGTACCAATGATTATTGATGATTTGGCATTTGTATATGGGATAAGGTTGTGATGATGATGATGATGAACGTAGGTATACGTTTGAAGTGAGGCTATATTTCCAACGTATCTGTGGGATGAGGACGCTGCGAACAAGCACAAAATTGAGAAAACATTATCGAAATCCCCAACCTTGTTAAATATTTCATTTAGATACAAAAGAAACTTCGAATTTCATTAACAAAGGAAAACAAATTTTAATTAACTTTTTGTACCTGCACCTCAAACAAAAAGCTTTATTTCATTTCCTTGAAAACTACTTATTTAAATGGAAACAACTTAGCTGAACAGAAATTTGAACTGGCAACCTCTGCGAAATGTTTTGTAACAGAAACAAAGCCTGTTAAATAATTAAGATTTTTCAAAGGAATAGGTAAAGGATATCCGTGGCTCTCAAAGATATATTAAATTATGAATTTCAGATTAGGGCTAAAAATCCTACCTTTGAATACCTACGGGGAAAACTTATCATCACTATGATTGTTTGTGTGCTGGGCGACAAACTGGTTCGAAACCATTCTCGAAACTGCGTGCACTTATAATATTGCGCTTCTAGATGTAAACGATTTCAAACGAAACAATTGATTTACCTACTCGTTTAAATATCTATCTATACGCGGGGATTAAACTCGCCTATTGATACCTTCGAAAGTTCTCAAGAGATGGCGCTAAACCTTATGTGAACTTAGAACCTTAGATGAATGATCATCAATTCTGGAAGCTTTGCTTTTTAGACTATTTTGATAGATTTTCATAGCATCTTTAATGATCTAAATTCAATTATTTTTCAATATCTGAAAAATGTGTTTTGGTGTGTTATTCTAATTTACATATTTTTACACAATTTACTTAATTAAATTAAATAATTTACAAAAAAATTCTTAAACTTTAATCATGTATGAGTTAGCAAGAATTGATTTGTATATCAGTATTTGAAAAATATTTTCACATTCACCTTTTTTTAAATGTACTAAGCTCGAAATCCATGTCTGTAAATCAATGGGTAGATCACAACAAAATTATCAAAACAAATTCTATAAATTCTTGCCTAGATTCTTAGGTATTCACTATAATTGAATAATTTAACAAGCTTTTTTAATTTCCCAGGGACCTTTCTGTAGTCAGGTGACGGAGAATATTGACCGAGGAAAACAAAGGTATAATACAGGGTTACGCGAAGGTTAAGGTATCACTAACCCGAGAAGAGGTGAGCGTAGAGCGTACTCGTTATTGTACTCAAACTCAAGCCATGTCAGAGGCATTCGGGCGGCACATTTACTTTGGCACTAGGGCTGGCCACTCAGCCAATACGAACTTACTTATAATTTGGAACAACTTTTATTATAAGAAATCAACCGAGAAATCACGAAATCACCCCCGATAAAAGTGCAGCCGTGTCCCGACAAAAGTGCAGCCGTGTACTTTCAAAGACCTCCCTCGAAGCATATCACGCTACACGGCCAGCCCATCCCATGGGCTACCGAGACCAAGTATCTCGGTGTGACCCTTGATCGTCGACTCACGTTCTCAAAACATATTCAGATAGTTCGCAACCGAGCAGCCTTCTTCTTAGGCCGGCTCACTCCCCTTCTCAACGAGCGTAGTAAATTGTCCCTTAGAAATAAGGTTACAATCTACAAAACTTGTATTCGCCCCGTCATGACATACGCCTCCGTGGCGTTTGCTCACGCCTCTAGCATAGATCTAGAGAAACTCCAAGTCATACAAAATAGATTCATCCGCAGAGCAGTCGGAGCTAGCTGGTTCATGCGAAACTCCGACCTGCACTGCGATCTCGAACTCCCCTCCATCCGTCAGTTCATTAAGTACGCCTCGCGCCGCTATTTCGATGCGGCCCCTCACCATCCCAATCCACTCATAGTCCAAGCCTCCAACTATACGACAGACACGACAGACCCACCCCCCTTCCGTAGACGCCCCAGACACGTCTTGGGCGACCCAGACGACCCCATCGCCGTCATCACCTCGGCGGCGCTGGGCTCGCCCGATCCGACCACTCCTGGCAACAGGAAGTATTACGTTTTTGGTATAGGCGCCGGTTACCAGAGGCACACAAACACGCACGGACCTCGCCGGCGTGGTCGAGGACTCCCTAGATCTGTCAGAAGATCGGTTAGATTCTCTCCAAATAGTCAACCAGATCAACCTACTAGGGCCCCAGGGCATACCCCTTCTGGGGTGCCAGGGCAAGTCTGACCCCACTCCCGGCGACGGCCAAGCCGAGGTTCGTACCGTCTGAGGTGCCCTTGAGCTAGTCGCCTTTAAACTAAACCTAGGCCGAGCGCCGTTTGCGCTTGCCTAAAGTCCGGTGACGCTGTAGAGGCCATCCGAGGCCAACAGCATCAGTCATTCATAAAAAAAAAAAAAAAAAAAACACGAAATCAGCTGTTCTCTAGCGAAATGTCAGTCACCCTCGACATGTATGGAAAGAGGTCTACGAACTACCTTTCAACTATCTAACTTTTCGCGTAAACCCGTATGTATACATATGAAACAAACAAGCAGAGAGTTTGTCTTTTAAAATGGCTCTTAAGTAATATTAAGTGCCATTTTGAGTGACGTTATTTATAAATTGCGCATAATAGTTTTATATCCCGAAGAAAGAAGTTAAATGTCATTATTAATTTAAACAGTGCTTTAATGTAAGGCTCATACTCGTAGTGTATTTAATCTCTTCTAACACTAACCAACATTGCAGTGCGATTTATCTAGATCCCACTTAACAACGGTTAGAATGGATCCGCTCTAAATTTCACTTCATAATTTATTTACTGCTCCACCTCTCCAACTTTGGAAGTAAGCCAAGATGGATCCGCTAAAACGAATCTACCGTATCAGCAACTCTCCCGTGGTTTCGAATAAAAATGCCTCGGTACGCGAGGGACTTCTATTTGAGCCATTTAACATTTGCAAATAACGTTTCGGCTGTAATTTTTTTTGGCTTAAGTAAACAAGCCAACATTCCATGAACTTTTGTTGTAGTGCTCTATTTATTTATTTTCATTGTTTCATGCTAGAGTTTTTAGCGGAACCGTGACAAAATCGATAATTCCCGCAATCATGTCGTTAATTTGTAAAATTATATTTCAAAATTTGTGTTTTTCTTTCTAATATTAAATGGTTTTGAAGATTTCGGCATTTCTACCGTCCGTCATCTTGTTTTTTCTTCAAAATAGCGGCCACTTATAAAACCTATATGAAACAAAATCTCCTCCAGAGTCACGTGTCAAAGATATACACTTTCAAAGTACACTCGTGGCATTACCGTTGACTTCACAGAAAAGCGAAGGCCCTACAAGATTGACTTAGAACTGACGTTGACTTCAAGATTGCGGACAGGCGGCAATGATGAGGGAAAGATGGTGGTATGCCAGACTTCATACTAAAATATTCAAGGTCTTTTATTGTTTTCAAGTGGCTAAAATAACCATTTGTGGTTAAGTGTTAGCTAGCAATATAATGCGGTGTAACCGCTTCGGCCGCGTACGAAACGGAAGCTGTATGTATGTGTTGCTTCCATAACTCCATCGAAGCTTCCAGTAAAGTCGTCTCAGTTTTATTGAGTCATGACATGCTGTGGCTTGTTTGTTTAATTTAACTTATTTGCTGCAACCAAGTTATGTCGTATTATACAAAACTAAACTTTAACTTTAGTGTCGTAAAGACGATATAAACGACAATTTGTCTTGTTTGGAGAGTAACGCAGCGCGAAGAAGATTATACCACGAGAGCCCTTTGTTTCCCTTTTAGTAATAACCAGAGCAAAAAATATAATAAATTGATTGGAATATTTAAAATTAATATATATATATATATATATATATATATATAATAATATTATATGTATTAATTTTTATTTTTTAATATATATATTTTTTTAATATATATATTTTTTTTTTTCTATAAAAAGGTTTTTTACTGTTCCCTACTGACAAGGACAGGGGGCTCTCGTAGCGCTAGCTCCCTCGGACATCGCACCCTCGCTAGTACGCAATCTAGAAACATAGTAACTTGATGTGCAGTCCGATTGATCCACAGATCATACAGCCTGGTCTGCTGAATTGATTGAACCACACAGTCGTAACACGAGGCCACAGCCGTAACTTGACACTGGCTGAATGCTTAAAGGGTAGATGACTGATGTTTATATCGTTGAAACCAATAGCTTTGATAAAGAATGCAAGTAAATGTAGCACGTTTATTGAAAAAATAATTTAAATCGGTTATTAATGTTCTGATATATAAGCGTTTAAAGTTTTTGTTAGAGACAACTCTGTCCCTTTCCCACAAAACAAAAAATGACGTCACGCTTTAGTTGTCAGAATATAATTTATATGGCGTACAGAGAAGTGACGTCACGATTCGCCGTTTCGCCTCGCTGTCTAGCATGATATTAAAATGCTTATATGTTGCTTATTTTTGATCAGAATTTAATATTTTTTTCATTAATCAGCTATATTTATGGGCCACATTTTAATAGGACAATAAAAAAACCAGCCATCTAGCCTATTGAATGAATTTATCACCATTCTTAGTTGAACCGAGTATTAAAACTTTACTAAAAGCGAACTAACTTTAAGACGGTTCAACTACCGAGCAATTTGACTCATTCGGTTGGAAATAAGTCTTGGTTCTCAAACAAATGAAGGAATCAGTCAACTGCACGAGCTATCTCGGGGAAGCTTTGCTTTACCAACCTAATTTAAAAATAAAGGAGATTTATCTGATGCTCATCTTTTAGATGAGATTCAGATAAATCTCCTCCGGCGATTACCCCGTTTTTTTAGAACAAAATTCATTGTTTTCAGAAATTATCAAAAGCAATACACATTATTTAGTAAAAATATTAAAAAGATAAAACAAAAGCAATAGGTAATTTGTATAAATTAAAGGCTTTTGGGATGCAAATAGTTTTATTTTACATAAAATCGTATTATACAGAAGCATCAAACTTATTGTTTAATGTATAGTGCAAACATCATAATGATAAATAATGATAATAAGCTTTTTAGGGTTCCGTACCTCAAAAGGAAAAAAGCAACCCTTATAGGATCACTCCGTTGTCCGTCTGTTTGTCAAGACCCTTTTTCTCTAGAACGCGTGGAGATATTAATATGAAATTAATATAAAATACTTAGGCCTACGGTACCTTGGTGCTGTAAAAAAGTTAAGCTTGTAAGTTAACGCAATTAAAAAATACGGTCATTTGTCGAGTTTTTTTAGAGTGAACTAAATCAAAATTCATTGGGTACTTTCTGTTGATCTAGACTCATGAAATTTGGTATGAAGCAACGTCTTATAACAGTAGTTATGAGAAAAATCAGAAAATTGATAATTTGTAGATATATCGTCATTTCTCAAGACAAAACTTAAATAGTATTTTTTTCTTTAGTTCCCAAAAACATTACTAGATGGCGTTGCAGGGTGTTAAAACTCGCAAACGTTTGGTTCGTCGTTTTTAGGTCGATTCCATGGTAACCGGCTTCTGCATATAGCCAGACTAACTTACCTTTACAGATAAGCGTGCGAGCCACCATCGTTTATTATACCTATTACGTAGTATTAACCTACTCTATGATTATACCTATTACCTACCATAATTTATTTAACAAAATTAACAGGTCCTATTGAATTATTTTAAAAATCTTTCATTTTACAAATAGTGCATAATAAGTTTGTAGGTCTGTACAAATTTTCTCTTTAGAAGAAAGGAGTTTCTCGATAGTTTTTAACCTTTTCTTAGCCCAGTGTTACTCTAATTATTTAATAGAGAAAATAGTTTCACATTGTATAAACCTTTTCCCAAGTAGATATTAGTGTCCTTTTTTTTCTTAATTTTTGGCATCGCTCTTTTTGTATTCTGTCAGTCTAACAAGCATTATACATTTTTAAGTTATTGAGAGCATATAAAAATAAATCATTAAAAACAGTCACAGTGAAGTCCAAGTCATGCCCTACTGCATAGCCACTGACCCTAGTCTTCGTTTGTGGCGACATTACTTTGAGATTTTAGGGAGTTTTGAAAACAACAAGAAAATATAAATATAATGTTTGAGTTTTCACCACACATTTTTTTGAAATTTCGCAGTTGGGGTATTGAATGAAGTAGAAATTATTTTAGGGTTCCGTACCCAAAGAGAATTCAACTGTACCCTATTATTAAGCCGCCTACCATGTCTGTCTCTCTGTCCATCTGTCTTTCCGATATTTACTGACCTATAATCTCGTGAATCGTAGTAGATTAAGCGGTTGAAATGTACACAGAATATTCGTTACTATCGCGGATTAACTAATACTTGTGGTGGTACGGGACCCTTGCTGTCCGAGTCGCAAGTACGTGTCGGACTTGGCGGCTTTATTTTTTTAAACAACCGACTTCAATTTTTTCTACCTGGATGACATCTTCATATTTTTCAGTTAATTTGATTTATTCCAGTAATTTTGATTTAAAAACCAAACTACTGAACCGATTTCGATAAAATTTATGTGGGACCACCTCTGAAGTATCACCAACCAAACAAAAAACATACAGTCGAATTGAGAACCTCCTTTTTTTGTAGTCGGTTGAAAAGTAGCATAGTTTGCCCCTAAATATAACTTTTTTTGTACTGGAAATACCGAGGTTGTACAAAATCCTCGGCGCACGGATTCACTGAACTGACTTGACTAGGGTTTTTACATACTAAACTGACAAAAGTCATTAAAGGCATTACTACACCACACGCTAGTCACAGCCTTTCCCAGAATTAGGAAGGGGTAATAACAGACTACCGGGCACTAATTCAGTGTAGTATAATTGGGTTTTACTTTTAAGGGCTTAAGAGACCTGGATTCGTGTTCTCACTTGCACATTCAACGTTTTTAAAGATTATAGGTAAATGAAAGAGCGCAGTTAGATAAATATTGTCAGCACAATCTTAAGAACATTACAAACGTAAAGACAAACAGATAATAATGTATGGAGTTTAAAAAAGTTTGGAGAATTAACTTTGGGGCAAATTTACAATAAGCCAAATCAACATAGAACGGAAATAATCATAAACATAACACTATTAAAAACGACATTGATCTATTTTAATTTGGTCCTCGCCGTTTCATATAACTTCACTTGAACTAACAACGTTTCGTATAATAATCGTTATGTAAGTATATTTTTAGTTTACATAATTTTTGTTTCATATAACATTTGTTTGATATAACAACGGTTGCGCTATTGTTCAAATGGTATAATGTTCATTTGATACAATATTCGTTTGGTGTGATTTTTGTTTTATCTAATCCTATTTCACCCGACTTGAGTTGGTTAGGTTCCAAAAGGGGTGACAGATCCGAATCAGAGCACCCCGACTCCACCTAGGCTTGTAGTCTCTACGGCCTAGAGTGTATACAAAAATATACCACTAGAGTTTCTGGCGGGAGCCCACTCAGAGTCTCTTCCAGTGACACAACCGACACAAGCTCATGCGTCATAACGTTTAGCTCGTTTTTTTAATTAAAACCCACTTCCAGTCCCCATCTGTATTAGTTAAACTTATAAATATTTTGATACGTACCTACCCATTAGTTAGATTTAACAGATATACATTTAAATAAATAATAGGTCAAGTATATATTTTTTTATGAATATACGGTCAATCAATATTAATAAAAGTGAACAATTATGTGTTTGTATAAAATGAATGTTATGCAAAATAATATTATAATAGTAAATAAATATTAGAAGAAATGAATTGTTATGCGAACTGATTTTATAAGAACTGAAATTATATCAAGTGAAATTATACGAAACTTTGTTATACGAAACAAGGGAGAACCATTTTAATTTGCATTTGTATTGTTGAGTTGTTTTATTATGAAAACAAAAATGTAATTTTGCTAATAAAAATAAGTCGCCAATACACTTAGATTCGCGGAATTATAAATGTATCGGACTCTTCTAGGCAAGCGTGCTCCACAAATATTAGGTAATGTAAATTGTTTAAATCTTATTTGTTAGGTAGGTAATCATACAAGTATACCTAAGCAAACAGTCCTTGCTACCATCGAATCTAAAATCTCTTCTGAACACTAGAGCAAATCCATCCTGGGAACAGCAAGTTCAATATTCGTCACTAAATGATGGCCATTCATAAAGGCGCGCCATCTGTTGGCTCATATTGCAATTGATAACAGAGCCATTAATTCGGGAGTCGGTTTAGGGTCGCGTTTACGATCATTTTGATCCTATTTTAGCTGAATAAAAGGTACATTATGTGGCAATAAAATGTCAGTGGTTAATGTTAGGTTCATACGCCGAAGGGCGTGGATACAAATCCCACCAAAAGCTTGAGCTATTGAAGAAAGAAAAGACCGCACGAAAACCATAGTACTTATGGTGATATGTTACTTTCTAGTACTCGGCTAACTAGCTACTGCCTCAAGTTAAAAATCTGCCCCCAAGTACCCAATGGTGTACGTAGGGCGTTCATTATAAAGTGAGAATGAGGTAGAAACTCTTTGGAACCGAAAAAAGTAAATACTGGCAGGTAAAGCTGGAATATTGATAAGATTTAAAAAAAGGAAATAAGTTGAATCTTTTTTATTTTATTTGAAAGTCTTTTGTTTGCTGTCTGTCGTAGCGTGTTGTCGAAACTGGAAAAGGAATAATTGCGTATGGTTATTAAGTATCTGTGCTTGAAAAATTTCACTACGGTACCAACTAATCAAGACTTGTAGGATACTTTAGGAGCAAGTGCACCACCTTATTCTACAGTTGCTCGTTGGTGTGCCTAATTTAAACGGGGAAGAACATCCACCAAAGATGACCCTTGGCCCGGGCCGCCCCATAACGGTAGTTACCGAAGAAATTATTATCGACCGGCTCTCTTTTCTGGGATAGTAAAGGGGTGGTCATGATAGAATATCTCGACCACGGAGCTACTGTAACGGGCTCTTAGTATGCAGAACAAATAAAAAAAATAGAAAGAAAGAGAGAGAAACGGCGAGACAAACTAGCAAAAATTGTTTTGTTCCATCAAGATGCCCCGGCTCACAAGTCCGCCGTTGCTATGGCTACAATTCGTGATGCTGGATTCGAAGCACTTGAGCGTCCTCCATATTCACCCGACCTTGCCCCTAGTGATTTCTATCTATTTCCGAGGTTTCCTTCAACCTCGGACACTCTCTGAGAGGACAGAGGTTCGAAAATGATGAAGCAGTAGTCGCTGCAGTACAGGAGTTTTTAGGTGCTCAGGATGAAGAGTTTTTTAAGATAGGAATTTTAAGCTTGGAAAAAAGATATTCCAAGTGTATTACGCTAAAAGGCATATCGAAAAATAAAATAACATTTAATAAAAGTTACCGGCAACATACCCATTCTCACTTTTTATTGAACGCCCTTCGTATATTCAGGTGGCCTCACATCAGAGACGAAGACGAGAAGTGTGTAAATTATGTATACCATCTTTGACCACACCGACAGCATCGATTAACATCAGGTGAGTTGTGGTCAAGCACCTGCAATCGTACTAAAAAAAATTACGTAACTTTATTTTGGTTACGGGGTATAATTTTTTTCTTAACAGTTTACCTATAATGTACATTGTGTGTACACCAATGCACATTTTTTTTGTTAAAAAAAACGCCTTCGATAGTGTACCATTTCAAACAAAAAGAGAAACCGGTGAAGATACATAGAAGAAACATAATCAAAAATCGAACCCCCTCCTACTTTGAAGTCTGTTAAAATACCTAAGTATTAGAATAAACTAGAAATTGTTTTGGAGGAAATACAATTCCAATCAAAAATCGACGACGATATTTTTGTTATGAAATGTTGAACCTGTGTAATAAGTATCGTCAACATTCGCTGAAAAATACAACCTGTGCGCGTGTATCCGGCTCCATACATCCGGAAATATATAAGTTAATTTTGCCAATTGTTGCAAAGACTTCGCATACTTTGCTCGCTCGGATAAAATTGCTATTATATAAAAAATATTAAGTTGTTCAATAGAATATAAGAAGAAAAAAATTGGCAAACACATTGGGATAAACAGCGCAGCGGTTCGAGACAAAACATCTCGAATCAATTCAAACTCAGATAAGAAGAGAAGGGGATGGATAAATTAAAAACGCCAATAAGGTAAATTGCAACGTCAATCAGTAGCTTCGTCACGGTGGCTGGTGATCAATCTTCACGGCCAGTACTTACCCTGTTCCGGAAAAATAAATGGTGAATGAATTACGCGGAATTTAGAAGAAAGTATTTACCTACAAATGAATTTGCTGCGTAGCGTGGTTTTACGTAGCTACTACAAGTATGGTTTCTGTAGTTTTACTCGCGTGGTGATGAAAGTTGGCGAACATGATAATGTAAAGTATCCCGTGTAATTTTTTTTATATGGCATAAGCTTTTATTAACTACGAGAAACTACATAGACTACTTAGCCTACCTACTACACAAAAACAAAGGATTGTATCCAGCCAGACCGATGAAAGTCTAGAGACAATCCAAATGCTCAAACCCACTACCAGTCGGAAGCGTACCCAGCATGCTGGCGGCATTGCCACGTTGAATGCCAATGGTTATGCGTTGGACCAATTAAACGCCAGGATTTGGATTTCGCGTCGCGTTGACCAAGCGCTCGGTTTTTTTTAAAAAGAAGATGAGTTCCCGGTCTCCCGGGCTCAATGTCTCAACATCAAACGGCTCAAATAAGTATGTAACCTCTGCCGAGGTTAGCATACTCGTATTTGCGTCACTTGTGCTCCGCCGAATTTATCGGCGCAACAGCCCAACTGTGAAGATGAGACGTTGCCAAAGTATCGACGCAAGTTTCGTCCCATACAAAGAGCTGCCCCAACTTCCATAGCACAAGCGTCATACCGTCAGAGCTTTTGCCATCGTCACGCTCAAGACCGCTCCGTTCGAGCACAGCTTTGGCGTGGGAAAAAGCCGTCTGATGTCATACAGGGTAGCGTGACGACCGATCCGACTAGCGCTTCGTGAGCAAGAGAGACTATGGTGACCGAAAATGACCGATCCTTATTCTGTAATACATACAGGGTAACGCGGAAAGAGGTCACTGTACTCATCATCGTAAACAACTTCTAGAGGGCCAACCTTGAAATCGCGAAATAAATACATTTTGACAAGGTTGAATGAGATTTTACTACAGACCAGCTGTTTTTTTTTGCGAAATATTCAGTTTGACCCGGTGCATGAAATAATGTAGATGAACATTTATTTGATTATTTACTAGCTGCGCCCCGCGGTTTCACCCGCGTGCTCTTTCCTTTGCCCGTTGAGTGTGTTACTTTGAGACTTAAATAAATACTCACCGCAATCTGTGCCTTCGCGACTCCTTTAACTTGGCGGCCTCTATAAATATTTTCTCATAATTTATTAAAATAAGTATAGTCACCGCGTTTCCAACTGAGTCGTGCAGCCATAAACGCCAATAGGGATAGTGTGATTGCGAGCGAGATAGACATAGTGCGAGCGTGTGAGCGTGCCCACAAGTGCGAGCGAGATAGTCAAAGTGAAATGATTAATGGCCGCACGACTCAGTTGGTAACGCGGTGACTATAGCAAAAATCTAGAGTAAGTACATGCATACAAAATTTTATAAAACCGTATCTACTATTATTACTTAAGTAATTGTAGGAAAAACAACAAACACCGATTTGTTATGATATACAACAAACACCGATTTGTTATGATATACAACAAACACCGATTTGTTATGATATACAACAAACACCGATTTGTTCCACTCTTGGAGGACGTATCTAATACGAGTTAAAGATCAGACTAGACTACTCTTAATGTGAAAACTTCGCTGTGCTCAGTCCATTTGTAACTTTCCGTGAAACCATGCCGTCCTTGTTTACAATAAAAGTTTTTGGTACAAACACTCATAGTGGAAGTTCAATAACGTGTATTTAATTCATGGTGCAAACAGAGCGGTGTGGTAAGTTTAACGTATATGTGCTGTAGGTACTTGTGTATCTGTACTCGTGTATCTGTCTGCGGCATTAATTTTTTTTATTTTTTGTTGGTGACTTTTTCGAGTATGTTTTTAGGTATATACAATTCAATAGCGTCGGGGTTATAATACATTACATAGACTAGCGGACTTGGCAGACGTCGCGTTATCATGACCTCAAAATTAAAAATAAAACCTGGAACCTGACTGCAGCGCCAGTGCAGTGCAGTGCGGGTCCAAATGTGAATCTATAAGCCTTCCAGGAACCCGATGCATACAAAAAAATATTAAAATTGGTCATATAAACTACAGGTTTTTCTTTTAATATATTGTTTTCGACCTTGCTTCCTTCGCAAAGTGCTGCTCTCAGCAAAGTCGTTTTATATCTTATAGCCATATGCTCGCGCCGTGAATGGGACGTCACGTTTGCGCGCAATAAATACTCGTATGACGTGAATATCTCCTTTTATTGTGACGTATGCGGTTGCAATATTCTTCGTTTGTTCATCATCATCATCATCAGCCCGGAGACGTCCACTGCTGAACGAAGGCCTCCCCCTTAGACCGCCACGCTGTACGACAACCTGCCACATGCATCCACCGGTTGCCCGCGCCTTTTACAATGTCGTCGGTCCACCTAGTGGGAGGCCGCGCCTACGCTGCGTCTTCCGGTTCGCGGTCGCCACTCAAGAACCTTTCTTCCCCATCGGTTGTCAGTTCTTCGAGCGATGTGGCTTTTGGCCTACTATTATTAATATTTATTTATATATATATATATATATATAATAATAATAATAATAACCACCGGCAGCTTGAGCCCTGCCCCGCTGCCGGCGGCATTCTAGGTTTAGGTTTTTTATAATATTTATGTTTTTAAATTTATATTGTAAAAAACTTAGATTTAAGAAAGTAAATAAATAATGTGAATAATAATACTATTTTTCAATAAAAAAATATTGTGTTCATTTTGATTTTACTTGTAGATATAGAGTTTTAAGTGAAATAAATAGTTGTGTCAGAACTCAGTGACTTTACTTCAGTGTTCTGTCTTCCGGGACCTCCTCACACTCTCTGGTTGGAAACAACCATTAGAACACGCAGTCTGGAGTCAACGCGCACCTACACACACACGGTGACCTTTGTAATAAGACATAGTAACACGTAACCTCACATCAAGTGTGTCAGTAGTGGACGTCTCCGGGCTGATGATGATGATGATTATGCGTAAAGATTAAGAAAACAACCCTAACGTTACACGTGCCGACTCATGAGAGATAGAGATACGTGATAGAAAGAGAGAGGCTATCTAGGTGATTAAAGGAAGCGGTAATTACTACTTTATTCTCTCGTAGATGGAGTCCTTATTAATTCATATTTCTTTGCAGAGTGAACTTTCTGTACGGAGTACTATTATTTATCTGTGGTTCAGGCTCGGGTTACACTCAAAGAAAGGATATTGTACTGATGTGGAACAATAATTATGTCGCCAGTCGTCACATTGTCTTTATTGTTTCCTGCCTTATAGCTCAGTTGGCAGTATGTCTGCCTTCAGAGCTCAGAGCTGTAGGGCGTGGGTTTCATTACCAGCCAGGACAAGCGTTTGTTTGTGAACATAGATGTTTGCTCTGTGTCTGGGTATTATAGCATTGTAGGTATTTTGTAGTGTTAGGATCTACTCCAGAGTCCGCCTGGGGAAGTACCACACCTTTGCCATTGAATAACTGGCAAAGCTGTGTGCATAACTTCTCTTTCAATTCAATTTCACCCGCCAAGCAGTAGTGTGCAAGCATTACTGTGTTCCGGTTTGAAGGGCAATGTTCCAGATAAATTACTGGGTATGAAGAGATTTAACATCTACTATCTCAGGTTGACGAGCGCAGTGCAGTGCGGCTCACGATTGTGTTCGCAAGTTCACAATTCTGGCACTGCATAAAAAATTTAAAATAAGTTTGCATTAACAAAAAAGTATAATTATAAGTATTCTATCAGCTATCGGGTTCTCAAAGCTTACTTCATACTTTGCTTAGTTTGGGTCTAGATTCAAGATTGATTTATTTGTCAGAACATGGTATAGTACACTCATACAAAGTAGCATACAGATCTTATAATGTTAGTAATAGAACACATGTTCTTGCCTATTGAGCCATACGAATCAACATTACATTTATTTATTTATAACAATCAAATATAATAAAAAGCTCTGTCCTGACTGACTGACTGACTGACTGACTGACTGACTGACTGACTGACTGACTGACTGACTGACTGACTGACTGACTGACTGACAGACAAGTGTATTCGTCTCGATGCGGAGGGGTATACTAAGAAAGGATTTTTCGAAATGCGACCCGATGGGATCAAAGCGATGGGGGAAAAGGGAGGGGAAGTCTGTATGAAAGTCCTTTGTTTTTGTACTTTTTGTCACGAAAATTTGTATTTGGATAGTTCATTTAAAATAAAAAATACTGTTTTAATTATTTTTTTGACAGTAATGATTTAAGGGGGGGAAAGAGGGGGTGGAATGTTGTATGGAAAGTTCTTTGTTTTTAAAGTTATAGTGATGAAAAATTGATATCTGGGTAGTTCAAAAGGTTCAAAGGGGGGAAGTTGACTCCCCTGTCGGTAGAGTAGGTAGAGTCGGTCGAGTCGGTCGAATCGGTCGAATCGGTAGAGTCGGTAGAGTCGGTAGAGGCTAAAAAAATTGATCGGGATGATTTAAAGTGATGAATTTTGGGAGCGGGCCGAATTTCTTCCGCATGCGGACGAAGTCGCGGGGGACCTCTAGTAATAAATAATTGCATTAAGAGATGTCAAGGATGTCTAGATGGCGCTGTATAAACTGTCCACACATTTTTTTTTGTATAAGCTTGTTTTTTATGATTATTTGCATAAATTTAGGCAAGAATGGTAAATTGATTTATTTCTGGTTATTCGGTAGGTATATTTGCGTGATTGAGAAACAAACAAACAAAATTTATCTATCTATCTATATGACGGAGTCTCTAACATCTTGGAGTGTATATCCTGCGGCAGATTCGATGACCCTCGACGTCCGTCATTCATAGTTACGGTGGCAATGAAATAATTACAGCAGTAGTTCGATAAAACGGCACTTTCATTATTGCCACAGTTGGTTGACTGCCATATAGCTCAGCGGTAGTGTGTCTGCCTTCAGAGCTGTAGGGTGTGGGTTCGATCCCCACCAAGGGCAAACATTTATGTGACGAACATAAATGTTTGTTCTGTGTCTGGGTGTTGTATGTATTATAAGTATGTATTTACAAAAAAAATATGTATATAAGTATTCTATCAGCTATCTAGTTTCCATATTACAAGCTTTGCTTAGTTTGGGGCTAGATGGCGCTGTGTGAAAAAAATGTCCTGCGATATTATTATTATATTATTTATTATTACAGTAATAATCACAATTTCAATAAGTTAATTGGTTAAATGAGTCCCCACTCAAAGGGTAAAAAACGTGGTGAATTTCGGGAGCAGGCCGAATTTCTTCCGTACGCGGACAAAGTCGCGGGCGACCTCTAGTTTATAATATAAAGTAGGAGTAGTACTAGGTACCTATACTGCACTAATAGGTAGAGAAAACGAAGATAGAATTGTTTGAATCTTACTATTTCCTGTACTTGGTCGGTAGTAGTAGGTATGTACGATCATAAATTAATTCTTTAACTTCAAGATTTATCCGATCTCGCTCACGACTTGATTCATTTTACAGAATAAACAGAGCTAAGCAAAATAGATACTTACTCATCTTATAATAGGAATTATTATCTCCATCTCTTACTAGCGTATAATAAAAAAACTCATTTCCTCAGTACGTCTAGGCCGTAAACATGTTTACTACAAGTTTTACTATCATACAATTTTCAAACCTAATCTTATGAAGAGTAGATCGGATTTTGAATGCATGGACTTAGCGTTAAGCAGAATCGTACATTGAATCGATGTTTTTCTCATAGCTTTTGTTTAAATCCATCGTATGAAAGATCCAACGTAACAAAAGCCGCTTGATCGTAAACCAAAAAAGAAAATAATATATGAGAAAAATACTGGATCTAGATAGAATTATTATTGTAAACGTAATTGGGGATACATTTACTAAATTTTCTCTCTCATTACGTTGCGTTCGTACCTATAACTATATGTATAAATTCAAATAAGCATATCTCAGCTGATATATGCTGGTATATGATATGGTATATCAGCAGTGGGGTGGTCAACAACCAATAGTTTTACTATGAGAATATAACAAAAATCATAACCATGAAAATAGCATGAATATTTAGGAATAAAATTATGGTTTTTACATACTGCAGGTCTAACCTCTGCAATCAAACTGATGCATGTTATTAGTATAATAAATTACAAGTATACTATTTCGATCATTAGACTCGAGGCGGCAGGCGAGTGCGATGGCGGAGAGTGTAATGATCAATGCACTCGCGTTTCATACGACGTTTTTCATCACACTTGCTGGGAAAAAAACAGACTTGAGTTGCCATTAGCTTTTTGATAATAATCAACCACACAGCGAAAAGTGCTCTACTAGTTGGTATCCAAGTCAGTATTATTCTGCTACATGTCTTATAACATTAAAACGCTTTTAAAAAAGACACAACTCGCTTCAACTTCGAAGACCTGGATGACTTCTTCATATTTATTTTCTAGTAATTTTGATTCAAAAACCAAACTACTGAATCGATTTCGATAAAATGTATATGGGAGTACCTCTGAAGTATTACCTACCAAACAAAAGAATCATCAAAATCAGTTCTTAATTGGCGGAGTAATCACGTAACATACATTAAAAAAACATACAGAAGAATTGTAAACCCCATTTTTTTAAATCGGTTGAAAATACTATTTATAAGTTACAAGCCTATTCTCTAGAAGCAATTATTTCTAATGAAAATGCGAAGTTACCGAGAAATTTCTTGTTTGTTTCATGTAAAGCCTAGTTACTGTAGATAATATTATAATGCCTTAGTGTGGAATGTAATACTGAAATTTAGGACCAAAAGCTATCAAAGCTGAACGCTTCCAAATCTTGACATCTAAGAAACATAACCTTGGAAGATGTTATTCACAAACACACAAAAAACATTTTATCAAAATTACTTCATATTTCTTTACAAAATATTGCTAATAAAATATTTTAGAGGATTTTAAAATACCCTTAAAGTTTTTCCTTGTCAGTTCGTGTGTCTGACCCTTTGTACTTACATCACGAAACTTTTACTCGGAGGCTATAAGAACTTTAATAGCGGCATATTTCTACAGTAAATTAGATGTGTGGCTGCGGTGTCACCTGTGATGATTAATGGTGATGATGAGAACGATGCAATGCAGCCTGTATCATTCATTAAAATTCATCAAGGTCCAACGGCTTGGCCGCTTCATTCTTCAACAAACACAATTCTGACACTGCTACTGTTATGGGCAGGCGTGATGCTTTCCTCCAGGCGAACGTCTCGTCTCTCTCCAGTTAAAACGTGTAAAGTTAATAAGATAAAATAAATAATATAGCAAATTTTGTAGTACATTGAACTCTTTAATAGCTGAACGGAATTCAGAGTGTTCTTTTCAAAATGAAAAGTATAGACTCAAAGTTATAACAGCTCGTTTTGAAAATTTGTTTTATAGGCAACAAGGAAATTTAGGCCCATTGGTAGAACTTAAACGTGTCCAAACATGAACGCTGTATGCATGGATATTTTATTTATGTTCACAATAATTCTTCTGTAATATATGTCTGATCTTTTATCCAAACTTGCATCTCCTGAGGTACCTGCTCAAGATCCCGCTTCATAAAACTCCCAAACATATAAAAATCTTCGATTTCTTGCAGCGTTTTACCTTTTGTTTCTGGCACAAACTTCCATACAAACAAACCACAAAGAACAGCATTACAACCAAACAATAACAAAGTTCCCCATAAATGAATATACACAAACAAATAAGGTGCCAGTTTTAAAGAAGACGAATGTAATAAACAGGTGTAAATGATATATAACGCACCACCCATACCTCTATGTTTTACAGGCATCAACTCTGCTGCTACGACAAACACTATCGGCATCATACCCAAACTTGTTACAACCATGTAAGCTATCAATAGATACAAACAAATGGAGGATTCACTCGAAACCCAACCAACTGTTTGCAAATAGTTAGCCGCAGATGTGCTTAACAAACACAAAGCTGTACCTGAAGTGCTAATCAGCAACACAGGCTTGTTGTTGAACCGTCTGATTAGACCAGCACTGATAACCACGCAAACAAATAATATAGAATTCATGATGATGACCCCAAAGAAAGCGGCATCCTCATTATGCGTCGTCTGTTGGATCATCTGTATCGAGTATATTATAATAACAGCACTTCCGCTCCAGTACATCAAGTTGATTAAAACGAATATGTGTAAGCTTGGAATATAAAAATCTCTACTCTTCAGTGTATCCCAGATATGTTTCAATTGATTTTGATTCTGTTTATTTTGTGATAAGTTTTCTTTTTGGGCAACGAGAAGGTCTTGTAGTTCTTTTTTGGGATCGTCGTCGGTGCCCCGTAACCAGATGAAAGCTTTCTCGCATTTCTCAAACTTTCCCTTACAAGCTAACCAAGAAGGCGATTCGGGCCACAAAAAGCCCATAAACATTGCAATGGCTACCGGTGTGCCCATGATTACGCTAACTATCTTCCAATGTAGGTATCTCCCAACTATTCCTACCAACGCCATTCCAAACGCTTGCATTATATGGAAAGTGATCATGCACACATTTCTAAACTGCGGGTTAACCATTTCACTCATGCTGAGTAAGCTGACTGCGAGCAAACTGTTGGTGCCTAGGCCGTGGAACGATTCGCTGACAAGTACGGAGGTGGAACTGGTAGCGGTGAAGGCTAGAACCCACCCGACCAGGCTGATGAAACAAGCGCCAATGAAGGCGAGCTTTCTGCCCTTCCATTGCATCAAGGCTGGCATTAGGATGCTTGGTATACCAGCCAAACCATGTATTGACCCTGAAAACAGACATTTCATTATAAATGATTAGTAAGTTGAATTTCGTCTATTGTATTGTACTTATAAAAGACAATAAAATATTTGCATTTAACATAGTAATGTTCGTAAAATTTTCAGAGTTTGTAATATTTTCAATGATTATTAACTTTTTTCTTTCATCATCAGCCAGATACACTACTGGACGAAGGCCTCGAAGGAAGAGGTGGTTGCCATAATCCCACGCTTAGCATTCACTTTTGGGATCACAGTATGCTCACCACCGTTAACCGTTGACAGACGTTGGCTTCCCATCCTCCGGTTGTTCTTGAAGCAGTTTTAGTACATGTAAACGTTACCCAGTACTTAGTTTATTATTTTCTGACCTATTTCGTTGAAAATAGGTGCGTTGCAGCTTTTGCGTGACCACATTTTTTAGCTTCATTAGTGATGCATTTTCATAAAAAGTGGGCTCAAACTAACAATATCGTGTACGGCAAAGAACATATTTGTTTGAAGCGATTGGTTCTTACCAATCCATGAAGCGGTATTCAAGTCGAGCTGTACGGAGCTGTCATTAGAGGATAGTTGTGCCAGTAAGACGCTTGGGTAGCCAACGGCACCGCCGACTGACATAGCGGCTAGCTGTGGCATACCTGCTACCAGCAACTGCAAAATTATTATACTAGTAATTTTAGGACACTAGATAATTATTATGAGACTAAATGATTTGGAAAATTGGTTCATTTAGGTTAGGTTTAAAGATTTTTATTATCAACAAAGACAAATTGACACTTAGTATTGCAAAGTGTAGACAACCCTTAGCCCTGAGCCAAACAAATATGATAAGATTCTGATTGTTTAGGTACGAGATTCCGTACACATGGAGTATTATAAAAATTACTTTGTTTGTAATTTTGACAATGTATTCTTTATTTTCTTTGTTTTTTTTTGTTTATTTGTATTCTTTGTCTTTGTGAACAATACACTCTGCAATCCCCAAGCCGCCAGCCAAAGTGGGGGTTATGGTAACCCCTCTCTAGTAACGGGAAGACCTTCGTCCAGTAGTGGACATCTTACGATGATGATTCTTTGTTTTTTGGCTTGACAACCAAGATTTTGAAAATCAAACTGAGTGGAAAAATGTCTTTGTAATGTTTTGGCTACAATAATAGTTTGTTGATAACTTTAATATTCACGGTACCGAATAACTGGGGTCAGGGTCTATTACTATTTGCATGTCTCTCCCTTTTGCTCCAGCTTTAAACAGCGCCATAGCACTGAGTTGCCTTAGACTCTCACTATAATGTGTTTTGAAAAACTCATGATAACAAAACAATATGACCCCAAACACGACGCAACCATGGTTTAGTGCCTTCTTTTCAGCTCAGCCCAAAAGTACCGTAATTGTAAACAAAATTATATGTAACGGTAATATTAAGCCGATAGTAGGTAGTTTTTATAGGAACAAATTTTACTATGAAGCCAACTGATCCAGTAATAGAGGCCAACTATATAGGCTCATCCCACAAAAGGTCCGGTAGTTCTGATTAAAAATAAAAATAAAACTCCCCGTCCTGTGCTTCCTTCTCTATCTTGGAAAAACGAAAAAAAAATTAAATTAATTACATAAACTCGCGGGCTTTCCAAAATTTGTATTAGATTATACAGAACAGTGTGTAATGGAATGTTGTAGTAGGTAAAGGGCGGACACGGAAAGGAAACTTGAATTACCTATGACTGTCACTTACTTAGAGAAACCGATCGCATGTTTATGGGGGAGGAGAGAGAAAACTGAGTACGGGTTCGTAGAGAGAGCGGTCCAGAAATCCCGGGAAAATTCTGAAACCGTCGAAAGGTTGACTCTTGGAGGTCGATCCCTAAAGATCTCAGAGACTAAATATTTTTAAGAACCACTTTATCTGATACAACCTGGGACCATTCTAGAGAAAAAAAAAAGTTCGCCTTACATAAATGAAACATCCATAACTTGCGGCGGCATGATCCGCACAACTAACTTCCCCCAGTCTGTCATGTCTCCTGATTGCTACTGAACCAGCCAGCGGTAATCAAGTGGTATAAATAAATTAAATATACGTACATTTCGAATTAATGAAATTCGCGAAATTTTCGCGAATTTTAATAAGAATTTCACTGTTCTGAGGATGGGACGCGATGCGGACACATCCCCCGATAGCAGTAATAATAAATTGAAAATTCTACTATGAACATCGACGGAAATATTAATTTTTAAGTGAAATTTTGTTAAATTTTATGTTTTTGTAAGTTTTTCAAAATTTTCTACTGAACCAGCCAGCGGTAATCTAATGGTATAACTGACGGTTCCCGAAACCGTTCGTGTCATTTCGGTTTTTCGTCGTTTTGTCGATTTGTACGTTCCTTTCGGCGAAAATCGTTATAGCCCCCACTACCCGCTGATTGCCATTACCCCGTTCTCCCCTAATACCGATTACGCAATAATAAATACATAAAATTTTAACAAAAGTAGATATACTGGATATATTTAATTTCATTTAATGGTTCAAATAATCTAAATATAAAAAGCATGTCTAATATTTTTTTCTAGATATTAGGTAAAAAAAACATAAGGACATACTATCTACTCACTTGTCTCAGAAAAGATGAAATTTTCATGATTACGCGCCTTTTTTTGTGATTATGAATTTAAAAATTTAATACTATAATGAGTAATATATAAATACAATACAATGAATACACCATTTTCCACTACAATATACGTGCGCGTGTCTGCAATGAATCATAACAATTTGCATTTAATGTGACAATGTGATAATGTGAATGTGAACTAGAACCTTTTATCTGAATTGGTTATAATATTACGTAGCTTTTAGCTATTGCCAGCGGCTTAGTACGTCGAGAACAGTATTAATACTGGTGTCGCTTCGTTTCCGTTTCTACTCCCATTCCGTGATCGTTTTATCCCTGTTCCGTTTTCATCCCACTTTCGCCTCGTTCTCGTCGGTTTTGCATCTCACAAATATTTCCTGATTTTCAACATCACCCGCAAACAAATTTATTTTGTTGAAACTTTTACAACGTCACGAATTATTACGATCAAAAAAATCTAGAGTGTCTCTAGACTTTCATCGGTCTCGATACAATCCTTTTGTTTTTTGTGTAGGTAAAGGTATAAGTAGTCTTTGTAGTTTTTTGTAGTGAAAAAATCTGCATGGTGATTTTTGGAGGGTTATATTTTCATTAGTAATTAGTTGCTGAAAAAGAAAATGACAGAAACATGTCTACAGTATACCTAGACTTAAAAAAACGAGTTACCCAGGTAGAAAATAGGGGGATTCATTTGTATGACGACTCACCGACTGGATTCCCTCATAATTCTATGCGTTCGGTAAGAATCTGTACCGAATCGGTACAGCACTGGATACCGTACCTACCCAATCAGGAAGCAGCCTTAGCAGACGAGACGATAGAGCCCTTCCATAAACACGTTTTGCTTCGGTACTTTAATAAAATTATTATAATGAAAACTCACTTGTCTTAAAAATAGTACAGCTGCCATGATTATATTTTTACTACTGATTACTGCCGCATTCACTGCTACGGCCCGGTTCGATAAAGTGGATAAGGTAGTATGTATTATCTAGAGCTCACAGCTAAGAATATTTCAAATGCATCAAAATTGTCAAGTACATATAAAAGTTAATGTGTTAATTACACAAACAAAATTAAATTAATGATATTAAAAATATAAAAAAACCATTTGTTGACATACTATATATACCATCTCAAAAGCAAAGAAGTCAATATAACATCTAAAAATACCTATATAATACAAATGATTTAGGCAGATGTTAACTTTAAATGATGTAGTTGAGGTAATATTAATCAACAAAATGATCTTTTAATCTCTTTAATATTAATTTAATTGAATTATCATGTTGTTAACGGTTATTTTGTTTCCTTTTAGCATGATAATTCAGACTCCGAATTATCTTTCGTAAAAGTTAATTGTTGCATTATTTAAACTTAAAGGCGTGATGAACTAATATGTTGGTTACTAAAGGGTTCTGTTGTTAAAAGATAATTACTTATATTTTAAACTTATAAAACAAACATTTTCGCGGTCACGATTCATTATTTTGTAACTTTGTTATGTTTGTGAAGTTAAATTCCATCCAAAAACAAGATATTTTTTTGGTTTTACTTTTCTTGTTTTTGATCCAAATTTCTTTAAAAAAAAATTGTTACTGTGATTATCATATAAAATTTAAAGTATTCATACAAATATAAAAAAAAACCTAACGTTAATAATACCGAACTGAGTGAGAGTTCTTTTTGTAATAAAAATACATACTTACCTCACTTTTGTATACCAATTAAAAGCTACCGTTTCACTGTTTGTTTTGTCTGGTGTTAACCAAAGGTGCGGTTTATGCGCACTTACTTAGAAGAAGTATTGGTTTCTTACATCATACACTGTACGATTGTATTATCAAACATCTACATTTTTACAGTAAAATATAAAATATGAATATATTATTAAAAAACTAAAACTAACAGTTCCGCCAGCAACGGGGGAGGATCCAAGCTGCCGATGGTTAGTGTTGCAGAGTGAGAAACTTCCTGACAGGATATGCCGTGTCAAGGGTCACTGTCTTTTATATCTCACCCTTGACCCAAACGCCTAGCGAGAGGGCTCTTCAAGTGTTGGTCGAGGCTCTATGCTGTGAGGGGTGCCGTACACCGTGCCCACTATCAGAGTAATGATCGTCGAATCAACATCTGACATCTTGTGTGATTATCTTATGTGTCAAGGATTTTGTCTTTTTCGGCATTTACGAGATTAACGACATATGAGATGGAGACGTCGACGAGTACTTTCCGTCATTGGGACCGATTCACCAGCACGATATCAAGCTCATTGGCGACAACAGTCCTGCCCGTGAAGATAGAGCAGTCCCAGTAGAGCAAAGCATGACAGTTATCGAGAACTGGCGTTGTTGTAGCGTTCTTATAGTAGGCACCACCGGCTTGACGAGGCCGTATTGAAAAGAGCAAGTTGCTGGTGGATGATCCTGACTACTTGGTTGTGTCTGTGCAAATTCTTGCCGTTGCATCGTGCAAGAAGCGGACAGCCGTAATAATATTATTATTACGAATACGAGTGCAAATAAAACACGTTGAAACCTTAAAAGTTTTCTTATACGGAACCCTAAAAATGTCATCATAATGTTATCAATTATTGTAATGAAATTTTGAATTCATATTTTCATATTAAAAGGTGAAAAACATGAAGATAATAAAAAATAATGTGTCTCTTAATTTTAAGTATTTACGAAGATAAAAATCTCACACTACGTATTTGTTTTAAATGCCTGCTCGATTTAGGTTTATTACGAACAATGGTGGTATTAACACATTTTCGTTTTACGTGTAGGTATACTGAATTACTCACGTTTAACTAATTGATTCCGACTATAGTTTCGATCACATCCTGTAACATTTTTCAAGGAGTGAATAGGTTTCACTCCTTCAGTCGGAGTATCTGACTTAATCAAACGAAAGCAGGTAACGTTTAATTAAGTCAATTACTCCGATTGTAGGTAGTTCTCATTCCATTCCATTCAAATATATAATACGCTGTTTTTTTTTTAAATACTACCGACTTCAACTTCTATGTGACGACCTCTGAAGTATTACCTACCAAACAAAAAAATAATCATCATTGAATTCATAATTGGCGGAGTAATAGCGTAACACACAAACAAAAAAATACATACAGTCGGATTGAGAACCTCCTTTATTGAAGTCGGTTGAAAAACAAAAACGGCGTGCATAGAAAGCTTGTATCCGGTGAACTAAAAGTGGACTACAGAATGGAAAACGATCGACACCAGGCCTCCTGCTTGCCTGATTGTGAATAAGATCGAGCCTAAGGACTATGGGTATGTTAGCGCGGTGGCCTCAAAGTGAGTTTTGGCCTCCGACAATAAAAGACGCCAATCGTCGCGGCGTTGTACGATCTCGCGCCAGTTAGGTCGCTGGAAGTTGCGCCGATACTTCTCAACGGCGGCGCAACGAAAGAGCAGTGGTACTTGCCAATGCCACGCCCTACTGTGCTGCCAGACGACATCCTGTCGGCCATGGTGAACTATACCTATTTAGTCTATCCTTAAAGATGCGAATTGTAGTTTTCAGGAAATAACGAAATGTGTTATATTGTGTGGTATGCAGTGTGCAATGAACAGTTGGTACATATCGCCTTTGGAAAGTTAAACAATAGCACTATTGTGTACGCAGATGTTGCATTCAAGCGATATCATTCTATTTATCTATTTTAAATTACCGAATTTCGTGAGGAATAATGCATGTCCAACCAAGCATGAAGTATATTATGTTTGGAAATTTGGATATTTGAAACTTTTTTACTTAATTACACAAAAACTGTAAATTTTTTTTTTAGGCATAAGCCTTTATTAACTACAACAAACTACAAAGACTACTTAGCCTACTACACAACAAAAAACAAAAGGATTGTATCCAGACCGATGAAAGTCTAGAGACAATCCAAATGCTCAAACCCACTACCAGTCGGCAGCGTACCCAGCATGCTGGTGGCATTGCCACGCTGGATGGCAATGCTTATGCGTTGAGCCAAATAAAATTAAACAAACAAAACAAAACAAAACAAACTGTTCAATTGATTTGAACAACATTTGATGTAAAGGTAGTTTACATTTTGGAATAACACAGGCAAGACGTTTTAGTAACTAACAACTTTACAGTTGGTTACAACCGACCAAAACAAAAGAAGGCTACCGTTTTTCCCCGTATTTCTCCAGCTAATCAAATGAAGTGTTATCAGGAAGCGCAGTAATCAAAGTAATGTTCTCTGAAGCCGTAACCTCCTCGCGCCTGTAATACTAATGAGGAATGTTAGGGATCGGGAAAACCGCGCCGGTGCGCGGAAAAGGTGGGAAACGACCAGGTGAGCCTTATCGAGCTGATAACGGGAACTATGATCGGTTCAATGGCGTGTTTTGGCGAGATAATGTGTTTGCGTGAGAAAGAAATAACATTTAATAACATGATGTTTCACAAACTATTTCTGTGTACACACAGAACTTGAACCTGGGTATATATGCCCTAAAACTGCATCCAGAACCACCGAAGGACGGGCAGCAGCTTCCTCTCGGTGGTGAGCATTCTGCGATCCAAGCTGTCTGCCAAGCGTGGGATTATGGCAACCCAAATTAAAGGGGAGGTCTTCGTCCAACACTTGACGTGTTCTGGCTGATGATGACGACAAAAAGAAAAGTTATGGTTTTAGGCAGTCTATGATATCATGCACACGCTCACATGGGCACGGTCCTCCCTCCGAGTGGCTGTAGGTCTTCGGCTCGGGAGTCCTTTGCGAACCCCATGCATCCGAGTTTATTTTACAATTGACCTATGATTATTGTAACACAGAACTGCATCCAGAACCACCGGAGGACGGGCAGCAGCGTCCTCTTAGTTAACGGTGGTAACACTCTGCGATCCCCAAGCCACCTGACCAGCGTGGGGATTATGGCAACCCCTCCCTATTAAGAGGGTGGCCTTCGTCCAGTAGTGGACGTCTTCTGGCTGGTGTATTGTAACACAATTTTATATTTTAAGTAGTTCCAAAATAAATGACATTCTTTCTAGTATTAGTAGTTTATTTGACATGAACGCGAAAAAATCATGTAAGTAGCTAACTAGCTGTATTATTATAATGATTTTCCGAAACTATGCGTTTTGTTGATTAAGTGCCAATTTACGCGCAATAGTGCGGGCAAGTGATAATTTTATTACAATGCGGTGAACTATATTGTATGTTCGTGTAGTTTCCGAAACTCCGAAGAAGCTTCTCGTGAAATTGGCACTTCTTTACTAGGGCATAACTGGACTTGACTGTGACTTACTTGATGTGCCTTTGACTGTGACTAAGACTCATTTCACTAGAAATTCATAAAAAAAATATTAATATTAAAATACTTGACATAGGCAAATGCACGAAATGCGAGGCCATAATCCTCTTAGGAGGAAAGAAGGAGAAAAGGTATTTCACCTGGTTGAATCCAGAATTCAGAGTAAGACCTTGCTGCCAAATAAACGTAAGTTTATGGGTGCACTCATTAATAATTACACGCCCGTCCAAACTCTTTAATTAGCAGTTTATACTATTTGTACTATTTAGTATTCAAAGTAATTCATTAGAATTCCACGGCTAGCAACTGTGTACTGTAATTATAACAACCATTTTTTATGAGCTTTGTTCTGAAAAAAGCTTGTAAGAAATACATGACGTTTGTTTAATTTCTTAAAGCGCCTTATTTGCTCAATTATGTAAACAGAAGCGTTCCTAAAGACAGAAAGCATTAAGCCCCAATACAAAGTGCTTACAAGTTCACACTTTTTTCGTTTATAAATAATACATCATGCTGAATGTTCCGCCAAAAGGGAACGGAGATTTAAGGAAAAATAACTTTTCGAACAGAATTATTTATTCAAATACAAAATTTGAAATTCATAAGGAGCACCCATATTTCAAGAGAAACATGGTTATTTATCGCAACATCTTTCACTGGAAACTTTGTGGTAGCATTTGGCGCTATGATGATTTTACTTTCAAATGATAGTGACACCAAAGTCGGCTTGAGATAAATAATCATAACAGCTAAGTACCTCAAAATAGATACTTGTAGATAGATCGGAGAAGCACACAGATACCCCATATCTACAAACAGGCATAGGGGTCAAACTTTTAAGTAAGTACACTTTTTTCAAACGACTCTTTGTTTTCTACAGTCTTAATGCCTGTCTTCAGTGAACTTGTATATCAAGTTTCGTCAAGATTAGTTGAAAAATACGACATTTACACGAGTACTTTACATCTTTACACCCATACTCCGGACAGATGAAAGCAAATTTTATCTGTCGACGCAGAGATTTCGCTCGCTTCGCTCACTCGCACGCTTCCCTCGCTCGCTCGATCTTTCGTCAAAAATACCTCACAATTCGTAGAGTTTAAACTTTACGTTAACACTTTCTGGAATAAGCTGTATTTCCTTGGCCCGTCTATTCGCCTATTATGCTGACTAAGCAAGCGATTCCTCGGCGTGTAACCAAGTTAGACACTACAAGACAACGTAAATTATAATATCAAAGCACTGTGTCTAGGTACACAGAGGGAGGTGCCGAGCACTAACTAATTCTATTGGTTAGCTGGATTTGGGTTCTTGTCCGTGTGTCCGCTAGATGGACTAACATCACTATAACCAGCCTAGAATACCTCCAGTATTAACTACTGCCAGCTGTCTAGGTTTATCGTGCTGAGTCGCAGGACGTCCATAGTTTATAGTTCATAGTTATTTATTCGTAAATTCATTATTGTCAGTTATTAAGTTTTATGATTACATTATATTCATATATTTTTTATACTAAATAAGTAAGTATATCATCATAATTATGAATACCTACTCTATGTTGTCCTACACTGTGTTAACCCGATAAGTTACGGACAAATTAGATAGTATTATACCGGCGCGCGACGTTAAGTAGGTACATAAATACATAGGTACGTAATTGAAAAATATTTAAGTTTGCGCTATTGTGTCAGTGCGTGTAGTGAACCTAAGTATCGATACAAACATCTTAGTTTTTCGATACTTATTGTCCAAACTATTATGTACTTATGAAATAAATAAATTAAAAAAAAAAAAAACTCTGCGTAAAATAATATTGTGCACAAGGTATATACAAAACAAAATTATTAACAAAACAAACCCTAAAATACAATATATACAAAACCTAAAATAAAAGCCCCGTGGTCGATGGAAATGTGGCCAGAATGCTGGCGGCATTGCCACGTTGGATGGCTATGCTGAGTTTTTGGCCAAAATATACGCCAGCGTTCCGGTCACCTGACACATCGACCAAACGTTTGGCCAGATCCCTATATAGGCTGGGTGCGGCCGGCCCCCAGGGTTCTAAAGTCTCGACCCCAAACGGCACAAACATGTACATTCTGTCCAAGTACCCGTATTTGTGCCGTTTGAGGTTTTCAGCAATAGATGCGGCAGCATTAGTTGTGCACTTAACTTATATATTGCTCAAATGTTAAAATGACGGTTGTAAACTTAAGCAAAGCTTTTAATTAAGGCCCGTATTGTATTTGTATTAATTACACTAGCTTTTGCCCGCGGCTTTGCCCGCGTAGTAATGTTGAATACTGGAATTCGGTTAAATCGGGGCCCAACTCAATTGAATCACTAAAATACGTATATTATTGCATTTTTTCCAAGCCGCTTGCAAGTCTTTAAGTTTTCTTGAGGATGACCAAATTTGGCATGTCGCGTTTGCAATACTTACTTCAAAACAAATCCGTCTTGTTGAATTTTAAACAGACAGACAGATGGACATGACAAACTTATAAGAATTCCTCGTAGTACTACGGAACCCTAAAAATGTCTGCTAATGACGCTATAGTTGCCGGGGCCTTTGACCCGAAAGATTACAATATTTCTTTGTAGACAACGTTTTTGATTTTTTTGTTGGAAGGTGCTAAAATAGCCAGGCTTTCAGGGGAGCTAACTCGCGAGCAAGCCACATAGAACTGACCATGCAAAAAACAGTCCTGCCTTAAATCAATACCAGCGTATTTTAAAGTTTGACCCTGAGCCTTATTGATGGTCATGGCAAAACAAACTTTTAGAGGAAATTGAAGCCTTTTGGAGTCATAAGGTAAGTCACTGGGAATCATGGGAATACGCGGCACAAACACTGTTTCGCCATGGGCACACCCAGTCAAAATGATGGCCTCAACCAGATTACGATGCAGCATTTTTACTTGTAACCTGATTCCATTACACAATTTGGGTGGTCTTAAATTCCGAAGGAGCATGACGGGTGTACCTTTCTTCAGGATAAGCCTCTGATATGGTAGCCCCGCTGGTCTTAATGAATTTAAAAACTCAACTGGATAGTTTACAGCATCATCATTGTTGCATACCGTATCAACAGAGTCAATGAAATGAAATAAGCTTAAGCAGAAAAAGTATGATAACAAAGAACGTAAAAAGATTACCAAAATATCGCAAGAATTACGAAACTTCGATAAAATACAGTGCTGCACTGATCGCTTAGGTAGACTCGGTGTGGGTTGGAGTGGGGCGCGCTCGAGGCGTCGTCATACTCGGGTTTTAACGTATCTGAGCCGACGCGGGATGGACGTTTCGAAAGCGCTGTGCTTGGTGCGTGCACCGGATCAAGTACATGTGTTTAAAATATTTATCTTCTTACGCATAAACACTCGATTAGCTAATCAATAAATATAAAAAAAAAATTCAAATGAAAAACTGACCCGTGGCCTTCCAGTTTTGAAATTGTTTGAAAATTCTGAAACATGTTTATGTTTATTTTATCTTATCTCTTAAGTCAAAAAACTTAACAGCCTTAAATGAATGGTTTCGGCAAAATGGTATTTTAATGATACATTGAACCCCTTGCGAATTTTTCAAAATCGTTGCTGAGTGTGCGTTTCTCTGCATCAGCCCTTAACACTAATGGTATATCGGCCTACCCTGATTGGGCCATATTCACTACGCTGGCCCAGTGCAGGTTGGCGGATTCACATACACTATCGTATTTCTTCTCCTGAAATATGAAGGTTTCCTCATGATGTTTTCCTTCACCGAAAAGCCAGTGGTATTATCCATGCGTAAGTTTCAAAGAACTAATTGGAACGGGCTCGCCCGGGTTCGAACCCGCGACCCCAAGAATGTGAGTCGAGCTTGATCTCACTGAAGATCTCACTGATCACACAGCTTGAGCTGAGTTTAAGTTTACACCACTCAAAATTTAGTTTAGGCATTTAAAAGTAAGTCAATTTAATATTAAAAATTAATTTAGCAGCTTAGGCTGTACAGTATCTATAATAATTATGTCCGTCAAACAGTCGTCTGCGTGGACCTACAAAAAAATAGCCTATGTCCGTTTCCGAACCTTATGCTATAACTACCTATCCAAAAATGCAGCTCCATCTGTTCAGCCGACCAATAAATACGCCCATCCCCGTCCCCATTCTCAGCCTCATTCCTATAAGCGCCCCCTTCCCCATCCCCATCCCGATACCAAATGTCATTTTAATATGAACACGCCCATCCCCGTCCACATCCCCGTTCCCTCTCTCATCCCCATCCCGAACCCCATCCCATCTCCACCCCCATCCCGATTTCAACTTTCATTTTAATATGGACACGGCCATCCCCGTTCCCAGCCTCATCCACATCCGCATCTCATCCCACCTGTCCCCACCAAATCCCCACCCATCCCCACCCATCCCCATCCCATCCCCATCCCCACCCCATCCTCATCCCCATCCCGATACCAATTGTAATCCTAATATTAACATGCCGATCTCCGTCCCGTCTCCGTTCCCAGTATCATCCCCACCCCCACCCCCATCCCCACATCTATCCCCATCCCTATACCAAATTTCATTTTAATATGTACAGCCGTTACAAAGTTAAGGAGAAACAAACGTACTATCACTAAAACTTAGTTTTTTTTTTAATACTAACGGGAGCTGATTTTGAAAAAACTGTGACACCCGTATCTTCTTATTTTTATAGTAGAATATGTATACCAAGTTTTGTATCAATCGAACCAGAGAATAAAAAGTTTCATACAAACTTTAACACCCCATTTAACCCCCTTCGGGGTTGATTTTCAAAAATCCTTTCTTAGTGGGCGTTTACACCTCTCCAAATACATACCCTCCAAATTTCAAGTCTCTACGTTTAGCGGTTTGGGCTGTACGTTGTCTATATGTCAGTCAGTCAGTCAGTCAGTCAGGACATAGCCTTTTATAGTTATAGATTAATATAAACACGCCCATCCCCGTCCACATCCCCGTTCCCTCCCTCATCCCCATCCCGAACCCCATCCCATCCCCACCCCCATCCCGATTTCAACTTTCATCTTAATATGGACACGGCCATCCCCGTTCCCAGCCTCATCCACATCCACATCCCATCCCCACCTGTCCCCACCAAATCCCCACCCCATCCCCACCCCATCCCCACCCCATCCCCACCCCATCCCCACCCCATCCCCACCCCATCCCCACCCCATCCCCACCCCATCCCCACCCCATCCGCATCCCCATCCCGATACCAATTGTAATCTTAATATTAACATGCCTATCTCCGTCCCGTCTCCGTTCCCAGTATCATCGCCACCCCCACCCCCACCCCCATCCCCACATTTATCCCCCATTCCTATACCAAATTTCATTTTAATATGTACAGCCGTTACAAAATTAAGGAGAAACAAACGTACTATCACTAAAACTTAGTTTTTTTTTTATATTAACGGGAGCTGATTTTGAAAAAACTGTGACACCCGTATCTTCTTATTTTTATAGTAGAATACGTATACCAAGTTTTGTATCAATCGAACCAGAGAATAAAAAGTTTCATACAAACTTTAACACCCCATTTAACCCCCTTCGGAGTTGATTTTCGAAAAATCCTTTCTTAGTGGGCGTTTACACCTCTCCAAAAACATACCCTCCAAATTTCAAGTCTCTACGTTTAGCGGTTTGGGCTGTACGTTGTCTATATGTCAGTCAGTCAGTCAGTCAGTCAGTCAGGACAAAGCCTTTTATAGTTATAGATTATAGATTATGTTCACAGTCTCAATTAATAACTTAGTTCTCAATATGCGGAGATCCTATCCTTCATTGTAAACAATTTCAGTAACTTTCTATTCAAAGCTTTTCAGCCCACAACTCACTAATGACCAAAACAAAATGAAATACTAAAACTATCAACAATCACTTTGTAGAAGTAAGTTCGAGTCTGGCAAGTTAACGAGTTTCTCTATTAGTAAATATTGTATATCTAGTACATGTACATGTACATGTACATGGTATTAGTTATAATCAGACAATGTAGACTATCGGTACAGTTAGTTTATAATATTTTATTCGAAGACGACTAATTACCTATACTTACATAAAGAAACGTTTACTTAGCTCAAGCGATTGTGGCGTAGTTTGACTAGACTGAGTGGTGGTTCGATCTAATCTAAAAGCAACGGACGATCCGGATAGACCATTTACATTTCAGCGCTCCCGTGAGTCGTATGGCACGTTAAACTGTCGGTGGATTGTTGTTTGTTCTATATTTTCTATAACAACAACAGTTACTGTCATGCTATTTCAAGGTCTTGTGCATGTTAAGGCGCATAGCACACTGTCACAGAGAGAAGCCGAAGGCGGCAGCGCCGCACCACTTCGGCGTCGAGGCGGGCCCCAACACAGCGTCTACACCGCCGTTGACGACGCCTCTACACCGCCCTGACGGAGCCTCTACACCGCCCTGACGCAATCTCTACACCGCCCCGACGCAATCTCTACACCGCTCCGACGCTACCTCTACACCGCCCCGACGTAGCCTCTACACGACCCCGACGCTACCTCTACACCACTCCGACGCAACCTCTACACCGCCCCGACGTAGCCTCTACACCGCTCCGGCGCAGCCTCTACACCGCCCCGACGCAGCCTCTACACCGCTCCGACGACGCGGCCTCCACTGCACCGCGGCTTGGCAGACCAATTCTATTGTATAGAAAAGATAGAGGATGCGCGTCTTCGCCCCGACGCCGCCGCTGCCGGCGCCGCCTCGATTCTTCATTTTGCGTGCCATACGCCTAACTTTGGACTAATCAGCTCATAACGCATACATACATTTCACAGCTCACCGGACAAGCCCCATTCCTAATAATGTATTCATAGCAGTTTTATTCAACAACTTCATAACAAAAAATCGTTATGGATTAATTCGTCAAACGTGACTTATTATGTAAATGAATAAGCAGTAACTTGATGTTAAGTTGATTAGTTTTCGGTCCTGAATAATGGAGTGAAAAGTCAAAGAAACATGGTAATCCGATGTTATCTTCACTCTGCACGTTCTAAGCCCGAATTAATGAGGCTCAGGTCATTCACGTGACGTCACTTAAGGCTGGACTCTTCGATCGTATAATATGTGAGTAAGTGTAGCAGGTTTGGTGAGGTCAGAAGAGCGTGGGCTAGAATTCCGACATTGTACTTGAGTTATCGGTTAAAAAATATTGTAAAGATATATTGTTTGTATTTTGTATAATAATATGGTGGTAAGATACTTTTCTGAATAGCCACCATCAAGTTAAATATCTGTCATCAAGCACCGAACACAGTGTTTCGATCGGCAGCCTCTGTTGAGAGCCAGCTGTTATCCCAGGCTAGCTGTGCTTAATTTTACTTTTAATTTTATTAATATGTTTATTGCGTTGACATCATACAATTGAATTGTCATTTTTATAATTTGATTATTTTAAGTTCATAATTTTAATTTCTAATTCAATTTTCATTTCAAACTCAATTTAAATTCCAAATTCAATTTTTAATTTCAATTTCAAAATTAATTGCAAATTTAATTTCAATTTCAATTGTGTGTATGGTACTTATTAATGTGACTGCTAAATTGATGATTTATAATATGAGTCTATGATACTTGAAATAAATGATTATTTAATTTAATTTAATTTAACAAAATTGACATCACTGATATCTTTTTGACCGTCTTCAACAAAGGAGGAGGTTCTCAATTCGATTGTTTTTTTGTGTTTGTTTCCTCGTAACTAAAATTGATAATTTTATTTTACTTGAAAGGATATACGTTCAGATCAGTACTATAGACATTTCATCAAAATCGGTTTAGTGGTTTGGTTATTAAATCAAAATGACTGGAAAAAATATGTCATCCCCAAGTAAACGAAATTGCGTTTTGCTTTGAAGTAAGCTGATTTTTTTAAATGTATTGTCAACTTATACATCCCTATATTTTTATGAATATCGTATATTTTAAGGAGTCATTGTAACAAATTTCATTATGGGGCTAACACTGAAATCGCGAAAAACTTCAGCTGTGCCATACATTTTATCAAAGGACAAGGACCTCGGATCGGAGTTTCTATGTTGGTCCCATTGATTTTAATAAAAATAGTAGTGAACGTAAATCAGATGAGTAAAGAGTTGTGATTATGTTTCACTGGGAAAGTTTGAAAGTTACAGGCGAGTTGTGGTCAAATATTTAGTTTGGCAACCATATTATAGTAAAATGTTAACAGGCTACCCTATACCGTGTTAAGGTCTTAGTAGCAAGCGTAGAGTCTCTACGCCGCTACGAATGCCTACGACATGTAAACTGTCGTAGCAGTGTTGGCTGTCGTGTCCTTGAGAAGTAAGTTAAGGATTTATGAAGAAGTGCTCTTCATAAATCTAGGTCTGCCATCATATCAAAAAGTTTCTGATAACGCGCTTTAAAGTTAGGTTTACCTAAGTAAACGTATTTTAAGTTTTACCGTTGGTAAGTTAGCTGTTTAACGTTGTGTTTATATCCGCTTTAGTTTAACCATATTCTCGTATGGAATTTAATATAAAAAATAGAAATTTTCAAATTTTATAGGACACGTAGATAGTATTGATAACAGTAAAATTTTACTTTTGGGAAAGTGGGACTCTAGCGGCGGACCTGGGAAGTGGATATAACTAGTAAAACCATGTTGTTTTAGTGCTCAAGAAAACAAAGATTTTAAAATGTGGGGTTGTCAAAGCGATCTATTTCAAACCACATTCCAAACGAATACCACGGAGATCGTTTTGATATTATGTTCCTGACGGTACCGTCTCTTCCAACATTGAGGAGATTTGACAGTTCCATTTCCATAGCACACATAGTCATGTTTATTATAAATTTATCTAGTTTCTGGGCTCATTGAATTATTGCTCTCGACTGGCCCTAATTTAATCTACTTAGTAACAAAATACACGACGGCTATAAGCATAAATAAGGTCTTTAAATAAATTCTAAGAAATCAGAATATTGTGTTTGAGTATCCGTACTAAAAAATACAAAAATATACAATTTATTATTTATTAAATTTATCTTAACAAAGCTTCTGTTTTACTTAATAATTATTTCTTAACTCAGATAATATTATTCCAATGTTTAACACACCAATAAAAAAATGTGAAAGTTTATTGGTATGTGTGTGACTATTATGTTTGTTACCTCTTCAAGCCAAAACGGCTAAACTGAATTGAATGAAACTCGGAATGGAGAAAGCTTATTTTCCGGAATAACATATTATAGACAAGTTCTTATCATTATTGCCGTTTTTTTCATCACGCGGGTAAAACCGCGGGCGCATATAGTTTTAAACATAAATTTAAAAAATTACTTAGAAAACTAGCATTAGACTTTTTTCTGACAACTAGAAAACATTAAATGTGAGATCAAAGTAACAATTTATTGGCGTTATTTATTGCTGTTTGTAGAGTTACATATTATTTCTTTTATTTTATGAAAAAGTACCTTAAACTGTTTTCGCTAAATAATTGAAATACTGATCTCGAAGTTTTATTTGGAATCAATAATTTAGCGCGTGTTTTTCACTAACAATTCTGAAAATGTAAGAATGATTGAAATTGCTTTTAAAATAATTGCGACATATGTTTTAAAGTTCATAGACACACAGACAGACAGACTTTGACTTTGTCTTAAGGTAACGTTGGATACACTTTGCGTACAGAGCCTTAAAAAGCCCCTTTGTAAAAAGAAAACTTCACAAAACGCTAATAGCATTACAAATATACGGAGTGTTTGATATAAGTAGGTATAGCATAGATAGGGTATTGATCAACCCCTAGAACCCAAGTATGTTAAATATAATTTAAAAAAATAAATAAGTAAGTACGGATGTTGATGATGATGATGATGAAAAGAAATACTAAACAAATAAAAAAATGAGGGATTTATACTATTACCAGTTACGTTATAAAACTTGTGTAATAAGTTGTCCACTTTGATTAGGAACATCCGTAAATATCGCGCCACCCCCATAATTTACCCTGTATTTTAGTCTTTGTATTTTATTTAGATGAAAGGTTCTACAAGTATTACTCTGCGTTACTAAGTTCAATAGGTATCGTGTTCCCAAACATAAAGCTAAAAAGATATCTTCGTCTTTGTGTAACAAGACTCGCCCTCATTTTTGGGTGGCTGCCGAAATTCTTGAAACAAAATACTCACTCTGTTTTTTCTGTGTTTTAACAAGAAAATATTTACTGTGAGTATATTTTCATATAAAGAATGGCAGACAAGCAGACGGTTTGCCTAACGGTAACCAAACAGCCGCATAACGATACTTGGAACGTTATAGTAATGTTGTCGATGCGTTTCCAACTCAAAGATACAAAATGTTTATAGAGGCTCCTTTTAAAACACTCCATGTCGAAACTCCGCGGGACCTAAAGCTTTCCCAGGAAAGACTTTTTTATTTTATAGTTGGCATATTACTCTGAATTAAAAGCGACAACGATCAAGTCGGAACAAAAGAAATTGCTATTTGATTTAAAGTGCTGAATTTTGGGAGCGAGCCGAATTTCTTCCGTACGCGGACGAAGTCGCGGGAGACCTCTAGTATAAAATAAATGTTGGGAGTTTTATTTTCTAGTTGCCTTTATTAATGAAATCATAACATATACAATCTCACTACCTGCTCTGCTTAACTTAGTATGTTTATTTTTTAAATCTTTTAGTTATTTATACAGGTTTAGCTTGATATGTTAATAAAAACAAAAGGATTGCATCCAGACCGAAGAAAGTCTTGACACAATCCAAATGCTCAAGCCAAGTTATAATGATGGCGGTATTGCCACGGTAAATGCCAAAAACTCTTATTATAAAGCGAATTATGAAGATTTTAAACTCTTAAGAAGGAACCCTTAAGGGTCATTTCGTTGTCCATTTGTCTGGCTATCAAGATCCTTAATTCATCTATTTCTGCTAACTTACATTTTCGTCAAAATTCCAACTCATAAAATTTAACATGACTTAGCCCTTATTGATGAAATATGAAAAAATACTGGACTTATCATGTCTCGCTTTTTGCAGAGCTGTTCCAGCCTTCACGTAATATTGGCAGGGTAGACATGTTACGTCATGCCCGCAAAGCTACGCCTTCTCCATTTACCAGCAAAAAAGATTTTAAAATTGAGGATACACTCGTCTAAATATTTATGGTATGCGAGCCTGTTATTAAACCCAAAAGGCTTACTTATAAGCGTGGATTAGCCTCAACATTCTTTATCTATTTCTTTTAGTGATTAGGTGGATAAAGGCAAAAGACGGATTAAGTATTCTGAAGCTACTCTACGTTTATCAATAAGGCCCTTTGGGTTTCATTAACCTGGCTCGCACTACAAGTGTAAGGTGTAATGAACACACTCATTATAGAACTACGGAATTTACGCATGGATTCAGAAAATAATTGTGCCAAAAGCATAATGAAGAAAATTGTATTGGCAATTTGAACCCTCCGACCCTCGCCGAACTAGCATAGTAGAATATCACCCAACTACTCGTCGATCTATCAATCCTCGAGTTACTATGTCGCAACGTTCCTTAAAAATATGACTATGTTTCATCGTTCTCTTCTCAAGTACGATGACCAGTCATCAACGGAGTCAGTGTGCGACTGGGCTCGCACTGGATAAGACCTTGACTTGTGCACTCGTGTCGATTTCATCGAAAATATTAGTTTGTCTTATCTTTATACAGTAATTACATCTATGACTAGTCAGTAAAGTTTTTGGTGGTACATTCCCAATAGCAGAAGACATTTCATTAGTCCATCGCAAAAGTGGCCATTTGCAAGATCCTGACTTGAAATCCATTGTTTTGTAT
This sequence comes from Erannis defoliaria, assembly GCA_905404285.2. NCBI lineage: Eukaryota > Metazoa > Arthropoda > Insecta > Lepidoptera > Geometridae > Erannis > Erannis defoliaria. Next base: position 1,027,182 of record FR990075.1, read on the forward strand.
ATCTTTGCATATTAAAGAAGAAATGTATTATTTATTTCCCCTTTTAGCAGCGTATTCCATCAATTAACTACCGTTTCTGGAATCGCTAAAGCAATCACTGACATGCAAATAAGCTATTTTGACTTTACGTTCTGGAAACTCATTAATTTTCTTATTTCCCTGTCAATAACCCAATGGAATTTTGTACGTTTCTGCCACCACGGGCGAGGTTGGCGTTGTGTTTAAGAGCCTAACTTAAAGATACCGTTTAAAGTTAAATGAGGTTTGTTAGTAGGTATTGCGCGCTTGAGTTTGCATTGTGGAGAAGCTAAAAGTAGTTAGTTAATTTGATCTGGGATTTAAAGTAAAGCCCTAACGGCCTTACTATAAAACGCCGTTCAAACTTAGTCACTGCTTAAACTTCTCTGTCTTGTTCTCGCATGTGATATTTCACGTCAGTGAGAAGTTGTCAGAGCATCTTAAACAGTGAGCGTCGTTTTATAGTAAGGCCGTAAATGTCCAAGCACAGGTTTTATTTACTGATTTGTATAAAATTAATATCTAGTGCTTTATTGCATAACTGGAATACAATTTCTTTTAGATGCCATCGAAATGTCTAGCGACGATTTTGCTCTTACTTGAATGTCGCAAATTTAGCAGACACATTTTTGTGAAGCGGATAATTCACCAAACCAGTAGTGTACCAAGAAGTGTTTAACCTTTATTAACTACGAGTATTTTGATATTCATCATCAGCCCGTAGACGTCCACTGCTGACCGAAGGCCTCCCCCTTAGACCGCCACACTGTACGACAACCTGCCATTTGCATCCACCGGTTGCCCGCGACTTTTACAATGTCGTCGGTCGGGTGGTCGGTCTAGTGGGAGGTCGCGCCAACGCTGCGTCTTCCGGTTCGCGGTCGCCACTCAAGTACCTTTCTTACCCATCGGTATTTATTTTGATATTAAGATAATCTTTTTAAGTACAATATTAAAATCATTTGATGATATTATAGCCTTCAGAGTGTCTAGAGCAGCGCCACCTAGTGTCAAACATATCAAACATGTTTGACACTAGGTGGCGCTGCTCTTATTTCATACAAATTGTAGTTTACGTTAACGTGAACGAATACGTAAACGCTCTTGGAAAAACTGGCACTAGACACTCAGAAATGACGCCTTAAAAACGCCTGTAGAAACGACGCCTTAGAAGGAATAAAACGGCACCTCTCTCCAACTTTGTTTCAAATAGCTCGCTATAAAACTTGTTTGGATGGCGAATAATAAAATTTGCAATTTGGGAAACAATAATGGCGGCGATTTTTATGAAACTTTTCGGCGTTAAAGTAAAAAGCAATTAGCTGGTGGTATAATCACTTGTCTATTACTTTTTTCTTTCTTTTCGCGGTTAGTTATTCCTTTTACCGTGATTAAACGCTGGAAGAAGGATTATTTACAAGGTTTTTAGCCGTAAGCATTTTGTTTTCACAACTTCTGTGGCGTAGTATTGGCGTTCTCTTTGTTCAAGGTTTTTTTTGTTTTTTTTTGTGTGGCTGTGGATTCAAGTAGCCGAAGGCTACTTTGGTGGATCGAAGTGGCATTCTATTAAATGGTTATATATAGATCCCTTAGCAAAAAAAAAGAAAAAGAAAAATAAAGGTTCTTAAAGAAGAAAGGTTCTTGAGTGGCAACCGCGAACCGGAAGACGCAGCGTGGGAAGGCCTTCCACTAGGTGGACCGACGACATTGTAAAAGTCGCGGGCAACCGGTGTATGCAAATGGCAGGTTGTCGTACACTGTGGCGGTCCAAGGGGGAAGGCCTTCGTTCAGCAGTGGACGTCTACGGGATGATGATGATGATGATGGATCCCTTAGATGGTGGATCGACGTGGCATAAGTACCAATATTAGGTTTATACTTCAATACCTCAGCAGGTGGATTCAAGAGGAGAGAAAATTAGCTTTTGCTCCACCGGTGGAGCCTGGCGGTGGATCTAAGTGGCAGGAGGCTTGGCGCCAAGGATAAATGATGACGTCATTGATTGGAAAATAATAGAAATGTTCGCTTACATATAAAGTAAGAGTTTTTATGATAACTTTGAATAATTATATATTATGATTGGTGTGTGCATATAAATACGTAGTTATATTGATTATAATAATTTCTTGGGGTCTGAATATTAGTTTTACATTTGTTTTTGTGTATGTTCTGTTCCCGATGCAGGCTATTCCTGCAGTATGAAGCAGTAGCAGCAGTATGCAGTTCATTTTCTGTTGTGATTATCATGACTGTTATTATAATTTTTATTGGTGTGTACAATAAAGAGTTTATCTATCTATGTAACATACTAGCTTGAAGCGCTATTACATTTTTCTTATTTATGTAGGTTAGAAATTTGCCTTGCGATTGATTCCCATCTCACCTGATAAGAAAAGATAAGATAAGTCTACGATGCTTATACATTTAGGCCAGTCTCCCGCGTAAAAACTTAAATTAAGTATAACAAGTTCCAAACTTGAAAAATGATCTACGAAATAGTTGTAGTATGTGTTACCTAAAGCTATCCGACATAAAGAAGATGTAAATGCTTTTAAAAATATGCTCAATAGCTTCTTGATTAAGAAAGCTTATTATACTGTGAATATGTTTCCGATAGACAAAAATGTAAATGACATTATTTTATTTTAATTGTATCGGTTATTTGACATTTAATTTGACTCTGAAATTTCATTGACATTCAATTCTATGGCAAATCTTGATTATTGTATCCTTCCAATTTGTTTCTAAAGTACCTCTTATGTTAATTTAGGTCTGTAAGCCTCTCAAGGTAGAAACTAGAGCACTAACCTTGAAATATTAACATTTACTATAATTTTTGTTATGTATTTTTTTTTATACCTAGTTTCATAGACCAATAAATCATTCATTCATTCATTCAGTATATTTTATGCCAAATTTCCAATTTTGGGTTCATCGTCGTAAACCATTAAAAATAATACATGCGCTGTGATGTCAGAGGAAACATAAATCTAAGACAGTTTATATATTTTTTTATTTTAGAAACGGTTTTAGTGATGTGTTGATGAGTTATGTTTCAGACTTGTTATATTTTAGGTTTTACGTGGGATGTAGGCCTCGTTCAAAAGCTAACGGAGCAAAATTTACACAATACCGAGTTAACAAAAATAGTAAAAACACACAAAAATGCTACTTCCTCATATATGCGACAAACAAGTTCCTATCCAAATATTTAATACTAGTTTTCGCCTGCGGCTCCCTCCTAATCCTCTTGGGAAATTAAAAGAGCTTTCCTGCATATTCCATTTCCTATATCTTACTTTATTCAGTTTCTATTGTTTGCGTTTGTTCTCATATAGAAACAATATTACATAATAAAAATTCAACCAAGTATAATATGCGTTATGACTTGTGGTACGGTGTTTCTGTAACTATGCTAAAAATAAATAAACATCATCAAATTTATTATTCTTCATGTCTTGTATACCTTCTGTTTATGGCGAATGTTGTATACGCCTGTAAAAGGTGATCGTATCAGATCCTTGTGTTATGTACCTACTTTAAGAATGTGTAATATGTTCACTGTTGGCGTATCTCAATAAATCCTTATTTTTGCATACCTAAGGAACAAACGGAGTTATCACAGTTACCTGTTATAGTATTCATTTCTTATTCTTAGTACTGCTAATTTCATTAATCGTTGATTTATTAAAAATGAACTCTAATCTTAGGATATTTTCTGTATAAAATGACTTGCCTGTAACATTCGTAGTTATTTATGGCCAATAAATATTTCTGATTTCTGATAAATAAATAAATAACGTTAAGATTTTTTGTATTTTTTCAGAAACGTTTTGTTTCTTTCCTTTCTGCGTCAAACTTCATTCTTTTGATAAGCTATTCTCAAGAAAGGTGTACGGAATAAGTTTCACGGAATCTGATGCTAATATCGAAAAAATAATTGAAATCAACTCGTAGAGTATTCAGAAATATAAGCGATCAATGTATTTGGGAGGGACATTAGTCCCTTTCTAGCAAAACACGCGCTAGTATAGAATTTGTTTGGAATCATGTACTTTGACGTCATTAGCCACTATAGTGAGTGCCCTACCTGTCTAACATAATATTTATTATGCTAGTATTTAAATTCACAACAAGTCTACAATTAAACAAGTTTAATCAATTTAATCAACGCGTGTAATAAATTCGAAAAAAGATAATTTGGAATAGATTACTTTTGTAAATTGATATTGAAACGGCTTGATAAGTTTACAGTTGTTTTGAATTCCCATTTTACTAACAAACTTTTACTAATAGGTAGGCTTTATGGATAGGTAAAAAAAAACTGATTTTATTTTTTATGCCCAGGACTCTCATTTTTATCTACTTACTTTAATTTTCTAGTTATTCTGAGATAAACGATATAATAGGTGACACTGACAAACGGACGGACAGAGTACAGACGGATAGGTGACAACATGCTTGGTAATAGTTGGATACTTTTTAGGTGCATTTGTAGTGGTAGAACTCTACTGCAGAGTCCGCCTGGGGAAGTATCACACCTTTGCCAGTTAATCAATCGCCAAGCAGGAGTGTACAAGCATTATTGTCTTTCGGTTTGGGGGGCAATGTTAACAGATAAATTACTGGGTATGACGAGATTTAACATCTAATATATCAGGGTGACGAGCGCAGTACATTTCGGCGCAGGATTGTAATCGCAAGTTCTCAATTTTGGCACTGCTACTGTTAGACTTAGGCGTGAAACTTACCACCAGATGAACGTCTCGCTCTTCTCGTTATACGAGAGCAATAAAAAAATGCGAAATCCTAAAAAGAAGCATTCATCGAAAAATAGAATATGGTTATCGGCAGACTAAACTAGGCAGATTTATGATTAGTCAAATTATGCACCAATCTAGAGACAAACACAACGTAACATCTACACACATTATTGTTTGTTTAGAATCCTAATACCGGGAGCTAAGCAACACAATCCTGGATAATAAACAGAGTTGGGAACATTTGCCTAAGTTAAACAAGTTGTGTTATTACACTGCTAGCGAGGTTTGAGTAAGCTTGCATTTCGACAATAAACAAACTAACATGAATCTTATCTTACCGTCTTAGCTTTGCTTTTAGCAAGTTGTAACAATCGGAACGTTTTAGGACAGATACTGGTAAAAAGTTTTGAGATTCCACTGCTAGTAATTTCTTGTACCTATTAGGTAGGAGACACTTGCGTCTGCAAAATCAAATATCGTTATGACATAGGTATGACAATATGCAATCGATATAACTGCTCAGAAAAATATTACATGTTCTCAGTAAAAATATCATTAAGATCAAAACAAGCTACTCTTGGAGGATCTAGCTCTCTCTTTCGTCAAAGCAACAACCATATATGTTCAACCATACATGAACGTGAAACAAACATGGATGATTCGACTCCTAGGCCCCACTCTTAGGTAAGTACCTACGAAATATTTCTTGTATGGATGGAAATAGTTTTTTATTTACATTATATCGGGAGCTCATTTCACAACAAAACCACGGTAAATTTCCCGATAAATAATAATAAAACTGTATTTCTACATTTTTTTTGCTTAATAATAATTGTAGGCTGCACACGTACAATTATTTCACATGGGTACGCTTAGACAATGTACGCTTGACCAGTTTTAATACAAAGTTACAAAAACAGCATGCATTGCTATCTCAGGCTATAACTTTTCGCCGGTGTTTTATCAACCGCGAGTGTACCACATTTATTTTAACCAGGATACGTTAAAAAATGTACAGTACTGACCTATGTGAACAAAGTTTCTTTACGGTCCCAAACCAGCCTTCTAGTCAGCTGGTTGTTGTTATCTGATAGTGATGTTATCCGACTCACGCATCCGGTCACACGTGCTTTAAATACCTACATGATTATTGAAGGGCCCTGTTTTATAAAATCACGTGCAGTCATAACAGTTTTTTTTACGGTTTTTATGAGTTTGCGTTTTCCCAAAAAAATAAATTGTATCTATAAGAAGTGAGAAGTGAACTAACGCTATCGTAATCTTTCTAAAAAAATTAGATAAGAATAAAATAATTTACAAAACACCTCTATTTTTACACATTACAACAGTTTTAATCATTCAATTTTTACAATTTTAGCACGAACATTTACTCACTTATAAATAATATACTTTGTCACGAACTAACGCACTTAGTTTTTTTTTTAAATATGTTATGTTAAATGGTATATTATGCATGTAATAAATTAAAAATGGGCCTGAAACCTCAAAAATAAAATCTTGAAACGCAAGAATCTGCGTAACTGCCATATTTTTGCTCCGCTAAATGTGGCCCTATCTCATTCAGCTTTAGAATAATTATTGATTGCAGTAAAAATGTGCTTGAAATGGATGTGCGCGGCCTTAAATAAATTGCCACGAGGTTTAGTTTTGGTTAGCCAATTTTATTTTTTTTATTTTACGGAATGGAGTGACGAGTCAAGTGAGACGTTCACCTGGTGGTAAGCGTCACGCCTAAGCTGACCCCCCTAAAATGTAATACAAAATGTCCCACCCCCCTGTTTGATTTTAGGGAGGGGGGTTGCACTGCGCTCCCTCCAATTTCAAAACCTGGTATAGATGGTTTCTCTGTTTGCCCCAGTCCTGGAATAGGTTCGCGGTCCCTGGTCTTGAGATAAGTGAAATGCTTAACTTACTAATAGACCGTAACGTATACCTACCATGCTGCACCATTGCTATGTTTGATAGCAATGTTTCAGGCCTTTTGTGCCGGTAATTATGTAACAGAGTAAAAAAAAACGTCCATGTAATATTTTGAAGTACTCATTACCAAAGACTTGGCATCGGTATAAGTAATTTCCACTCGCACGAGACGTTTGCCAACAGCTTATTGCTAAAACCGTACTTAAGTATTAGTATAATGTATTACTTCGTCACATAAAAGGTCTATCCAAACATAAATCAAATGTTCTGCGGCTGTGGGATGCAAAAATATTTTTGGGTTTTCGTACCCATAAGATATGTAACGGAACCCTATTGCTAAGCCTACGCCACCTGTCTGTTTTTCCTTTGACTAATTATCTTTCGAAATATCTATGATACAGCACCCAGTTAACATTTTCACAGAGATTGATTGAGAGGTCATTAAAAATATCTTAAATAGTAATAATGAACTGCAAATTACGAAAAACATTTTTCGTGAAACTTGGTGTCTTACGTTCGAACGCCTTACGTTCTCTACAAGAAAAAAATATGCGGAACCTTCTTTCTTTCGACTTATTTCTTCACCAAATTGCAATTAGTTAGATACATGATTCCGCAATGAACCAAACATTTATTTTGAATAAAATATTATTGGTAAATAAATCTATATAACTGTGTGGTACGGAACACTCGGTGAGAGATTCTGATTTGCACTAGGCCAGTTATTTATGTGACAGTCAGGCAGTCAGGGCGACATTGTAATTTATTAGATAATAGTACCGGTGGTACCGTTATACTGGGCGCTCAGATTTTACTGGCGTGTGTTATCTGAATAGGCCTTTAAATCAGTGCCTGGTTCTTGGCCTATACCCAATAGAGCATTATGTAAGCTAAGCAGCTGCCGTATTATTTATCGTGATAATAATGCTTTTGGCATCTAAATAAGTTTTATAATGGAAACTATAGTTTGCCAGACCCTCCTGCGGGGCGACAGACGTTGGGGGAAGCAAGAAAGCACGTCATACAGTCAGTAGATCATAGTAAGTATGACGTCATGCTACCGCACGGCTACACGCGTGGTGAAAATACTCAAGATATATCTTGGGATAAATTGTGCCTCATGTGGCGTATCATAACGATAAACTTTTGGTTGTGAATGCGTTTAAGTTCCAATTATTTTTTTCAGACTATCAATGTTAATAAAATAGACAAACAATATAACATTTTCTGTTTACAAAACATTTTCAGTATGTACCATATTTGCAGAATAAAAATACCGGATTTCGATTCAAATTAAATTTTAACAACATCTCATTTCTACGTCTCATTCATATTTTTGCTTAGCTGCATTTTTTCTGTCATCTGTGTGATCAGATAAGTTATCAATCTAGATGCAACTAAATTGTTATACACTATCCAAACACTTCTACTGAGAGGCTTTAAACATCTTGAGATGAATTGTCAAATGGAGAACCTCGTGTATATCGTTTAGATTGGTCATGAAGTTGACAACACATCTAGCCGCTTAGAGAGTCTCACTCGGGATGATAACGATACCCCATACATTCAAATCTGTTCAGGCATTTAGAAGTTATGGTGGAACAAAGAAACTCACATACATACATACATACATACATACATACAAAAATACATACATACATACGTACATACATACATACATATATGAACCCTGAAAGCATTAAACTTCTTTTTTTGGGCAGTTGTGTAAAAACGGCGCCTTTAACACAATTTAGGACGTAGCCGTCGTAGTGCGGTGTCATTTCGCAGTCAGCGAAATGTTATCAAGCCGTAAATCCACCAAGTTTGCAGTTATCTAAGTTTGTAGTACCTAAATATCTGGATGTCATCTGTACTACATATTTTTTTAATAATAATTGTATTTGATTTGTTTTTGGTTTTTGATGCAACTAAAATATTTCCTGTGCTATAGATTATTTTTTCCTACAGCAATTATTGTATTTTCTTGCAAGAAGAAGCCGTACAGCCGTCACTTTGTAAGAACGGAGTTCACTTTTCAGAGACGTGACTGAAGGGGAATTGCATCAAGCTGGAGGCACTCCTGAACGTGACACTTAGAAGCCTCGCTTTGATTGAAAATATTCCATATTACGTTTCATGATTCAGTCATCTGTAAATTTCTTTGTACAAGAAATGCTTCGCTCGGTGATATACCTTATATTTTATTTGCAGATGCCCAAAGAACATAATGTTTGTTTCCTGTGCTGCGATTTTTTAGCACATTGCTTAACATTAATAATTATATTATACTGGTACTACATTTTGGGTATTCCGTGTTATTAATGCATATAAAGTTTATGAAAAATTCAGACGTCTTGCACTGGCTGGACTTGAACCTGCATACGAGCAATCTACTGGGTTTCACGGGTACAACTACTTTAAGTGACATTGTGTGTAGTCCACGTCATAGGCAAAACTGGCGGGAAAAGCTAAGATATTGTAATAAATTTCACTATTACTGAAGATAGCCAGTATAATTTATAGTCAAAGCCTGTAAGCGCTCTAATATGTTTCTTAGATACCTGAACGTTACCCTGAGGACACATTGGGCCTCCAAGAGGTTCACTGTATTGAGAGTTTAAAGCACGACCTGTTTACGGAATGCTTATTAACGAGCTCTAGAATTTTACACTTTATTACTAGGATTAGGTATAGTAAATAAAAATTGTATACTCTAACGTTTTAAAAAAGAACAGTCTACAGTTATACAGTCTACAGTCATACAGTCTACAGTCATACAGTCTACAGTCATAAGTCTACAGTCATAAGTCTACAGTCATACAGTCTACAGTCATACAGTCTACAGTCATACAGTCTACAGTCATACAGTCATCCAGTCATACCGCCTACAGTCATACAGTCATACAGTCATACAATCATACAGTCTACAGTCATACAGTCTACAGTCATACAGTCTACAGTCATACAGTCTACAGTCATACAGTCTACAGTCATACAGTCTACAGTCATACAGTCTACAGTCATACAGTCTACAGTCATACAGTCTACAGTCATACAGTCTACAGTCATACAGTCTACAGTCATACAGTCTACAGTCATACAGTCTACAGTCATACAGTCTACAGTCATACAGTCTACAGTCATACAGTCTACAGTTATACAGTCTACAGTCATACATTCTACAGTCATACAGTCATACAGTCTATAGTCTAGTGAGTCTACTCGTGAACATGGTGCATGCAACTGCCCCGAAATATGGGGAGCTCATTTCACAACATAATCACGGTAAATATCCCGTTAATAATAATAGAACTTTAGTAAACAACCGTGATAGTTCAAAACAGTGTCAAACGTTTTAATTAGTAAAATAATATAATGCTTAATTGTTTTGAATTTTAGTCGATAGGAAAATTCTCAAAGAAATGAAAAGTGATTTATTTAGCTACTTTGACTGGGTACATACTTTACATGTTTTAAATTTTGAAACGTTTAGGAACATTGTTTTAAGAATTGGAGTAAGAGAACCGCGTCCGAAAGCAAAAACAGGTGATAATATTGACGATAAATTGAGGTACAAAAAACAATTATTTTCTCTTCAGTTTATATTCTATTCTTGCGGAGGTGACGCGGGAAAACGGTTGAGTACGTTTTTAATTATCATCATCAGCCCGGAGACGTCCACTGCTGAACGAAGGCCTCCCCTTTGACCGCCACACTGTACGACAACCTGCCATTTGCATCCACCGGTTGCCCGCGACTTTTACAATGTCGTCGGTAGCACCCTTTGCTCCTCCGTTACCTGACCTGCTACCTAGGTCAGGAATAGAGAAGCTGCCGGAGACTTTGGGTTATGGTTTCTGGTTTGCTGTCATATTGTTTTGCCATAATCCCCACGCTTGGTAGGCGACTTGGGGATCGCTGAGTGTTACCACCGTTAAGTAAGAGGACGCTGCTGCCCATTCTCCGGTGGTACTCGTACTGGTTGCAGTTTTAGCCCGTGTCCACATCACTTATATCCACGAAAAGTTTTTACGGGCCTGCGGAGCTAAAGTGGTTACTTTAGCCTCGCTATGCTTATACACACCATGGGAGCAAGTAAAGAAGCCTCAGATCTCATGTTTGTCACCCCCGGCTTCGCCTCGGGAGACAAGATTTATACCTAAGTGAGATCTGAGACATTCTCTACTTTTGTTCCCTAGGTGAACAATCTACTATTATGGAATTGTACCTACCTATTCATGCCGTAGCAAATAATCACTTTTACGCGAACCAATTAATTTTACGCTGCCAACACGTTCGTCCGAATTCCCATGCTCTTTGCTTAATGAATTCAGTCACAGAATAATTAATGTAAAACATTTTACGGCGCACAATAAAGTGTACCTCTTGTATACTTGTACTCATAGACTTATTATAATTACTTTGTAAGGACAGGACAAATGCTGCATTATGGTATAATGACTGAGTGGTGTAGTCAAGAACATTATTTTGTTTTTAGTGTAAACTCGGTCGTACGTTAACTTGGTTGATAAGCAATTTTACTTGAGAGCGATGGGAGTAGTCGTTACCCATAAGAAAGCCACTGCTGGACGAAGGCCTCCCAATAGAGGGTTGTTGCCATAATCCCCACGCTTGGCAGGTGGCTTGGGGATCGCAAAGTGTTCTCCACCGTTAACCAAGAGGACGCTGCTGCCCGTCCTCCGGTGGGTCTGGTTGCAGTTTAAGGACATACCCAGGTCCCAGCGATGTGTAGGTATGGGAGTAGTTAGCAGAAACCGATAATACAAATGAGGTAGTCATTGAGCGTGATCTAAAAAAATAACCCCATCTTATGAAGTTTTTTTTTGTATAAGACAGTGTCCTGGCATGCAAATGTTTGGAGGGGCATATCCATTCTTTAAAGATCTGTGCGCGTACCCCTAAAAACCACATGTTATAAAGTAGTCATAATGCGTGCGGGCTTCACTACGCTTTTAGACTAAAGGCTTTACTGACATGAAGAACTGGCGCAAAATAGAAAAGGCATACATAGATAAAAAATCGCGAATCAGTAAACGTCTAAATATTGCGTTTATATTTATGCTTACTGATATAGTATATTGAAACGCTATTTGAAAAAATGCTTTGTCTGTCTTAATCTACGTTGCATCGTTCCCTACAACCAGTGATTAAGTAGAGAGCTAAATCCTCCATGTCTACAAACTATATGTCATTGTTCTTGGATACTGTATGATGAAAGAAAACCGCGAATTTCACTGATGATGCCATTCCGCCAACGTCAAGTGACAAAGGCTTGCGCTTGAACGGTGAGCTTGAGATCAAGTGGTTTGAGCAAGCTTACAAGTGTGATTGTCTTATCTACCAACATCCTCAGATGACTTTATCCTACTTTTTTTCTCTTTTTTTTCTTTCTTATGAATGACTTATGCTGTTGGCCTCTTATGGCCTCTACAGTGTCACCGGACTTTAGGCAAGCGCAAATGGCGCTCGGCCTAGTTTAGGTTAAAGGCGACTAGCTCAACTCAAGGGCACCTCAGACGGTACGAACCTCGGCTTGGCCGTTGCCGGGAGTGGGGTCAGACTTGCCCTGGCACCCCAGAAGGGGTATGCCCTGGAGCCCTAGTAGGTTAATCTGGTTGACTATTTGACCTTATTCTACTGCTGAGTACACGTATATAAAGGCGTCTCTCTCGCTCTTTTACCGCCATCTGCCTCCGTTTTGCGCTAATCTATATAGTCCGGGTTCGACCCGTTATGGTGACGATATCGTCGATTCATCTCGCAGCTGGATGACATACGCTCTGCTTACCTCGCCTGGGCCACCGCTTTGTCACAGCTTTACTCCACCTGTCATCACTACGCCTAGAAACGTATCACAACAAAATCCAACTAGTTCTATCAATGAAACAACCAATAGAACTATTGGGTACAGACCGCCCTGCCCAGTTCAATAGAAAGATCTCTCTCTCTCTCTCTCTCTCTCCAATAGGTATGTTACCCACACTAAGAACTAATTAAGAACAGGAAAAACTAGTTATACCGGGTGTTAGTTTGAATACCGTTATTCTTCTAGGATATCATTGTACTCTATTTTTAGTATCTATTTTTTCGTGATTTCTGGGTTGGCCCCATAGTAAAAGTTGTTCATAATGATGAGTACAATGGATATCCTAGAAGGATAACGGTGTTCAAACTAACACCCGGTATATAAAATCGTATTACCCCATTAAAGCTTATTTTTATTGACGGATATAATATAATGGACCTAATATATTAGAGTATTTATGGACGGATACAAGGACATACCAACGACGCGACGTAGGTACTTAATAGGGTTGAATTTGAACCCACTGAATGCGTTTCAAGTTAGGAGCCTTACAATGAACGGAATAGAAATAGATTATTTTTGTGCCTAGTTCTGACTAAGAACTAATTGAAATTAATTAAATATTAGCTGCTGCTTTAGCACTAAGCTATGAACGCTTCAACAAACAGATTAATATTAGAGCAGTTACCTATATAGGTATATCAGTCTATATCCTATTCATGTGCAAAATCTAATGCTAACACAGATCGACTAATGCAATGGAAATCACCGGACCTGCGCAAACATTAGTAACGTAGATATGACTTCCTTTACCTGGAACCGTGTTCGCATATTAATTGATTTTGGACTAATTAAACCTATAGCTTTAGGACAATGTTTCCTTAACTTCATAACTGTTTTGTTATTTTGTCGGTACTATACTGGATTGTTGGCTGGCAAATAAACAATAAGCTTGTTTTTCAAAAACAAGCTTAAAACATTCACACAACGAGCAATGGAGAGCTATGCTCGGAGTTACTTTGTGCGATAAAATCCGGAACGAGGATATTCGCCAAAGATCCAAAGTTACCGACATAGCTCGCAAGGTTTGCAAGTTGAAGTGGCAGGTCACCTTACTAGGATGACATTGTAAGTCGCGTATAGCATACCACTACAAAATGGGCACAGTTTAAAATTAAAAGATGATGTACTTGCTCATAGTTTCAATAAACTTTGTAGTCCTACAATTTTAATATGTTTCGAATTTGAAAAGCAAATCCAATAAAAAGTCGCGTTTAGGCTACCACGGCATCAAACATATAAAAACTACATTATACTCTTACCATCTGGAAGAACTGTCATCAAAACCCATCCGTATAAACAGTTCCTACACCTAAAAACCGAACACCAAACAGACAAATACTCCTGAATAGCAAAACTTACCTCAAGCTCGAGTAGTCTGGAAAGAGCTACAAATCAGCCGAGAAATACTGCACGTCGATGGAACTCCGGCAACATTGTGCTCACCGTGGTCCGGCAGCCAGACGTCAAGACTCCAATTTGGAATGCAAATTCACCAATTGACAGAATGCGATGCTGATTCGACCGAGTTGCACACTGAAGCGTATTCAGGTTTTGCTACGAAAAAATATTTTTAGGTTTGGTTATAATAGTCAGACACTTTTTTGTTTGTATAATATGGGTGTCTTACCTTCAATAGAGTTCAGTATGTGATGTTGTTTTAGTCCCTATCAATCTTATAACTTTTTCTATTAAAGTGATAATTACTGACCTACTTAACGAAGCTTTGGAGCAGTATTCTGAAAAGATCGATTCTTAAATATGATAGGTAGGTTCATATTTAGGGACCGATTTGGTTGTTTTTTGTTTTGAATCGTTCGTAATAGCCCGAATTAGATTTTTATGAAAACAAAACCTCAGATTATTTTTAATTCGGGAAATACTGAATTACTGTTTTTCTATAGGTTTATTATAATTATATGAACTTCAGATCTAAATCACAATTCATACGATAGATATTATGCGTGCTTCAGTTTTTATGACAGGAATACGTCTGTTGGGTCAGTTAGTAATAAATAATCCTGAATATCTTTGAAATAATTTTAAATAAATCTTTGATGAATTCAAAATAATGATTATACACTTCGGTGTCATCCCGAAACTTGTTACTCGTATAGCGGCGGACTATAAATTATTATTCCCTACAATAGTTACAAGATGCACCTGGGAGCTGTCTGATCGTCTTACTCTCAACTTGGACGCTGTATACTCTACCTACATACAATAAAGCTTACCTACCCGACTATACTGTACTGCTTACCCGTGGAACCAAATTGAGTTATAAGCTCGAGGGAGTGCAAGGTCATTTCTCTTCTATCGTGGTAGATGTTAATGTCAAGTTTTATGTAAAAATACTGTGGCGCGATGAGTGTTATTTTTCTACGAAAGATTAAGTATTTGAATAAACAATAAACGCACCGTGGCATCACATAATGGCATTGAAAGTTTATTTATAAATTCACTTTGAGGGATCATTTCTTAGAAAACTAACTTGTTAATTAAATTTATCATCATTACAATGTTTACACATTTAGTAAGTTATTGATTATGTTTTCCTGCAATATTCATTATTGCAGAGGATAGAGCCTGGTTCGACAAGCTTGCCGTAAAGCGAGCAAATCGGCACGATAGCAATACCAATCCATCTGTCGCGACACATAGCTGCTCACGGTGTGGACGACTATGCCGCTCTCGAATTGGTTTACTCAGCTACAAAAAAAAGTGTCCCTCTTCACACACTGCTTAAATCGTCTATAAGAGATGTAAAGGCCATGTATGTATAATCCGAAGGATGAGATGTCATAGGACGAGTGAGGAACAACCCTGGATAAGCTGTCCAGTTAGTCATCCACCACACAATAACATAATTATGTACATTCGTGGGTCAGTATTCATGTACAGCGTGTGCTGTAGTGGAGACGTAGACCCACGTGTGTAACAAACGAACCCACGCAGCCACCATGCGCCGCGTGGCGTACGCTGCAGTGTAGGTACTTACCAGCGGCTTGAAGGCAACAACGCTTTCTTTTGCTCCGTAAATCTTTTAATTTTTATCCGTGTTTTATCTTCAAATCTGAAATTCGAATTTGAAAAAACAAATGACATTAATTATTCCTAGGTTAATCTACGTACTATATAATATAATAATAATCATTACTATCGGACCAGCGACTAACAGATCACATTTAATAAATTCAAATCTTATATACTGAATAAAGTAGCTTAAAAATACCAATGAAAAACATTATTACGAAAATAAACGAGGCTGCGACCCTGAATCCAGTTAGCAAATCAACACGTCCATGAACATCTAAAATGTAGCTTGTAAGCAACGTATTTAATAATTGTAATTAATATTGTTTCGGACAAGTAAAACAAAATTTCGTACTCCTTTCATCGTAACTCAACATGAAACCCTAAAGTTAGGAAGGTCACCTGAACATAATAACTTTACCGTAACCGTAACGGTTTTGATAGAACTCTTTGAATGCCTACTCCAGTGAATTGAACGAATTTATTTCAATTTTCACCTTTCATGCCGTATTATCGTTTACAATTATCTGTAAACAAAAGACACTTTAATTATAAAAGTTATTTATAATAATTTAACTTTTCCTAAGTTCCGCAAAGTTCGGAATAAAATTAAAGTGTAGTCATAGAAATGTTACACGTTCCCTTCGACTTCGTCCGCGTTCGGAAGAAATTCGGGCCGCTCCGAAAATTCACCAATATAAATCATCCCGAGCAATTTTTTTCTGGATAAAGCCCCTAGAGCAATCTAGAAGCTAATAATTATATTTAAAGGGTTATATTTCTCTAAGCAATTAGCTGTGATTATATACCGAGGCAAAAAAGTGCAAAAAAAAAAGAAAATGACACAGATATATGTATACAGTAGAAAAAAAAAAAAAAAAAAGATTGCTCTAGCGGTATTATCTAAGAAAAAAACAGGACAATAAGTTTGTATGGAGAAACGCTCACCAGATTCCCTCTTTAAGAGCTCAATTTATTTTTTAAAGTGTGTTTTTTAAACCTGGGTTTATACAGGGTTTCACATCGGTATTCCTAAGCCAAAAGAAGGTCGTTGCACTCATCAATGTGATCATTTTTTACCATAGGACCGACTCTGGATTCTCGAAATAATCTGCTGTTTCATATTTTATAAAAATCTATCTAATCTATGACTGTGTTCTCGCTTGATAAAATAAATGGAGCAGCAGCTGTTTTTTTTCACGAAATCAGGCTTGATACGTATAAATAACCCTGTATACTTGTTCCTGATTTTTGTAAAGATTAAAATAATCAAACCTACGAATACATGCAGACAGAGGTTTATCCAACGGGATGACCAGTCTTGACGAAATTCGATAACAAACTATTGGCCCAGTCATAATACTAATTATTTCTATTTACGTGTAAAAAAACTAAAAATTTTGTATATTTAGTGGACAACCGCGAAAAACTCACGAACTTATTCAAAATCTAGCCACGATTCAAGCCGCGAGGTGTCAGCCACGTAAATAAAGGGTCATAAATACCTTACCTTCCCCAGAGAGTAGACGTCACGCGCAAAAAAGAACGTTCCAGTCCGGCTTCACGTAATTCAATAAAAAGGGCCAGCCGCCCTCCCCGAGGGCTCGATACCCGCGAGTCATACCCAACAAATTGATGAGATTTACAGTCGAGATTCCTGAAAGTTAGCTGAAGGGAAATTAAGTTGGGCAAACTTTCTACTTGTTCTCCAGGCGCGGTCTCTTATCGCTGTGTAATGGCGGCCAGTAGCACAGAATAAATAATAGTACTCCGTACAGTAGTTCACTCATATCTGAGAATATAAACTACTTACTTTATTTTAGCCGATGGCGATTACTTATTAAGGCATGACAATTTTAAATATCAACGCTTGGCGAAACGCGACACCCTCCAACTATATTTCTTTGCTTTGGGTTAGTATTAAAAATAATGATATAAGTGTTCTATCAGCTATCTGGTTTCCATAATACAAGCTTTGCTTAGTATGGGGCTAGATGGCGCTGTGTGTAAAATGTCACCCAATTTTAATATTTTTTTTTTGCCTTGTTTGTCTTCAAGTTTCGTCACTGTGAGTTTTCTAGTAACCAGTACCTATCGCATACCGAAAAATTTTTTCTTCTTCCGTAACTGGTTACGAGCCTCTGGTTTCGTACGCGGCCAAAGGGGTCAGATCATGGAATTATTTTTATAAGATACCGACCCGTAAAAGTAGTTCTAAATCTACAAAAACCAAAAAAAAACTATCGGTTGGACATGTCGCACAGCGCCATCTAGCCCAAACTAAGTGAAACCTGTTCTTTGGAAACAAGATACCTGATAGAATACATTTATTTTGTGAATACGTATACTTATAATACATACATCTGCAGCGCAGTTTAGCAGAACTAAGTACACAGACACAAACTTACTTCAATACAAACCAGTATAAACTTCAGAGACGCGCCTAATTCTCGCAAGCCTCAGTTAAATATTTTCTCATTCAAGATTTATACAAACAATACTTCCTTCTACAATAGCCTAATGTGGTCGCGATGTGTCGCCAATGTAATGATATCTTAGTGGACCATCAAAATTGAAAAAAAAAAAAAAAAAAAAAAACAGAATTATTCTCAACATTGTGTAGCTTTCTTTGATTTTTAGTAACTTTCAACGTTTTTGTTTACTTAACATTAACCATTGTTTACATGCTGCGTTTATCTTGCTCATGTTGTGTACACATGCTTAGGAATATAGTCTAGCTCTGCCCCTATTCTCATTTTTGCTTTGAAATGTATTGATTATATTCTGTTTTGTGTGACAAAATAAATAAATAAAAATAATAATTAATTATTATTAATATAATAATAGGTCGTCGTTTGAGGGGAAAAGGGCGGGAACCACGTTCTGGTCATTTTCTAGCCCAGCGCATTTCCTTTGCGATTCAGCGTGGCAATGCCGCTGGCTTGATGGGCAGGTTTGGTCGGGGGGCCGGGCACGATCTTGGACATTCTATTTTATAATTATTGACAATGAACTCTGCGGAGTTCATCTTTATTTCTATTTGACTCTGTAATATCATTTAAGGACATATTTATAATATAAGATTAAAAAAATAAATTAAATATTAATAAATAAAAATAGTATAATCATTATACTAATGATGCGATGTTTCATAGCAAATGAAAAAATAAACATATTAATACAGAAAAATTGTGTAAAGTTTATGTACTGAGTTGTTTAAACCGTATCGTTGCGCATTTAGAACTTAAAAAGAGAGCAAAATCTTTTCAAAAGACATTTTATTAGCTTTTCGTCGATTAACCTTTTTGAGAATAAAAGACAAGTCAGTCATAATAATATTTTGTTTCAATTTTAACAAATTTTTGATAATGTATACCTATCTACTTACCTATTTCTTTTAAGTGCATAAAAAGGGAATCTTATTATTTTAATTTGGAGAAATCGTCGTCATCAGCCATAAGACGTCCACTGCTGACCAAGTTGCATTTTCCTTCGTTAGTCCAGTCCTGGAAGAAAGTTGCCTGGAAGAAATCGCTTAAGGTGATAAGGCCGCCCCTTGTACTGCCAAATAATTTACCCTGATTAGTTGTAAGTTGTTCTATATTTCTGGTGTGCGATAAAGTTGTATTGTATTGTAGTTGTATTGCTGGACGAAGGCCTCCCAATAGAGGGGTGTTGCCATAATCCCCACGCTTGGCAGGCGGCTTGGGAATCGCAGAATGCTTAACCACCGTTAACTAAGAGGACGCTGCTGCCCGTCTTCCGGTGGTTCTGTTATTGCAACGCTGTGTTGTCTTAGTTATTACAACTAATTGATTAAAATTATTCATTTTTTGACACCTTCAAAACTAAATTATTAATATGTGAATACACAAATGTGGACCTGGGTATGTCCTAAAACTACATCCAGAACCCACTGAAGAGAGAAGTAAAGCCTTCGCTTTTCTGTGTCTAGAACTACCGGAGGACGGGCAGCAGCGTTCTCTAAGCATTCTGCGATCCCCAAGCGGCCTGCCAAGCGAATGGTTTATGGAAATCCTTCCCTAATAAGGGAGAGGCTTTCGTAGAGCAGTGGACGTCTTTCAGCTGATGATGTGACACAAATGTATACACGGATACACAAATGCATAATACGCGAATAAACAAAATAAATATTAAACTTAAAATATTAAAGAAAATAATCAGGATGAGAAAAAAAACAACAAAGTAATAAAACAGATTTAAAATTCTGATGATAAAAGTAAGTACTTAGTTTTTTTCTGAAAAAGCTATGATGCAGTAATAATTTCATTTTGTTCCACGATCCTGCCGCCATCGGCGCCGGTGACGCGGCGCGCAGCGAGGAGATATCTCATTTATTTCGTTTATCATAGCCTCGGAAGCGGGATCGTCAACACAACGAACGGACGGTTCCTGGGGTGGGCTACGGAAAACGCAATAACTAACTGCTAGCAAATTATAGTTGCAGTTGCAAAATTGATTGCCTTAGAACTCAGTTGGTAGGATGTCAGCTTAGAAAGTTGTAGGGTGATTTCCACACATTACAAAAATGTATGGTATGTATAATAAATAGTCAATCGGCTATCTGGTTTCGGTAATACTAGTTTTGCTAAGTTTGGGGCTAGACCGCACTTGTGAAATGTTCACCCATATTTATTATTTAGTTATTTAAGTAAATGTGTGTCGGCACGCGAAGTACGATTCACGAGCGTTTGTCGGGAACCAACCGCATCAGATAATAGAGTACTTTAGCGTGAGTTTGGCGAGCAAGGAGAGTAACACAATCACACTTATTGAATTACTTTATTAAAAGACACTTCACATATAATTAAAACTACACTAAGGCTGGTCTCACATTATTTCGGCTAGACACGCACTAGCTTCACACAGAAAAAAACCAACAAACACAAAAAAAACGGGCTTAGATAAGACAAAAATTCACAGAGTGGAAACCTCAACCAAATACTTATGAGACATATGAGATAACTAGTGGCGCCCAATTTAAATTATGAGGTAAATCATAATATGGCGCGAATGTCGTGCAACTGGAGTTGCGTGAGGCATAGAATGTGCAACCACGGTTACGCGGGTGCTTTAGCGGTTATGGGCAGGCGTGTGGGCGTGACGCTTACCACCAGGCGAACGTCTCGCTCAGCACGTCAGTCAATTTCATTAAAATAAGGTATTTTGTTCAGTCATGTTATTTTTGTGTCATTTTCGTGTTTTTTTTTGTCGTCTACAAATGTCTATCATAAAATAACACAACTGTCTCATAATAATTCGACTACAGTGTTGCTAGTCAGTACAACTGACAAATTGAAAGAAAGAAAAGATTCAACCAATTAAAGTATTTTCTTTTATTTGAATTTTACTAGCAAATAACAGCAAAATACCGTAATTACGAGAAGGACGTTCCTACCTATACGTACTAGCGACTTCAATGCAAGAGTACGAGCTCGTGTATTGAAGTCGCTAGTTTCGCAGCCCCTATGATTCTCCATCCGCTTCCCAACGGCGAGTTGCAGTGGAAAATAAAAGGCGCACAATACAAAATGAACAAGAGTTCTGTTGACACTGTCATTTGTATCTCTGTGAATTGGCTCTGGCTGCTGTAAAATGACATGTTCATCAAAGATATTTCGTTAACTTTGTTCTATGGGAATTTCGGGAAACATACATACCATTCCATTATAAAATAATTTATCATTAAACCATTCAACAGCAGCGTCCTCTTGGTTAACGGTGGTGACCATTCTGCGATCCCCAAGCCGCCTGCCAAGCGTGGGGATTATGGCAACACCCCTATATAAAGGGGGAGGCCTTCGTCCAGCAGTGGACGTTTTATGGCTGACGACGACGACGAAACCATTCAAATAAGGATTTCACCTTGGAATGACATAGTAAGTTGTAAACTCGCATTATAATTTGACCGTCATGAGAGAGAACTAGATCCTCCAAGACCGTCATAATTATGCATGAAACACTAAAACGTGTTGAAAACTATTTTAGTTAAAAGGTGTTTTGTTTTCTGTTTTTAAACAAAATTCGTAATTTGAAAGAAATTTACTAAACACTTTTCAACTAAAATAAGTTTAAAAGAGGCTTTACGGCCTTACCTAAAATAATCTCGTTTCTCTTAGTCACTGCTTAAACTTCTTTGTCCTTTTCTAGCACGTGCAACTTCACGTCAGAGAGAAGATGGCAGAGCATCTTAAGCAGTGACTAACGGTTGAAAAGTTTTTTTAGGTAAGGCCGTTGGTGTTTCATACGTAAGACGGTTAGTTTTTACATTCTGTAGGCACGTTGGCTCAAAACTCTCATAAGGACAAGTTACGACAATGGTGTCTATTCTGTTGCACCTCTCACTAAACTAAACGGACAGTACTAAAATTATACGCGTCTCATTTCATTTCAATATGTCAGAAAAGGATGTCAACAGGTTTCGTCCTGTCAAAATAAGTTTAGTGTGCGGTGCAACAGAATCGACTACCATTGACAGTTAAAAGTTACTAAAATCGGGTTTATATAAATATCTCGTTTTCTCTGTTTTATTTGATACTGGTGTTAATTAGTATGTAGTTCTTAGGGAGACCAATTTTATGACGCAAATGAACATAAATTGCAACTGACTCAATCCATCTGTATTTAAATATCTCGTCTAGACATAAACAGATAGTTATCATTAAAAATATTTGGGTACACGACTAATAAACCGTAGATAAAAGTAGCCTCGATTAATGAAAAATTTAAAGGATGTTGCAATAACGTATCGATATGACGTCCGTCTGGTAAAACCATAAGTGATAAAATTAATTACTAGATTTATTTGCGTGTTGCTAGGCTTTGGGGATTATGATGACAAAGGTATATTTGCTTGTCTTGTCTCCAAGTTTAATTTAATAGTGGCATCATCAACTTGCGAACTTTAGCTTTTCTCTTCCAGCCACTATACCAGCTGTCTTACTGGTATGTCTGTGTGCCAATGAAGTGGTCATATCTGTTGCAGAATAATCGTTAAGGTAGATGGTTCTAAGGAGGACGTCACGACGTCGGTAAACTTATTCAAATTCAGATCCTTTTATTTCGTTTTTTTTTTAAGTCATATTAAAATTAAACCACACATAAATTACAAATTATTATTATTAATTCAAATTCTTATAAACAGTTTTTATTTAAACGCTGTTTTAAAAAGTTTTTTTTGCCCTTGTAGCTAATCCGGGTCATCATCATCGAGACGTCCACAGCTGAACAAAGGTCTCTTAGACCATTACACTGTACAACAACCTCTAATTTGTATCCACCGGTTGCCCGAGATTTTCACAATGTCGTCGGTCTACCTATCGGGAGGCGCGCAGGAGATGTGGACTTGAAATTGTGACTTTTGGACTTCCAAAGGCTTAGGAGAGACAGCTTGCAATAACACCCCAAAAATACTTTCCAAGAATGTACGCATGTACCTACGAAGTTGTCTCGTCCATTACTTTTTCTCTTTTAATAAACCCGACATGTCCCAAATGTGGTCCACATCCACTGTCCAAGTAACGAGACCAAACAGCCCTGACTTCCCGATTTGTTACCGTCGAGCTAACAAATGGCTCGAAATAGAGCCAATAAACTAAGTTGGCTGCTCCCAAAATGGCTATTACCCGTTGACCGCTGGGGTCAACCACGACCCAAACATTGGCCACATTAATTATTTAAATGGACAACACAATCCCTTTGAGGTATTGTTGCTAATTTTCTTTTGTAGATGCGTCTTTTTGTTTTTAGAGAACTGAGGGATGCGTCACCGAAAGAACTGTTTCACGTTTCAATTCCTCAGGTAATATGGTTACCGACTTGTTCGGGATGATTAAATCTACTATGTGGTCATTGAGCTAGTAAATAGGTACTCAATGTATGTGTGTGTACCCAGTGTACCGTGTACCCATATACCTTGAGTAGTCGTATTCTTTAACTTTTCCATAAGAGCAAAGGAGACTCCTCAATGGTACTGAATCAGTCGCACAAAATAGACAAGGATACACGTTTTGGTATTACTAAATCGATAGGAAGTCAGGGCATCCCAGAAATTGCGAAAGAAAACAGCGGTTCCATAAAAAAAATATAAATTACCCTCGACAACATGAATGCTGGCTTTTTATGCAAATTCAGGGTTGGTCCGTAGCAAAAGTTATTCTCAAAGATGACGGCTATCTAGTAGTAGTAGAGTCGGTAGAGTCGGTAGAGTCGGTAGAGTCGGTTGTGTCGGCAGAGTCGGTAGAGTCCGTAGAGTTGGAAGAGTTTGCTCGGAATGATTTAGAGTGGAGAATTTTAGGAGCGGTCCGTATTTCTTCCGCACGCGGACGAAATCGCGGGGGACCTCTAGTATATATCTATATAGATATATAAATAAGCGGAGTTTAAATTGGAACTAATTTAATCTTAAGCTAGCCCAACTAAAAATATAGAGATATCGATAAATAATACCGATCACAAGCAACGGAAGTATTTAGAGGCACACATTAAACTTCCCACGACTCCTCATTCCGAATGAGCCACAACATTAACTTTGTTCCAACTGAAGTATCGCCCACAGAAGGACTATCCAAGAACACATCCGAAACAAAAGAACCATTCCAAAAACTAGCACGGCCGTGCACAATTAACGACGGTCTCCGAAGGCCTGTTGCTAATGTACAGGATTGCGGTCAAAGGAACACGGATACTAATTAAGGCACTTGCCTGACTGCTGGCGATCCTAGCACTGTCAAGAAAAAGATAATATACCTACTACGTACATAAAATGTAAAATTTGTATATTTGTCCTTTAAAATCATTAGAATAGTACTTTTTCCAAATAAAAATCCATATTTTTGTATGAAGTGATTCCACACTTATGGTATTTTTATGTTTTTAAAGCTTAAACAGGAAGAAAAATGATGACCTCTGGCAGGACTCGAACTGGCAGGACTCGAATTTGGCATCTAAGGCAGAGACTTCTGTAGCTTAATTGGCAAATCAGTTGGGACGGAAACCCATAGGGACTGCTCGTATGCAGGTTCGAGTCCTGCATACGAGCAAAAATCCATACTATGGTATTAAAAAAATCGGTAGAAAATCGTCCATTTCGATAAATCAGTAGAACTGGCCCGAAATCGATAGAAATATCGAAAATTCAGTAGGTCCAAGACCAAGACCACTGGTGTTTGAAGTATTTCGAGGGTGGGAACCTGCGGTAGTAATAGTTGAAAAATATAGTAGACCAGTATACTAGTATAGATATACATCAGTCACCCAACGATTTTACGACTTAAATGCCTATTGTAGATTCTTGAAGACGAAATGAGCTGTAATAGTGTAGAATAACCACACCTCTCAATTTGTCCTACCTTCCTTCTGACTGGATAATCATTATCAAAATGATAAGTAGAGATTAATTTTCATGTTTCAAATCGCTTTCGCTTCCGCTACTCGCTGAGTATCGAGCCACGCGTGCAGCGTGTGCGGTTACCCTGGCTTCCCAAAATGTGCCCACCGCCTAAAATAACATTAGTGTTACTCCGAAAACATTTGTACTTTGTCCCGGTAAGATGGGTAGTTAGCGCGGGCGGTCGGTTCCGGGGAGATTACAGTTCCTCAATTATAAATTACAGAGCGTAAATACTTTAAAACAACGCCAAGATTTCTGCGAAGCCGACGATTTGAAACGTAGAAGAAGCATGAGATGTAGGGGTAACCCAATTCCAGGTTTGTTGTAGTGGTAGGACTCTACTGCAGAGTCCGCCTGAGGACCTTTGCCAGTTATTCAACCGCCAAGCAGTAGTGTGCAAGCATTACTGTGTTCCGCTTTGAAGGGCAATGTTACCAGACAAATTACTGGGTATGTAGAGATTTAACATCTAATATCTCAGGGTGACGAGCGCAGTGCAGTGCAGCGCAGGACATTGTTCGCAAGTTCACAATTCTAGCACTGCTACTGTTAGTGGCAGGCGTGACGTTTACAACCAGGCAAACGTCTTGCTTGTCTCGTCACTTAATTGTATAATAAAAAAAGGTA
The DNA here is from genome assembly GCA_905404285.2 of Erannis defoliaria. Taxonomy (NCBI): domain Eukaryota; kingdom Metazoa; phylum Arthropoda; class Insecta; order Lepidoptera; family Geometridae; genus Erannis; species Erannis defoliaria. The sequence continues at coordinate 1,052,863 of FR990075.1, forward strand.
ATTATTATATCTCGTACTTACGTGTTGGAGTTAGCCCTCTTTCATAGTTGTAAATCCGTCGCTTCGTACAACTCCTAGGGAAAACAAAGATGGAATTTCCGTACGGTGCAACAAAAAGTTCGTGGTATTGTCACAGAATACTTAATAGTACAAGTAGTATTGTGTGCAATTTTTTACTTAAAGAATTCATTACAAATTGAAAAGAAAACAATTGACCTTGTATCTCAATCAGTTAGTAGGAACATCGGTATCTACCATCTCTATTCGTGACATTCTCATAATTACTTCGCAATGTCACGATTAAATCGTACCACGTACGCAGCACGTTGGGATAAGTCAGACAGCAAAAATTTATCATTTTAACCCGCAAGCCGTCGTGTCGCCCGCCTGATCCCGACACCGTGACAACCCTGACACCTCGTCTGCTTGGATCTAACTGCCTCGCTCTGATTTTAAACATATTTATGATAATGCTAGGGAAGAAAATGTCTAACTGGTGTTTTTATCTACGCATTAAACTTGTTCTTACAATGAGTCTAAGGTCTGCCTTTATGCTCTCCTTACTTTGTTTTTTTTTTAATGTAAGGAACTTAAGATGAATACGTGAATACCTTTAAATAGCTTTCTGTTTATAATAATTCTATCCATAAATTACTTCCACTAAATTACGTTCAAGAAAATATTGCAAAAAAATGTTGGTGGTACTTCACTTTTCAAGTTTCTTTTTAAATTTTATTTTAGTATAAGCGCCGTCCTACTTGGCTAACGATTGTAAGTATGAACGAATTTCTCGATGAACAAATGCGAACGATGCGAACGATGTGTCGCACAACGACATTAATACACAAATTTGTTAAGAGTTTCTTAATTAAAGCTCACAAGGTATCGCGCTACCACAGAAGAGATTTCCATCGCGCGACGTAATCGCATTGTTTGCTCTTACGACCGTTAGCCAATAAGGGCGACACCTTATTATAATTTCAATTTACAGTACAACAACAGCCAGAAGACGTTCACTACTGGATATCATAGGGAGGTAATTTGCATTAAGTATATAGTTACTGTTTTATTCAGTTAAGTCCAGAGTTAGAAACGCTATATTAACATCTTCACGCATAAGTGTAAAAAATTAAATTTGAATTAAGAGCATCGTATGTAATATGTAAGTTATCGACAAAAAAGATACCAAAAGGAAAGACACGCCCAAAGAGAATTTAACACTACGTTATAGACACGCCATTCTGTACAAGTGTGTCAACTGAAATATTTGCCGCAACCGCTTACGCTCTAGCTGAGACAATGCGTTTTATCTTATTGTTATGGTCTGGACGTTAAAAAATACCATCAAAATTTCGCACATTATTTCAAATCTAGCATACTTACAATAAAATTCATTCTAAATGACGTAAATGGTTCAAAGTGTGTTAACTCGGCAACTTTTTGCCGTTGGCGTGATTGTACCGCGTGCGCGCGGGTAATTTCCGCAGTTTAAAGCTAGTTGGAAGAAATAGTACCTAACTTCACTAGCTATCCTATCCTCTCCTACTAATATTATAAATGCGAAAGTTTGTTTGTGTGTACCGCTGAACCAACAGAACGGATTTGTATGAAATTCGGTATAGAATTAGATTATACCATGGAATAATTAACACATAGGTTACATTTTGATCCAGAAATCGCGGGTGAAACCACGGCGCGCAGCTAGACTTAAATAAAAAGATTAGATGTAAAGGTAATAATATCCAGCAATAAGTATCTTTAGTAAGCCAAGCTGGCTGTAGTTATCTCCTAATGAACTTGAGAGACGAATTACTGGTCTAGTATCTTTTATTGTCGCTGTGAATTACATTTTCTGTAGAGCTACTAGAGTTAGTGAGGGGACACTTTAACTTTGAATTGGGCGATTTAAATTAGGAGAACTTAAATAAAAATTTACAGATCATTATAATAGTTTATGATGACGGATACCCCAGTCGGGTTTGCATTTAGCACCGAAAAAATTCTAGGCCAAAATATTATTTTACCAGCCTTTAGGGTTAGGTGTTTTTAGAGGGGTCTTTAGGGGGTAATTTAATAACTACATTTCCCTCGTTTTTCCTCTTTAACTCAGAAAATGTCAATCGCACGATAAAAATTGCAAGAATTAAAATGCAGATAATTGAGCTTCAACTTTAATCCCTGTTACTTTTCCCGAAAAGTTGAAAATGGCCAAGATATGGCAAGATATGATAATGGCACTTCTCCTTAAAATAGTATTTGGATAGTAAGTATAATCACACTATAATTATAAATACGAAAGTTTATCGGTATGTGTGTGTGTGAAAAAAAAACTGATAAAACTGAATCGAATCGATAGTTTAGAGGCACGGTACGTCCCTACAGACAAAGACACGAAGTTTCCGTCGATACTGGCACTCAGACAGAGCATGATAAGAGAAAATAATGACGTTCGACAACGATGCTTCACTAGCCTCGGGAATAAAGAACGATTGTACCTCGTTTCAAGTATTCTTCGAGCAAATTAGGTTTTTTATTCATATTATTACTACGAATTCAGAAAAAAAGTATCTTTAATTACCAGGGTAAAATACCTCTATAATATACAAATAGTAAATAGGTTTCTGCGGATAGGTAACTTAATGCAATATTTTTTATTTTTTTTATTTTAGAGTTTCCCAATATTTCTATAAAATGATGACTATAAACATTGTTTTTTTTACTTACGCGTAGATGGATATTTGATTCATCTAAAGCAGTATTATTTTTTTCTTAATATTAAGAAAGACTTTATTTATTTATTATTTAATTGTTAGTATCTTGAATCTTGTAGCGCTCGTGGCATAGCTTGTCTAGGTGATTCTAAACTATCGCCGATGTTAAGCAACGGACGGTCCGGTCAGTTTCCAGATGGGTGACCGTGAGTGGCATTTATTTCTGAGCGCTACCGTGGATCGGATGATACGTTAAATTGTTGGTCCCGGTTGTATGTTCTAGTTTCTATAACAACAACCGTCAGCCATATCAGAGGCCTTCGGGCACATTAACTCTGACACTAGGGCTGGCCACTCAGCCTATATGAACTTACTCACTTACTATCTTGAAAATAGTGGATATTACAAAAATATTTTTTTGCCTATGGTACGACATAGTGTGAACTATACGCAGTTACAGGGATATCCTGCATTTTGTGGGCACTCAGTGTATTATATCTCTAGTGTATTTTCGCTTGAATAAAAAATATCATATTATCCAGTACTAATAGGAGCTGATAATTAACATCTACTTTAGCCATTATTATTGCGATAACCTAATTTTGCCAAATGGACCAAAAATTGTACACGTATTTCGTAAAAAAATATTTTTACTAAACCTATTTCTAGTGCCATATTTTTGTTACCCTGGTTTGAACCTTAACTTCCTTAACTCGGAAAAAAAACTGCATCACACGACGCAGCCCCGATTCCGCTCCGATTCAGTTTTCGATTTTTCCGTAGCTTCGAATTTTTACCAGCCTCCAAGTTATATAAAAAATAAAGAAGTCTATGCAAAGTATGTATTCTTTGAAAAACTGAAAAAAAAAAACTTCAATAGCAAAACTTCATTGTCATTCGCATTGTTTATTTTGAAATGCCAAGTTTGCAGCACCTTGAATATATTTTCAACATTGCTTTTCAATGAATTTCATATTTGTCTTTAAAGATGGAATTAGATTCACCTTACAATGCTCCTGGCACGCAAACAGATACCGGTTTTATTCCTCAGGATGACCTTGGCCTGCCAAAGGGGTCATATCCATCCGCTCCCAATGACCTTGGCTTGCCGACTTCTCTTCAAGAAGAACCTGCAGCTCTCGGTATAAATATCAAAAATGCCACTGCAACTACATCCCTGTCACAATTGGTAGTAAGTTCACTATCGCAATGTAGAACCTGTGGTAACCTCATGCAAAGAAGCCACACAACCAACTTAACTGAAGTAGAAGACATTATAAGAAAATGTATAGCTCCAGAAGAGGTATTGTTTTGATGGTGTGATTTCTTTTTCATTGTTAGTAAATCTGTGAGCATTTTATTCAGATAAAGTTATATTTTCATTGCTAGCTTTTACTTCACAAAGACTTTATTGCTCTATTTCGTATAAGTAGGTAAGTATTTGATACATAAGAGATATCTACTAACGCGCCAAAAATGCGGAGCCAAACCATTGCGTACGAATGCAAGATTTTTTTACAGCGTATGTTAAATGCCTATTTTACAAAGTTTTAAGTGAGACAATTATTTATAGCCTGGAAGAGACTCTGCAATATGCCACTCTTGGCACATGGCTTTTGTCAAATCCCGCGTGCAAGAGCTGAATGTAGAAGCTTCAACCAGTAGTGATCATCAACAGGATTCTGGTCATGGAGCATGTTCCCTCTTCCAAGCTCGATCTCAGATACTGCGAGCTGACACTCAAAGAAGTCCTTCTGTTCGACGTACTATGAAACAATGGATTTGCCGTCAAAAAGTAAGTTTTTTAGACGTGGCAAGCCGCCAGCATGCTGGCTACGCCAGATTGTCTAAGATTGTCTAAATACAGTGCATTCGTTTTTGTGAAATAGGTTATTTTTGAGTTAGTAAGATTTTATGTATTTTGTTGTAGTTAATAAAGGTATTTACTTGCCTGTAAAAAAGTTTTAGAATGTATGCATTCTAAAATTGGTTTTTGCCCCCGTGCGAAGCCGGGGTGGGTCAGCTAGTAATACCAGAAAATACCAAAATCCCAATTTCGTTTTTATCAGTTAATGAAGACATCATGTTATCATTTTTAACAACTATGAAATCCTAGGCTATCAGAATAATGTAATATTTTGTGCCTGTAAAAAAGTTTTAGAATGTATGCATTCTAAAACAATTTTTAATTATTTTTAGGTATTTTGGTATTTTCTGGTATTACTAGCCGACCCGCCCCGGCTTCGCACGGGGGCAAAAACCAATTTTTTTACCGACTTCAAAAAAGGGAGGTTACCAATTCGACACTATTATGTCATAACAGTTTCATTATTTACTTTAAAGTTTATTTATACCAAGTTTTGAGTGAAAAAAACCGTACAAACTTTAGAACTCCCTCGCAACTGCCATAGCTAGTTTTTAAAATAAATAAATACGTGTATCATTATTTATTCTAAAGTTTATTTGTGCCGAGTTTTGAGTCAATCAAACCAAGGAATAAAAAACATCAATAGAAACTTTACCACCCTGTTTAACCCCATTGGGGGTTGATTTTCGAAAATTACATTCACACACAGAAACTTTCGCATTTATAATATTAGTAGGAAAGGCAGGTCTAATAAAAACCACAGACACAAAAACCAATTACTTCCAGTAGACTCCTACTAGGCCGTCGATTCGCTTGATATAAATAATTAGCAACGACCAAACGCCGCAGCTGCTACATTATAAATTGTATTCAAACAGTCTTTAAAAAGATAAACACATGTACGTTATATAAAGTTAATCCAAGAAATTAACGCTTCCCCAGCCGAAATCCAAAATAGCGTACCGCCTAAATGGCGGGCATTAAAATAATATATTAATTAAAGGGGAAAATATTGAATTAATTATAGTCGGTAGAGGCGAGAGGGCGCCACAGCCGGAAGGTACGGCCGCAGTGAAGATTTATACCTTGCGCCCGCCCTCGACTCGCTAGATCTCGCTCTGACTTTCATGTTGGGCGGACCCAAGGCAAAGGCGGCAGCGTGCGTTGCACAGCTGCAGCCTATTGCGTTTCGATTATTCCGTAGTTCAAAAATTTTTTTAGTTTATAACATGTTGGAATGTGACGTAGAAATAGAGATGATGAAAAATATATTTAAATAAATTCAGACCGAAAATTTGCCACTTTTAAATAAAATAAAAATTGTTTTTTTGTTTTTAAACTAATATGTGTAAGATTGGCACATAACTGGGGTGTGGGATGTACAAGAACAAGCCTTTGAGAGTCTGTAGAATTATAATCGTAAAATTTATGGACTTATAAGCTAGATTAACACATAGATACGCCACTAAACGGTACTTTCCAAAATAACTGCAGGTATAATCTAAATTAAAACGAAGGTTAAAATTACTTTGGGATTACCATGACAGCATAGTAAAATAAAAGACCTTAGCAATAGCTAAATTAGCTGTTAACTGTTAACAAAATTTTGTAAAACCCAATACCTCTTTACGTCATATAGATTTCTAATTCCAACCATATTTACAAGGTTATAATTATATTTAGATCAAAAATGGTATAAGTACGGAATGCTTACTTGGCATCTATGTTTGGCTCCATTTCTTTTCGTAGACGCAAACATACCAAAACGCTCGTCACATGGGACGCACACGTGAATTAATTAATTCCGACATTATAAACACACGCGCAAAACTCGGGGCATAGCAGCGCAAATACTACCGCGCGGAGACAATGTGCTACAGATTCACCAAATTTACGGTAGATTTGAGGGTTGACGTCAGTAATGCTCGAGTTCAAAATGGTCGTTATCGGCAAAGTAAATTAAATCAGGTAGGCTCTATTTGAATTGGTTTGTTTGTTGGTCTTTCATCTCCGATACTAAAACTTAGAACCTTGTTTGCTGACACTACTTGCTGCAAAATGGAGACTTGTGAATTAACAATAATCCTTACCAACCGGTGACAAATTTAAACAAAGTTTAATGCTTTTTATTAAGTGGGCGATACTCTACCACGCTAGCCCGGAGCAGACAGGTAACCTTTCTCCAGCCATTTTTTTTTATTACAATGGTGTGACGCGACGAGCAAGCCGTACGCCTGGAGGTAAGCACGCTTGCCCATAACAAAATCCTGCGCTGCACTGCACCGCGCTCGTCAGCCTTATATATTAGACTAGAGGTCCCCCGCGACTTCGTCCGCGTGCGGAAGAAATTCGGACCGCCCCCAAAATTCTCCACTTTAAATCATTCCGAGCAAACTCTACAGACTCTACCCCCCCCCCCCACCTCCCACCCCCCGGCCTTTCAATGAACTACCCAAATATTAATTTTCATCACTATAACTTCGAAAACAATGAACTTTCCATACAACATTCCACCCCCCTTTTGCCCGTCCTTAAAACGTCCCTATTAAAAACAATTGAAAACAGTATTTTAATGAACTAACCAAATCCAAATTTTCGTGACTAAAAGTCCAAAAAAAGGACTTTCATACAAAAATCCCAACCCCCCATTGGGGGTCGAATTTCAAAAAATCCTTTCTTATTACACCCCTCCGCATCGAGACGAATACACCCTCCAAATTGAAAGTCTGTACGACCAGCGGTTTGGGCTGTGCGTTGTCTGTCAGTCAGTCAGTCAGTCAGGACAGTGCCTTTTATTATATTAGATATCGAATCACTTCATGCCCAGTAATTTCTCTGGTAACACAGCATACAAGTTTCCTCATGATACAGCCTTTTATTACAGTCACCAAAAAACGGGAAACCAGATATGGAGCCATCGTCTCTTCCTGAGCGGGCGTCATGGGGGCGCCCCCTGGAGTTCATCCTGGCGTGCCTCGGCTACGCCGTGGGGCTGGGCAACGTGTGGAGGTTCCCCTACCTCTGCTATAGAAATGGAGGAGGTAACCGCTGTCCCATTTCGCACGCCAAACGCTGTAAACCTTTGGCATGCTGACTTTACCAAATTATACACAAAATGTTTAAATCCAGTGTGGATGTCTTCTGGTTGATGATGAGTGTGAATGTTTCTTACTTCTTCATCACGCTGTAATAATGGCTTTGATTTAAATTCGGAACGAAAATGGCTTTTACCCTGGATTAAATTCATAGGCAAATTTTATCCCAGTTAATATACGTTTCTTATAAAATACTAGTAATATTGATAAACTTTTCTTTGTATATTTGTCTTCTATGCTAGCAATAAAAGACAAAGTTACTGTGGCGTTAAGGTAATATTAGCGCGATGTGTTTAACAGAAATGAGGGACTGACCACAGGAGGTCAACGAGGAGATTAAAATAAAAGATTATGTTTCCCTCCCTTTCCTTCTCATTGTTTAGACGGCGTGCCACCGCATTCAGTCAAAACCCAACTTTGCACTTCAGTTAATAAAGCGGTTCTGGTTTTGTTTTGTTTCAGGGGCGTTTCTCTTACCTTTCTTCTTGATGTTGATCTTCATTGGCCTACCGATTTTCTACTTGGAGCTGTACATCGGCCAGTACGCTGGGATGGGTCCCCTGCAAGCGTTCACGTCGATCGCCCCGTTCTTCTCTGGCCTGGGATACTGCACTCTAGTGGTCATCACCATCATACAGATATACTACATGATTATTGTGGCGTGGACACTGTTCTACACCTTTGTGTCGATCGGAGGCAACCTCGGCTGGGGACTGTGTAATAACGCATATAACACCAAGTGTAAGTTTTTAGGGTTTCGTATACGAAGTGGCAAACGGGACGGTCCTATGAAGCCTCCGTAATAGGACGGGCAGTAGCGTCCTCTCGGCTAAAGGTGGTGAGCATACTGCGATCCCCAAGCCGCCTGGTAAGCGTGCGGATTATGGCAGCCTCTACCTATTAAGGAGGCCTTCGTGTGACAGATAGAGGACCCTCTAACTCTTTATTACGTTGCGTTGTCGATACAAGTCGATAGACATTTTTTGAGATTCTTTGTTACCATGGATATTTTTTACCAAAAAATATGCGGCATTTTCATGTATAAGACATGTATTTTATTGATAGTAAATTGACATAAAATAATATCACACACTGACTGAACTGATTACACATTTGTCACATACAAATGTGTAATCAGTTCGCAACGAAATTTTCGTTCGACTTACTCAAAATATGTGCCATATTCAGACGACCAGATGGTGTAAACTAAGCCTAGTTATTAATTGGGCTTCGTTGAACACCCTTTGGGTACGGAACCCTAAAAAGTTATAAACTGATTTACTGAATAGACCGTAAATTTGAATAATAAATATGTGGCTCCCATTAAATTTGATTTTTACATGTCTGACAGATTATTTGTAGTAGGTAGTACATGGAAAAACAACATTATTATGGGTTTACTCATTATCCGTCAAAACGTTCGGGATAACTTCGGGATGCTTTGTGCAACAATCCTGGTAGATATAGTATATCTCCACTGCTTTAGCCACAAAACGAAATACTATTTTCCTGCCTTGCAACAAATTTTGTATTGTCTTATATAAGTGCAAATTTATTTTCTAGGCATAGATATAGATAATCAATATAAGTATAGATAAAAGTTTACAACAGAAAAAAGTGTCATATTCGACCTCTCAGCATGCAAAAGTGCAAAAAGTTCAAAATGCTAAAGACGTAAGGTATTTTAGTCCAGTTGATATAAAAAGTACGAGGGTTTATTACAATACGCACACATATGCGTGTGGGTAATATCCTAAGCCTTTATACAAAACATATAAAGTAAAAATGACTAACTAATAATTTAAATCCTTTTACTTCTGTATAACTAGACATTAGGTAGATATAGCTATATTTTGGCATACCTACCTAATGTCTAGTTTTACAGGAGAAGCCACTTGTTCCCGACACACGGTCCTTGACTAGTTTAGGACCCTATAGGTCATTTAACTTAATTATATTTTTGTGGAAATATTTATGTGTCAAAATAAATAAATTTGTATTTGTATTATTACTTGTCAGTTTGCTACAGCGGAGAATACGACAGCGCCTGCCGACAGAACAACACGGGAGGACCATACGATCTGACTTATTATTTAAGTCGATGCATGTCCATCGGAGAGATCTGCATTTCGACCGGATATCAGCCGTACGACAGTAACTTCTGTACGGATGGCACTCGCCGCGTTCCTTGGTACGCCAACGTGACGAGGAAGTTGGCTTCGGAAGAGTATTATAAGTAACAACTTATATTATTTTTTTATTAGCTAAAGTCCGCGGTTTCATCCGCGTAATGATAAAAAAGTTGTTAATGATGATGACAAAACATAGCCAATATTGTGCACCAGCAGGAAATAAGCTATCTTTACTCCATGTTTTATCCCAAGCTGTTCAGCCGTTTTGGAATGAAGATGTAACAAACATACACGCACACATAACAAACTTACGCATTTATAATACGTGACTTGGTACCGGATGGCTTTTGGCAAGTACCTATGCCCAATAGCTTTATGACCTTAATCGACCTTCTCTCTTCTACTATGCAAAAGGAGACGGGACGGGAACCCGGAGATTGCTCGTACGTAGAATCAAGCTGTACACTGTACACTGTACACTGTGTACTGTGCTGTGTGTACTGTAGCTGTTTTATGTGCTCGCGCGCCGTAGGTAGGTATCATGTTTAATATTATTATTTCGTAAGTTGTTTAAATACCTTTTATACGATTGTCGAAAATTTATTGTCTAGACAAACCTGAAGTAGATTTTTAGACAATAGAAAAAATATTGTTTGATCAATTTTAAGGCTCCTTATCGAAAGGACTATCAGGGTAAATGACGATTAAGATTCTGTTTTTTTTAATGTATCAATAACATAGAAATACCCAAGTGTAAAAACACTTCATTAAAATATTCATATGTACCTAAGGTATTTTTTTCAGTGAAAGGGTCTTGGGGCGCGGGAACGCAGCATGGGGTAACTGGGGCACAATCCAATGGCATATTGTTGGCAGTTTGTTCTTATCGTGGCTGATTGCGTTCTGCTGTGTCATTAAGGTAATTATAACATTAGAATTATCAATATTTAATAACGATCCAAACAAGTTAGCATGGGCAAAATGGGCAAATGGTTGTTTCAAAATATAACAATATTTAAAGGCACTGATCTATCCGTTAAAGTAAACAACTTTTAAAATTCGAGTTTGTTAAATTTGTTTATTTGTCCGATATCAAAATTGCAACACCTTCCTGAAACACTCTATAGAAGTAGATAGGGTCAAGATGGGTAACACGTTGACAATGCCCGGAGCTATTTTATGTAAGTATAAAAAATTATGTTAATCTCTACTTTAAAAATCTTAGAATATTAACCTTGCCCTCTCTGTATATCTTTGAGGCCTCCCTTTTGGTTAGATCTGAACTTGGCAAATATAGGACGCTTCGTTGCCCTAGGCATAAGACTAAACTATGTCGACAGAAGGCTAGAACCCAACTTCACAGCAGGAGTAAATTTTGAATGGGAATAGAAATTTATAATAAGTTACCAAGAAACCAGTTCTTTTTTTATATTCAAAAACAAGCTGAAGTCACTTTTAATTGAAAAGTCATATTACTCGATTAAAGATTATTTTGATGATAAAACTCTGTGAATTGTATAAATAATAATAATAATAAAACAAAATGTAATGCTTAATGTTTTACTAATATCGTGACTTATATTGGCGTGATGACAAAATTTGTATTTATGACAAGGTTTATGACATTATTGGATTGACATTAATAGCACTGACGTTTATAATTTATATTCTCGACATTACTATAACAATAATACTAATGATTACATTCCTTTGTACTATGTTAAATTTGCACACCCAATCTGGGTTAAGTACAGTGAAACATAATATTATATTGTCAATAAAATGTACACCTTTATATATACCTGTGCTCCGCAAATAAATGATTTGATTTGATACTTAACCTGTTATCTTCTATATTTTTCTTCTAGTATATTATAAAAATCAAATGCTCAAAACCTCAAAAAACTTACAAAATGGCTCAACAGATTTGAATTTTGTTTTGTTTGCTTCAATACTTTGAAGTTATGGTGGTATTGAAAAAAGTTTTATATTAAAGATGGTACAAAGTTCACCAGGTTATCTAGTTTTGGATAAACACAACAAGCATAATATATATAGGTACACTTTATAATCCAAAGTTATAAATCCTAGATTTCCACTACGAACAAGATTATTTTACAGGGTGTGCAATCTGCTGGTAAAGTAGTGTTCTTCACTGCTCTCTTCCCATACGTGATGTTAACTGCTCTGCTGATCCGAGGCATCACCCTGGAGGGTGCGGGCGAAGGAATCTGGTTCTACTTGTCTCCGAAATGGAGCACTTTACTGGAAGCGAGGGTTTGGGGAGACGCTGCTTCTCAGGTGAGACGAATTTATATTGATAGCTTGTACATTGCAATGCGAGGACAGAATTCACAGTGAATTACATATTATCGACCTATTTTATAGTCTACTACTAGACATAGGTACCTATACCTTTGAAGGAGAATTGAGCCATATCCAGCGCGCTCTTTTTTCTCTGGTCTTAAGCAGGCTTTCCTCGCGAATTTTTCCTGCAACTATAAGTCATAGGTATGCGACGGGTCTCTCGATTAATGTTATCACTAGGGAATTCGGGGATTACCCATCGCTAAGGTTGCAGACAATGATATTATATATATAAGGAGGGAGATATGTCATATCGCACCCTAAAATGGCCCCGTGAAAACGGCCCTAAGGACTGTCTCGCCTGTCTGCGCTCACTAAGCGAGACGCGTGCTATCCTTTTTGCTCTCATAAAAGTGCTATCTTCTTTCGCACTCCGAAGTAACTCGTAAGCATGACGACACGGGGGTCATTTTCAAACGTTGTTTTATTACGCGATGGCGCATCTTTCGTAATCTTTGGTTGCAGACTTATAAGTCTCTTACATTAGTGCTTACAAAATTCGAAAATCTTAGATGTATTAATGAGAATCATACAAATAACCAATAGAAACGAAAAGATTGTAAATATGATATCTAAGGGCCTTACTTAAAAACACAGCTTGAAGTTAAATGACGTTAGGTGTTTTAGTATTGTGCAGAAATTAAATGCTACTTTTAATGTAACGTTTAACTAAAATGTGATGTCGTGAAGTACCTGCATACATACATACGTAAAAAACGTCATTTCGTAAGGCTCGAACAAGCTTCCTAAAAAACACAAGAAGATTTACAAAACGCAGGAAGAGCACGTAACTTAGTCTAGCATCTAGTTAGCCATGCATTTAAGTTTGGTTAACCAACATACTTTTACGTACTTACTCTGAAATTGGCTTCAACACTGGACCAGTTAAACTAATCCGATTATACTTACATAGTTAAACTTGGTACCTACGCGAGGAACTGAAACCGGGCTAAGGAAGATATATTCTTTTAGTTTTAAATTGCTTAGTGGTTTGCTTAGTGGTGGACCGATTAAGGCTGAGTAATAGAGCTCCAGACACAAAGTTTCAAATAGGTTACCATGACATTTTTATTCGAGAAAAGGCTTGCGATTGACGGCATGGATTTTAATATAATGCACGCTATTTAAGTTTGTACTGGTGTCGTTTTTGATCACGGTTAAACTTCGAGGGTATGCCAATGGCATCATGACGATAATCTACTTAAATCAATTTCTGCCACATTTAGCGGGGATGAGGTAAATTACTACATACTTTTAAACATTTTGACGTTAGAGAAAGAACTATTCGTATAAACATAATTATGCTTTAACATGTCACAACACACACAAAACTTTACCCTTACACCTATTAGTAGAGAGGTAGGTACTTATAGCCACTACCCGAACCCACTGCTGGAAGCGCTTAACCGTGGTGCAGTCTACAATGGAAAATGCTTTCTAGAAGAAACTGATCTCTCGCTGATTGAACAGACCCACATCGTATTTTATGCTGCGCTGCCCGAGTGTTAACTCACTTGGGCTCACTCACTGATGGACTTAGGTCATATCAGAGGTCCATTATGCGAAATGCGAAGTAAATTATAGAATTAAAACACCTTCGCTTTTTATAGTCGTTCAATATAGATAAAGCATTCTGTTAAGTAGATTCTATGTATATTTTCCAAAGTGAATGCGATGCAAAAACCGAAACTTGAACCGAAATTAGCAAGTGTATGGGTAGATGTTATATAGTTAGAATCTTTTTGTTTGTTCTATTGCTCTTAATCTGATATATTTTACCAGGTCTGTTTTTTGTACTAATAAAATATTTATTTTATTGTCCTTAGATTTTTTACTCTTTCGGTGTAGCGTGTGGCTCTCTAATAACGTTGGCGTCCTACAATAACTTCTACAACAATTGTCACTTCGATGCGTGTTTCGTCAGCTTCGCGAACTTTGGCACGTCGATTTACGCTGGATTCGCTATTTTCTCCGTGCTTGGGTTTCAGGCTCGACAGATGGGAGTCAGCGTGGATGGTAAGATTTTTGTAGTGCTGCTATAGACAATTGAACATTTTAAGAACGCTTATATAAAGTGTAAGCCAAACGCTTCAGTCAAAATTACTACGGTAACATTTAATTTTGTTAACTCTGCTAGCAGCGGCTTAGTAAGGACTTGGCTACACTACATAACTACGACGCGTAAAATAGTAAGCCCGCGATGTCCGCGTGCCTCGGCAGACACGGCACTTTGAAAATGTACAACACCGTACCATGAACTCATGAACTCATATACCATGAACCACCATGACACCGTACCATGAACTCATATAGCGGGACCGAATAGGCTCAGCTACCGACGCTGCGCGACCACAAACCGTATTGCAGGGCGATAAAATTCACAGTCGCGCAGCGTTGGCAGCTGAGCCTATTAGGTCCCGCAATAAGAGTTCATGGTACGGCCCCAGGGAGCTGGCTGGCACCGCAACTGTGACGTGGTATTGCTGATTGCGACTGAACAGTTCTATACGTTGACTTCCTGTACCTTAAAGACGGCGGCGGCGGTCAACATTGATATGACTGTCTTGGAACGCCGCGTTACCAATTACCATGTTAAGGCAACGTATCGTTTCTTGTACCGGTACCACATTGTGAACATGTGACCTAATCCTAATTTCGTTATTATACCTATTAAATTTATTTGTATTATATGTTCTTAAATTAAGCTTGCTATTTTTTATAAATCGGAGCATCATTATCTGTAGCCTACTGTACCTGTCCACAGACGTAGCGGAGCAAGGTCCAGGGCTTGCGTTTGTAGCATACCCTGAAGCTTTACTCCAAATGCCCATCCCTCAGTTCTGGGCCATCCTTTTCTTCCTGATGCTGTTCATCTTGGGTCTTGGAAGCCAGTTCGCGGGTATAGAAGCCATCAACACAGCGATTGTGGACAGGTGGCCGCATCTCAGGAAGGAATATTGGAAGGTACAGTGTTATTGTTAATTACTACAATAACCATCGAAGCCAGTTGATTTTTTTGAGTGCTGCTCGTTGGAAACTTACTACAGACAAACAGTCCATCTTGTAGTAAGCAAACCATAGAGACGTTTCTAAACCGTAGAGACGTTTGTAGACGCCCTTTTTTCAACGCTCCATGCTATGTCATGTTCATTACGTCATAATATTCGGAAAAATCTTCGTAGGAAGGAAGTTTACTTTCTTTAGAGTTATTAATGGACACCAAAGGCGCGTAATTAATCAAACATCTTATAAAAATCATAGTTTTATTTTTGTTTAGGTGACAGCGTTCACGTGCTTCGCATGTTTTGTTCTCGGTATACCGATGTGCTTCAGCGGTGGAGTCTATCTTCTGACCCTTCTGGACTGGAACACAGCGTCTTGGGCAGTTCTGATTATTGGCATGGCTGAGGTAATGAATACATCGTCTGCCTAATTTTTTTTTTCACAGAACAAAATTTTCAAGAACTTGCACGACACAGCAAGGCTATTTTAATTATATTCAAGTTATAAAAAGTTACAGCTAAATTCAAATTCTTGTTTAGAATTGAGTAGATAAAGTATGTATGAATATTCCTGCCAAGTATTATCAAAGCCGCTGCAGCAAAGTTTTTCAAAAATTGTATAACCAATTTTCATATTGAATTCTAAACAAGATATTTTCACATCACATCAACAGCCGGAAGACGTCCACTGCTGGACGACGGCCTCTCCCTTAAAGGGAGGTGTTGCCATAATCCCCACGCTTGGCAGGGGACTTGGGATCTTGGGGAACAAGATATTTTATTATGTGAAGATAAGTTATAAAGGGGCAATAAATGCTTTATTTATTATCTATGGATCCACATGATACCGACACTTATGGTCGTGAGGTCTACTTTTCACAGAAATGTAAGTGTCTAACGAGATGATCGTTCGCGGCGACCACGGCGGACCAACGTCGGATTGAAACATGTTTTTCTCTCTCTGGTGGTAAAAATTTTGTTATGATTGATTGCAGTGTGCGTCAATTTCGTGGTGCTACGGGATCAACAGAGCCATAAGAGATCTCGCGTCTATGGGGATGACTTTTAACAAATTCTTGAGATTTTACTGGATAGTTGTGTGGGCTGCTGTCGTGCCTGTAGGAAGTATTGTAAGTAGATTCAAACGTAGCTTACCTCAGTTTTCAGTTTTCTCAGTTTTTTTATGAATGTATGGAGAAACTCTTGCACTAACTCAACGCCATCTTGTCGAGTTAACGATTGTCTAGCCATTTAGATGCTAAGTAACGATTCAGTCTAAAATGGTAAAAACCTCTATTCTTTATTATTATTACTTTTCTCTACAGTCTACCGGTCTTCCCACTGCTTGTGATGTCGTGGATTCAAAGTCGGGGCCGCACACCAATGAGCTCTTTGAAGTTTATATACGGATGCTCATAGCACTGGCATTTCAGTGGAGGAAAACAGCGTGAGGAAACCTGCATACGATCGGAAAAGAAATTCATTGGCTTATGAGAATGCACCAAGCCGCAACTGGGCCAGCGTGGTGGATATGACCCAGTTGTCCTTCGAGGGTTGGGCTATACCACAGAATAAATAAAAGTACTACGTACAGAAAGTTAACTCCGCAAAGGAATTGAAATAAATAAGGACTCTATCTAGTAGGCAATAAAGTAGCAATTCAACTCGCACAGCGCTGGATACCGCTCGCTATATTCACCTAGATATACCGCTCTCTTTCTATCACGTATGCTTAGTTACGTGCGACGAGGCCTAGCGTGCGGGCGGTGACTGACTTCTGCCTTGCATTGTCCACCCGGACGGAGCCCCAGCCGAACATACCTAAACTGCGGAGTGAGGGAGGCGCCTGGCGCCCTGGCAATACCCACCAGCAATGGACTAAACAGGCTAATTATGGAATTTCTCTACATACAGGGCTACTTTTAATCAATGCATCTTGCAAGATCCTTCCCAAGCCTTGTCTCCTTAGGCGCATAGCACACAGACAGAGTCGGAGCGGACTCGAGGTGGAGGCGTGCTAGAGGAATCAAGGCAGAGGCGTCAGCGCTGTGCTGCCCGCGCCGCCACGACCCCGCCGCAAATCAGGCAGATAGAGCTGAATTGTATAGAAAAGCTAGAAGAGGCGCGACTCTGCTCCGACACCGCCTCGACTCTTCATTCTGTGTGCGATGTGGCTTACGTTGTATTGTACGTTGTCCAGGGTATCCTCGTGTTTATCTTTTGGGACTGGAAGCCGCCGGAGTATGCAGGCTATGTGTTTCCGCGGTTCGCTGAAGTTCTGGGCTGGATCATTGGTCTCTCCACGCTGGTTCTCTTACCAGTCGGCGTGGCCTGGGCTCTGCACTACGGATATGTGAGTATTACCAGCTATAAAATTTACTGAAGACGATGACCCTTTAGTCCACTGATTGACATGTCTCTCTAAAGGCACGTCACTGAGTCCGATCCTCAGGTTTCCGCTCCCAGCCTCGCCAGTTGTCCTACCTATATTCTTGCTTCGTCTAGTATATGAGCGTCTTAGGCTATGTTTGCTGATTTGTGGTCTTTAACCTAGAACACGTTTATCCCAGCAGTTATCGGTTCTGCGACAGATAAGACCAGCCCCTTGACACTTCAGCTTACAGTATTATTATTTTTTTAGCTACAAGAAGAGCGAGATATTCACGTGGTGGTATCATGCCTACCCGTAGCAGAGCAGTGCCTGTATTGTGAACTCACGAACAAAATTCTGCACCGCACTGCACTGCGCTCGTCACCTTGAGTTATTATTATGTCAAATATTTTCATATCCAGTAATGTTTTCTATGTTCATTTTATCTCGTTCTTTTTGATGCTTTATTACCCATTTTCATATCTATTAGTGGTGCATGCCTTATTTTCTCTCCCTCTTCCAATTTGTAGCACGGCTCCGAGCTATTTAAGCCGACTCCAGCCTGGAAAGCAGCTACAGGGACATCCGGTCGACCAATAACTGAAGACGTGAGACCACCAACAGTTTTATTCCACCCACCGTAACAATGGACTTAAGATTTTGCATATTATGCAATTGTATTTTACGAACAAAAATCTCCAAGATCAATACTTTATAATACAATGTAATATAATAATTCATACTTTATAGTACACTGAAATACAATCCATCTGTTTGTTTGGAATAGTTTAAAAATAATGAAAATCTAGAACTTGTATAATTTATTCCTATTTAAGTAAAAATAAAATACAATCATTTAATTTGGTGTTTAATTTTTGGATAGTATTTTTTCCTTCAATTGCTCGTATCATACTTCCTTATTCTAAATTATATACCTTGGTAATAAAGTCTTGAAAAATGAACCTATTTTCTCTTCCGTACTGCACAGTGTACACTGCGAAACAACTCAGCGGGTGAAATTCATCCAATCATCTTCGACTACGATCTTCGATCTAGTCGACAGGGTTGGTAGTATTTACTTTTATTTACAATAGTGGCTTTTGACTTATTAATTTTTATTCTTTTGTGCCAAGCTAAAAGGCCAAGAATTTTTACCCTACTTCACTACTTAGTTGTCAATGATCAAATTGTTTTTCCAAACCAAAAAAAAATATGGAACAGCTGTTTCTTTCTCAAGATTTCAGGGTTGGCTCCATTGTAAAAGTTGTTCACAGTGATGAGTAAAATGACGTCCTTTCGTCTTAGTAATATCATTCTGCGTAACCCTGAATTATAAGGTAGCTTATATGGACCTGGGTATGTCCTAAGCTTGCATCCAGAACCACCGGAGGACGGGCAGCAGCGTCCTCTTAGTTAACGGTGGTGAGCATTCTGCGATACCCAAGCCGCCTGCCAAGCGTGGGGATTATGGCAACCCCTCCCTATTAGGGGGAAGCCTTCGTCCAGCAGTGGAAGTCGTCTGGCTGATGAGTGTTATATCGCAGCTTATTATTTATTTGTAGAGTGTCGTGCTAAAAAATGTGCCATAACCGCATCAGTTTTTATAGTAAAATATTATTATAAATATTTTATCATTTAGGTAGGTATGTTGTAAGTAGTCAACCTACGTATTTGTTTTGGTAATTAGCTGATTGATTTATGTTTTATCAAATAATTTCGATATTGTGTATGCCTGTAACGTGATTGTAATTGTGTTACTACCTTGAAACATTATCTTTAAAATTATTAATATGATTATCAGCCTGTTAATGAACTACTGGAGGACGTAGGCCTGCCCTTGAACGGAGGTTGGGCCATGTCCACCACGCTGCCGCAACCTGGCCAGTTGCTGGTTGGTGGACTCATGCACGTCATTGGATGTTTTTGGGACTTACTAGATTTCCTCACGATGTTTTCCTTGACCGATAAGCCAGTGGTATACAAACCACGACGTCACGGTTCCGAGTCTAGTGGTCTTCCATTAGGATACCACAGAATAAACATAAAAGAAATTCTCGGAATTCGGAAATGCTGATACACAATTCCAGGGTCGGCAGCTACTAGGTACGGTAGGTACTGCGATGAGCAGACTGATATGTATAACAAGCTATTTTTAAAAAACTACTTCAAAGCAAAATACGCAATTACATTTACTTGAATTACATATTTTTTCCAGTTATTTTGATTTAAAAACAGAACTGAACCGATTTTGATGAAACTTCTACGGGACAAATCTAAATCCTTTAAAAAAAACCCAACTTGGTTTATAAATAACGAACTTCAAAAGTATTAATAAAAAAAATACCAACAATCGAATTCAAAACACCCTCTTTTTTAACTCGGTAATAATTTGCTACCTTTGCAACGGGGATCCACACTGCGATTTTTTTCCACTAGGTGGCGCATCGTCGATGCGGCCATATGTTAGTCAACTGTCAAGAGTCAACAACTTAATGCAGTGTTTGTTTTGCGGGTCCCGTGTTAAAATAGTAACAAGGAACCTTTATGGTGAGACTGTCTCACCATAAAGATGTGTCTATATTCTGTCTCTTTGTTTTTCGCCTGTCTGCCTGTATAAATACCACAGCCAATTATTTTTTAAGTATCCCTATATAATTATATGCTTCACACATCATTCACACACACTTCACAAACGTATAACTGTATAGTTATACGTTCGAGAAGTTGATTTAACCGAAAACATATATGTTTCGTTCTAAAATAGGATCTGAATTGCGGGAATATTTTTTTTTTTTACATTTATGTGAATAAAACCAATTGAATGACTCTGGTTACATAAAACAATAAAATAGCTGTCATATTATAGATTCAATTAATCGAATCAACAAAATAATCAAATTCCATTTTTATTTACTGTCGAACTTAACTTAATAACTTTCAAACCGAAAGTTATTTTTGTATTGCAGGTACAGAACTTTCGACGAGCGAGTTACGTTTTTTGGACAATTTATTTTACGATGCTCTAGAGTGGAGATCGTAACTCTCTTACCCAGATTGTTTGTCTGTCATCGAGTCGTCGTTGTTTTGGGATTCCGTTCGGCTAGTTTTCGTCTCTATTCTACGAGCTTTCCGGGTATTGTGATCTGTTGAAATCGACGGTTGACTGAGTTCACATAGTCATGCGATTATGTACAAGTTTCAACTGAATTTAAATAGTCGTTCGATAGGTTTTTGGATATATTAACCAACTTTATTTAAATATTTACTTCCCTTGTAACGATCTAAGCAAATCTTGGAAGACAATTTTAAGCCACGTTTGATTTACATAACGATTTTAAATCGACTATGCAAGTAGGTAAATAAGTATAGCTTAATCGGATTTCGTATAAATGAGTTGATCTAATGATAGGATTAGGAAGTGGACAGCACCTATACCACTATAAAGACTACCTATAGCGCTGGATATTAGTATTTGAATGCTCAGTTGCCGCCTTGATATTTTTTTCTCCAAAGAGTGGGTGTCGTTTTTACACTGTAGCGCTTAGCTCGTTGACGTCATGCGGCACCTACTGGCAGCGCGTGAGCCTCAGCACTACAGTGGAATATCTCCTAGAATATCTAGCTTGCACTAAATATGAGACGATTGTATAGTTACCTACATATATTGTGGTTCAACTATGTTTATATTTACGCGTTTTCTTTGGGAGTAAATCTTCTGTTCGTAGTACTGTTCTGTTTTCTATGGTAAACATTTTGATAGTTGCCACAATATTACTGTAATAATTTCTGATTGTTATATAATTAGACATATTGGGATGCCTATGTCCATCTGGACATCTGGATCAACCCGTTTGAAATCTTTGCCACATACATTTTGGCAAGGGTCCTATACTTCCACAAAAATACCATATGCTGTATACTAAAACTTGTTTTAAAAAAAGCTTCAAAATTTCGAGGTACTCTTCTAAATAACAACAATACTTCAAACTTAATTTCCACAACAAGTCCATTTTTGAGCCCACAAAATCCAAAACGAGGGTTATACGAAACCCCACTTTACAATAACAACACAAAAAACAATATCACTTAATGGATGTCAAGAACCGCCATTGTGAGCGGTATAACGGAGCAATTTTACGATTATCCGAGACGTCCCCAAGCCTCATTGAACGCTCGGACCATGGACTTCCTCTTCGATAGACACCTGAAGGCACTAAATTTAGTGTCTTCAGGTGTCTATCGAGGTATATTAGAGGTGCAATTGTACCTCTGATATACATGTAGACGAACATTTATTAATCTAGCCTATGAGGGTTGGTATGATAATACTTATAACTGTTATTTATAACAACGCTCTTAAAACTATTGTTTCCCCTACTTTTTTTTTGTTTACCTTTTGTTTCTTGTGTTGTTTGGGATGTGCCAGGCGATTTTTTTTTTTTTTTTTTGTAAAAAATGATGCCAAAAATAACTTTATATCGTTTTAGGGACATAAGCTTAGGGATGTAAGGTAGCTGTAATACAGGGTTACCGTGTACAGCTGCCAAATCCAATTCCTAACATGTCTATGTAATTTTATTGTGTTTACTAAATTATTTGAGATATATTGTATTATAAGTTTTTTTGGTAATAAATAAATTGAAATTGAATTGAATTGATAATAAACTGGTCCGAGCGTTGATTATAAGGAAATAGTTGAATAGGGCTTACCCGAATAAGCTATGTAGTGTTAACAACCCTCACGTCCATTTATTAGTTTTCGATTCATGACGTATTGGGTTAAAAATTCAGAAGGTCTCCACGAAATGTGTAAAAGCTGGAAATCGAGAGTAAATAATAATAATAATAATAATAATAAAAAGTTTTATTTCAGGCATAGTACCCATAAATTACAAATTCTTAAAAATTCACACTGTAAAGGGGTGTTTGTCAAAAAATAAAAATAAAAATAAAAATACGGATGATGCACAATAGTGCTAGGTCATTTTTTGTTCTTGTCCATGTGAACAGAGACCCAGTGCCTAAACATTGGACCCCCCATATCATCAGAAATAGCCACGAGAATTCTGTTACCGGAGCAGCGCAAGCGATGCCAGAACGAGGCTACTCTTGAACGTATTACGGCAAAAAAGTCAGTAAACCCAAAGTTAATTGCTCGTCAGAAATTATTTTCACGGAACACTATACTTAGTCATTCTCAAGTAAATTTTGATTAGAATCTAATGTAATCTGTTTATCAGATTACCTTATCTTTTTGTTTTACAACTTGATACTTGTCACGCTGCTGTTTTTTATTTTTTTAATGACAATTTTAATTTCCTTCCATTGATTTTCATTATAGGTATGTTTAATGTTAATTTTATTTTAAAATAGATTTTAGTATTTGCTACAAGAGTCTCAATAACCTTGAAAAAAATTGTTTAATTTTATTTACTGTATTTGACACGCCGTGTATGTTTTTTTATTACTCAAGTATATGCTTTGATTATATAAGAGAGCTAGATCCTCCAAGAGTATATGTAGTTGCTCCAGGCTGTAGTTACGACCTTGCTACGACAATGACGTAGGCTATCACCGCGTAGGTGCTCTACAAATATAACCAAAAGAACAATGTTTTATCATTACATTTCTCTAGCGATGTCTTATCTTTAACTCACCTAGTCCATGGCTAAAGATCAAGAAACATCCTTCCCCTCGGACCGAAAGAAAGTCATTGTAAAAATGAAGACCGTCGAAAGTGCTCCTCATTATGCAAATGAAAACATCTTTTATCCGTTCCCATTAGCTGTTTTGTACAAAGCATTACTTGTAATTTGCAAACGAGATCTTTTCCAATTTGTCTGGAGTCCGCCCCTGCACTATGGCTGCTTTACTAATGATTGGATGTATTCTCTTATTAGACTTATTCTCTCCCTCGTTGTTTGAGGTTGCTTGAGAAATTGTAAGTAACTTTACTAGCATGTTTCTGTGAAAATAATAAATAAGGTTGTTTTGGTTAAGGACTTAATGAGGTTCCACAGGCAAATCTTTTTGCAGATAGCGCCAGCGTGGGTCCGGATGTAGCAAAATCAAGTTTTTTTGTTAATCGTTGCTTATATCTATTTGCTCTTGATGAGGGTAAAGTCCACGTCAACCGTAGTTGTTGTCGACAATCTAGTCCAAGGAAAAATACTGGGTATTATGCCTTGTTTTAAGAATATATGCAGCTGTTGACGGCCTGATAATAGATTTGAAGGTTAGGTAGTTATTTACCAGTATAATATGCAGATTTTATATAAGTCTATATAATATGATCTAGTATATGTATCTAGTATAATATAAAACTATTAAATTGTAGAAAAAAAAACAACATAATAAATACGCTTTAAAAAAATATATACAACCAACTTCAACTTCGAATACCTGGATGACATCTTTATATTTTCTAGTAATTTTGATTTAAAAACCAAACTACTGAACCAATTTCGATAAAATTTATATGGACCACCTCACCTACCCTACCAAAAAAAAAACATGCAGTCGTATTGAGAACCTCCTTTTTGAAGTCGGTTGAAAATGTAGGCCATTGACAGTTCACTATGTTCACATCGACATCATTTGCGCCACCTAGCGGCAAAAATCGCAGTGTGGACTAGATAAAGTTCAGTGAGATTTTTTAACACTTTGAGATTATAATAATTAGTCAAGTCAAATTATTCATTCAATATAATAATTTACCCCCTAATTAAGGAGGAAGCCTGCGTCTAGCAGTGGACGTTTTCTGGCTGATTTTTTAAGTATAGGCTGAGTGGCTAGCCTTAACGTCAGAATAGTGATATGCCTCTAAAAGCCCTTAAAAGTGGCTATTTTAGTGAAAATTAACTATAAATGTAAAATTAACTAAATAATATGAGGACTAGATTCATAATATTCAATTTATATTTTATTAAGTATAATATAATATTTTATCAACAAGTTGTTTTATTTTAAATAAATAATAGGCATGCTCTGGTGACATGGTGTTATTATAGGTTTGCAGTTAAGTAGTAGTTGTAATTTACATGGTATGAATATAAAATGTAATATAAAAGTATTGTTTCGATTTAACAGTGAGATTACGTTTTTGTAGGCGATTTCGTTGGGTTCTTCTCTTCACATAAATTTATTCGCTAATATGCATTTCACATTCTAATAATACCACCTCGTGTGTAATTTACCAATAGCGCACGCGTTCCCTATGACCACTTGCGAGGCAAAAAATAAACTCTTTTTGATAATAATGAACCACATAGCAAAAACGTCTACAAATATTTGCGGAAAATGGCGCACAAACCAGCTATGCGCGCAGCTGTTTTGTTTTCTATGTAAAAAAAAAGATATATCCCGATATTCATAATAGTGAATTGATTTAATTTTTATTATTCTAAAACACAAAAAAAAAAGAACAACTACAAAATAAACTTAAAAATACTTACAAACTAGGGTGCCGCCGGCAGCGGGGCAGGGCTCAAGCTGCCGATGTTTAGGACTGCATAGTGAGGAACCTCCTGACCAATGCTTGCCAACAGAGAAAAAACCAGCGTGAAGCAAGACAGAGAACAAGAAATGCGTAAAGATTTCCTATATCGACAGTCAAACAATACAGGCTGACTATGATGATGATAACAAAAATGATATCTTCAGACATGATGGCAGAGATACAAAGATAATGATTGCCAAATTGAATTCGAACTGTTTCGCAATTGATCGTTCATCTACTGCTTATCGGTAAATTATCGACATTCCGCTGATATCAATCGATAAGTGTTTATACTTAACGATTTAGTCGCAGTCGGTAGCGTCAGGTGCAGCACTCAGGGTGGCTTGTGTGCTCGTTGTCCTTGCGTTTTGTGACAGGTCTGACTGTACTCGTGCCTATGTTGATCTACAAACCAGCTTGCATCAGCTTCGACAGTTCTGAAAATCAGTTTTGGAAATGGCTGGTGGAAATCACACTATGAACAAGGTAAGTGATTATTGGCAGTTTTTGGAGATCCGTAACCAAAGGAATTTATTTTGCTAAGCCAACCTCGTTGTATGTATTTGCTCTGTGGTTTTGCCTTTTAAAAGGGTTGTTTAAAAAAACATAATTAATAAGTATGGGTTGTGTGTATGATGGAGTAAATATATACGTAAGGCAGTGGACACAGGGCAGTGACTGAAAGCGAAAATTCGAAGGCTACATTGTGAAAGATTGCATTAGGAGAGGCCTATATTCAACAGTGGACTAAAGAGGGTCACTTTTTGAACACTCGTTATTTATGAGGCAAAGATTGTATTGTATGCATAAAAAAGAGGTCCGTTTACCTTTTGAGGTTTGAGGTAAGAGGTTTGTTTTTTTTAACAATTCAATATGAAAACAATAGAATATCAGTTTTTTTTGTTACCATGTAACACTGAAACATTATTAAGTACATAGAGATAAAAAAGATAGTTACAAAAATATATTTTAAATTTTATATAATGAATATGCGGAACCTTAGCCGGGCGAATTCTTTTCAGCGTTACCGATTATTTACAGTATTTAAAGTATCACAGGGATTCAAGTTAATAATCAGATTTTTGAAAGTAATTTTAGGTAGGTACCTACTCGTTTTGACTAAATATGGATTCATTTTATCAAAATTATAATTATACCTATATGTCGTTGATAAATGCCGATGTACGTCAGCAATATAACGACACAGTTGCTCATCTTTTAGATGTTTACGAATTTTAAATTACTCTACTTATTCGATAAAATTAATAACACCCTCTCATTGGCTTTGTTATCGCCGGCTAAAAATACTAGTACACAACAAAATTATAGTTTTATTTTTGGTTTTAATCTCTAACGCATCTTGCGTGCATAACCTAGGTAAATTACTCTAGTTTCCCGGATGAGTCGCAAGCTATTTTATTTATATAAGAGATACTCTCCAACTACTTATCGCTATGTTGAGAAAAATCAATGTGAATCACTTGTCATTTTTCAAGAATCACTTTAATATTTGAAATAGAATTACAGTTTATAATCATCCCATTCTAATAAAGATTTTTGAGGCCAGCGCATGTTGAACTGAGGAACAGCCGCGTATTTCCTCATTCCTCAGCGTCTCTCTATCTAATGCGTTATTGTGTAAGATGAAAGGAAGGTCCAATAATGATCCTGTGTAGTCGTCAGATGAATCTTAATAATGATATAACTACAATTTGAAAGTTTAGCAGTATATGAAGCTTTCAAGAGTAGGTACATAATTATTTTTATGTCGCAGTTATTTTGAAATGCCTGCCGAACTAAATGTAAGACATTCATTAATTTACGTCAAAGAAACGAATATGCATTCGTGAAACTCATTGGCTTTTAACAAAAGTTGTTAACAACATTTAGCAACTTTGTTTAAGTAGAGAGCTGACTCCTCCAAGTGTAAGCAAAGCTTACACCTGCTTGTAAGTACTAGACAACCCTGTAGAAAGAAAATTACTATGTTAAGCAATATATAATTCATGTCGCTTCAACATAATGGAAATTAACAAAGTTGTTAGCAAATAAAATTGAATACTATAAGTATCAATGTTCCGACTTACTGACTGACTGACTTACAACACACATCGTAAACCGCTGATTGTACAGACTTTAAATTTGGTGTATTTTGCCTTACGTAGAGGTACTAAGGACGGATTTACCGAAATGTAACCCCTACAAGGGTAAACATGGGTGAATGCTTTTGTATATTACAGGGGTGAAAAAAATAAATGAATAACCCAGCGGTGGAGAAGATAATATTTAAGAGCACGACGAAATTTTTTTGGTACGCGGTCGAAATCGCGTACTTATTTATATTTTGGAAATTAACTGTATGTTACAGTACAAAACATAATTTCCTGGTAAATATACTTTATTGCCATGATTCACGAATCATTTTATAGCAGAAATCATGCGATACGTTGCCTGATTATAAAACAATCAGTAAATAAAAAAATCAGTTTCTATTCGCTGATACCGATGATAAAACATAATCAATTTGTAATCTGTTTGCTTAGGAAAATTTGAAGTATCTAATCATTGTTGTAATTACCACAAGCGCAGCAGTTAACTAACGTAACTACTGACTCATTTGTAAAATTGGAATATCAAAGTGCCTCCATGGGAAAGGAATCCATCGTGTCAACGACTGTGAGTACACGAGAAACAAAAACATTGTCTATTAAAAGTTAAACAAACAGTTTGTCATAGATAATCCAACATTAAAGTAACTCATTAAAAAAGGGGTGGTACTCAGTAATCCGGTTAAACGTTGAACAAAATTATTTGGGTTATTAATGTACATAACATAAATGTAGCTTCAACCAGTGAACAATTTAAAATCTAAATGGTGAAAAATGAGGTTTTGTGCAAAATGATTACAGAAAATCTACGTTGAATATTTTTCAAAAGTATTCTCTGTTTAACTAAAAATCGCTTATTAACTACCGACAATTTAGCTCTTAGTAATTTTTTCGGCCTTTATTAAATCAAACTACATTATAATAAATGTATGGATAACTAAATTGTTTAGCTCACTATACAAAAACAAAACAGCAGAAAACAGATCGGTCCGCTCCACACTGTTTACATGGCAATAAATTTAAGCATTGTTTAAAAAAATGCCTCATAAATAAGGTATTTTACGATCTAAATGAATATTTTGACTGTACAAGTCCGTTTAATCACTTGTTTATGTAATGCGCAAATTAGCTTTTAATTATTGTACGTCCGTAAGGATAATAACTGTTGATACCCAAATTAACTTTAAGACCTTGTAAGCACAGTTATGAACAATAAAATTTTATTCTATTCTATTCTATTCTATTCTATTCTTAATTGCCATACCCTCATTTGGGTCATTATGTTTATGTTATTATTATTCGTGCAATATTGCCAATAGTGCCATATTGTGCAATAAACGATTTGACTTTGACTTTGACTTATTTGAAAAGATTGTGTCCAGACCGATGAAATCTAAGCCAATCCAAATGCTCAAACCCACTACCAATCGGCAGCGTACCCAGCATGCTGGCGGCATTGCCACGTTGAATAACATTGCTTATGCGTTGCTTTTTGCTCTTAGTTGTCTACTTCGAAGTATTCTGACCAAAATTAAATTGATAGCTTTAATAGATAATTTACTATGAAAACTTGCGTGGCTTTGACACTTATTTTTTTCGTTCCAAACGATATAAAAGTGAGATATTATGTCAACTCTTAGCAAATATGTATAAATACTGCAACAACTCTGGTTTGTGTCGCGATAGATACCTGATCATCATCATCATCATCATCATCCACTGCTGAACGAAGGCCTCTCCCTTAGACCGCCACACTGTACGACAACCTGCCATTTGCATCCACCGGTTGCCCGCGACTTTTACAATGTCGTCGGTCCACCTATATAGGACCTTTATACCTGTAGGTGGACCGGTTATATATATATATCTTGAGTGGCAACCGCAAACCGGAAGACGCAGCGTAGGCTCGGCCTCCCACTATATATATATATTTATATAACCTTTCTTCCCCATCGGTTGTCAGTTCTTCGAGCGATGTGGCCTGCCCATTGCCACTTCAACTTGCAAACCTTGCGAGCTATGTCGGATATGTCGGAGTTGTAGTAAATTTTTATATTACTTTACCCTTCTTTTTTTGAACACACGTGGCGTTTTTCTCCTCTATACACTCGCGTGCCATCCGCAATACTTGAGATGTGAGCACCACGCATCATCATCTGCCAGAAGAACGAAGGCTTCACCTTAGTAGGGAGGGGTTGCCATAATTCCCACGCTTGTCAGGCGAATTAGGAATGGCACCATGTATCATTGATCAAGTTTGTAACGATCCCTCTTACCTATAATATAGGTTTAGATTTTATATTATTGGTTTGGATAGCACCACGATACACTCCTGGCTCGTTTTATACATTTTAAAATCACCTTCATCCGCAATCACAACAACGAATGTATAAATAAATACTTAAAGCAACTCTACCCCTCCCCTGTTTAAACTAATAAACATAAAGTATGTTCGCAAGAAGTTGGCGGCAGGACGGCGACGCGGCGCGACGCCGCCGCCTCAGGCCAACTCCTGCATAACATTATTTGAATAGCGAATCGAACTGCGACGGCTCCATTCATCTCCCACAATCCCAGAATTTACATCTAAATGAGAACGATTATTCCCTTGTTTGAAGGGATTAAGTTTTCAACCACTTCCCGATTTTCACCAAGTTCCGGTAATTACTTTATAGCTGATTACTAAACTAAGACACCGGTAACTGAATAGATTAAGCAAAAGTTTACAAGAAAAGCTGTTTGGCTGCTTGCTCCGCTTTTAGATGATTCGATTACAGAATCAATGGGAGGTTATTTTGGATGAACGCTAATTTGTTCTTGAAGAGACTGTTTAAATTTTCTAAGAAAGGTTATCTTTATCTTATTGTTGTTACCCATCTGTTTTGAATTAAATTATCAGAATTTCTGTTTTAGATTAAATTTCTGAATTTTGTTTATCATGGAACCAATGATCTTAAAAGCAAGGATGTGTCTCTTCAAAAATAAGCTTCCTAAGACGTATAGTCCATAATTATCTCGATCAACAGTATTTTTTTATATATCCATTAACTTTGCTTCGTTCTGTATCTAATAATAGGTGCCCTTCTCTACTAAACTACGCCCCGTTGCTTTCAATTACGATAAATATTTTATGTTATGTGGCCGTCATGACAATACAAAACCTCTATCGTTTTGCTAATCGATCGATTCCGCTGCATTTTCGAAACATTAGGAACAACCTGAGATCTAGATACCGGTTTACTTTTGCATTCGTAATATTTGTTATAATTATTTTGTTACAGTCAGAGACAAATGGAAAACCGGTTACGGAAGTAGACTCGAGTTCTTTATCGAGCACTCCTGAGCGGGCGTCATGGGGGCGCCCCCTGGAGTTCATCCTGGCGTGCCTCGGCTACGCCGTGGGGCTGGGCAACGTGTGGAGGTTCCCCTACCTCTGCTATAGAAATGGAGGAGGTAAGCTTCATTTCTCAGATTGATATTTGTTGAAGAACTCCGAGAATGTCACATAAAATCTAAAAATATTCTTATGGACATCAACATTTCATAAGTAATCCTTGTCAAAAGTTTATAAATTAGGTTGTCCGCTTATTTTTATGTAGAATCAAGAAAAAGCGCAATATTTATTATTGTATGACTTGTCCGTAATTTTTTAACAAATTATATACATTATTAATATTATAGGTCTATGTAAGTACAAAGCGGAAAGTCTATAACTTCAAAATGGGAATAACTAAGTATAGATTTTTGTGATAAAATTCTTATTTTGGCCCTTTTGTTTGATGTAACTGTAAGATCAGAAGGTTCTAAAGAAGCTATGTTTCCAATCATAAACATGCACAAGTTCCAGCGAGGTTCATATATAAGTGACAAAAAAATATTATGTTATTTGTTTCATTTCTTAGTTTTAATTATCTTCAGTAAATTTATCTGGATTATACAAGACTTAATAAACTAGAGTGCTGCCATTGGGGTTAGCCGAGGAATCTCTTAACAGTGTCTTAGGGATCACTGTCTGCTGTTTCTGACCTTTGATACAACAGTCTATTAGTGTGCAGCGACAATGATCCTCTCGCGTCAGTCATACTCTGTCTCTGCGACATGCGAGCCGTACGATACGACAATACAAACTTCTAATACATGTAATAATAATAATAATACAAGCTTTGCTTAGTATGCGGCTAGATGGCGCTGTGTGTAAAATGTCCCCCAATTTTAAATTTTTATTATGTACATGTGTTTTCTTTTTCATGCAGTCATTAGATTCGCTATCTGTATTTTTCGGCAAATATAGTATGCATACTTTTAGCTAGGTATGCTTGATTGTGTTGACTTGTTAATTTTGATCGATTTGCAAGCGCTGGGCCCGTCCATTCTATTATCACAAAATTGATTTCAAACTGTTCAATATTATCGTAAAAAAATTACTTCTGAACATACTATCATCACATTTTCTTCTTCAAGAAACATTTATTTCCTATTTTGTAAATGCTGTACTTTAATATGTCATCCGCTACTTAAATAAGCCATATTCTTTTTTTTAATGGCTACTGTCCTTAGCTTGTGGGACAACTTTGCCAGGAATAGTGAGGGAGGAGTCAGTGAAAGATGACCGAAAAGAAGAATAATGTTTAGGTAGCGATGAATGTTGTCGATATTTTTTTGTATTTTGTTTGTGTCTTTGCGGTCATCTGTACTATAGTCACCGCGTTACCAACTGAGTCGTGCGGCCATAAATCATGGCCGCACGACCCACAAGTGCGAGCGAGATAGACATTGTGAATGATTTATGACCGCACGACTCAGTTGGTAACGCGGTGACTATAGTTCTATATGTAAATAGTTCTATATGTAAAGGCATGTGACACTTTGGCCTAGTTCATACAAGGAACTATGGGAACTCTGTTCCACTAGGCCATCTGTGTATGGGAAACGTCTTAAACCTTTACTGTTACACTTTATATTTACGTAATACTCTGATAATATAACATCATACAATTGATTACGAAGGCCATAATTATAATGAAAATTTCTGAGATAATGTTAAAAATGGCTACTGTGCTTGTGACCTAACCGTCTTGATACTTGAACAAAAGTGGGTTGGATCGATTTTAATCCTTAGATCGATAAAACGACATACGTAGTGATAACGTAAAGTAACCACGTGATTAGATAAGTTGCAATTAATTCTATAATAATAATGACAGCATGGCTTAATATATTCCTAAATACATGTACTTCTAAATAAATTCTTATTCTTATATTGATAAACTTACAATAAGTATTTTCAAGTGTTAAGTTTTACTACCAAGCCTCATTGTTGCCAATATCTTGTTTTGTCAATCAAGTCAAGGTCAAGTTCAAGTCATGTCTGTAGAGATTCTGAAGAGTTTTTGAAACAAAAGAAAAAACCTTAATATGGAGTCGATCCTGTTATATAACTAACTAAACTAAATTTGATTAGTCATGTTAGATTAGTTTAATGATTGGTACATCACCGGTGTCAATCGAGGGGCGTTCAATAAAAAGTGAGAATGAGTATGTTGCCGGTAACTTTTATTAAATGTTATTTTATTTTTCGATAAGTTGCCTTTGAGCGTAATACAACTTAAATAATATCTTTTTTCTAAGCTTAAAATTCCTATTTTTAAAAACTCTTCATCCTGAGCACCTCAAAACTCCTGTACTGCAGCGACTACTGCTTCATCATTTTCGAACCTCTGTCCTCTCAGAGACCCTTCAACCTCGGAAATTATAATTAACCCCCTACGTACTCTGTCCATTATGGTAATCGTTTTTTGACAGCTGATGCAAAGTTGACGACATATTATAACATTTTAAAGCGTCTAGTAACTAGTATTATTTTTTACTTTCTCTTTATTGGTTGATGAATTAATAAAATAATGTTATATTAAATAAAATAATTAATGAACAAATATTTGAATGTTTTATTTTGACTTGTAATTTAATAATTATAATAATGTTATATAAAATATGTTTATCTGTTGAAATAAAACTCGCAAGTTTTTTGTTTCAGGCGCGTTTCTCATACCTTTCTTCCTGATGTTGATTTTTATTGGCCTACCGATCTTCTACTTGGAGCTGTACATCGGCCAGTACACTGGAGTGGGACCTTTGAAAGCTTTTAGCTCGATCGCTCCGTTCTTCTCTGGCCTGGGATACTGTACACTAGTGGTCATCTCTATTATATCGATATACTACATGATCATCGTGGCCTGGACCCTGTTCTA
Source organism: Erannis defoliaria (assembly GCA_905404285.2). NCBI lineage: Eukaryota > Metazoa > Arthropoda > Insecta > Lepidoptera > Geometridae > Erannis > Erannis defoliaria. The sequence goes on from FR990075.1 coordinate 1,086,262, forward strand.
CACTATTGTGTCGATATCCGGGAATCTTGGTTGGAGTTCTTGTACTAACGAGTATAATACTGATTGTAAGTACCATCATTATCATATTCATTATTAAGTTTACTTATAAGACTTAAAAAAAATGTATAACAGATTTTCATGCGTAGCAAGCAATAGTGACCAATACGATTAAGTGAAAAAAAAATCTGCTAATTAAATATCAGCAGAAAAATTAGTATTTCGACATGTGTGTTTTTATTTAAATAGAACAGCCATTTATATTTTTTACAGAGATAATTCGATGTAAAACGTAACACGATTTCCTTGAAAACACTTGCAATTTAAAGACTCCTAGGTAATTACTAGCAGACGGATTAGATTCACTCAGGCGTTGCATACCGCCATACTAGGTTATAAGTTTGGGGCTTGGGGTAAGCTTATCGCTAGGAGGAAGGAGGAGGGAAATGAGGTCATTGTTCTCATCATTGTGAACAAAAGATCCTCGAAAATTAAGCCATGTGTAAAAGTTCTACTCTGGGGCTTACCCTGAATTTGCAAATAAATCAGCTGTTCCATGTATTTTCTGAACAGTCAATATTTTTCATAAAACTTTTGTTGTTTTCGCGATGTCAGTGTTAGCCCCATATTAAAAGTTTTACACTATAACCAGAACAATGACCCCCGTATTATTGCCCTATAGATTGTTTCAAACTATGAAACAGAATATCTTAGTACCCTTTAAATATTTCGTGGTTTCAGTGGACCAAGAACCAGCCCTAACACTAGGACCATGTTAAGTTACCTATAATTCACAATGTAGTATTTTCCAGTCTGCTACAGCGGAGAATATGATAAGGCCTGCAGACTGAATAACACGGGAGGACCAGATGATCTGACTTATTATTTAAGAACGTGTTTGTCCATTGGAGAGATCTGTACTTCTACTGGATTCGAGCCGTACGACGGGCGTCACTGCCTGAACGGCACTCAGCAGATACCGTGGTACACTAACGTGACCAGGATATTGGCTGCTGAAGAATATTATAAGTAAGTGGAATCTTAATACACTTTTTTAAGACATGGTCTGCGATTATCCATACAAATGTATTCCCCTAATTTATTCCTGGATAATGCCTCTAGAACAATCTTTTTTTTAAATAATACCTAGGCCTTTATTGGAATAAATATCTAAAGGAAAATAATAACATATTATCTATTATATTTTCTTTAGCAATTAGTTGCTGAAAATGGGATATGGTAGAGACATGTTATTTTTTTATTCAATTGACTGACGAGAAGAGCGAGACGGTCGCTTGGTGGTAAGCGTCACGCCTGCCTATAACAGTAGCAGTGCCAGAATTGTGAACTTGTCACCCTGAGATATTAGATGTGAAATCTCTTTATGCCCAGTAATTTATCTGGTAACATTGCCCTTCAAACCACACAGTAATGCTTACACACTACTGCTTGGCTATTCAATAACTGAGAAAAGTGTGGTACTTCTCCAGGCTTACTCAGCAATTGAGTCCTACTACTACAACATGGTATGTCTACAGTAGAGCTAGATTCTATATCACTAAGAAGTACTTCTTGTGACGTAGACACCAACGACACAAGAAGTACTTCTTAGTGTAGGTGCTACAAGACATAAGCATTATTACAAGCTATGATTTACTTGTAGAAATAATAATTATGTATACATTGGGACTGTAACTTGTAACTATTGAATAAATATTTTGATTTGATTTGATTACATAATAAAATTTAAAAAAATTGCTCCACAGGCATTATCCAGGAATAATCTTCTTAATACTTCTAAAATAACTCTAATCTTCTTATCTTGTGCCGCACTGCATTTAAGCTCATCACCCTGAGATATTAGATATCAAATCTTTTCATGCACAGTAATATCTCTGGTAACATTGCCTTATAAACTGAAACACTTGCACATTCACTGCTTGACGGTTGAAAACTAGCAAAGATAGTTGCCCAGGCAAATTCTGCAATAGAGTCCTACCACTACCAAGTAAAAGTCCACTGCTGGACATAGCGTAGGTCTACCCTCGAAGTGCGATAGGGCCGTTCCCATCATGCTGACACAGTTTGAAGGATTCACGTCCATTGAATTTCTTTTCTCTACGTAAGCAGGTTTCCTCAGGATGTTTTCCTTCACCGAAAAGCCAGTGGTTAAAATCCGTACATAAATCCAAAGTGCTCATTGGTACGGGCCCAGTGTTTGAATCTGTGACCTCACAATCTCAAGTCGACCGATTTCTTAAATAGGCTACGATGGCCTTATAAAATTGATATACTTATTATACCTTAATTATAACATTTATATTATCATCATAGGGTTTTCCAGTTTTGAAATAAAATCTAGAAGATAAGTGCTTACGAGTCACTGATGGTAATCATAGCCTGTTGATGGCTCGTGAACACAAATTCTCCTACAAACAGGACTCATCGTTGCGGGCAGGGGGCGAGGTACCGTTCTATGCTTGCAATTGGCCAATCACTGGGATGACGCAATCTAAATTATGAAATTCAATGAAATTCTGGCGTACTCGCAGTGGTTAGCAGTTGTTTTTACCACTAGCAGCCTACTAATTTTCGTATGAGGGGAAGTCGGACAATCAGTCAACAGGATTTATAGTCTTTGTTACGACTCTGCAACCACTTCAAAGAAGCTCTGTTTTAATTGCATACTTGTAATAATAGCGATAAAATATCTTCATATATTTTGTTACTAAGTACTTAAAGATTATCTTTGAACGATCTTACTTTAATCGGACAATTATTCCAGTAGGTACGCTTATAATAGGTAGGCAGCTACTTACTTGAATGTGACACAAAAAATGCGAGGATAGGTACCAAAGATCTTAAAAGTAAAGGCCAGGAGTACTTTTTTGTATCCTGGTATGTTACGATATTCTCAAGAGAGGTAAACTACTACTAATCTATCAAAATCTCCGTTAATTAAAGGAAATGGAAATGATATAAACGGATTAATAACTTCAGATATTTAATTTCGTCGTCATTATCAGCCATAAAACGTCCACTACTGGACGAAGGCCTCCACCTTATTAGAGGGGTGTTGAATTGATGTGCCTTATAGGTAGATCAATTTTAATCTTAATCCTAGAGATATTAAATAAAATGGCTTCATTCTCATGAAATTACTTATTGCTAGATAATACCGGATACAAGGATTTACTGTACATACACGTACTACTTCGTAAGGACAGGGCAAATAAAACATTATCAATGGTAACGACTGAGTGGTATGCACAATTACATTACTCTCCACTGGAGACCTCAAGCCGCCTGCCAAGCGTAGGGATTAATGCAACCTCTCCCGTTCAGCAGTGGGCGTCTTCAGGCTATTGAAGAATAATCACATTTTATGTATTATTTGTTTAGTGAAAGAGTGTTGGGCCGAGGAGACGCGACTTGGGAAAACTGGGGCTCGATCCAGTGGCATCTAGTTGGCACTCTGTTCCTGTCGTGGCTGATAGCTTTCTTCTGTGTTATAAAGGTACGAAACAATGTTAAAGAAGAATGGTCTCGACCCATACAAAAATATATTTTTTTTTTGCTTAAAAATATGGTTGTGCGTTATATTAATAGACTTCTAGCAAGGCTACTTGTATAGGTATCACTAAGCTGAAAGGAAGTCATTGGTAGTGGCACTCATTATTGTCAACAACTTTGACTGTAAGGTCAACCCTGAATTAGCAAAATAACAGCTATTTAATTGAAAAATGCCATTTGCCCTCGACAATATGTAAGGGACAAGTTGTTTTTTTGGCGAAATCAGGGTTGGCTCCACAGTAAAAATTGTTCACAGTTATAAGTACAATGACTTCCTTTCGGCTTAGTTGTTCTGTTTGGCTTAGTAATATAGCTGTTTTTTGTCATTGTAGTTTATTGACAAAAACTGCTGTAATTATACAATTATAGTAAGCTTAGATCTGGCAACCAAAGCTCCAAGCGTTTTCTGAAACCAATTGAATCGGATTCCATTCGAAAACTACTCTCACCATATCTCTCTTCTGTGTTAATAATGACAGAGGGCGTAATTTCAGAGTGGAAACCTTTCCAATTTGGTTGAGAATAAGGGGGGCAGAATTGCCTGTATTGTGAGGATTTTATTAATATAACTTTACATTGCAGGGTGTTCAATCAGCAGGAAAAGTGGTGTACTTCACGGCTCTCTTCCCATACGTGATGCTGACAGCCCTGCTGATCCGGGGCGTCACCTTGGAGGGCGCGGGGGAGGGAGTCTTGTTCTACTTGTCTCCGGACTGGGAGACTTTGCTTGAACCGCGAGTGTGGGGAGACGCTGCCTCGCAGGTATGATCGAGTCATAATACTGTCTAAGAGGACAGAAGAACATATATAGTGCTTTGAGCTTTAGTACCTCTAGTTTTATTTTTATTATTTGTTCCTGAGTACCACGGACTCCGGGATCCTTGTTTTGTCTAAACCATTTATTTTTGCCAGTCCAGCTACCTCTGGGTTTTAAGCTGTAGAGCGATGGTTCGATTCCCACGCAGGATCAACATTTATGTGACGAAAATAGATATTTGTTCTGTTGCTGGGTCTTGTATGTCTTTGTAAGTATTTACAAAAACGTATATAAGTATAATATCAGTTATATATACCGGGTGTTAGTTTGTGTTCAAACTAACACCCGTTATCCTTCTCTGTTCCATACAAAAATGTTCATCGATCTTGGACAAAATCGTATGGAACAGCTGTTTTTTTTTCGTGATTTCTGGGTTGGCCCCATAGTAAAAGTTGTTTATAATGAGTACAATGATATCCTAGAAGGATAACGGTGTTCAAACTAACACCCTGTATATCTGGTTCCCATAGTACGTGCTTTACTTAGCGGTAGATATGGCCCCATCACCCTTCGAGGGTAGGCGTATATGTCCAGCAGTAGAGTACCAGGCTGATTATGCTAGTGCACTAATGTAGGTATTATTGCATCTATCTTGGTTTTGTAAATATTTACTTTGGGTATTATTAATAAACGTGAATTAACCTTTGAATAGTAAAACCATTGCATCTTTTCTGTTTTCCATTCTTTAAAATTTGTAGCACTGGTGGTAAAAAACTAAAGGCGAATCAACTATCCCAAAGCTACTATTTTTCTAATGTCATATTTATTTTTCTATTTATAAGGGAAATAGTAAAACAAAAATTAACCATGCTAATAATAAACACTAATTTCAAGTAAATGAAATTTTGTATTCAACAAAATATCAAAATAATGACCGAGTTCATTGTTTAATTAAAATTTCACAAGTTTAAACAGACATCATCAATTTGACGGATCGATCCGCTGAAACAATGCGACCTAATAATAGGCATCATTATCCCGTTAATTATATAAATGGCACTTAATTGCCCTGAAAGGGCGAGGGCGCTAAATTATTAACACGTTATTGTGGGGCAAGTTGGGAGGCTAAATAGCACGAGCCCTGGAAGGACGTCTGGGTATCTGCTGACAACAGCAATATCTATAAAAAAATCTATTCAATTTGATTTTTAACAGATTTTTTTCTTTTATAAAATAGAATTTTGGATTATTTACTCACATCTTACTTATGTAGTTCAGTTTTCTTGCAATTCGATTTGTCTTACATATTTTCTATTTCTGTAACTATAACTTTGGTATCTAAAACACGTAGATATACGAGTGATTGCTTACGTGACTACAATCACGGCCAGACTGATAAGATTTTTTGTACATAGTACATACATTGATTGTATATTAATTGACTAATTCGAACCAGTTCTTGGAGTGATCTCTTATAACTGTATTATGTGCGTTTTACAAGCGATAAAAAATTTGGTAGAGTAAAATTCGGTCATGTTTGCTTGACAAAACCACCTCTGTTTGTAAAAGAGTTCATAAGAACGCTTGTAAGCAGCGTTAATCTTTACAACTAAAATATTGCGGACTACTACTAGGTACTACACACACAATCACATACTACTCCTACTTTACAATTGTATTGATTTATTGTTTCTTTGTGTCTCAGTGCCGGATTTATACTTTTTATAGATAGATAGATAGATTAACTCTTTATTGAACACAGCAAAAAAAAACAGTCATGATGATCACAACAAAAAAAAAAGATCTTAAAACAAGTGTTACAATTGGCGGCCTTATCGCTAAAAGCTATCTCTTCAAGGCAACCTTATGAGAGTGTGTGTGTGTGTTGTTTTTTATGTGTGTAGGCCACTTTATTTCCGCCGCCCCATGTACTTTTCTAAAATAATAGCATCATGTTCTGAAATCTGCCGCCCTTAGGACGCTGCCGCCCTTAGGCCGCGGCCTATACGGCCTATTGACAAAACCAGGACTTTTGTGTCTCAATAATTGAAGGAACCCAAATTAAAAGCAAAAAAATAATACATTATTAATTAATTATTAGCTTAATTAACCTATACTTTTTTATTGCATATTTAGCGTACATCTATTTGTCATGCCTAATGTTATCTAAATAAATAAATAAATCGTGTGAATTTGAAATTCTAACGCACCGATCGCTGAATTGTGGATGCCAAAAAGAAATAGCTTTCTATTATTCTAAAACCAACACACGTCTACGTAACGTGACATCCAACCTGTCAAACCTAAATAAATAAACGCGTGATGGGTGTTACAATACGTGGATGTTACAATACAGGCTTTTGAACCTTAAGGCGTTCCTATCACCGGGAGCATTCGCCCGTAATGTAAAAATCCAAGGTTCACTATTGAGCATTACGATACAATACTGAACCACTGACATTGAAATTTATTTTAAAATATTTTTCGAAATCATTTATTTTATTAAGTGATATTTTTTGTGACATATGTTACAAAAAAATATATTACTTAATGTTGGACTTGTAACTTTGGTGACTGTTATCAATAAATTATTTGTATTTGACGAGCATCCTCCTGCATTGATATTATAAATTGTATCACTCTCAACTGTGATGTCACTAATTGTAACATTACAGGTTACAAACTGTAATATTCGGTTCTCCTCACTCACTGGTGTAATGCTCGAATTGTAACTGTTACATTACAAGCGAATGCTCAATTATTCCATTCTTAGCCTGTATACATCGAGCTGTAATCCTACAGACACACAATCTCTAAATAAAAACATTTAAAAATCGACCGAGCGTTGTCGTATAAAATATACCAAATGTTCTTTATCTCTGAAACAGTGCTTGATGTCTATTACCCGCAATTTCATCGTAGTTCACGTGATGTCACCCAATGACTGCGCAAGACGACGCGTGCGAAGACTTTTATCTTCGACATTTAACAACCTGTTTGTGTACTTATCGTAGGATTATAGCTCAATACCTGTATGTTTTTTACGTCTCCAGATTTTCTACTCATTCGGTGTGGCGTGTGGGTCCCTAGTGACGTTGGCGTCCTACAACAACTTCAACAATAACTGCCACTTCGACGCGTGTTTCGTCAGTTTCGCGAACTTCGGCACGTCGATTTACGCTGGATTCGCGATCTTCTCTGTGCTTGGGTTCCAGGCTCAGCAAATGGGTGTTAGCGTAGATGGTAAGTTCATAATGCTGGTTCATTGTTATACTTTTCTGTTTTGGACGCCATCTGTGAATATACATAATTAGTTTGTACCAATGATGGGCAAACACTGGTTTGTAACTGAACAATACGAATGTGACACCTGATTGAATCAGCCGCCGTCACTCTTATACTCGGTTGGTATGAGATAGACAGACAGACTGAAAGATAGAGATGCGGCATAAAGGGAAATAGAAAAAATAATTAATAAAAAAAAAAAAAATAAACAAACGGTATATCTTTGCTATCCTTGTTTCTTGGTTTGCACCAATTCCACTATGACAGCTGAAACATCAGGAAGCAAGGAAATTTCAGACCAATGTAGCTTACAGTTATTTATAACGGATAGTTGAAACAAGCCCCGCTGAACACCTATCGGAAGCAAAACACTAAATATCGCCGTGAACACTTTTGTAAATATGTTCCAATTCAACACAATCGATATTTTCAATCCATTTTCGGTAGGTAAACACAGATAGCCTGCCGGCTTGTTTGCGATTAGACTTAGTGAGGTTTTATTATAGTAGAGGAGCTAGATTTATTAAAGTAGCGGTGTGCGTAAAGGTACTGTGCAACTAGGGGTGACGCTAACATAGCGCGTTTTTGTTTATAATAATACGCTTTAAAAAACAACCGACTTCAACTTCAATTGGAGGACATCTTCATATTTTCTAGTAATTGCGATTTAAAAACCAAACTACTGAACCGATTTCGATAAGTAAAATTTATATGGAACCATCTCTGAAGCATTACACCACCAAACCATACCAAACAAAAAAAGAATCATCGAATTCAGTTCATAATTGGCGGTGTAATCTCGTAACATACATACAAAAAGGATAGATTCGAATTGAGAACCTCATTTTTTGAAGTCGGTTGAAAATAATAAAATGGTTTTCGAGATATTTGTGTTTCAAATACTTACTTACTTATAGTATTATATAATCTGTGGTTTCAAATAAACTACATTCATTTACGTAGCTAACTTTATTAGTAAGCTCAAGTATTAGTGGGCTGGTCATATCTGTCGCATAAACTATATTCATTGATAGAGTGTTCCACAACGCAGCAAACGTAGAGTAGGACAGTTTGAGAGACTCGACGGAGGTACGTAGGTATACGAACAGTTACGTAGGTAAGACGTGATGAAACTCGGAATGGTAACAGCTTATTTCCCGGAATAACATTTACAGTTACTTTTCATCATCACGCGGGGGTAACGCGGGGCAATAAAAACTTGTTATAAATACTTATTTTTCTAAATCATGAGATGTTCTGAATCGGTTATAGCATTAAGTATATTCAATACTTAATTTTCTATATCAAAAACACGAACTTAGCGAGACAACGAGACCAAAGCCTTTTAGTAAACGTGAGTACTTAATTAATCTCGTAAAACTAAAACAAAAATGAACAATGCTTAAAAGTAGCTTTTCAAAACAAAGCAAATAAAGCATGCACCGATGTAATTCCAACTTGTCAGTGATTCGTTCGAGAACATTCGATCCCAGTTGATCTCGTGTTACGAATGCATCGCTTGTGCCGCGATAATGGATTGATTAAACTGTAAATATTTCATTGGGATAGAGCGGTTTGGGACCTCCATTCGGCTCGTTTTATTTCGGTGTGCTGGTCAGTATTTTCAACCGACTTCAAAAAAGGTGGTTTTCAATCCGACTGTATGTATTTTATTTTTTGTTTATATGTTACGCGATTACTCCGCCAATTATGAACTGAATTTGATGTTTTTTTTTTGGTAGGTAATACTTCAGCGGTGGTCCTATAGAAATTTTATCAAAATCAGTTCAGTAGTTTGGTTTTTATATCAACATTACTAGAAAATATGAAGATGTCATCCAGGTAATCAAAGATGAAGTCGGTTGTATTTTTTTAATAAAGCGTATTATTACTATTTGCCAACTAAGTAATAACGTACCTACTTTAAAGCTGTCTGATTAAAGATATGTGTCATCAGCCATAAAAAGTCCACTGCTGGACGAAGGCCTCCCCCTTTATAGAGGGGTGTTGCCATAATCCCCACGCTTGGCAGGCGGCTTGGGGATCGCAGAATGGTCACCACCGTTAACCAAGAGGACGCTGCTGCCCGTCCTTCGGTGGGTCTGGTTGCAGTTTAAGGACATACCCAGGTCAGATTAAAGATATAATCGATCGTAAAATACGACCAAGATACAGGGTCCGCTGGACAGAGCTTCCTTAATGTTGTTATAGCATACTTAGGTACATACATCTTACAGAACTTAAGTAATCTTAATTATGATAAGGTCCTGTGCCAATCTTATCCAAGTTATCCAAATTGTACAATCGCGTGTCAGCAATTGTACAATTTGCGATAGCTTGAATGTTTTTCCACATAACGCTTAAAGTCAGACGTTCAAACTTTTCTATGTATGTAATATTTTTTTGGTGTTACAGTAAAGAGTTAATCTTTTAATTTTAACCATAATTACCATGGTCCAGCAGAAGTTTTGTCTGACTAGAGAATGACTTCTCCTAAGGCTGACTGGGTTTGGGTCTAGCGCGGACATATAAGTTTCGCTCGTCTCGTCACTCAATGGCATAAAAATAATAATATATTTTTCATTACTCATACTCGGAAAGTAGGTCTGAAGTTGCCTGAGGAGCGGGTTGAAAGTAATACATTTCAGCTCTATTAGGGAAATCACTTTCAACTGACAGTGACAGTTGACAAATTACAGACACTCAAATTATTAAAAAAAAACTAGTTCTATTTTCACTTAAATTTGTATTGAACCATGTTCCAACTTTGTTTTTTCTCCTCAGAGGATTATGGTCCCGCAATTCTCGTGCATTTCCCAGTGTCAGTTTATTTGTTTCCTTGTATTCGTAATGAAAAGCTCAGTGTTTACCTCGGAGTTAAAGACTTATTTACACCCCTAGGATAACAATGTACTATAATAGAGGCGGCCAAAAAGCTCGAACTACATTGCCAAAAGATAAGAAACGACTCATTAATGAGGGCGGCTAGTAATCCACGGTTTAGCGACCAACATTGCTAATACACCTTTATGCCTGTCTCATGACTTGGTACCATAAAAAACGTATTATATGTCACATCAATAGACAATACACAATCGTTTATTTATAGCAAAGAATAAATAAACACTGATAACAATAATACAACAGTAAAAGCAAACAAAAATATTAACTGGATCTTTTACTTCTACCACAAATCATTTAGCACCTTCATGGGAGGGGGGAGGTTGCCATAATCCCCACGCTCGGCAGACGCCTTGGGGATCGCAGTATGCTCACCACCGTCAACCGAGAGGACGCTGCTGCCCGTCCTCCGGTGGTTCAACTTTTGTGCCTAGCTATAAAACCCTGATTCCTGCAAAATCTCGTGCAATATAGCAGCAAACTTGATTCGCCAAAACAAGTGTTAATTTGGGCAATATAAGAGCATTGTCAATATAGCCTTATCTGACGATAAACGATGTTATGGCGCAGTTATGGCGGTCACCGGCGGGGTAATAAAACTGTTATCGAAGGCTGGACGTACTTGTAATTAATTGATATTGGAGGGAACATGTGGCTGGAATCTCGTGGTTCGTGATCGTGATTCCAGCTCTGACTCACGCTCAATGGGTTGTGAGCAGTAGGTACCCGTATTTCTTTCTTCGTTTCCGTGTAGTAAGTAATAGGTGCTTTGCTAACAACTGATTGTTTTAAACTGATTCAACTGATTTATTGATTTATTTCAAAATATAATCTTTTTCAATAAAATAAATACATTGATGCTTTCCGTTTACAGGAGAGTTCATAGTAATTATAGATCTCTACTTTAACTTTCAATGCTTTGAAAGCATGTTGCGGAATAAAAAGAAAAAAAATGCAAAGAACTCTATAATGTGTACGACACAAAATAAAACAGGAAAAGATACAAAAAAAAATCCTTATGAGCTAGAGCCACAAATGGCTGACAAAATATGCCTAATATCCTTACTAATTAACACGCTCCGTTCTACCAGATGTCGCAGAACAAGGTCCGGGGCTAGCATTCGTCGCGTACCCTGAAGCTATACTCCAAATGCCAATTCCTCAGCTCTGGGCTATCCTGTTCTTCCTGATGCTGTTCATCTTGGGTATCGGAAGCCAGTTCGCGGGCATAGAAGCCATCAACACAGCGATTGTAGACAGGTGGCCGCATCTCAGGAAGAATTATTGGAGGGTAAGTTAGTATAGAAGAAGTTTCTATGTCAGAGAATATATTTAAGCCATGTTTTAGCGGTTCATGATCTTATAAGCCAATACATTGTAATTAAATAAAAAAAAGGAATAGTATTAGTGTTAATAATAATTATAGTAAACGTTAAAATAAGAATCTTTTTTTATATATAAACGGTTATTCTGGTGACTATAATTATACCATCAAAAATGTAGCGACATTTAAATGCTATTGTTGAAGTTATAGGGCACAACACAACACACAGATTAATTAAAAAATCGATTGCATAGCACAAATTAAGATTAAAGGTCAAATTATGTTGTTACTAAAGTATCTTTTTATATTTAAGTAATGAGTTTTTAGCTTGGAGGAGTAGGGTTTATTTTTCTTTCGATTGATTAACACTGTACTCGTATTGCGCACACCAAAAAATACACAAAAGATTTAACTAACAAATGGCTTATTATCGGTAAAAGCGACCTCACCCAGGCAAACTTAGGATGGAAATAATAGTGACCACTACAAGAACTTTTCGTTTTTAATGTGCTACTAAAATATCGAATCATAAACATACCTAATTATAATACATAAATACTAATCATTTTTAGTTTTTTTTTCAGTCTTGTCAAATTTTGATAGGTGTTAGTGAGCACTTTCGAAAACAAAACTCTTTAACACTCTATAGATAATCATCTGTGGATTTAGTTATAGACAGATCAAATTCCTCCAATGTGAAGGTTTTCCTAGATTGAGTTGTTATAATAATCATAATTAATTACAGTTCTACCCATGACAGAACAAATTATTATAATGACTACGCAGAAACTTAGCTTGAATCTCAAAATACGTAGAACTTGAAAACCGTAAAGGAATCTATTCAATAAATTCATGATGAGATACAATAATATAGCACTACATTCTCCGAAATGTTTAAGCCAAATAGTTCCAAAAGCAAATTAAACTTATTCCAAAACAACTAAAACTGTGAAGCCTCAGGCTCTTTCGGACTGACCACATCAAACCACGACTGTATATGAGCCGGGTGGCTGTTAGAACCAAGCAATCAAGTCAGTAAGAATGCCCATAAGTGTTGCTTAAAGGTCGCTACAACTACGAGCAAACTCGGTCTATTACAGCGGCAAGAAAATCCCAATACCAATAAAGTACTAATTATACTTAGTAGCTACTTGATATTGTTAATACCAGTAGTTAGTCCCGAACAACCTAGCAATTTCACAATCTTCAATACCCCCTTTTGCCCCCTTACCCCCTACACTACTTTAGCTATTATTTCTTCGCAATTTTTTCAAGCCTAAATTATTTGATTATATACCTTTGACTGGTATATAATCAAAGCCTAAATTTCATTTAAATAAATCAACATTTCTAGACATTTCACGTAACGCCTTATGGCTCCAAACTGGGCAAAATTACAAGATGATTAATTGTTTATATACGGCCAGATCAACAATTTTTATTATGAGTCACGTTCAAAGTCAAGCCTCGATAATTTCTAGTATTTACAAGCTTTACTTATGACCAAGCAGGACTAATTTTTTTACGTTGACAAGCTTTTGGTTGCTTCTTGTATTATCATTATAATCTGTGGTTACACACTTATTAGACATTATATCTTGTTTGCCCTTTCCATCAGTTCAGTTATTCCGTGACCACATAACCGATAACAATCACAACAAATTGCGGTCCGTGGCCAAAACCGCCCGTGGCTTGCTAACTGTCAAATCCTAAACTGGTGGCAACTGCGCAGGAAAACCGCCCTTCGACAAAAGCTAAAACTCCACGTATGAATAATGTGCTACAGATAACGTTGGCTAGCGATGATTACTCGCGGTAACTCTCCTACTCCGCGTTACTCATTAGATTTTGTCCTACAGTTATAAAAAGTTTCGAGTAAAACATAGCTACATCTTTAATCACAATCAGACCATTTGCATACTAACCTATTTTGGTTAAAATGTGTTTTGTCAATTTCTTTCGAATTACAGAGTTTGAAGAAACAAGACGAAAGAAACGGTTTGATTCCACTTTCTTTATTCGAACTGCTAAACAATGGAATGCGCTGCCCGAGTGGGTGTTTCTGGGTGTCTTCAAGTCGCGAGTGAATCGGTTTCTTCTAGGCAAGCGTGCTCGATCGTAGACTGCATCTACGTTTATCATCAGACGAGATGGCAGTCAAACGCAAGCCTATAACAAAAAAAATATAAATAAATAAAAAACATTTTTGTACTAAAATAGGTTTAAATTAGGTATTGTTGTTTTATGCATTAGTTATGGTTTTATGGTTAGTATTATGATACGTACGTAGAGATCTACCAGTCTAAAAATTCGCGTTCCTTCATTTGTCTTTACTCCCACAATGTCAAACTGTATGCCATACCTTTATACATTTGTTTACTGGATGGGTATGAATTTTATATAGGGAAAAAGCTTATTTCCCGTGTGATACCGCGGAGAACAGCTAGTCTTGAATATTTGTAATGGCGGAGAGCCTCTTGTAACATAAGGCACCTTAATTCGGCAGCTAACAGCTAATTTTATTCCAGGTAACCGCCTTCACTTGTTTCACATGCTTCATCCTCGGCATACCGATGTGCTTCAGCGGCGGAGTCTACCTCTTCACTCTTCTAGACTGGAACACCGCATCCTGGGCTATCCTGCTCATTGGCATGGCTGAGGTAATTTGGAATGGATTGCATCGGATCTAACCTGGATGTCTTCAAGGCCATTATTTTTCTTTTCGAATCGGTGTCTCGTTATAATGTACCTATATCAAATTCTTTTCCCAGCATTCGGTACCCCATCGGGAGTGCTCGGTTAACGGTGGTGAGCATTCTGTGATCCCCAAGCCACCTGCCAAGCGTGGGGATTATGGCAAACTCCATTTTTAAGGGAGCCCGTTGTCCATCAGTAAACGTTTTCTTCCTGCTGATGAATGTGAGTGCCATTGTACATGGCATCATGTAGGTCGTTAAGGGACCAATTTGTAGGGCACGCTGCACAGTTCAGCGGTTGCGACATCACTGAACAAGACAAGACTGAATAAACATTAAAATAGATTAAGCGTGTTCCATTTTAGACTGCAACATCATATTTCATCCCATTTATTTACTATTTTAACAAAACGATCTATAAGAGCTTTATGTGTGTATATTATTGTGTTGTGTCTTTGAAATTAGATATTTGATTATGACAACGTGCTATTTTAATTTGTCTGTTTTAATTTTAGTGTGTGGCTGTGTCGTGGTGCTACGGAATCAATCGAGCGATGAAAGATCTTGCTTTCATGGGAATGAAGCTGAACAAAGTCCTGCGCTTCTACTGGATGGCGGTGTGGACAGTGATTGTGCCGATTGCTAGTATCGTAAGTTTATCCTTCATTATCTTCTAGCAAAAATCCACTTATGGTTTGATCGAGTCTAGATAATGAAATAAAATAACCCTATAGAACGATTATAACAGAACTTTAATCAATGTAATACAATAGCAGACAATTTAAAGTATTACTAATGAACGCTTCACGAGCATGACCGTCCAGCAGTGTCTGAACTCTATAGGGTCCAACACTGGTACAGCGCTAGTTAACCGATATATTATCATCATTATTATCATTACACTGTTTTTACCTTCTCCATATGAAGGCTGTTAGTTGTCCAAATAAAAAAAATAAAAAATAATAATACTATCAGATGTCAATTATTATCTACGATTAATGAATTATCGGTAGATAGAGTAACATTGGAATTAAATAATTCGTCGTTTGGTAATTGGTTTTTCAGAAATCTTTGGGACCAACTCTTTCTAAAGAACTTAATTCTACCATTATTTTTCACGTAATTACTTATTGTTACCGACTGCCCAGAATGAAAGTTTTAGAGTAACGGCCGGACCTTCCGATCCTCTTTTATGGGTGATGGTATTTTTAGCAGTATATATAGTACAACGGTGTAAAATCCAGTAGGCGGTTGTAGATTGCGGGCTCCAGATTATACACTGGTCTCTCCTCCTAAAAGAGCTCGTCATTTGTGCAGGGCATCCTCGGTTTCATCTTCTCCGACTGGACGCCTCCGGCGTACGAAGACTACGTGTTCCCGCTCTTTGCTGATGTACTAGGCTGGGCCGTCGGCCTTTCCACTCTGGTGCTCTTCCCGGTCGGCGTGGGCTGGGCTTTATACCATGGATACGTGAGTATATATAAATTAAATTGAGTATAAATTCACAGGACCTTTGAGGTTTTTCCTAAACAAATGCCCCTTGACGGCTTGATTTCTTCCATTCGCAAATATTAGCAAAAATAACCCAACTAACGTGTTCACTTCGCACGCTGCAGCGTCTACAAACTCTAAAGATTAGGGGATTATTTAAATTTCACTTTGTTTATTAGTGATTTGTAACTTTTTCCTTATTTCCAGCGCGGAAAAGAACTGTTTTCGCCAACTTCGGCTTGGAAATCAGCCGTGAAGCCGTTGAATGGTCCTCGTTCCGACTCTATCGTCACCGCCAACTCCTTGCACACCGGCCCTTACGACAATGTGGGCTATATCATGTAGACAGCCCTTCATGTAGCTCATAGCTTCTCTTGTATTGTTTGTGTGACACGGTTCTATAACAAATTGAGAATTCGTTTTCTCTCCAAGAGATGGAGAGAAAACGAATAGCTTTACAAATTATCTTTTATAGCTGTGTAAACATTTTTCTAGTCAATGTAACTGACAAAGTCCTGAGAACAGTTATTACACCTATATAAAGAATCAAATCAAATTAAAATTCATAATGAACTAATCCAATAAACCTATTAATAATATTAATATTTTTTGGTACCGATGGGAATAGTAATGATCCCATTACCACATTGAATGGCAATGCTCAACTTTTGTGCCAAGGGCTTTGTATCTCTGCTCAAAGCAGAGGCCATTTTGGAAATGTGTTACGTCATTAAGATGAGATGATATAACTCT
The DNA here is from genome assembly GCA_905404285.2 of Erannis defoliaria. Taxonomy (NCBI): domain Eukaryota; kingdom Metazoa; phylum Arthropoda; class Insecta; order Lepidoptera; family Geometridae; genus Erannis; species Erannis defoliaria. Next base: position 1,103,039 of record FR990075.1, read on the forward strand.
GAAAGATTTGAAAATAGTAATTGAACCTGCCCGGGCCATCAAGCTATGGCTAGAATAGGTCGCCTAGGATGAAATTGGTCGCAGATCTATGAGTCGAAGTACCATCTAAGGACTAAGCAATGATCTCTATGGTCGACGTTTGAATTTCTAACGACATCTAAGCTTAAATTGCATAAATGAATATGCTTGAGCTCATTGTGAGAGAAAATATTGTGAGTCATAATTTATTACAACAGTAATAGTATCTCCACAGTCTAGGACAAAATTGATTGGTGCAAGGAAAATATAAATATTGCGAGTTATTTATTGTTATTTATTACAAAAATAAGTAGTATAGTCTAGGACCAAATCAATAGTTTACATTCTGCCTGAAAAATTATACACATATTCGGATAAAGCTTAACATAGTCAAAGCGGCAAACTAAAGTAGGTTTGCCCTAAACGTGGGCACGCTAAAGAAAAGGAGCCCACGTCGCATGGAGGCCGCTTAGTCCGGCGCGGAAAGTAAAGCATGTTGGTTAGAGTATTGCCCAACTGTGGCTAATAATTACCACCATCAATTTGCAAAGCAGCACATAATGTGTTTTGGCAGCTTAATTTGGGAGCCACTTTCCAATCCTTGGCGTGGCTGGTCAACTGGTAACAACGGTTAGCTTTTTTTATTATGTGCAAGTCCTAATGGCTAGCTTGATTACTTTTTCGTAGCTTATTTATATATTTTCTACTGAGAGTTAAATACGTTTGTATGAATAGTTTCTTAAGAATACAGTCGTGTAGTAGCTGATAAGAGAAATAATTTTACTTGCATTTTGATTCCATAAATATTTTTTTGTTTATGCTAAAGTATGTTGTATACAATAAATTATTGAGCCGTATTGGTATAAAAATAAACGAATTTGTGTTGTATTTTATTTTATTTTATTTAACCTTTACAGTTTTATTTCTATTTCTACAAAAAGAACTGACGCACACACAAAATCAAACTGACGTGGCTTTGACACATCAGACTCTGACTTGTGTTGGTTTGCATAATGGTTAGAATCATAATTTTACTGTTATTTCATGAAAATTATGTGTAATTGCGACTCGCGAAATGCTAATGTTTCAATAATTAGCCATATCAGATTAACTTGGTCATAGATATCCTTTGCAGATGGTATTCTAGGTAGATAAACCACCGCAGTATTATAACCAAACCAAAAAAATGTCGTACTACTCGTCAATAATTATTTTAACATTTCGTCAAAATGTAAAAATTAACTAAGCTGATTTCTCATGGAAGAAGTTGAGTAGCTTTAGCAATACTATATATTTATAAATTTTACTACAACTACTATTAACTAACGAATAAATAATATATCATCGATTCCGATTCGTTTTTATTATTCGACCTCTAATAAACAACAACAACAACTTTCACTTTTTTAATTTTAGAGTCAACCCTGAAACTATGAAAAGTTATCAGCTGTTCCTGAGAAAATAATATATCTACTCTCGACTAAAAGTCCTTACTTTTATTAGCAGATAATTTTTCACGAATTCAGGGTTCATTCAAGTTATTCACAATGATGAGTATAATGACCTCTTTTGGGATTCATGATACCGCTACGCGTAACACTGTATAGTTGTATGTGAACATTACGAAACTCACGATGCATATCATTTTTGTCCTAATTTTTTGTTGAAAAATGTTGTGGACCGCTGCAATGGTCACGGGTGGACATTATCTCTACCCATCAGAACAGCGTCTAATTCTTCTTATCATTTCCATTAGAAAAAATAAAGTCTCGGTAGCACATACCCAATGTTAGGCTATGGTCTTCTATCGCCTCTGAAGCTGCGCGTCCACTGCGCCGGCATCGGAGCTGACGGACCGTATGAATTTGACGCTTTGTATTAATTTCTATGGGACTGCGTGTACTGGATCGGCAAATCCTTGCCAGGTAGCGGTGTTTCTGCCGATGACATCATCCGTAGCGAAAGAGGCATTCGGATGTCGATAATGCCGATGCAAAATCCGAATGCAGTGGACGCACACCCTATCAGCATTTTATAAATAATGCCGACGCTCTGTACGGGCCAATTCCGACATACTTAGTAAACGCGTAGCTTTAAAACGTCAAGACGCGTCGTACGTGGTAGGCGTCACGACTATAGAAAATAAATGTACTGTTGTGATCTCTTTCACATGTGTCTATTCGTGGAACACCTAGGTGAACCACGGGTAAGAAACCGGGGACGTCGGCGTTTTGAAGCTGAAGTAATAAGTCGCATGTAGTATAATAAAATAGAAGACCATAGCCTTGGTACAATATTTGCTTGCTATACAGTACAAACGTAAGCGTAGTTAAAATTTTCAACTAGACATTAAACTTTCTCTTCCTTAAACTTTTTATGACAAATTAAGCCTGAACTTGTTTATGAGTTTTGGCAAAGGTAACATTTTTCCGTTTACCAAAGTTTCCGACTGGCCGAATAACTTGGTCCCATTCTCTTCTCCAATAACTTAGTTACGGGAAGTTACGGGTGCAGTGGAACTCGGCACGTTAAAACCTATTTTACGATTGCAATAAGTGTACCCAACTCCTTGCATTCTGAACTTTACTATATTACCATTTGGAGTCTGCATTTCTTGTTAGAAAGAGTTACGGTTTATTAGAAATATATATATTTATTATATAAACTTACTTAGGCACGTATTAAGAAAAAAATACTTTCTAAACTTTTCTTTAATATCACTTAAAAAACTTCTCTATAATGGAGATATTGTCCTCACATCATATTATAAAAAATACGTTCAAGATGTTAAAACGTCTCCTTTACTCCCCTCTTGTGACGCTTCCATAATTATCATCCTATGCACTTTCTTTGACAATACGCTTACTTTTCGTCCCGTCCCTACTTCACTTACATCCGCTTCAATAACGTTTACGTCCCGCTCCCGCCTCGCTACGGCCCCGATGCTATGACGCTCCTGAACCCCACTGTACTCCCGGTCCGCAATGGTGTTGCTTCAACTGCTGTTACGCTATTCCTATTTCCTTTTATCTATTCCGGTCCCACATCAATCTCCTTCACGTCCCACTATTCTTACTAAGGGCTGGTAAAAAAACGGTTACATTTTTAAACTCACTGCTAAAACAGATAAAATTATTATAGTAGGTAATTTATTTGGAATCCCGGGTTATAATGACAAAAATAATAATAACAACATTTTTACCATTGTAAAAGTCAAAAACCTAATTTAACTTTTTGATCTGGTTCTCCCTTATTTACGTCCTGCTGGAAAAGGTACTATCCAGTTAGAGCCTTTCCAATAAAAACAGCAGCAGTTAATTAAAAAGTCAAGAAATATGAAAGCTGCTGAGACTGAAAACTGATATCATCTCGAATTAATTAATTTTTCAACACCATCGCAAAATGGCTGTAGTCTATGGGGATTCCGAGCTTTACTGCTGAGCTGCGATACTGTACGAAAGTAGTATGGGCTCTTGAAACTATACAACGAAGTCACCCGGAAGATTTTTAATTTGAAATTATTTTTCGTTTGAACACACTCTAACTGATGTTGAGCGGTGGTGAGGTCATTTTCTTTTTTCTTCCAAGGAATCCCTCCATTCCTCCAAGGCTGTGGCGTCGCACTCTGTGCATTTGCCAAAAGAAGATCAAATGAGTTATAGTTAATAGTAATAGAATTCTAATGCAGAGTCCACCTGGGGAAGTAGCACACCTTTGCTAGTTACCTATTCAATCGCCAAGCAGTAGTGTGTAAGCATTGCCATGTTTTAGTTTGAAGGGCAATGTTCCCAGATACAAGCATGTGACATTTTGGCCTAGTTCATAGAAGGAAGTTTGGGAAATTTGTACAACTGCGTTTGTTGTGCACCTGTGTATGGGTACTGTCCTAACCCTTTACTCTATTTATGGGATATTTGACAGCCTGATAGCTCAGTTGGTAGCATGTCTGCCTTCAGAGCTGTAGGGCGTGGGTTCGATCCCCACCCAGGACAAATATGTTTGTGACGTACATCGATGTTTGATCTGTGTCTGGGTGTAGTATGTATTATAAGTATGTATTTACGAAAAAAATATATATATAAGTATTCTATCAGCTATCTGGTTTCCATAATACAAGCTTTGCTTAGTATGGGGCTAGATGGTGCTGTGTGTAATAAATGTCCCCCCCCCCCCCCCAATATTTACCGCGATTAAGATGTAAAGCGGGCCCCAATAAGAATAGTTAAGAATAGCTTTTACTAGTGGATAAAACTTATTCGGAGTAAAGGATTTTGTAGTCACAGGTAGAAGAACATAAATAGATCTCAATAAAATCATCCTTACTGCCCATAATCTTGACTAAGCTCTTCAAAATCTGTGGAATTAATATGGATTTTATCACAACAGACGTCTTTTAAGTATCCGTTGGGTATTCTTATCGGAAATTTTATTATCTCTCGAGTTGTTCTTATCCTCATCGACTGTCGAGTCAAACTGGGATTATATTGTGGTTCGGTAAAAACACTACTTTATATCCCACTGAGCATGAAGGAAGATAATGTTTATTTTTCTTTTGGCGCCAGACGTTTTATCTATTTAGCCAGTGCCAAGTTTAAAAAAGCCGTGGACGTCTAATCGGGAGACCGGTCGACTTGAAATCATTAGATGGTGTGTTCAAATCCCGGGCCCGTACTAATGAGCACTTTGGAGGTTATGTATATGGATTTTAAACCATTGGCTTTTTCATTGAAGAAAAACGTCACGAGTCGTGACGAAACCTGTTCAAGTCCGTAGAAGAAATTCAATGGCGTATGTGTATCCACCAACCTGCAACTGGGTCAGTGTGGTGAATATTGCCCAACCGCCCTTATGGTGGGTTCAGCAGTGTACCTACTATATGCATATGCTAAGTTGGAAAAACTATTTCAATTACTATCCGATAATGTACGCAAGAAAAGGAAATCATTTTCCGGTAGAAACTTGAGTTAAAGCCGGAATCTAAATCCAGCTATATTGAGTAAAAGATTTCATCGGACGTTTCAAGTCGGTGGCATTATGGGTGTTACGTCACTTTGATTGCTTCTAACTTTTTAATTAAATGTCGTGTTGTAGCGCTGCCGTCTCCTTTGAGTTGCTTTAGATGTCTGTGAGAAAAAACTTGCTCGTTTATTTTACTGGCTGCGTTATTTTTGGAAAAAATCCTTATGTTTTTCTTAAAATGTATTAGCAAATATTGCTCGTTTATAATTTTTAGTCGTATTGTCTCGTTTTTACTATGATTTTCTTCTTCGTATGAACACATACTTACTCACTCATCAGCCAGATAAGCGTCCACTACAGGACGAAGGCCTTAATAGGGAGGGATTGCCATTTGACAGCCTGATAGCTCAGTTGGTAGCATGTCTGCCTTCAGAGCTGTAGGGCGTGGGTTCGACCCAGGACAAAAATGTTTGTGACGTACATCGATGTTTGTTCTGTGTCTGCGTGTAGTATGTATTAAAAATATGTATTTACGAAAAAAAAATGTATTTAAGTATTCTATCAGCTATCTGGTTTCCGTAATACAAGCTTTGCTTAGTATGGGGCTAGATGGCGCTGTGTGTAATAAATGTCCCCCCAGTTTTTTTTTTAAATCCCCACGCTTGGTAGGCGGCTTGGGGATCGCAGTGTGTTACCACCGTTAGCTAAAAGGACGCTGCTGCCCGTCCTCCGATGGTTCTGGATGCAGTTTTAGGACATACTCAGGTCTAACACGTATACACAAACAAATACTAAAACTACTAAAACAAACTCACAACATACATAAAGAGTAGGTTTATAATGGTCACTTATCGTACAGCTTTTGGCAGAGGGGTACCTTGGGGGTGGCCTTCGTAACTTACCATCTCCAGTGATAAGAATACAATAGAATGGAATACAACAGATTACACCTAATGATTAAATAGTAAGCGATAAGCATCACACCATATCTCTTTATTTAATTATATTTCTAAAGAGTAATAATTACAAAATAATAATTAATAAATAAGCGATACTGTTTTATGGTTAATATACCAAAAACTCGTACAAAACGGTTTGATTCCAGTTTCTTTATTCGAACTGCTAAACAGTGGGTAGCGCTGCCCGAGTGGGTGTTTCCCGATAATTATAATCTGGGTGTCTTCAAGTCGCGAGTGAATCGGGTTCTTCTAGGCAAGCGTGCTCCATCGTAGACTGCATCTTCGTTTATCATCAGACGAGATGGCAGTCAAACGCAAGCCTATAAACATAAAAAAAAAACAGAAAATCATCTGTATAAATGCTGACTTTTTGAAAACTACTTATTGGGCTCGAAATTCCTATACTCCTTAAGGTACTCCTAAAGTGTCCTGTCTGACAAAAGCATCTTTACAGTGTTGGGAAATTGTACTTAACCTGTGATTGACTTGAAAAATTCTGCTAGTTAGTTGAAAAAATAATATCCCATTACAATAGGCACCTTTTTTGTCATCTTCAGTCTTACTTCATATGTGCTCGAAGCCGACGAGGGCAAGACAAAGGGTTGCTGTGAAAACCAGTATATGCAGATTCTCCCTGGTAAGCCGAGTCTTTAAAATGTTTTTAACTGCAAAAACATAACAAACAACAACACAATGTATGAGATTGACAGTTGACTATGGCTGCATCGGGCTGCATCGACGATGCGCCACCCAGCGGAAAAAAACGCAATGTGGATCCCCATTAATCTGTTGATCTACTTGTGTTACGAGTATCAGCTGTTTAATCTTGGTGATGTGAACTTCGCATGTACTGAAAACCGTGACCCGACTTTACCTCTTTTTTGTCTGAGGTTAAAACAAAACTTTTCATTTCTTTCGAGCAATTTACAATATCGCAAAAAAACGGTCTAAAATTTAATATAAGCAAGTAATAAAAGTGTTTCAACTTAGACAGCGCTTAAAGAAAAGAAAAGAAATATTAGTATTAGTAGAAAAAGCAATAAGCGCGTGGCAGAAAATATGCAAAACGTATTTTCTTGCACAAGTTTCTAGAAAAAAGATTTAAAAGTCTATCAAATGCGGGCCGTAACAAGCTCATTTTAAGGTTCCATAGCTTTGCAAGAAATAAATAATTATCGTCATGTCATTTTGTTTTTGTATTATCAACATGTTCTAGTGCATATCGAGTTGATTTCCACGTAGTACTAAGACTCAGAAATTTACCGGTCTTGTGAATTCTTTTCTGTTATTACTCTACGTTTTCAGTTGTTTTAGCTCAATAACTATTGGATTCTCTTACGTCGACGTAGCCCCAAACTGAGCCTGCGAGTAGAGTTAACTAATTCATAAATATATTTATTTTTGCAGACTTATCTAACTTATTAATTAATTAACTTATTTAAATTGAAAAAAATATCAGTTTTATTACCAAATAAAATCAAACGTACAGATTGAGATTGTTCAAATCGTACAGACTTAAAATGTTTTTTTTAATAAATAAAAAAGTATGCGTCTACGAGAGTTAACAACTAGTTTTATGGGACTCACTATCTTTAAAACTAATCTCAATACTTTGCCCAGAGGCTAAGTATTGCCATTCAACGGGGTAATGCAGCCAGCATCCTGGGAACCTTACCGCATGGTGGCGATCTAGACGGCGCGGCGTTTTTGTTTTATAGGAACTAAGGTTTTTAAATTTTATTTTTATTTTTATTTATATATTTTATTGTAAATAAGTAGTTTTTAGTATATAGTTTAAATATTTATTTTAAGTTTTGTACATATGTAAATATTATAGATGTTTGTTTTTTTATCGACTTTTAAAAAATCTTGTGTGAAATCTTGATGAATAAATCTCAATCTATTGACTCATATTCTTAATATTTTAGCACGTGCTCGTACAAAATTTCGACTACTTTATAATCCTTGAATAAAGAGGTCATGATACGCAGACCGATATTATAGAGTTTTCTTAGCTAACTAAAGAACCCTAAAAAGCAACAATTTGAAGTGCGAGTTGTGTTACAAGTTCGCGCCTACGTCCGCAGTCTGCGCTCGCCGCACCTGAGCTCGAAACTTTGCCTCGCTTAGTTTACTAGCGCTACCACTCGGCTTGCTTTTGTAATCAAAACAAGTGAAAGTTTAAAAAAAAAAACTTATTGTAGCTAAGAATCAAGTCATCAATTCATTTATCAAACAAAAAAAGCTAAGGTAAGTTAAGTAGTTTTATTGGTACTAGCCGTCTTATGCATAAAACACTAAAACGTAATTATAACCTATTTTAGTTAAAAAAGTGTTTTGTCTTCTTTCTTCAAACTCAATTCGTAATTCGAAAGAAATTGACAAAACATTGTTAACTAAAATAGGTTTGAAAGAAGTTTTAGTATTTTATGCATAAGACGGTGTGTTTAATTACTTTGTTAAAGTTAATAAAGGCTTATGCCCGATTAAATCAACATCTGTTCCTATGTTGGGGATCTACGATGCAACAGTCAGTTACCTATAAAAGTTAAACTTATAGCTTCCCTGGTTCTTCCAGGGCCGGGTATTCAGATTTAGAGTATCGTCTCTTATAATACACCACTTCGAAACGGAGTAAGCCTGATTAAGTATCATTTAATTAAATAGAACGCCCCCCCAAACCCCACCCTCCCTCTATACACATAAAGCTGATTTCTAGAATAGTTAAATAATGCTAACGACAACAAAACAAGCCAACAAGTCTGAGAGTAGAGCCAGTGAACTATAGGCAAAACACCGTCGAGCAAAAATGCAAAGGTTGCAGACTTGGTACCTCCTTAGTTATTAAGGACAATTTGTTACGAACTAACTTTTCAACACCCGCTGGCATTCAGGTGAAAACGTTTTCATTCTACAGCTTGTTCGCTTTATTTATTTTGCTTTATAAACGGGTTGAAGATTAAAGTCAATTGAAATAAAGTCGAGAATAAAATAAACTAAACGGTTCTTTGCGGAAGTTGGTTGCTTTTATTTAGTTGTTTTTTTTTGCATTCGGCCAGTGTCAAGTATGTATTGGTAAGTAAATCAAAGTTAAAGCAACCAACGTACCTACGCAAAGAACCGTTTAGTTTATTTTATTCGCGACTTGTCGCAAGGGACTAAACTTGGACTTAAGTCCAACTCATGCCCTGGCAACTTTACTGGCGAAAAAGGCTTCGCAAAAACACTGTTACTTGCCAAATTTTCCAATAGATTGAAACTTACTGCAAACGCTTCCAAATAGAGACGTGAAACTGCGACGCAGTAAAATTTCGCTTCTTACCTACATTGTACGAACGTAGCTCTCCGAATAAATCATATTTTATTTGAAAAATTTATTACTCACTTCTTGACTTCTTGGTGAGTTTATTGGTTTACTAAGGAAGTATAAACCATACTTAATAGTACAGCTAATTTCTGAGGTAAACTCTTAGATAAAATGGATCAAAATCTACCAAAAATGCCGCAGTCTTTTATCGCGGAAGAAAGATTTCCCTCTTAATCTAATAAACTGCAATGGTAAAGAAAGACAGCTACGTTTTATTTAGTGTTGATCTGTCAAACCACATAATATTCGTTTGTGTGAGTGACATTCATTTTTATTCAGATAAAATTAACCTAAAAATATAACCTAAATATTCTGAAAATGCATTTTTCTAAATTGGCATCTTTATCGTTTTCATGGCCATCAATTAAACTTTGTAATAAGATGTAGAATATATATAATACTTTCATTTTAACAGATAATAAAAATGGTTACCTTTATCTTTACTTTATCTAATACACTTAATAGGCTAGATGACTGTTTTTTTTAAATTATCCTATTAAAATATGACCCTGAAATATAGCTGATTAATGAAAAGAAAATGAAAATCTGGTCAAAAATAAGCAACTTATAAGCGTTTTAATATCATGCTAGACAGAGAGGCGAAACAGCAAATCGTGACGTCACTTCTCAGTACGCCATATAAATTATATTCTGACAAGTAAGGCGGGACGACATTTTTTGTTTTGTGGGAAAGGGACAGAGTTGTCTCTAACAATAACTTTAAACGCTCATATATCAGAACATTATTAACCGATTTAAATTATTTTTTCATTGAACATACTATGTTTACTTAAATTCTTCATCAAAGCTATTCGTTTCAACGATATAAACATCAGTCATCTACCCTATTGAAAAATTTTGCTATATTTTAGTAAGTTGATATTATGTCAACTGAAGGCTCGAAAATTGACTGCAATAATGCATCACTTGGCATCGTGATTTGGTCGTGTTTTATTACGTAGATACAACACAACATCTAAAATGGTGAACAAGATAAAATAGAGAAAAAAATAAAAAAATATTTGTATTTTTTTTCAGAAGTACACTTAATTGGTAAATATATTTCTACTATTGAGCAACAAATAAAAGAAAAGTCAGGTTTGATGAATAAACAAACGATATTTTAAATAAATCTTATTGTCAAAACAATACATTAATTCATTGTGCGAAGAAATGCGAAATACGACAACGATGCTTTCAATATCTGCAAAAAAGGAAGAAATATTAATTAATAAATATAGACAATGAGTGTGAGCATAGACTGGTTGGGGCGGCTCAGCAGTCGTTCACTACCTTCCACCACTAACGTAGCCAGCTACACAATTCGTATCAGAAAATCAGTTAAGTATGTGGACTCAGTGAACACAAAGTTTTCAAAATACAAAAGCGTTGTGTTACGGTTATTAATAAAGCATGTTTCCTAGACAGATGCAGACCAAAGCCTGTAACATACTTCCCTTATTAAGAACATTTGTATTTTCATAAAAGAATAGCCTGGTTATTTCAAGAATCGCAGTGAAGTTTTTACTCGTCAAAAAAGAACCAAGTTCACGGACCTACTGTATCAACCTCCTGCCTGAAAAGATTTGTACAAAAATGTTTCTAATATGTGTGTATCAATTTATAACCATTTACTCAATGATATCAAAATGTTAAGCGGCAACAAATAAATTATTTGATTCGATCTAAACAACACACATCTCAACAAAAAATAGAAAAAAACCGGTTGACGAGCGCAGTGCAGTGCGGCGCAGTATTGTGTTCGGAAGTTCACAATTCTGGCACTGGTACTGTTAGTGGCAGGCGTGACGCTTACCACCAGGCGAACGTCTTGCTCGTCCCGCCACTTAACTGTATAAAAAAAACTGGTAACATTTTGCTCTTCAAACCGAAACAAAGTAATGCTTTCTCACTACTGCTTGGTGGTTAAATAACTGCCAAAGAATGGTGGTACTTCCCCAAGCGGACTCTGTGATAGTCCTACTACTATGGTATGATGAATGAAGGGTACACCAGTAAGAGAGGCGAGAAACCCTTACCCCCGCCATGGTGGTGACGCCCACGTCTACCAGCCCCCCCGCCTTCACGTGGACTGGCTCCTGCACGTTTGTCAAGAACACCAGAACTGTTTTTCTGTTTTTAGTGTTCATATACTCCCAGGGAAGGCAGTAAACTCCGTCTTTTATCTTTTCACTCTGAAAACGCACACGCTATGAATTTTGATTCTGTCAATATTAAAAGGTTTCTATAGCGTACCGCGTGCTTCTAAACCAAGCTGAGAGCAAGGACAAGATATTCTGATCCAAGTTTGATTAGCGATGCGATACTTCAACAGCCTGAAGACTGGTGTAATAGTGTTCAGGCCTATCCCTTGTCGAAGCCGGAACACTGTTCAGCATCGTTAAAAAATGTTTACAACGCAGGTAATATGTAGTAGCTATGGTAAGAAGCCAATGAGAGTGGTATGGTCATGACTGACCAAACCCTCTATAACATTAAAGAATATTAAAAAAAAACCTCAAGACGTCTACTGCTGGACGAAAAGAAGGCCTCCCCCTTAATAGGGAGGGGTTGCCATAATCCCCATAATAACGCTTGGCAGGCTGCTGGCGATCACAGAATGCTCACCACAGTTAACTGAGGATGTTGCAGCCCGTTCTCCGGTGGTGCTGGATGCAGTTTTAGAACATGCCCAGCAGTGCGAGTACCGCTATCGCTATCTGCTGTACCGACACGTAAAATTTAGCGACATAAAACGGTACTCGCGCTGCTGGTCCGATGCAATACGTATTGATTATTATTATAACTAAAAACCTTAAATAAAGCTCATACACACCATAGAGCCTATGATTTCAAAGATAATCGATATTTGTATTAGTTGCGCTGTCATCAAAATAGTAAGCGGCAAGTAGCGGGCTAATGCCTCTGGCTGGAACATAAATAGACAAAATAAAGCTTAGCTGGGCTCAGTAGTTATAAAATGATGGAACGATGGCGGAAAGTACGGAGAGCATTGTTAGTATACTCTGTCCTGTAATTGGAAGAGTTTCCACATTATTTAAATAAGTATCGGTGGATATTTCACACAGCAGTATCTAGTCCCAATCTAAGCAAAGCTTGTACTATGGGAACCAGATAACTGATAAAATACTTAGATATTTATTTTTTGTAAATACATTATCATCAGCCCTTAGACCGCCACCTGTACGACAACCTGCTATTCGTATCCACTGGTTGCCTGTGACTTTCAGAATGGCATCGGTCTACCTAGGGGGTGGCCTGCCTACGCTACGTCTACCGGTACGTGGTCGCCACTCAAGCACCTTTCTTCCAAATCGGTTATCAGTTCTTCGAGCGATGTGGCCTGCCTATTGCCAATTTCAACTTGCGAACCCTGAGGGCTATGTCGGTGACTTTGGTTCTTTAGCGTATATCCTTTGCAAATACCTACATCTTTTTAATATCCAGACACAGAGAAAATTTATATAAATATTAGTCACTTAAATGTTTGTCTTGGGTGAGAATCGTATCCACTCCCAATAGCTTTCAAAGTAGAGAGAGGAAAGTGCGTCAAAACACCTGAGCTAAGGCAGTCAACTAAGCGAGGTTAAGAGGTGGTTTTAGTATAACTTAACTAGGTGACCCGTATAACTTTATCCTATTTTTTTTTATATTTTTCTTTTTGTTTTTTTATTATTATTTTTCTTTCTTTCTTCTTCTTCTATAAAAGGAAGAGGCTGGAGCCCACGACACACTCAGGGCTCGAAGCTTTCGATACCGCGTCGAGGGACAACGCTCCTCCCCCCACGACATCGGCTCCGGAGTCCCTCAGGGCTCCGCTGTGGCCCCGATTCTCTTCTCGCTTTTCACCTGTGACATCCCCCGCACCCCCAAAGTGGAGCTTGCTCTCTTTGCCGATGACACCGCCCTCTACACCAGAGGGTGGAACAAGGTCATTCAGCTAGCCCACCTTCAACGAGCCCTCAATCTCCTCGGAGACTGGTTCAAGAAGTGGGCTATCACCGTTAACCCCGATAAAAGTGCAGCCGTGTACTTTCATCCGTTCAAAAGACCTCCTTCTAAGCATATCACGCTCAACGGCCAGCCCATCCCATGGGCTACCGAGACCAAGTATCTCGGTGTGACCCTTGATCGTCGACTCACGTTCTCTAAGCATATCCAGTTAGTTCGCAACCGAGCAGCCTTCTTCTTAGGCCGGCTCACTCCCCTTCTCAACGAGCGTAGTAAATTGTCCCTTAGAAATAAGGTTACAATTTACAAAACTTGTATTCGCCCCGTCATGACGTACGCCTCCGTGGCGTTCGCTCATGCCTCCAGCATAGATCTAGAGAAACTCCAAGTCATACAAAATAGATTCATCCGCAGAGCAGTCGGTGCTAGCTGGTTCATGCGAAACTCCGACCTGCTCTGCGATCTCGAACTCCCCTCCATCCGTCAGTACATTAAGTACGCTTCGCGCCGCTATTTCGATGCGACCCCCCACCATCCCAATCCACTCATAGTCCAAGCCTCGAACTATACGACAGACACGACAGACCCACCCCCCTTCCGTAGACGCCCCAGACACGTCTTGGGCGACCCGGACGACCCCATAGCCGTCATCACCTCGGCGGCGCTGGGCTCGCCTGATCCGACCGCTCCTAGCAACAAGAAGTATTCCGTCTTTGGTATAGGCGCCGGTTACCAAAGGCACACAAACACGCACCGACCTCGCCGGCGAGGTCGAGGACTCCCCAGATCTGTCAGAAGATCTGTTAGATTCTCTCCAAGTAGTCAACCAGATCAATCTACTAGGGCCCCAGGGCATACCCCTTCTGGGGTGCCAGGGCAAGTCTGACCCCACTCCCGGCGACGGCCAAGCCGAGGTTCGTACCGTCTGAGGTGCCCTTGAGCTAGTCGCCTTTAACCTAAACCTAGGCCGAGCGCCGTTTGCGCTTGCCTAAAGTCCGGTGACGCTGTAGAGGCCATCTGAGGCCAACAGCATAGTCATTCATAAAAAAAAAAAAAAAAAAAAAAAAACCCACGTCACAGGTCACCCTAGTGTGGGATCCAGTGCACACCGACAGATCATCTACTGTTTTTCCATATATATCTGTTACTGCTAAGGTTTTTCTATTTAGGGCTTCAGTTTTTTATAAAATAATTTTATAAAAAACTATTATCTTATCTTATCTTATTATTTTCTTAAACCACCACAGTATAGACGTGAACAAAACAAAAAAAACGGTCGAACCATTTTCGATTTTTTGTGAGACTAATGCATGGCAATTATGATTATTATATGTATACATATATCTATATAATATTAAATAGATAGGTTACTTATCTGGCTCAAAAATTGCTTGGATTACTTTTCTTCAGACTAGCTAATTTCAGCTAAAAGGCATGCTCAAGTTTGCTCAAGCAAGCCATACAATTTATAAGATTCGTGCGAGTATAACTCCAAACTTACTCCTTGAAAACATTCTAGAAGCATCAAACAGCCGCTCACTTGATGAAACGTGTAATATATGAACAACACTATTCCGAAAGCTTCCGACATCTGGTTTGTGAAACTGTAAGTAACAAAAATGGCTAAGGTCAAGCCGCACTCCTCGGTTTGCGATTTCTTGATTTTATGAACTTAAAGTTTGCAATTTTAAAGCCTATATTTATAACCTAAAAACTATTTAAAATCCCAGCCAGAAGTCGTCCATTGCTGAAGAAGGCCTTCCGCTTGGCAGGCGGGGATCGCAGAATGCTTACCACCGTTAACCGAGAGGACGCTTCTGCCCGTCCACCGGTGGTTTCAGCAGTTTTACGACATGCCCAGGTCCAATTGATGAATACACGTACTTACGCCATCCAATTTTCCTCCTTATCTTCTTTATCATATCCGTCACCAAAAAACTAGTGCTATGAAAATATCAATGAACTCCAAAGAGCCCATTGGTTTGCCCAGGATTTGAACCCAAGATCGTGCACGCTTCCGAGTCTTGTAGTCTCTGCTTGTAACTAACTTAGCTTATTATATTCTGACTCCTTGAAATAAACTTACTCAATAATCATGCGATGGTAACGAATGCTGTCCTTCAATTTTTCAGTGATTATGTCTTGTTCTTCAGAGGTGTATATTATAGCGTCTCTCTGGACGGAAGCCGGTCCGTCGTCCTTCAGAGCTGCTGGTATGGGGAACGAGGCGAGAGTGTGCAGGAGGATCTTGAAATGGCCCCACAGATTAAATATCATGATCGAAAGAAACAAGTCGAACATGAGGATGCTGGTGCCGCATAAGAACGCAGCATACCTGGAAAAATATTATTTTAATCATTCATGAAACAAATTGTGTTATATCGCAAAAACTTCACAATAAAAAGTGTTTTTTTTTTTTATGGAATTGAGTAACGAGCCTAGCAAGACTTTCGCCTAGTGGTAGGTAAGCATCTAAGTATAACGCCTGCCCATAACAGTAGCAGTGCCTGAAACGGCTGAACAGATTTTGATGAAACTCGGAATGGAGATAGCTTATTACCCGGAATAAGAAATAGACTACTTATTAATCCCCCATTAAGTATCCGACTACAGACAGTTAGGCCCCATTCGCACAGGCGCTTTTTCAAAGCGCGTTTAAAAAAACGTTGAAATGGAACAAACGGATACCCAGGTATTTTTTCACTTGGCAGCGCTTTTTATCGCGCAGTGTCCTATTTCGAGCGTTGGGCATTGAGCGTTATGTTAAATGAAACGTGCGGTATTCCATACTTCTGTTCACACGAGCACTAAAAAGCGCTCATGCTTCGTTCAGTATCCCGCGCGCTCGCGTAACGGACAGTCGTCTCAATCGTTATCACGATGGCAAAGTCGTCGTGGGTTGTAGATCCTGATTCGAGGTCCCACTATTTGTAACAATTCGTCGAATGTTTTTAAACATTCGAAAAACATGTCGGTATTTTGCCTTAAATTTTAGTCAAGACCACAAATTTTACTAATGACACTCAGGGGATGCACCCAGAATGCTTTTTAATTCTTTTTCCGCCTTTTTGTAACCCGTTACCCTATTGCAAGTAATTTCAAGGCTTAGCTATTTCAAATCCAAGACAAGAGTGATTTTAAAGCGTTCGTATGAATACAATTGTGGATAGCGTTAATTAAGCGCTGACGGCGACGTTAAAAAAGCGGCCGTGCAAACGGGGTCTTAGATCTTAGTATTACATACCAGTTCAATGCTAAAGAGTAGCAATATCCTTTAAAACTTCTTTCTGGGTCGAAAGGAAGCTTAAAATATAAGGAGAGCTCATACGTCGAGTTCACAGGGTCTTCAAATGTCGCAAACTTTCCATTCTTGTAGTTTATATACGGAGGTACCGCACAAAAAAGGACACACGCCAGTAGGAACATTGTGGTCAAATATCCCGCGAACCAGTTGCATAATCGGTGAACTTTAAAATATATCTGTAAGGTAAAATTTCGGTTAATTGATTCAGTAGAGTGTCAGAAGAAAGTACGCCTGTGTTGGGCATTTTCATAAATATATTTATATATGACATAGATATAGGTATTACTAATTAAACTACTATACAAAAACAAAACGATTGTAACCAGACCGATGAAAATCTATAAGGTTCTTATTTGTACAATATTGTTAAGCTTACATTTTATGATTTTATTTTGTTAATAAAAATAACTTCAAAGATAAAAATGCTATGGGTGATAATAAATATGGGTAAATATTAATTGGTGTTTAGAACGGGCTGTCACAATAAAAAAAAACATAATCGCACAAAATTTGTGTCTGTACTGTTCGCCGTTGAGGAGTTCCACTATATACCTCCTGACTCTATCATCAAATCAGCTCCGTGGATTGTTGCATTGTCGCCGAACTGAGAAAACCTAGGCAACTTTGATTTGGTTACAGACAAACAGACAGACAAACACTGGGATAGGTGAAACTGGATAAAAATAAATACTTAAATAAAAAATATTAATAGAACTTGTAAATAACTCAATATTTAGCATATTATACCTCTCTCGCGTAGTCTGAGCGATCTTTGTGAAAAAACATGTGTGTCTCAGTGAGGAATCTTATTGCCAGCGATTTGTAATCTTTAGATATACTGAGTAAAAAGCACCTGGACTGAAATAACACAAGTTTCGTTAACATGAATGTTATTTAAAGGCGGGACATTCACATCACACGGAAACTGCAGGCGAGCTAACGGCGCGTCGTAGGCGCAGTCATAGGCGCAGTTTTTCTTATTCCATACAGGATAAGAATAAAATTATACGGTATTTAGTGAAAGTACAGTACATACACATCTTGACACGCCATCTACGCCACCAATGCCCCTCCTGCACAAATATACGATAGGCTTTTATGGAAGGCCCATTTAATAAGTGGCCAGGCATAATCTGCCTCATCGTTTTGATATAGAATAGAGAAAAAAAATATGATACGTATCTATATACCAATTAATATAGTTGTGGTTCTAAAATGCCCGGACTTAGATCTGAGAGACAAAGTCAAATAGAAAAATGATACGCATTAACAGAAGTTTCGAGACGAGAGATATACACAGATATAGCGGCGTGGAACAGGCGAGGCGAGGAACAGGCGAGGCATGGAAAAGGCGAGGCGTGGAAGGCGTGGAACAGGTAAGTAAGGCATGGACCTCCTCCAATAAAATCCAGACCTGTCCCTACACTTTCGATTATATTTGGGAACTATACAGAAACTTTTACTGAACCACTTTTCTGAAGGTTTCAGCTACATCATCTGATCATTACTTCTCCGCCCATACTTACAGCTCAGTCATATCAGACGTACGAAATAAGAGGAAAATAAATAGTCATACGGCTGAATAATTCACAGGATTAATAATAGATATTACCAAACAATAAACATAATATAACCGAATAACAGCGTGAGTACCGTTCTACGTCGCTAAATTTGACGTGTCGGTATAGTAGATTTCTATAAGTAGACGATTTTGAGAATTTAACGAATTTTACCTATTTACATTTCAAATATACGATTTAGATGTCAAATTGACGATCGTTAAAGAACGGTACTCGCGCTGCAGTAGTCATATGATAGAACAATTGTCAGTTATATAACTATTATGACCGGAATATAGTCATATATTGACCAAACAGTAGTCATATACTGACCAAACTTAATCACATTACTGACCGAACAAATTGTCATATACTGACCGAACAATCGCCATATTACTGACCGTACAGAAATCATAAATAATAGGCGCTTACCGAAGAAACCATATTCATGAGTGTTGCCACATACATGTGGCCGAGCTCCACGAAGCTTAATTGCGAAGCGTGCTCGGATATGTACCACGCCTGCGCTATGAAGAACAAGATAGACAGGCCGGTATTGTACATGCCTTGGTACTTTCCCTCACAAAACAGCATCTTTTCACCGAATTCCTTCAAGGGCCACCCGCTGACAAATCTCAAAAAGAATCGAAGTACTTTAATGTAGTTGTAGTCGCGAGGGCATTTAATGTGTCTGGAAAATGCAAAGTATGGTTTAGGTAGTTAGTAGGCAAAAAAACTGGACATGAAGAGAATTGACATCTAAAATCTCAATGACGAGCGCAGTCCAGTTTGACCCATGATTTTGTTCGTAAGTTCACAATTCTTGTACTGCTAATACCACCAGTTCGATCATTCAGCTTACCACCAGGTGAACGTCTAGTTCGTCTTGTCACTCCATTGCAACGATCTTATAGTAACATATAAGATCGTTGTTCCATTGCATAAAAAAGGCGAGTATAACCCGAAGTGCATACATAGGATCATTTTAAGCAATGATCAGGCTGAATACTCAAAGTCCTTGTGTGATGAAGGGAATTACACTAAACAGTGGTTGTTTAAAAAAAATAGGCTTGCGTTTGACCGCTAACTCGTTTTATGTTAAGCGGAGACACGGTCTACGATGGAGCACGCTTACCTAGAAGAAACCGATTCACTCGCAACTTGAACACATCCACTTTCTATCTAGCGGAAAACACTCACTCGGGCAACGCATTTCACTGTTTATCAGTTCGCACAATAAAAGTGGAATCAAACCGTTTCATTTGCACTGGTGGTTCGTTCTGAATTGAAAGGAGTTTTTTTAATCTCCGACGCAAATAGAAAGACGTGTATATCTGTGATTTTTATGTCTGTGGCACCGTAGCTCCGAAACTGCTAAACCAATTTTAATTAGGTTGTTTTTTTATGTATCTTGATATCTTATTATGAAAACTGACGAGGTTTTGACACATTTTTGATTTATTTATACGGGAAGTTCTATAGTCGGTGTATCCGATTTAATTAAACGTGAGTATTCCCGTATAAATAAAACAAAAATATCTTGATATCGTTTTCTCAGCTACAACTTAAGAGAGTCAGGGTAAAAAAAATTGTTAAACAATAATTATTATTTATTATGAAAACTGACGTGGTTGCGACACATTTTGTTGTATGTATACGAGAATACTCACGTTTAATTAAATCGGACCATTGATTTCCTGAATCAGACACTCCGACGATAGTGCGGATCACATTTTCGGTGCTCTTTGCCACCGGAAATGATCGAAACTATAGTTAGGGTGTCTGATTTAATTAAACGTGAGTATTCCCTATAAATAAAACAAAAAATATTATTATTTATAAAATATCTATATATCTATCTATCTATAAAAAATATTGTATCCTTAATCTTTATAGGTACATAATAATAAAATGTTAAGTGTTCGTTTGTCCGAAACGTTAAGTCTTTGAAAGTTTTTCGCAAAAGATAATTTTGTCAAACTTATTTTTTTTTATTAATTAACTTATTAGAAAGATGCTTTCCAGCTAGGTGATATCGTAAAGCTCCGTGGTACTTACGGATGAATAACTTTATGCTTATCTTTTTCCTGAGATTGGTCATCATTCCCGCCTCCTTTTATTTCATTCATAGTAACAATAGTCAATCCTCCAGTCAGTAGTATCTACTTTTTTTTAAATATTGATTTATTTCGAATAATTCCAGTAGTTTTGTCTCCGTATCCAAACATAGAGACTGACTGTTTATTTAAAGCCTTGCCAATGCAAGTTCTATAGGTATTTAAGCTTTAATTACTTCATTAGCAAATACTTTTTTTTTATAATTGCACCATAATTTCTCTTGAACTAGTAATATGCCCCGAACTTTGATATCGACCTCTGCATCTATACAACCCTACAAATTTTGCTTATACCTACAGGATTATCCCTTATTGAAAAAGAAGTACAATTTTACTGAGTAACCGTATTGTATTATAGGCATTATATAAAGATTTACGTACAAACAACTAAACATACAAACCAATTAGACATAGACTACATAGACTTTCTTAACCTTCACTTGGTTAATTATATTTGATTAAATAATGTCATAATTGTTTAAGTTTAAGCGCAGTTAATGGAGCGCGTCAATTAATGTGACCGCACAAAAGTAAATTGCGAATAGATAGGGATTGTTAGGGATGTAGGTATACACTGTATACCTGTATACCTACGGAACGGTACCACTAAGCTGAAAGGAGGTCATTTTACTCATCATTACTTCAACTCTGACACTACCTAGCCCCTCAGCTTATACAAACTTACTTACCCTGAATTACATTTGAATTATTGATGGTGACATAGAGGGAGCGTAAAAAACAAATGGACAGCTGTAAACCTTACTTTAAAAAATATAAAATCATAACATTACAATGCTTATACATTTTCGAAATCAGCAAATTTGTTCGAAATAATCCACAGTTGTTTATAACGGGAAAAAAATTACCTGCGGACTTGTACGATGCTCTTCATCATAAAAATCGTTTAGTCTTACCAAAATCACGTATAAAGATGCACTCATCTGGTACGTTAGTAATGGCCGTAAAGATTTACAATAGTCTGCCAGATGATTTAAGGAATATAAAAAATTACACTACATTTATACGACTATTAAAACAGTACCTTACTGACAAAGCCTACTATACTATGGCCGAATATTTAGCCGATATGAAATTATTGCATGACTGTAATGTATAGGTAAACCAAATTAATAAAATTGACTTCTAACTTAATAATTAAAAACATGAATTATTAATTTTATCTGTTATTTTAATCTATATACATGTATAATTAAATAAGACATAATATAATATATAAAACAATCTCAAATCAATCGATGAATATTCTCCTCTCTTCTAATTTGCTGTGCCCGACGGGGTCCGTTGAACGTATGTACCTACTTTTATAAACACCATGTTCTGAACGGAATGGCAATAAATATCTGAATCTGAATCTGAATCTGAGCCCTGGCAGTTCGGGGAAATATGATCGCACGCAGATTTGCTTACTGCTCGAGGGAAGTGAAGGTCACTCTGTTCAAGGCGTACTGGATAGAAATACATAGTAGGGACGGGTTTGACGCCATTTTGAAATGTCGCTCTTTCGTCGGTGTCAAAGAAACGCATTGACACCGATGCTGGCACAGTCTGCGACGCACGTCTGACGTGATTACTTGAAAGCAAAATGCCAAAAGGTGTGGTGAACGAATTATATTGCAAAGTGCAGTAAACAAAAGGTGGCGTTTCTTATGACAAGTAAATCAACATTTAAAGTTAAACTAAACTTGGTTTTATACAAAAACTTTTATTATTATGTAATAGTTAACTCGTTTCTAGTTTCGTACAGTTTGCGCTTCTTCTACAGCGCCTTACTGGCGCTGCACGTAGTGATCGCGATCCGGGAGATGGCGTTGTACTTTTATCAAAGAGAAATTAGAGTTACGATTTCTTAACTCAGGCGTATCTAGGCATAGAAATCATTGGCGTACTGCCAGTCTTTTTACGCGAGCAGCCTCTGGTTTAACCACACCCGCCGGGGTGCCAGTGATCTACGCATCCAGTACAACGACATCTTCAGGGTACTGCTGCGGCTGCCTCGCTTCTGCAGCGCGTCTCTGATGTTCGCTGAAGCGCACACGGACGACTTTCATGCGATGATTCGCAAGAAAGTCGCGTCCCTGCGACAGACAGCGTATACGAGCCAGTCGCAATGGTATCCTGCAGATGATTGCAGCCCGATTTGACTGTCCCATTCAGAACAAGTGGATGAGTGTGCTTATGGGACAAAAGATATAATTTTTTATATTTTTTGTTTTGTCGTGTCGATTCAATGTGTTTAATTTCAATTCAATGTGTATTCTAATCTAATTTTAATTTATAACGACATTATTCAATTAATTATTTTTATGCTATATGGATTTATGTAATCTGAAATAAATGATATTTGATTTGATTAGAATTTAAGAAAAAAAAAAATTTGATCCTACAAAAATGTCACCGTTTACTATGGGGTCAACCCTATAATCGAGAATAAAAAATCAGCTGTTCCATTCATTTTGTCCAAGGTCAATGAACTTTTTCTATGGAACAGCTGATTTTTTTCCCTCGGTTTCAGTGTTGGTCTCATAGTTAAAGTTGTTCATTGAGTACATACATACCCTTCAGTATTGTTGAACCTTTTTGTTACACGACGTAGAAGTAGCTTATACCATCTTACGCGAGTATTACGTGATAAATTCACACTTCAAGTTTTATTATTCTGGAAAGTACTCTACAGAGAGTAGCAATTCTAATAAAATAACCTTTTTCAGACGTGACTATAACCCGTCACTTTCATTACGCACCTACCTGAAATTTATGTGCAATTTCTTTGCGAAACATCCTGTATGTAGCGAGAATAATGTAATTTCATACTAAAACGGGATACTGTTAAAGGATTTTGAATTTATAACTTTGTACTGGGTGTAAAGAAACCGTCCTCGAAAATGAACACAGGTGAAGTAATGATTACCAATAATAATTATAAGTTTTTTTAAGCGAATTCTTGTATGTTTTCTTATTTTTTATATTTATCACAAAACTGGAAACAACAGGTTTCAGGACTGAAATATAATAGTAACTACAAGAAATAATTAATTTCATCATTAAATAGAAAAAGTACAAAAAACACATAATATATTTACTAATGAACGACCTCTGTCCATTGAACTCTAACAATCAGCAATTTTTTTATTGAATTTTATCGTACTTACTCGTTATCACAAGTACACTCGCTTGTTTTCATTTTCAGAATGTCGGTTCCCTTACACCCGGTATACAGAATAGATCTACCTTTGACCAACGCGCACTACACACCTGACACTGGCAGAATACGTAAAGTGCGATACCAAAAAAAGAGGCAAATAATTTAATCCATCCATCAGCCAGAAAATGTTCACTGCTGGAAGAAGGCCTCCCCCTTAATAGGGAGGTGTTGCCATAATCCCCACGCTTGGCAGGCGGCTTGGGGATCGCAGAATGTTCACCAACGGTGAGGACGCTGCTGCCCGTCCTCCGGTGGTACTGGTTGCAGTTTTAGAACATAACCAGGTCAAAAAAAATAAAAATTTAATAGTTGTCCGAAAAACAAACGAATAAAGTGGATGGATGTCAAGTATAACATAATAGCATGTAATGATAAAAAACATATTTATTCCGAAACCACCTAATCTCTCTACAAACCCATTAAGATAAGTAATAATTTAAACACTTTTGTATTCCAAAACTAAGATTATCTTTTTTTAAGCTTGCACCAGCCACCTGCAGTCTCGCAATGCTCCATTCAAGAACTTCTAATGAATCTAGCCAATCGGTAGCTTATAATAGACGGAATTAAAAAAACTTAAGCCAGACAGAATGAATGAATGATGGCTCAGTCAAGTATCAAGTTAAATGAGTCTAGAAGGCTCACTTTATCTAGAACTCTAGCGAGCCACTATAACGCAAAGTTAGAAAGTTTTGAAGTGTCTTTCAGATATTATTTTAATCCATCTGCGGGCTGCAGTTTTCGTCTGCAATTTTCTTTATATATCTGAGAAAAAATAAATCCTACGTCCGTACTTGAAATTAATATTAATTTACCGCATGAATTTTATCAAATTCCATCAAGACCTGATCTGATTTCAAGATTAAGATCGTTCTAGCCGTTCGTTCAGTTGTAAAAATTTCACTGATAGAAAAATAGAGAAAAATCACATGAACATTATATTCAATACGTTAACTATTCTAGTTTCTATAACAACAACCGCCAGCCATGTCAGAGGCCTTCGGGCGGCACATTAACTCTGACACTAGGGCTGGCCACTCAGCCTATACAAACTTACTTACTAAATCGGTCCCATTACAAATATCATAAAGTTGCTATATTTTAACCACCTTCAGAAATAGAGAAAGGTTCTCAATTTTAACACATTTTTTTTTGTGTAATGTACCTACGCCTTAAACCCCATATTTGTGAACTAACTTAAATACGTACTTATGATTTTAGTTCTTTTTTTTTTGATATTTAAATAATATCGAAAAAAATGAACTGATCGCACCTAATTTTTATTAGCTCCGACTTGATAATTTTATTCTGCAATTCTATCTATACATAATCATTCTATATCTATTCTATTATATATCTATAATATATTGAAGTATAAAAATTATGCTTTTAGTTTAAATGTTGTATGTATTTTATTTTAGGGTTTGTTATGTATATAATTAACTTAGATAACAAGTTTTTTATCTCAAGTAGTTATCTATATAATACAATGGTTTTTTTTTTGTTCTATAAATATAAATATATATATTATTACATTTATTACGCACAGCGCCATCTAGCCCCATACTAAGCAAAGCTTGTATTATGGAAACCAGATAACTGATAGAATACTTATATACATATTTTTTTCGTAAATACATACTACACCCAGACACAGAACGTACATCGATGTACGTCACAAACATTTTTGTCCTGGGTGGGGATCAAACCCACGCCCTACAGCTCTGAAGGCAGACATGCTACCAACTGAGCTATCAGGCTGTCAGGCTGCCAGGCTGCTGTGTGCTGTTTTGTTCTATGAATCTAGGTTGACTCTGGTTTAAATTCATCGTTTGTTTTAAAAGAGACACGAAGTAGTGATTATTGTGTGGCGTATTCAAAGATGATTCACGGTTAAGAGTCCTTCAACCCTGATACTAACTTAGCAGTGTGTGAAATTATAATTTTACACACGGATACTTATTTCTATTAAAATCATGTCTCTTCCAATAGACTAACATCACAGTTTCGTTCCCAATAGATTTCTTCTGGATCTGTCGGCTTAAAGTTTAATTAAAGACGCATCTCGACTGAACAGAGAGAAAAGCTTATAGTTTCAACTTGCACCCGCTGATAGAATTCATTGAAAGTTCGTCTGAAAAAACCAAGACAAGAAAGAGCTGTTTTCAAACATCTACAGGTGCTT
The DNA here is from genome assembly GCA_905404285.2 of Erannis defoliaria. NCBI lineage: Eukaryota > Metazoa > Arthropoda > Insecta > Lepidoptera > Geometridae > Erannis > Erannis defoliaria. The sequence goes on from FR990075.1 coordinate 1,128,702, forward strand.
TAATAAGTATAATTATTATACAGCTAACCTATGAACCACAAAAATAGTGAGTGTTTTCAAACAAAGAGCTTTTTCTTCTTTTTGGCATCGTACCTCGTGCATGCTGCCAGTGTCAAGTATTAAACATTTCATCATGTTTTTGATAGCATCACATACAGAAAACATAATAGCACCAGCGACGGTGATAATGGAATGGACGGGCCCAGCGCTTGGAAATCGATCAAAATTAACAAGACAGCACAACCAAGCATTTTTTTTTTTAATAGAGATAGCGAATCTATTAACTGCATGACAAAAAGAGAACACATGTACATGTATTAGAAGTTTGTATTGTCGTATCGTACGGCTCGCATGTTGCAAAGGCAGAGTATGACTGAAGCGAGTGGAGAGCCGGCGCTCAACATATAGTCTTCAAAATCCGTGCGCTTATTTCCCGTTCATTCATCTTATCATTGTCGCTGAATAGCACTACGTACAGAAGATCCACCCACATAGACGTATCTAGACATTGTTGACCCACAATATTACAATGAATATGACATGACTTTAGGTATAGGTACTATTAATGTCATAATTATCATACGTCGTGCATACTATTATTTTATTAAGTGATTATTTTTTGTGACATACTTAATGAAATTTGATTTGTAACTTTGGTGTTATCAATAAACTATTTGTATTTGTATTAAAAGCTTTCGCTTGTTTTTAGGGTTCCGTACCTCAAAAGGAAAAAAGGAACCCTTATAGGATCACTCCGTTGTCCGTCTGTTTGTCTGTCTGTCTGTCAAAACCTTTTTTTCTGGAACGCGTGGAGATATTAAGTTGAAAAAATCAAGCTTTTAAGTCATCACAATAAAAATTACGGCCATTTTTGTGAGTTTTTTAGAGTGAACTAAATCAAAAACGTGGTGAATTTTGGGAGCGGGCCCAATTCTTTCCGTACGCGGACGAAGTCGTGGGTGACCTCTAGTAACACTAGTAAGTCATAAAATAAAATCATGGTCAAGTCCAAGTCATGCTCTTAAATTGCCTAAAACACCCAGCAGCGCCGGGTGTTAAAACTCGCAAACGTTTCGTAATAAGTTTTCACCACAGTTTTTTTTGTAATTGCGCAGTTAGCGTATTGAACGAAAATATAAATTCTTTTACGGTTCCGTACCTAAAGAGAATCCATTTGTACCCTATTATTAAGCCGCCTACCGTGTCTGTCTGTCTGTCCATCTGTCTTTCCGGTCTTTACTGACCTATAATCTCGTGAATCGTAATATATAGCCGGTTGAAATGTTCACTGAACATTCGTTACTATATCGCGGATTACCTAGTACTTGTGGTGGTACGGGACCCTCGTTGTCCGAGTCGCAAGAACGAGCCAGACTTGACGGCTTTATTCTTTATAAAAAAGCTAATTTGTACTCTTTAAGTGTATGAGATTGCGCTTAGCTCTTGATGTCACGTAGCTCTCGCTGGCTGCACCCGCACCCCGCACCTCAAATAGAGTACAAATTAGCTTGCAATGTATATGACATGTTTGTGGATCAACTATCTTCATATAGACGTGTTTTTAAGGGAGTGAATGTTCTGGTAGTTGTCTTTTTTATATTTTCCATATTAATTTATTATATTTTATATATCATGTACATTGTACACCACCGACCAAATTACAATTGCCTCCTTTATTCCAGTCCACCAAAGGTTGCCTGGAAGAAATTCCTTAACGTGATAAGGCTGCCCCTTGTACTGCCAAATAATGTACCCTGATAAGTTGTAAGTTGTTCTATATTTCTGGCGTGCAATAAAGTTGTATTGTATTGTATTATAATAGTACTTACGTTTTCTGTGACGATGTGCAGAAACTAGTCTTATAATATTCAACGGAACTGATTCGTCTGTTTGCCTACCTCATTACAGACGCAGGTTGCGCAACAGCAAACGTTTGCTGCCATTGCTGTATTGCATTTGAATAATTACATCGACTGAGTTCCCGAAACGTGCGTGCAGTAAACCAGTGGTTTACATGCGTTGCGGATGATAAAGCTGAGATAGGATAGGTTTATTCTCTATGCTTCTTCCACTCTTCACGGTTTAAAGGTTTACGAGCCCAGTTATTACAAAAGGAGTCCAGTTCCTCCCGCCATCTCCGCCTGGGCCTTCCGGGTCGTCTACCGGTCTGTAAACCCCACCGTGTTTTGAGCTTTGCCCACAAATCGTCTGAAATGCGGCAGACATAAGTTTAGTCTCTACTTAGCGTGCTCCATCGTAGACTGCATCTTCGTTTAAAATCAGACGAGATGGCAGTCAAACACAAATATATAAATATGAAAAAAATATTTTTTTTAAAGTCTGAAACAATTGTTATTTTTGTATTTTCAAGGTCCCGTCTTCTTTGTAGAAATCCCTATTTTTTCGTGCACAAAGTGCACGGTATAATATTTAGTATATTTTCGTTCTCAAAAAACGGATGGATGGTTTAGATCCAATGAGCATATACTAAGAAAAGAACGAATTCTCAGTTGAACATTATCAAAGCTGAACTGTCACCAACCCCCAGTATTGAGGATACATTAAACTTGACCTAGACCGCATCGTTGCTTAACATCAAGCAAGATGCGGTCAAACGCAAACTAGTATTGGATAAAAAAAACTTGGATAAGATAAGATAAATAAATAATAACTTTTCACAATATCATAGATTTTCATTAATATTATACTAGTAAGTATACCTTTTTCAAAATCGTAACAAAACCTTTCTTCCTCCTTTTCGATTCTTTTGTACATTGATGTATGTGTGTAATAAATAAATTGAAAAACGTTTGCATCCCAATAAAAATGTACAACTTAGTATTAAAACAAAAAAAAAGAATTACGTACTTACTTAGCAGGCTTAGTACATTAATTAATTAAACAAAAAAAGCACTAACAGAAATATAATTTTTAAAACGCCTATCATGAAACCAGTCGTTTATCATCCTATAGGTATAACCTAAACGGGAAGAATGGGGTTTTATGGGTGACGGGTATGTGACGGAAAAGTCTTCAACACCTGACCTAATAATTATTATGTCACTTCAACCATATAAAACGTTTTAGCTTTAGCTCATTTCCGCTCTGATTGTACCGCAACCCTAAGACTCTGCCTTCGGATTCCGACTCACTTCGCATGCGAGCGGGTCCTCTACACGACACAATAATTAACATCCTTCCACAATAAAGGCTTGCTCCTTGTGTCTCAGAGATCCTCATTTATCAGCGGGTCAACCCTCCGGCCCTAATGCGGACTGACTCTTCACGTGTCACTATGTACTGCCAGATTGGGAGACGTTATCATTCAAAGATCTTATATGTAAAGGTATACCTTTCCAACCATTTGCGTTCCGTTGATTTGTCGAATAGACTTCTGATTGTCACTGTAGACTGCCATTGACTAGGCGATTGATAAGTTATTTAATTTAGGTAATGACTTTAAATGTAAGGATAGGCTATAATATTTAATATTTTATAGGTAATTTATTAAGCTACTAACACATTGAAATAGGTATAGGTAGGTATTTCATAATAACCTTGGAAAGGTATCGTATTGTATGTTATGCAACATCGTCATGTGTGGGACCCTTAGACCTTTTATCTAGTCAAAGATGGCAACATTATTTTCGAATATAATTATGCATCCCATAGTCAGTAATAGATCAGTCAAAATCTCGACTTTGTCGCATCTTTCTCTTATACGTTTCATTGTAGGCTTTACAATATAATTTTCATAGTTATCTTCCAACAACAATGATAAGTCAAACCAAATAACATTTTCGTCCTCGGAGTAAATTCAAGATGGCTGCCATCATTAATCACGTGACCGAGCCAAGCTGCGTGACGCGGCGGCACTCTCGCGTGACAGATTGACACGCTACAATCGTTCTTGACTTCATTTAGTTTAGTACATTTATAACTTTATTTTTTATTGTCCTTACTTATTTAACTTAACTTTATGTTGTCCTCTTAAACTTTTATTAGCACAGTAAGTTCCTTTAGTATGGAACAGCTGATTATTGTTCGCGGTTACAGGGTTCTACCTCTGTCAATTTGACGGGGATGCAAAACAACAGCTTGTATTTACTGTACCTGATATTTTTGTTATATTTTTACGGGATCTTACTCACGTTTTAAGTCGGATACTTCGATTATAGTTAAGACCACAAAAAAAAGTGTTGAAATCACGTCGGTTTTCATAGTAAATAAGGAGACTATTTTATACTGCTGAGTTAGTTAGTATAGTCTATATTATATTTTTATCTTGGCAAATAGTAATGTACAACAATGCACAACGCTACTTCAATATATTAAAAGTATTATTTAATGTATCTAATGATAGAGTTAGTCTAAAAATATTCCATTATCTCAGCGAGCTCTACAATAAAGTTTTATGAAATTTCCTGTAACAAAATTGTATCATAACAGCTTTGTGGACCTTATTGTCTTGTAACGTAACTGCGTTGCCTGAGCCACGAAGTAAAAACGGAAAAACAATAAAGGTACACTTAATGGCCACTAGTAAAGGATTTAATCAAAAACGTCGCAGCATCTGTCGGAGCTATTAAAAACGTAAAGGTTTAATATAAGGGCACATTATGTTGTTATTGTATTACGCTTTGGGACACACGGTTTACTAAAAGTAACACTTAAGTATGTCATTATTTTTCCCCAAATTGAACGGAATCTATATATGTACCTTCATTAGGTAGACACAACAATTTTATATTACCTATAAAATAATACCTATTTATATACATTTTGTGAATTTAAATGTTTGTCTTCGGAACACTGACGTCTATTATACAAGTACGTTGGACTTCATATTGTCGATATCTAATGTCGATATCAAATTGAAGCCATTTGATTTTCGCCATTTTGGCGCGGATAGCCAACGGATAGCCGTGTGAGCGTCCATGGAACTAATATTACGTAATACACAAATGTAAATTTTAGTACCCGAGACGCTCGAAGGTGCGCTTCAAATCGGCACAAAAAAACTGTCATTTCCTAGACATTATTTAGTCTAGCGTACTTGTATAATAGAGGTTAGCGCTTCGGAACCATAAAAAAACCTTGCACTAACAGAAAGCTATTCACTATCCTTGAGTGTTTTTTAAAGCTATTTTTTGTTATACCAAAAATAGTAACAATTATTATGAGTCATTGCGACGCCTGGCCGGGTACATAAATATACGGTGTTATTTCAGCTTCTGTACCGTGTCGGGGATTCCGAGAGGTGACTTCGCTCCGCATCGCCGCGCTGTACGGACGTTTCCGCCCGCTACTCGCTGCTCGCTGTCCGCTCCTGTCCGCCGGAGGCTCTGCCCCGCCGCCGGACTCACTCCGCTCGGCGCAACCGCGCCGCTCGGACGCCTCCGCCTCCGAAGCCGCCGCCGCGCAGCTTCGAGTCCTAGCACCCGTTACCTCGGCCACGTGGTGTTTGCGTTAATTTATTAGCGTAAACTCTAACGAGTCGAGTGTGATTGTGAGTGCAGGGCTCTCACCGCTTCGCAGCCGGGCTTCCGGGCCTGCTGCCTTCGTCCAAACCGCTCTTTTCAGAGCGAACCACTCTTAGTGTTTTCATAAAATCCACGTGGGTGGTCGATCGGCTGACACTTCTAACGGTGACAACGAAACCGATCGGGCGTTGCCCCGGAGCGCCTGTTTTTCCCCCGTCTGGGGAACAACAGAATCCGGCTGGGTCTGGAACCACCGGCCTTGGGGTCACCCCTAGTCGACACCAGATATCGCAGGCACACAACCAGCTGCACAATAAAATAACACTGGCAGCTGGTACACCCTCTAGGTAATACACTAGGTACGCAGCCCCCTGTCTACCCCTGGCAGAGGGATCACACACGTTCTTCTCCTGTTGGGGACCTCCTCCCCCAACCCCCGCAACTCTCCCGCCTTAGGATGGTCTCCCAAAAGGATCTCGACGAAGCCATCAGCTTCGTCGCGAAAACTTTGTTGGACCACCTGAAGGCCAACCCCTCCGAAATGGAGGAATTCGTACGCACTCCCCAGACATACGCTCAAAAATCTCTCGCCCGTCCCAAGACTCCACGAGGGCAGGCAGCTCCTGCCTGCAAACTGACGCCGAATTTTTCGGCGCCAGGCCCCTCAGTTTCCAAGCCTCCACCTCCTCCGAAAGCCTCCGCCCGTGACGGGAGCCACTCTCGGCCTAGGGGTCGCGCTCCAGCTAGGAGCCGATCCCGGTCGCGAAGTCGCTCCCGCCACGGACGCCGCTCGTGCTCCCCTACCCCCCGTCCACTCCGTCCGTCCATTTCGGACAGCCCCGATTCTCCAGAAATGGACACTTCTACCCAGGACGACGGCTTCACAGTCGTCGCCTCCAAGAAGGGTAAAAAGCGTCCCGCTACCACTGCTTCCCTCCCTCCTCCCCCCAAGGCCCCCTGCCCCACTTCAGGGACTAAACCTGCCTCCGACTCCGCCCAATCGGACTCTCCGCTCCGTTCGGAATCGGACGCTCCGATTGTCGACCCTGCTCCCCATCCTAAGACCGGTACCATAGTTGTCCGCAACCGGGAACTATGGGAACTCGTCTCGCGTAACCTCTCGGATCTACAGATCCAGTTTTCCGCCAAACCAAACAAAGACGGCATTATGGTCCGTCTAGCCTCCCCCGACGACTACCGCAAAGCCACTACCTACCTCCGCGACGCGAATATTCACTTCCATAGATACGCTCTCGATGAGGAGAAAGACATCCGAGTTGTCGTAAAGGGCATCCCCAAGGAGATTCCCTTCCTGGCAATCCATAACGACCTCCTCACCCAAGACCTCCCTGTTCTTTCGGTCAGCCGGATGTACAACGGCAGGACCAAAGAACCCTATGACATGGTGCTGGTCACTCTTACGAATACCCAGGAAGGGAAGAAAATTTGGACTACCAAATCGATTCTCCACCTCTCCGGCCTCGACTTCCAAGTCCCTCACAAAAAGTCCATTCCAGGACAGTGTCATCGTTGCCAGCTATACGGACACTCTGCCCGCTACTGCTACGCACCCTTCAGGTGCGTGAAGTGCGCGGGCGATCATAGCACCGCGGAGTGCCTTCGTAAGAAGGACGACCCTACTCTCCCCAGTTGTGTCCTCTGTGGCACTCAGGGCCATACCGCGAATTATCGCGGCTGTCCCAAGGCCCCTAAGGCCAAGAAACCCTTACCGTCTCGCTCAAAAGCAGCTGGCCCTAAGCCAAAACCTGCCCAACCCCGCCAGGTGTCAAAATTCGTTGACGGCCCTGTCCCACTGACTAATGCATGGTCAAATCCGCCCAGCACTCCTCAGGCGACTCAACCGCTCCCACCCGCCCCTGCGCCATCTCCCGCTCATGCCAAGACCCAGGCCCGCCCTGCCCTTCCGCCCAAGCCCTCCACCCCCAAACGATCCGCCCCTGGCTCCTCCAGCCCGAAAGCGGATCTACTCCTCCTCGCTGAAATTGCGATGTCGGTTAACCTCGACGAGGTTCGACATGTAGCCCAGAAGGTCCGGGAGAACCATAATCTCATCGACATCCTCGATGAGCATTATAGGCTCTTCGGTGCACTACAGCGCTTCGCCCCCAACGTCCTTAGGAACCAACATGTATAGTACACCCAAACGTGTTAGACCCCGCTCCCTTTCGTTGGCATGGTTTAATGCCAACGGCATCACCACCGAATCAAGGGACCAGCGTCCCTTGATTCGGCACTTCCTCTCAACCCACCAGGCCGATGTTATGCTAGTGAACGAGACCTTTCTAAAACCTAGCAAGATGGATCCCAGGATCGCAAACTACTCGCTCGTTCGTAATGATAGGACTACCACCATAAAAGGCGGTACTCTCATCTATTACAAAAGGTCCCTTCACTGCATTCCCATCGACACCCCTTCTCTCTCAGCAATGGAAGCTTCCTGTTGCCGCCTTTCGATGACCTGTCATCAACCCATTACCCTAGTATCCTGCTATCTCTCCGGTAATAAGACTCTCCTCAGGAGTGACCTCGAGGCTCTTCTCTCTCTCGGAAGCGCAGTCATTCTGGCTGGCGACTTCAACAGCAAGCACATTTTATGGGGCTGCAACACGACCAATACGAAGGGAAACCTTCTGAACTCCCTCTCTGACGACCTCAACTTTGACATAGTTCCTCCCAGTACTCCGACCCACTTTCCCCTGAACTTGAACTACAGACCTGACGTACTCGACTTAGCGCTTCTAAAGGGCGTGACCCTCCAGTTACGCTCATTGGAAGTACTACACGAACTCGACTCTGACCACCGACCCGTCCTCATGCATTTAGGCCCCGATCCGACTGACAGACCTCCTCTGACTAAGACCGTGGTCAACTGGAAGCACTTAGGCGATGCCCTGAAAGCTTGTAGTTCCCCTGACTTGGACAGAATCCCTGACGACATTGTTACCCCTGACGACATCTCTACCTCCATTGACGCTCTCACTAGCCACCTCCGCACCACCGTTGGTGAGGCCTCAAAGCAGGTCCCAGCCGAGGGAGACCAACGCTGGGCCCTGCCTGAGGACGCGAGGGACCTACTGAGAGCGAAACACGCTGCCACTAGGGCATTCGATCGAGCTCGCACCGAGGATAACAGAGCCACTCTGCGGTATTACGAACGTGCCGTAAAAAACCGCATGAGTGAACTCCGTAATCAACGGTGGGATGACTTACTCTCGGGGATCGAGCCATCCCACCTGGCATTCTGGCGGCTGACTAGATCCCTGAAATCAGACTCTGTTACGACTATGCCCCCTCTCACCCGACCTGACCTCCCCCCCGCGTTTGACGACGAGGAAAAGGCCGAATGCCTGGCCGACAGCCTCGAAACGCAGTGCAGCCCCAGTTTAGAACATGTCGACCCTGCTCACCTCGATAAGGTGAACAGTGAAGTCGAATACAGATCCTCACTTCCCCCCTTTGATGAACTCGAGCCTGTCACAGCTTCCGAGGTTGAGTCGATTATTAAAGGCCTCCACACCAGGAAAGCTCCAGGTGCGGACGGCATCAGTAACAAAGTGCTCAAGCACTTCTCCATTACGCTAGTTCACCTTCTAGTTAGCATCTTCAATGCGGCCATCGCCAATTGCATTTTCCCCGACGCGTGGAAATCCGCCGACGTCATCGGCATCCACAAACCCGGCAAGAAGGCTTCCGAGCCCTCTAGCTACCGTCCCATTAGTCTCCTCAGTACCCTGGGCAAGGTCTACGAGCGCGTCCTTCTGAAGCGCATCTGGTCCTGTGTCAAAGACAACAACCTCCTCCCTGATGAACAGTTTGGCTTTAGAGCCAGACACTCTTGCGTCCAACAAGTACACCGCATCACGGAGTACGTCCTAGAAGGTTTCAATAAGAAACCCGGCCATGGTTACACCCACAAGCCGTTCCCCCAAGGGACTGTAGCGGTGTTCCTCGACGTCGCGAAAGCTTTCGATAAAGTCTGGCACAACGGGCTGATATACAAGCTGTATCAGCTCGGGCTGCCAGACCGTCTTGTACTCATAATACAAGACTTTCTCAGGGCTCGAAGCTTTCGATACCGCGTCGAAGGACAACGCTCCTCCCCCCACGACATCGGCTCCGGAGTCCCTCAGGGCTCCGCTGTGGCCCCGATTCTCTTCTCGCTTTTCACCTGTGACATCCCCCGCACCCCCAAAGTGGAGCTTGCTCTCTTTGCAGATGACACCGCCCTCTACACCAGAGGGTGGAACAAGGTCATTCAGCTAGCCCACCTTCAACGAGCCCTCAATCTCCTCGGAGACTGGTTCAAGAAGTGGGCTATCACCGTTAACCCCGATAAAAGTGCAGCCGTGTACTTTCATCCGTTCAAAAGACCTCCTTATAAGCATATCACGCTCAACGGCCAGCCCATCCCATGGGCTACCGAGACCAAGTATCTCGGTGTGACCCTTGATCGTCGACTCACGTTCTCTAAGCATATCCAGTTAGTTCGCAACCGAGCAGCCTTCTTCTTAGGCCGGCTCACTCCCCTTCTCAACGAGCGTAGTAAATTGTCCCTTAGAAATAAGGTTACAATTTACAAAACTTGTATTCGCCCCGTCATGACGTACGCCTCCGTGGCGTTCGCTCATGCCTCCAGCATAGATCTAGAGAAACTCCAAGTCATACAAAATAGATTTATCCGCAGAGCAGTCGGTGCTAGCTGGTTCATGCGAAACTCCGACCTGCACTGCGATCTCGAACTCCCCTCCATCCGTCAGTACATTAAGTACGCTTCGCGCCGCTATTTCGATGCGACCCCCCACCATCCCAATCCACTCATAGTCCAAGCCTCGAACTATACGACAGACACGACAGACCCACCCCCCTTCCGTAGACGCCCCAGACACGTCTTGGGCGACCCGGACGACCCCATAGCCGTCATCACCTCGGCGGCGCTGGGCTCGCCTGATCCGACCACTCCTAGCAACAAGAAGTATTCCGTCTTTGGTATAGGCGCCGGTTACCAAAGGCACACAAACACGCACCGACCTCGCCGGCGAGGTCGAGGACTCCCCAGATCTGTCAGAAGATCTGTTAGATTCTCTCCAAGTAGTCAACCAGATCAATCTACTAGGGCCCCAGGGCATACCCCATCTGGGGTGCCAGGGCAAGTCTGACCCCACTCCCGGCGACGGCCAAGCCGAGGTTCGTACCGTCTGAGGTGCCCTTGAGCTAGTCGCCTTTAACCTAGGCCGAGCGCCGTTTGCGCTTGCCTAAAGTCCGGTGACGCTGTAGAGGCCATCTGAGGCCAACAGCATAGTCATTCATAAAAAAAAAAAAAAAACTGTACCGTGTCAAAATCAGTAAAAAAAGTATGAAACAAATAAATAAAACGTAATTTAATTATCAATATTTATTAGTGTTTCAATTTGCCGTAAACAAAATTACGCAAAAATATTACCCCGACGTACCGTTTGCACCACTGACTTGCCCCATCAGTGGTGCAGATGCAACTTACTTGTAGTAACTTGTAGATTATTCAATTATTCAATAAAAAGATGAAGATTTGTTTTAAATACAGAAATATAAAGTAAGTATAACAATAGTTAAACCCGTAAGTTTCTTTTTTTATATATTTTTTTAAGTAAAAATAAAAATAAAAAGGTATGACATTTAAATTTTATTTTCGATGTGTTGTTTTGTTGCGACTCAGCTCTTTTGTGAGTCAATAGAAAACATGCATATTCCCCATTAACCATTAAATTAATATACTTAAATAAATGAATAAATTATGTAGTCTGAAGACAAAAAAATTACAGCTAACTTTCGAGAAACACAAAAAGCAAAAAGTACGAGCAAAATAAATACGCTTTTAAAAAAAATACAACCGACTTCAACTTCGTATACTTTGATATCTACATATTTTCTAGTAATTTTGATTTAATAACCAAACTACCAAACCAATTTCGATAAAATGTATATGGGACTACCTCTGAAGTATTACATAACAAACAATAAAAGAATCATCAAAATCAGTTCATAATTGGCGGAGTAATCGCGTAACATACAAACAAACAAAAAAAAACATACAGTCGAATTAAGAACCTCCTTTTTTGAAGTCGGTTGATAATACTTAACTCAATGAAGTTAAAGGAGATTCTCTAATTCAATTTTCAAAATACATGTCTGTGTGTAGACAAAGGATTTGGTAAACGTCACGCTCATCAGAAACTACGTGAAAACTGGCTAATAAATGTTTATCACTCCATTCACACCGACTTAACTGCTTACAACCAAAAGAATTAACGTACTACGTAAATGTAACAGTTATAGGGATTATTCCTCTTTTTATTTTAATATTATTACAATAGATAATTCGTTTTAGGGTCCTAGGTATCTCCTAAAACTGCATCCAGAACCATTGGAGGATGGGCAACAGCGTCCTCTCGATTCTGCAATCCCCCAGCCGCCTGCCACGCGCAGGGACCCGCGTTATGGCAACGCCCCCTGTTAAGGGGGAGGCCTTCGTCCAGCAGTGGCAGTCATGGTGGTCGTCATTTGGCTGATGATGAGATAGTTGGTTGTTTATTGTTTTTTTTTACTATGATTTTTTCTAATTGCCAAAATTCCTGCTTATTTTAAACGACCGGAATTATACGTAAACATCGAATTTTTATTTCTTTCTTTTGGGTACAAAAAGTACTCAGTAATATGAAATCTTAGGCTCCCATAACCTACGTAGTGTTTTTTTCCATTTTCATCAAGTGCATGTATAGGTACGTATTTCCATAAAGAATACAAGGAAAAGTAAGTCAAATTGCCAAGGAATAAAATCAAATTTATAAGTGACTAGAGGTCGCCCGCGACTTCGTCCGCGTACGGAAGAAATTCGGCCCGCTCCCAAAATTCACCACTTTAAATCACCCCAAGCAATTTTTTTACCCCCCCCCCCCCCCCCCCCCCAACTCCCCGAACTCTACCGACTCTACCGACTCTACCAACTCTACCGACTCGACTGACTCGACCGACTCTCCCCCCAGCTTCCCTTCCTTTGAATGAACTACCCAAATATCAGTTTTCATCACTATAAATATAGAACTTTCCATACAACATTCCACCCCCCTTAAATCGTCCCTGTCAAAAACTAAATTAACTATACAAATCCAAATTTTCGTGGCTAAAAGTCCAAAAACAGGACTTTCATACAAACATCCCCCCCCTTCACCCCCCTTGAGGGTCGAATTTCGAAAAATCCTTTCTTAGTACATCCCTACGCATTGAGTCGAATACACCCTCCAAATTTCAACCCTATACGACCAGTGGTTTGGGCTGTGCGTTGTCTGTCAGTCGGTCACTCAGTCAGTCAGTCAGGACAGAGCCTGATAGAAGATAGATAGATAGATTCATAAAGTAGTACAACCATTCCTTCAAATAATTATTTTCTGATACGCTTACGCATTATTCTAGTTATAAACGACAACAAAACAATAAACATAAAAAGTTGAGTACTTAAATCACATTCCAACCGAGCAAAGAAAACTTTGTTTTGTAAGATTCTCATTTTTCTTGAGTAAGTTAGTCATGTAGCCTCATTTCATTTTCCTTTTCTTTCCATTCTGCCCAATATTGCCCTAATTCCCCTCACGAATATAATGGAAAATATAACATTACGCTAATCTCCAAGATAATCTCGACCCCTTTATTCGATAGGTGAAATACAGCGGTGTCATTGAAGCTTATAGAATTATTAACGCTTATACTCACGCAATTGTTATTTCACTCCTTATCCGGAGAAGCTGAATCATCTCAATCAATCAAGGCCTATGTTAAGCGGCCAAGCGGAACATGCGCTTGGAACATGCTCAGAATTTAGGAGTCGAGAAATTTTGAAATCGCTGCTTTTTACTATTTCCTCAATCAAGCTTGTAGGATTTGAACAATTAGGCGAATTGGAATGGAATTGGACGTGGATAGATAATAGTACATTATGATACAAGTATGCTATGTTGGGCATTACACTAGAGGCGGTATTATGCGCGCGAGCCGCAGGCGAGCGCTATAAGGATGCCGGGAGCGTAATGACTAATAGCACAAGAGTTCCATACGACTGTTTTCATCACACTTGCGAGGAAAAAACAAACTTTTTTTGATAATAATCAACCACACAGCGAAAACGTCAACAAACATTTGCGGAAAATGGCGCCCAAACCAGCAATGCGCGCGCAGGTTGACTTCTACTTCAGCGGCATAAGAACTCTTTGTTGGTATGACAAAAAAACTGTAAGTATATACCCGGCTATATTAAGAGTGCTTCGTATACATACGTCTAATTGCAGTCACGTACAAACTTGACTTTACTGGGTTATACCTATTATAGCACGAGTGCCGTAATGTAAAGTAAAAAGCACACGTGCGTGATAGTTTGGATTATGAGCCTAAAACTGATGTAATAAGATCCACTTTACGAGCAAGTGTGTTGATAAAAAGTACCTAAAAGTGGAAACGTAAAATTTTAAACAACTTTTTCAGCCTACAATTTTTTTTGTGATTAAGTAGAGGAAATAAATCCTCCAAGACTTTTACCAAGGGTTGCCTATGATAGCAAAATGTACTTCTTTATAGAATGTCATGAGTACGCCATGCGAACACCGTTCATATGTGCAGGTATTAAATTAGCTTGCAAGCAAGTACAGTAAGTTTATAAAAACGCTTTAATTATTTGTCATTTAATGTGCCGCACGTTACGTGACTTGTTTTCACATCTTCTGCCATAGAGAACCCTTGGTAATCAAACACGACAACTTTTTTTAAGAAAAATTATGACCTGTCAGAGTCCTGCCAGAGTTCATAACTTTTCTTACTGTTTAAGCTTTAATAACATCTTACAGTTAATAAAAAAAACATTATTAATTAAATACCTAACAAAATTATTTATTACGTATTCATTATGTTGATGAGTACTACCGAACGAGTGAAATGACCGAAGTCTCTGCTATGGACGGCAACATTTGCTATCATCTGGCCGGATTCCGGACGTTTGTATGTGTATTGGTACTTGCATTATTAATTGTATTTTTCAATAAATCACGAAACAGCAGCGCGAGTACCGTTCTTGACGATCGTACTATTTGACATTTACGGCCTTACCTAAAATAATCTCGATTCTCTTAGTCACTGCTTAAACTTCTCTGTCCTTTTCTAGCACGTGCAACTTCACGTCAGAGAGAAGATGGCAGAGCATCTTAAGCAGTGACTAACGGTTGAAAAGTTTTTTTAAGTAAGGCCGTTATTTCGTATATTTGACATTTAAATCGGTATAATTCGATAAAATTCGGTATATTCTCAAATTTGTCTAAGTAAATCTGCTATACCGACACGTCAAATTTAGCGACAGAACGGTACTCGCGCTGCTGGCTATATTAGTTCTATTTCATAGTTTTTTTGTCGTCAGTGTTTTTTGTTTGGAGAACCTGTATATCGCGCTGTGTGCTCGCGAGGTATATTTGCAGATCTACTCCATCCCACTGTAAGGACGTCCACTGCTGAACAATTCCTCCCTCATCCCATTACAAAACATTTGATTTGAAAAATTGATAATTTCTACATAGTGATCGCATGTTACATTTCATAAAAATATTAAATGTAAAAGTTCGTCGTTGTATAGCTCTTTGGTGGTGAATGGCCAGTTAAACATACACACGTGAAGTTCGTAAAGTATCCCACTCGTGAAGGCAGAAGCTTGGCTATTATTACTACAGTCGCGTGCCGACCTTGCCTTCGTTCTCCCGCTAAGCCTATCTCGTACCTATTACTTACTACATTCTACGCAGTCACGACAGCGGGGTCTTTGCACGCCGCCAAAATACTCTTTGAAATTATAATCTTCAGTACCCTCGTGTTTATTTTGGCAAAATAATGATTATTATTACTATTATTATTTATTTGAGATCGAATTCATATTTGTTAGTAACAATTGTTTCTTAGGACCTATGTTAGCATTACATTCATTTTTATTATTCCTCCTGGTCAGCCATAAGACGTCCACTGCTGGACGAAAGCCTCCCAATAAAGGGGCGTTGCCATAATCCCCATGCTTAGCAGGCGGCTTGGGGATCGCAGAATGCTCACCACCGTTAACCAAGAGGACGCTGCTGCCCGTCCTCCGGTGGGTCTGGTTGCAGTTTAAGGACTTACCCAGGTCCAATATTTTTTTATTATTATTAAATAATTAGTTTATGTGTTTTATTTATGTTACTCTGCCCGTTATAATACCTATCCAGTAGTTCTGGATGGGACAGTCTTACCGCGATGCGATAATTTTCAGAACACTGTTGAAGCTGCCTCGCAGTCGGTGGAACATTGAGGCAACCTTTTTCCGCATAATAGCAGATTAAAGTTCTATTATTATTTCCGGGATATTTACCGTGATTATGTTGCGATATTTCGGCGCAGTTGCAGCATCATGTTTACGGGCAGACTGAATATTGCGGGTGGTTGTAAAAGACTAAAAAAGAGGCTCTTCGTTATGAATGCTCTTGATATTTTGAACTTTTTAACAACCACCCGCGATCTTCATAATCAACATAATCACGGTAAATATCCCGTAAATACTAATAGAATTGTAGTTAACAACCATGATAATTTAATACAGTGTTTTAATAATGATTAAGCTTTGTAGTTTTTATACTGATACACTGATAATTAACTGATTGCATGTCGCCTATGAAAATCCACTATTATAGAGCTCATAAATATCTTGTTTTTTTAAATATAATTCTCACAAATAAAGTAAAGATCAGATCTCACACAAATAAAGATGAACGGATCTTCATTTAAAGGTTATTAATTAAAAACACTGCTTAAGATAATAAATACCAAAATGAGGGGTAAATTACTAACTATTGTCATTTAAATTTAAGCAGCGGTTTTAGGTAGAGCCCAAAATCATTATACTAAAACTGTGAAGGAGCTAAAACGTTGAATTGACATGTTTTTTAACGTTATTGGTCACTAGCTAGCATAACAAGCTTTTAGGATCAGCTTTGATATAGCATAAGTTGGCTTAGAAACAAAACATATTTTGTTCCATGTTTGTAATATAACAATTCTCAAATTTAAAAAGATTTGCGAGAAAAGAAAATCAGCCTCTATGAAACAAATTTTAGCGAGAGTAATTTGAGAACATTTTCCAAGAAACAGGTGTTGTTTTTCCGCAAATTCGATAAGAATAAAAGCTGTTTGTTCGTTAAGACTTTATAAAAGATTCTAAGATCTTGTTAGCCAGTTTTCTAACGACTGCGTTATGGAGAGAATTCTACGTCATTACACTGGCGACTAAATTGTAACCTTTCAGTGTTTTGTATCGCGTTATAAGTCGAGCAGTATAGGAGTCAGTGCAGCGAGAGCGAGCCAAGAACCGCGTGCTCCACTACTGTTTGTCTTCTCTTTTATTTTTCATCCACTCCTTTGGTTGTTACATGTTACATTTTTACAAGTCAGTAAATGCGTCATACTTTGATTGGTTTCGTATCTGAATAATTTATTCTTGTTACGATATAGACATTCAAACAGCGAATGAACGTTTGATTGGGTCGCCTTAATTGACTAATTTCCTTCCGGATTATTAATTAATATAAACCTAGACCGTGCCAAATTCTGGAAAGAAGTGAAATATAATAATATTCATCATTATCATCATCATCATCAGCCCGGAGACGTCCACTGCTGAACGAAGGCCTCCCCATTAGACCGCCACACTGTACGACAATCTGCCATTTGCATCCACCGGTTGCCCGCGACTTTTAAAATGTCGTCGATCCGCCTAGAGGCCTTCCTACGCTGCGTCTTCCGGTTCGCGGTCGCCACTCAAGAACCTTTCTTCCCTATCGGTTATCAGTTCTTCGAGTGATGTGGCCTGCCTATTGCCACTTCAACTTGCAAACACTGCGAGCTATATCGATGTTCTTTGGCGAATATCCTCGTTCCGGATCTTCGTTCGGTTCTTTAACTGCTAGCCTATTGGAGAAACTCAGAGTCACAACGGGCAATGGAGAGAGCTAAGCTCGGAGCTACTTTGCGCGATAAAATCCGGATAATAATATTTATTATTTTAATATATATTATTTATTATAATAAGCAAATTTTACCAAGTTTTCTTTCCATTAGACCAGGCCGTTTTCCCATTAAATAAAGATTCATTGATTTTATAACCAGTGTAATTAGTGTGACTAAGTACTTAGTTTGTTAGACTGCAGGAGAAAGGCAGTATAACTACTATACTAGGCAGTATAACTACTATACTAGGCAGTATAACTACTATACTAGGCAGTATAACTACTATACTAGGCAGTATAGTAGTTAGTTCTGCAGTGAGACAGTTACGGCAAATACCTAAATCTTCCTATCCTACTTCCTACAAATATTATAAATGCGAATGTTTGTCGATGTGTGTGTGTATGTTTGTTACTCCTTCACGCTGAAACGGCTGTATAAAACATAGGCTATTTTTCATCACACAAATCGCGGGTAAAACCGCGCAGCGCAGCTAGAGAAAAATAATACCTAGTTAATACCTACTTATGCGTAGCTTACGATTATGAAACTACATAACTCTTTCGCAGCTGTTCCGTACAAAAGTTCCACACCTCGCCAACACCACTATTATTAAGTTAAGTAACAATATAAAGCTCCAGTCAGCAGGTGGTAATGGATCTGTCGTGACCGCTCGCGCAATACGTTAATATCGCTTGTCATGATTCCATTTGGGCTTTCCACCAAGTTGCTGGCTGCTGGCGTGAAATTGTAGTTTGGTTCTATAACTTTTGAAATCTTTGAAAGTTATAGCAGAGAAATATTGATCAGCAAGAACAATGGAGCCAAGTTCAGAAGGAAAAATTATATAAATAATGTTCTAAAAAAAACATTTCAAAATAATGCTACTGTTTTTTTTTTTGAGCAATCTCTTTTCAGGTTCTATGCAGGTTTCCTCGCAATGTTTTTGGCCAAGTGCCAATGGTATAGAAAACCGTCCACAAACTCCAAACAGCTCACTAGTACTGGGACCTGGAACTAACACCTCACGATTCTAAGTCTAGTCATAAGGCTACCACGGTTTTTATTAAATCGTAGCAATTTCCGAGTTTACCCCAGTTACAGTCATCTAGCTTCGGCAATAAATTACTGTTATTGTTTTTGAAACTTATAAATTAAAGTTTTATGTCGAGACGTTTATAGAACGAACGATATTTCATGTTATATGACGCCGGTAACCAGAGCGCAGGGCCACAGTTTTAAACGTGCTATTGTAGAGGGTACCTCTATATATACATTTTGTTATAACATAAATTTATCGAGTATCGACTTCATATCGAGTTAGTTTTGAAGCGATAATAGCTAGCTAAAGGCTCGCAAATCTGTTTTGCGATAATAGCTAAAAAAAGAATAGCAAAATCTTAGATTTTGTTTTCTTTTACCGGTAGAAGAAAAACGTCGTAAAGTAACCTAAAGATGCGTACGGACAGCGCGTTCATGTGTTACGCATAGTCGGAATAAAAATGTCCACGCGTGCATTGGATACGCGTACAGTTCCTGTACGGACCGCCGCGAACCCGAACGTGAGATCAATTGATCCATAGCGCTACGCGAGCCCCGCCAGTCATCCGCCAACACGCGTGTCTATCCATTTTGCCGTCCAATATAGCGTACAAGGGGAAGCTCTTTGACGCGCGACCAAAAACTGTCAGTCGGTGGCTCGCGCTGCGAGCTAGGTCGCGCGTTCCCCAAGAGTGTACACGTAGCTGCAAGTATGGACATGGCGTTCCAGGGCACGCGTAACCGACTACGCGTACCAATGTACGCGCTGTCCGTACGCGGCTTTAGGGCTCATTTATAGAGACATGGTGCGTTTTTCGTCGCGTCGCGCTGTCAGCTCAAACGCACAATGTATTCGCGATTGCGTACAAGCGTTTTGATATGTAGCTTTGCTCGTGGAGGACGCACCTCGCGACGCGACGTACCCCGGGACGCACAATGCGCCGCGTCTATATGTACCTTAGTATGATGGTATGCTACTTTCCAACACAACACGGCTGGAATCTAATTTAATTTAAAAGTCTGTCGCTAAGGACCTAACGGTGTATTCCGGCAGTCTAGCTTCCTATTGTAACAATGTAATTAAACGTGCAAGATACTCTTGAGTTGATAAGAAATAACACCCGCCCTTGCGGCGCGGAACCTTGAACTATCTTCAAGGACCAGTTAAAACATAACAGTACTATGTACGGGAGATTACCTCCTATAGAAAACGCGTCCAAACATAGTTGAACCACAATATATCTTTTACTATAATTGACAAATGTCTAATATAAATAAAGTACAAATTTGAAGATTTGAGGGTTTAAGTTGACAGAACTAAACTGACTAAAGTATTGATGTCCTTAGCTAACATGCCTGATTAAAATGGGACAGCGATATTTTAATTAGTTTAGATCTGTCAACTAAAGTCTTCAAAATTGTCCACACTGTTGTAGTTATAGGACGTTTAGACGCGTTTTCTATGAGAGTGAATTTGCCTACTCCAGGGCTTCACTGCATTGGTGCTCATTGCTTCAAGAGCATATAGCTTATAGTGATTCATTAGCTCTAAGTACTACTTTCTCACTACTAAGCGCGCTAAGAAGACCTACCACCACTAGAATACAGTTCGTTTCCTTTTCAAAGTGTGAATTCTGTCAGTAAAAAAGTCACAAATGACGCAGTTTTATTTATCTGTTGCTGTTGCGTGAAAAAGAAACAACTTCACATTTATACCATAGCTTCATAATAGTTTGTTGCATGAAAAGATACTTAAATCTATTGCTCTATCGGTTGAGATTCAAGAAATCGTATTCATGATATTTATGTATCTTGAAAGTGCACGGTATGTTTAAAAAAAACATTGAAATAAACGGTTTCAGAACAATTCGTGTGCATGCTCTTAACTTGTCTGAAGAAGCTCAGTATCAAGAAAATAATATTCTCCCAATCGGTCTTCTACGAGTTTACCTCGTTGTAACAAGATATGTTACTCGCCTCCTACGTGGATGATACAAACCCTCCGCCTCGCAAGTCATACTCCCAATTGGCAAATTTTAAAAACAAGTATTAAAATCACTGGCCTCTAAATCTGACTCGAACCCGGCAGAGCTCGTCCATCACGGCGCGAAACACCAACATTCAGCACAGCGAAAAATTAATCCAACTCAAGAAATCGGACATTGAAAAACTTGATTCAGAAAATTTCAGACGTGCCAATTTGTTTGGTAGCTGTTTGCTCGGTACCAGCCCGGGAATTTATGGGCTGGCTGGCTTAAAACAAGGTAGAGTTCCCATTTTGCCTTTATCTTGCTTGTAATACATTATTTACAGTTGGAAAAATTATAGGCATTTGTCTTCGGCCGACTCTGAGATGTCACGCCGTTTGCGTACATCTGTACCTTTTTTATTCACTTTGGGATTATTTTATTTCTCTTTTGTTGAATTTTTATCTTTTGAGAGAATTAATTATTGAATAAAAACATAGCGCACGATAGAATTATACTATAAGCAAGTCAACGCTCACATGGAAGCGAAACGCGAGCCTGTAAACGGCATAGAAAATTTTACTCTTCCCGATTTAGCGTAGGTTCAAAATCGTAAAAGAAAGTATAGACTACAAGCATGCTAGAGCTGCTGCAGTTGGTGTTTTTGTCAAATTGTTTAAAGCATTTCATTCATTGATGTCATTCTATCTTTCGAATACCTACTGGTTCTATGATCCAAAGTAGGGGGCAGAGGTTGAATACTGGCATTGATTACTGGAATACTTAAACTGACGGCAGCTGGCGAATAAGAAAGAACAACGAAGTGAATTTTTTGGACAAAATATTTTGAGAGATGTGTCAAAATAATCTCCTCTCTCAAAATATTAGTACACAAGCTGCGGCTTGGTTTACAAGGACGAAAGTGGATCGAATTGTGAAGAGAGAGCGTAGGTAGTGGGGACTGCCAACAGGACATCGTCTAGAAGGACATCACAAATAGGGCTGGGGCCTTATTTTTGAAACATATGCAAAGTTGCGCATGTGAGCGAAGCCGACTTTCGAACGATACCTTATTTCCTTATACCTCGAACCTTCAAACAAACCAACCTCAAACAACATCGTTCGAATTTCAGCTCCGCTCGCATGCGCAACTCTTGCGTACGATTTAAAAATAAGGTCTGTGGACGCGAAACAGGATCTGCGTGAGCTCTAGCAGCCTGAGTGGAATAGGATTGCGTAGCTTTGCGACTACCGGCGTCTTTTACTTCTTTTATGGAATGAGTGAGCGCTTGCGTGCGTACATGTGTATAATAGATAGGATATTGGATAATAACGCGAGGTGCTACTCATTCTTTAAAAAAACAGGTCGATTTATTGAGAATTAGTCAACCAGTCATCTACCCTAACTTTGCTATAATGAAATCGTTCGTGTCCGTTGATCGATGCGTGTGGCGCGGGGCTAGAGCGCACTGTTTGCGCTCCGCCACTGTAATTATATTAAATCAATAACAATTTAGTGTGGCGACACGCGACTGTTCCGTGCCACTGTTGTGCAGAAGGCACGTCCCGGGGATTACTCTACGAACCCTGTTAGCTCTATGAATGTTATATAATGCTATTTTAGGCAAGCGTAGATAGCGGAGTTTGGCAGATAACTCTAGAGCAAAGACTATAAACCCTGTTGACTGATCGTCCAACTTCCCCGCATAAGAAAATTAGTAGTTTAAAAACCACAGCTAGCCACTGCGAGTACGCAAGAATTTCATTTAATTTCATAACTCAGATTGCGTCATCCCAGTAATTGGCGAATCGCAAGCATAGAACGTTACCTTGCCCCCTGCCCGCAACGGTGGGTTGTGTTTGTAGAAGAAATTACGTTCACGATCCATCAACAGGCTATATATGATCTGTGCTCTAGAGTGTGTAATGTGTTTGAATTTTGCGATAAAATAAATAAAAATCAATTATAATCAATTCGCTAAATCTTACATTTTAGTATGTACCAAAGTACCATAGTTATTTTGGTTTCGAAATTTAAAAACAATTATTTGAGCTCATTTTCAATTCCGTTAGAACTATATCTAAATCAGCTTATTACGACCCATATTGAAGGTCATCACCACTGGCAGCTTATAGGATCTACTTTACCTAGGGCATCAGTATGGCTATTCTTTGTTGAGTGTCCAATCCTGTTCAGGTACTTCCACAGAACTTTTGGATGTCAAGCCGTCACCCTTGGACTATAATAACCTACCTCAGGACAGAAACGTCTCACAAGGCACACTAGGTACTCAACTTGATATACATACGTGTATATAACTCTTCAAGTCTCAGGGCATGTTAGTTACGTTAATTATATTGAGAGATTCGGAATACTTTTATCCGCCGCCGCAAACAGCGATGAGTTTAAGTTTAACGTGTGTTAACCGATTTTGTTTATTTTTTGACTGCAAGTGAATTGATTGAGATTGTTCTTAGCTGAAACACAAAATAGTAGGGTTTTTTAAATCTTTATCACGAATATGATACTTTCTATGAATACACAAAATACACCATTTAATTAATGTGTGATTGGTCCGATTAAGCCCCGGTAAAAAACATAATTATAATAGAGTTGTATTAATCACACCAACACCGCTTTAATATAATAACTATGAAACTGCCACATTGCTCATTTTCTCGTTATCCACGTTCTCGTTATCCTCTGGTAAAGGGATAGCTGCAAAACTAGTTACGTTCTCTTTATAGCAATCAAGCTAATTTTCCGCCACACCACACACAAACTTGATTTAAGTTGCCAGAATCCACATCAAAGTTTTACCAACATATTAACATAGAACTAACTTCGTACAGACTAAGTTAGAACAAGATGTTAAAGTTGGGGCATCTTGTTTTGTTAGTCCCATACATCAATACAAGTTCGACATAGTGCACACAAATAATGGGGCTATAATCTACTGGAGCTGTGCGGAGTACTTTGATCAACGATAAGGAATAAAAAAATATAAGTATAGCGCTTCACATTTATTAATTATTTATTTTCATTGCTTTATAATGGGAGGTTACCTGAAAGGTAATAAAAAAAAGATGTCCTCTTCAACTCTATAGATGGCGCTGAATATACGTGACAGTCAAACACAGCATAATATTTTTGATCTGTAGCACTACAACAAAATAAAAAACTTGACAATGACATCCACGTCTGGTCAGCGCAAGTTCAGCGCCACCATGGGTCGTAATAAGCTTCTGTTTTTTTGAAATTGCTTATCAGAAAATCTCCCATTGAAATATCAGCCACTAATATTCTTCCACTGACAGACGTCGTTGATTGAAATGCAAGAGAGGTCGAAAATAAACAAGACGCTAACGAAACAAATTACTTAAATGTAAATATTGAAGAAAAATCAAGTAACTTTAAAAAAAACAACCTAGTTCATACAATTATTTTAAAAAAAATAAGAAAAAATTTAGACCACCTCAAGTTGACCTCGAGAGACCCTTTCAAACAAAATCAAGTAACTTTAAAAAAACAACCTAGTTCATACAATTATTTTAAAAAAATAAAAAAATATTAGACCACCTCGAGTTGACCCTTTCAGTCAAAAAAAACGAGTTTCAAAATCGTTCAACAATTGACGTAATAATCTGTGTATAGATTAGAAAAAAACATAACATATAGTCGAACATAGAACCTTATTTGAACCTCCTTTTTTATAATCGGTTAATGACTTTCAACTCAGCATAACTGAGGAAAAAACTACCATTACACAGGAACAGTGATTAATCTGTATTGAAATGTTTTAAAAAAAACTGAACAGGGAAGCTCGAAAAATGGAGCACGCTTGTGTTCTGTATTGGGCTCTATAAGTCCCCGATTATGACAATTATAACGAAACAAATCGCTAAAAACACCTGAAACGTTTTACACTAAAAAAACATATTTCAGTGCGTTTGTAGCTCTACCCACTGAAGAGCTATAGGGCCTTCGCTTTTCTGTGGCTCTACCTATAAACAAAGGTGGATGATCGGACCTTACAGAAGCATAATTACCTATACATTTCTATAATTAATTACGGGATATTTACCACGTTTATGTTGTGAAAATAAGCTCCCGATATTTCGGCGCAGTTGCATACACCATGTGCACGGGCAGTCCCCCATTTGTAATATCCCATATAAATAAAAATAAAAATCCGTGTTAGTTTAAAACAGTGGTTCATAATCAACAGTTTAAAAGACAAAAAATCATTTCCTCGTAACTTAACACAATGTATGAATCTTTTATTCGTGTTTTCAGGTTTTGCTTCATAGTAACGTATATAACACAGATAATATAATACTATACTAGTTCATAAAGTAACTACACCCCGAGTTTATAACTCAGTACCTGTAACACGAGCAATTTCGAGCATTTTGTGTCAGGTGGTATTATGAGATATCTAATCACTGAGTTTGGACATTTATACCGGGGTTAGTAAAATGTGTAATAGGCTTATTCTGATAATTGGGTAGATATCGAAAGCTTTTTGTGATTCAAATATGTTTACAGAATATTAGGTAAATGGGTAATCCTTTTTTTTTCTGTGAAGCACTTTAGCCTAATGGGAAGACCGTTGAACTCGTAAACGTGAGATCGTGGGATTTAAACTCGATCTCACAATGAGCTCTTTGGAGTTTATTATTGGCTTTTTGGCGAATAAAAACATTGTGACGAAGCTTGTACTCGTATTACGTCCGGAGAAGAAAATCAGTGGCGTATGCGCATCCTAGAGGAAGTAGGTTAGAGGTTAGAACGCCGCATCTGGACCAGCGTGGTAGATACAACCAATCGCCCTTCGAGGGAAGGCCAAGTCTTGCAGTGGACTATTAAAAAGGTTGATTACCACCGCACACAGGCTGCCGGCAAGCCGGTCACGTCGCGCGGAAGAACTAGCCATGAAAAGAGCGTAGGTACTTGTGACGGTCGACGAGACGAAACATTGTCCAGAGAACGATATTGTTTGAAATAAGGTTCAATAACGTTCGACAGTCGGCTCCAGTCGCATGCGCAACTCTTACGTACTTTACTTGTACGTATTTTTGTACCTTTGCGTACGGCTCGTAAGGCTCTGTGCGAGCTCCAGCTACCTGAGTGGCACAAGATTGTAATTCGCGGCAACTATTGGCGTCTTTTATTGACGGAGGCCAATACCCATTTTGGTGTCACCGCGCCGACGTAGTGCCTAAGACTACAGATGCATCCATACGCCGTTGAACTTCTTCTCCAGATGTATGTAGCAGAAAGCGTCTGTTTTGGTCAACCAACTGCCGGGATCTCCACGAACAGGCCCTGTTTTCAACCACTTCAAAAAAAGACGACTGTTAATTCGACTGTATGTTTTTTTTGTATCGAAATCGGTTCAGTAGTTTGGTATTCAGTATTTTAAATCAAAATTACAGGAAAAAATCAAAATGTGAAGCTGGTCATCCAGGTAGTTAAATTTGAAGTAGGTTGTATTTTTTTTTTAAAGCGTATTATCATCTGTACTATTCGTTCAGTTATGTAGAGATAGGCAACTATAAAACCGTTTTATGCAGTTCTAAGTACAGAAACGTCTATTTAAATAAACAACATCGAACATTCAAAGCCGCATAATTGAGCAGATAAGTAGTACAAAACATTTCTGACAATATTTCGCAGTGCACGAAGTATTTTAACTCGCGTGCTTAATGCCAGGTTGTTTCACATAGATACCAATCGCAAAACCAGATTTGACTTTGCTTGTATCGTAGCAAGCGAAAATAAAGCCGTGGCTGAGGATAACTTAATAAGAAAAATATTACACTTGTATTTTTATAAACCAAGTTACCTTCCAATTTAAGATAGTACCTATAATACTAAATAAGTGACAATTATTGTTTTATTCTGGGCATATGCCTTTATTAAAATAAACAATAAAATGTGCTTATTGAAAAAACATAATGCATAAAATTAGAATATTTTTGTATTTTTGTACACTTATGGATTTCTGTTTTTAAAGCTCATAAAAAAAAGTCATAATTTGTCTTCCTGTTTAAGCTTTAAAAACTTGGAATGCATACAATGTCACTATCTAATGTACTCGTAATTTATCTAATACTCTGACACTAGGGCTGGCCACTCAGCCTATACGAACTTACTTTACTTTTTTATCTAATATACAAGACCTAAAAACAGACTGAGTAGACCAGTCGGTATCATACCCACTACCCAGCATGCTGGCGCCATTCCCCGTTGATAGCAATGGTTATACGTTGAGCCAAATAAACACCAGCATAACAGTGATATTTGCTCCATATAAATCATTTTATTATTTTTTATGACACGTCGGAACTTACGCCAAAGGTAAGTCAATCAAGGAAGTGCTGGAACAAGCTCCGATAAACGCCAGCCGACACCGCCACTAACCAACAATGTCTTTTCCAATACGAACCTACGGGATATTCCGGTCCTGTGAAGTAGACGAGCGTTGATATAAAAGGGAGAGCTGAGGAAAAAAATCGCTTGGTGATGGAATATTTTCGTATATTTTTATGTTTGATAAAAAAAATACGTTTTTTTTTCTTTTATAAGGTAAAAAAATTACAAAAAAAGTAAGTAAGTAAGTTCGTATAAGCTGAGTGGCCAGCCCTAGTGTCAGAGTTAATGTGCCGCCCCAAGGCCTCTGACATGGCTGACGGTTGTTGTTATAGAAACTAGAATAAACAACCGGGACCAACAATTTAACGCGTCATCCGACCCACGGTAGCGCTCAGAAATAAATGCCACTCACGGTCTCCCATCCGAAGACTGACCGGACCGTCCGTTGCTTAACATCGGTGATAGTTTAGAATCATATTAAAATTTAAAAAATATAAAAAATTACAAATTTACGTAGTAATTGTTACAAAATTTACGTTTGTTACAAAATTGATAATTGTTACAAAATTGTTTACGTGACACAAATAGTATTAGAGCAGCATAGAAAATTTACGAGTCATTTAAACTTGAGAAAAAGGTCTGAAATAATTAATTTTTTTAACATTCGATAACGCTGTCCCAGATAACATGATTTTTATTTTCATTTCGTACGAAGTATTTGTATGCAAATTTCTATACTAGAGCCATATGCACTTTTTTTTGTAAAGTTAAAAACTCGACGGGATTTGTAAAGTTAATATCTCGATGTGTTTGTGACACCTGCTACGTCTATATATTACGTAAGAATATACAATTTCTTGTCTAATAAGTTGTATAAAGATAAGATCCAAAGTTTGATTCTAATAGGAAATCAATCATAGCAGTGAAAAAAATAAGAACAATTAATTTTGAAACAAATGTATCTTATAAACTATACCAACATGAGTCTCATAAGCTGGTTGGTTAACGGTTTCTTCTAATACTCGTAGCTCTAGAAACGAAAGCTCCCAGGGCTACATGGGTAGAAACCAGGAATTAATGTTCCATAATTGTGTCTAATAACATTTTTTTTTTGTCAGGACAGTAGGAATAGATAGCGATATAGACGTTTTTGTACAAAACGTTGCGCAAATTTGAGTTTTTCCGATCGCCGATTTCTTAACTGTTCCAATCAAAATATAGGTAAGGCGAAAAACTGAATATCTAATACCACTAGTATAGGCGATAACACCGCTCGTGTGCAGCACACAGGAATGTTTTCCGATCCAATACGCTCCCTCGTAACGTTCACCAACCGGTAACCCTGCTAACCTATACTTGCTACGTAAATACTAACACATATCTACATTAATGACAGAGAAAAACAGATGGACAGGATTACGCAGAACTAAACCGAAACGACCTCTGCTCATTGTGCTCGTCATTGCGAGAAATGTTTATAATGGACCAACCTTAAAATCCTGGGTATGTCCTAAAACTGCAACCAGAACCACCAGAGGACGGGCAGCAGCGTCCTCTCTGTTAACGGTGGTGAGCATTCTGCGATCCCCAAGCTGCCTTGCCAAGCGTTGAAATTATAGCAACCCCTCCCTATTACGGGGGAGGCCTTCATCCAGCAGTGGACGTCTTCTGGCTGATGATGATAATGATGACGATGATGAACCTTGAAGTCGCGAAAAAACCTTTTGTACAAAACTGTTGCATGCGGTGGTCGAATTAATAGCAAAGTCGTTATATTCCCCAGGCGAACTCTCAAAAAACTATTTAAAAAAAACGACGACGACAAAATAAGCAAATTACGTTTAATTTTATTATGAAAACTGACGCGGTTTTGACACATTTTTGTTTTATTTATACGGGAATACTCACGTTTAATTAAATCGGATACTCCGACTATAGTTTCGATCACATCCGGTGACCTTTTTCAAAGAGTGAGAACAGAGCCCGACGCGCGTGTAGCTGCGTCCTGCTAAGCGGGCTCTGTTCTCACTCTTTGAAAAAGGTCACCGGATGTGATCGAAACTATAGTCGGAGTATCCGATTTAATTAAACGTGAGTATTCCCGTATAAATAAAACAAAAATCACGTTTACTTGGATGACATATTTTTTACCAATTTCAAAAAAGGTGGTGGTTCTCAATTCGGTTGTTTCCAGTTATTTTGAATTAATAACCAAACTACTGGACCGATTGATGAAATTTATATGAATTATAAAAACGACGGTGTTCGGAAAAAATATACAACCGTTTTGAGAAACTCCTCCTTTTTGAAGTTTGTTAAAAAGAAACAGAATTAAGTGAAAACCAAGAGTGGTGTATAAGGCCCACAGAAAAGCCTACCAGTGATATGGCCCATTCGCCCTTCGAGGGTAAGCCTAAGTCCAGCAGTGCAAAAGACTAAGTATGATACAGTCTACAAACGTATTTTTTTAAGTTAACTATTTAGCTTACACAATGTGACCTCCCACGGGCCATTAAGGAGCCCTAAAAAGGTGCGGTATATTATTATGTAATTAATCTCTAACGATGGAAATCCTTCCAATTGACTGAAATTCAGGATACGTTTTTCTAATAATAGCAGACTCTTGCCAAAATGTATTTTGTTTCAAAAAACCAATGATCTCAAACTTAAGGATATGTTATGCCACTCCGAACATTTACGTCAAAGTACTGACTATTCTCTAAAAATAGAGCCAACTGTTAAAACTTTCACAAACTCTGAGGCATAGTTTGCAAGTTACGAAGAGACGACGAGATGCTCACCGAAGAAGTCGGTCTCAAGAATTAATAAGTAAATACTTCGTAAAACATATTGGTGTGCGAATGAGTTCACACATAAAAGGAATAATACCTATTTTATCGAAATGCGGCATTTATTATCTGAATGCGCGATTTGTGACGTAATCTGAGTCCAAATTAGAGCCAACGTTTATGGCAAATGGCACCGATTTAAATCAAATAGTCATAATCATATTTAGTTATATTAGTAATTACTTAAAAATCCAGTTGCATAACAAAAATAGCTTTATGTTGATAGTCGGTTTCAGTCAAATTACTCGAAAGTTTAATTTATCTTAAACATAATGTATGTCCAAAGATTAACTTTAAGTCGATATAATACAGTGTCCATTTATATCTACGTCATTGATTCATGCACACTACTTAGTAAAGACTCGTTATTGATGCACACTGAGTTAACGCTGGAAATTAGGTATTATCTATTGGCCTATCCTTACAATGTATTAACATTATAAGTCAATGTTAAAAAGAATTATTTTCCTCTGTCTAGCAAACCAGATATTTTTCTATTGTTTGGTGTAACGAGATATTTTTTCGAGATAATTATTATTTGCTATGAATTTTTAAATTATAAATATGGAACGTTACTGCGTAAGTACTTGTGAAGGTTTCATAAAGAAAGGCAATGTAAGCCCACTTACTCGCTGGGTCGACGATCATAATAATAATGCCTTAAAATATTGTCTATTGTCTATTGTCCTTAAAAAAACAACCGACTTCAATTTATATTACCTGGATGACATTTTTTTCCGGTTATTATGATTTAAACAACTGAATCGATTTAGGAAAAAAATATTTGGGTGAACACCTCTGATGTTATGACCTACCAAACAAAAAAAAAGAATCATCAAAATCAATTCGTAACTGGCGGAGTATAATCGAATAAAATACACACAAAAAATAAACATTTGTCGAATAATTGAGAACCTCATTTTTTGTAGTCGAATGAAAATATTGCGAGTATGTAAACTCGATGAGAAGGAAAATCCCGACGAGTCTCACTGTGACTGCTTTTGGTCTGATACGGGAACCCACTAATAATATGCTACAGTTACGAGCAGGAGTGATGCTTACCACCCGGCGAATGTATCGCTCGGCTCGTCACTGCATCGCTATTGCATAAAAAATATGAATAGGAGCACGGGCTGCGAATTATGATGACGGTGATTGATTTAAGTAATTAAGATAAGCTAGTAAGCTTCTATTATGTGGAATTGTATATCTACTAGAGAATACATTTAAAAAAATCTTACTGGCTTTCATTCCAATTACGTGGAGCAAAGGTCGGATGACACGTTAAATTGTTGGTCGCGGTTGTTTGTTCTAGTTTCTATAACAACAACCGTCAGTCATGTCAGAGGCCTTCGGGCGGCGCATTAACTCCGACACTAGGGCTGGCCACTCAGCCTATGCGAACTTACTTTTTATTCCAATTACAGGCTTTTAGATGAAGAAAACATTTCACCCGCATCGTCGTCAGCCATAAAACGTCCACTGCTGGACGAAAGCTTCCCGCTTAATAGAGGGGTGTTGCCATAATCCCTACGCTTGGCAGGCGGCTTGGGGATCGCAGAATGGTCACCACCGTTAACCAAGAGGACGCTGCTGCCTGTCCTCCGGTGGGTCTGGTTGCAGTTTAAGGACATACCCAGATCCAGGGACATACCCAGGTCCAGGGACATACCCAGGTCCAGGGACATACCCAGGTCCAGGGACATACCCAGGTCCAGGTTCACCCGTATGATTATTATAATTTTAAAATTCAATGCATCGCCAACCCGCACCGGGTCAGCGCGGTTGATTATCCCCTAATCACCCTTCGAGGTTAGGCCTATGCCCAGCTAAATGATGCTAAAGAATGACGCAGTAAATTAATTACATATAATTTAATTTAAAATTTTTCAATACATTTTTCATAAATTACATTTTTTTAAAGCTGTAAAAGCAATAAAAAAAAACGACAGTAAGCAAAACTTTCTTTGAAAGCAAATTCATATAAATATTCATTCGTAAAAGCGCGAATAAAGAATAGTACTACGTAGTAAAAGCCCAGAATTGACCCCACAACCTCAAGAAAGTGCGACGCGTTTTCTACCAAAGTCACGGCGGTTCTTTCAAAATTATCATCGTTACAACCCGTTAGTTAGTTTGCGAAGCCCACCAAGTACAGTCAGCACCTAAGTTTTATCCGCGTTATCACCAACTATGCAGGTTTGTTTCACCAAGTTTCGCAGTGACGGAACCCTGATAGCAGTCGACGCGACAAATAGTGAACACTGCCATAGTGCATATTTAGGAGAGAGAATACTTGGGATAAATTCAATGCTTAGATTATAATAATAATAATCGTATATTTAACGCAACAGGAATTACTTTGTCTAAAATAAGTTGATAATTTTCACAATTCTAATTCAAATTCAACTCACAGTACGGATGAGGTAGTGTATAATCGGTAATGAACCTATTCGATTATTATTCTCGTAAAACTTGGATTCGATTTCGAGTATTCGAAAACTATTTTTTTTACTTATTAATTAATATGACTATAAAACCTTCCCTTCACTCAACAGCCAGAAGACGTCCACTGCTGGACGAAAGCCCCCCTCCCTCCCTCCCCCCCTTAACCTCCTTAACGACTTATAATTCCCCAGATCAGAATGACGGTGATGAGAAAACGAATAAAGGCTTATGACATTTCCCATGCGCAGGTGGCCTAGTGGTACAAAGTACTTTCTTCTATGAACTAGGTCAAAATGTGACGTCATGCCTTAACTGAAAATGAATTTCGTATGGCAAAACAATATATTTTACCCTAAAATTAGTAATAAGGAGCAAAAAAACGTAAATAACTTTTTCATCATCATTATCATCAGCCCGGAGAAGTCCACTGCTGAACGAAGGCCCCCTTAGAGTTAAAGACCACGTTTCTAAAAATAATAGTTACCCAAATGTACATTTTTATTATTCGATTTATCTAATTTCAAAGACCTTTATTATTACTGGTCAATAGCATGTATATAATCCATAGTGACACATTAAAAAAAACTATAATATTTACATATGTACAAAACTTAAAATAAATATTTTAACTATATACTAAAAACTACTTATTTACAATAAAACATATAAATAAAAAATAAAAAAAAACCCTAGTTCCTATAAAACAAAAACGCCGTCTAGATCGCCACCATGCGGTAAGGGTCCCAGGATGCTGGCTGCATTACCCCGTTGAATGGCAATACTTAGCCTCTGGGCAAAGTATGCGCCAGCTCTGAGGTCCCCTGAGGCGGACCAATCTCTTGGCCAAATCTTTACATTTTTTTTTAAAAACCATTACCATTTTATTTAACCATTTATTTCAAAACCAATTATTGATAGTCTGTGGTTGTTCATTATGCGTCGCACTTGACTAAGTGGGTGGTACCCGTCAACGAAGTACGAATTGATTGTATTAGATGTATAAAAAAAACTAAACTTCATGGGCGTGAGCTGCCAAAATTATCAACCTAATTTAGACAAAGCATAAACTTTTTTCATATTAGTTTATTTTTTTATGGAATTGAGTGACGTGACGAGCCAAACATTCGCATGCCTGCTTTGAATATATACCCAGCAGAGAGCTAGTTCCTCCGAGCATGCCTGCCTATAACAGTATAGTAATAGTACAGTTATCTCTAGACTTTCATATGATTAAAATCCTTTTTTCCGAGCACTTGCAACTCTTACAAGCTGTGAAATGTCCTTCATTGTGAAGGTCTTTCCGTGGAGGTGAGTTTTAAAAGAGCGTATGCCTTTATGCTCATAGAAGCATCTCTCCAGGTTGGCAACTACGGTTTGGGAAGAATCTACATACTCAAAGTCTCGAGATACGAGACCATCCAAGATCAAAGTCCCGGAACATTTCGCGACTTAGAGACTTCTCGGAATCGAATTAGAATCGGGTTAAGATTTGTCGAGCTGTATACGGGGAGTTAGTTTGAACACCGTTATCCTTCTAGGATATTATTGTACTCGTCATTATGAACAACTTTTACTATGGGCCAACCCTGAAATCCGCCTGCGCCTTACCGTCGCTCGTATCCTGTGACATTGTTATGCATTTAAATTATGTTTTAGTTCAGGAAAGCTAGATTTATGTGTACAATTAAGCTGAGATAGTATTGTTGTAGCGCAGTGCTACACTGTTTGCACAAAAGCTTAAGAATCGTAAGAAGACAAATAGTGAATAAGCAGGTTGACTCTGTTTGAGCTATTGCACAAAAAGACAGTATGAACCTCTAAGTCTAAGGTGTTACCTTACCTATATACCTTGTTATTTGCCGATAAGCTTGGCATTAGATACTACGTCCTTTCTTTATTTGTTTTATTGTAGTATTCTACTTTTATAGTGGAGTCTATTTTTATTTATACCGGAGTCTATAAAACACGAGACTCATCTGGATATAAGATCGAATATTCGCACAGGACTAGGACGTAAAGCGTATAAAACTGAGATTCACGACAAAATGACGTCAATACTTAGCCGAGTTCTCCAAATGTCAATATTATTTTCATAAACTAATGTTTTTCGGGAATTTATGATTACAAATGATGGTGTTTTATTAATTAGGTGTCGAATTACACAAGTGTGGGCAAGTGATATAATGTGGTGAAACATGTCTCTCCTTGTTGTTTTCAAAACTCCGTTAAAGCGTATAGTAAAGTCGCTACAACTTTACTAAGGCATCAGTTGGATATGACTGTGACAAATTTTGTGTGGTTGACTATGATTTTATGACTTATTTGACTTGATAGTATAAAATTGTTTAAAAGTCTTATAAAAGTTTTTGTATTGGTAGGTATCCACTGCAGAGTCCGACTGGGGAAGTACCACACCTTTTTCAGGTATTCAACCTCCAAGCAGTAGTGTGCAAGCATTACTGTGTTCCGGTATGAAGGGCAATGTTACCAGAGAAATTACTGGGTATGATGGGATTTAACATCTAATATCTCAGGGTGATGAGCGCAGTGCAGTGCGGCGCAGGATTGTGGTCGCAAGTTCATAATTCTGGCACTGCTACTGTTAGTGGCAGGCGTGACGCTTACCACCAGGCGAACGCCTTGCTCGTCTCTTCACTTGAATGCATTAAAAAAAAAAAAAACTTGAAACATACTTTATACTTGACACTGATATCCTATAGAACTGTTTTTCCTGGAAAAAAATCGTTTATGGATCTCATATGGAGTAAAAATCAGTGCCTAGAGCGCCGCGCCTTGGCATGCGCGCAGGTACTTTTCGCGTGATTATCTCCACCACCACCTGTAGGTATAATCTTACACACGAAAGATTTTGGTGCTATTAGTTTGAGGGTGTCAACGATCACCTACTCGCGTTTGTAAATAATCAACTTTACTTACATCACTAGAGTAACGAAAAAAATTTTGAAAAAAATTGTTATATTACCGAGCTAACTCAGAAAGTATTTAAAAAAGTGTTGTTTTATGATTCCCTGTTGTTTTTTATCCAACAAAGCTTTATATGCAAGTGTTAATCCTTCACACCTTCACCTCTTGTAAACGTACTATCAACGGATTTATGTTTCTTTAGGCTCACTCGAAAAATTACTCGCACAAGAAATTACATAAACATTTCAAGCACTGGACTAAGAGAACGGTTGAAATATTAAATTGTAATTTGTGTTCTT
Organism: Erannis defoliaria; assembly: GCA_905404285.2. NCBI lineage: Eukaryota > Metazoa > Arthropoda > Insecta > Lepidoptera > Geometridae > Erannis > Erannis defoliaria. The sequence goes on from FR990075.1 coordinate 1,164,144, forward strand.
CAGGGAGCGCACAATGCTGAGACGGTAACTCGGTCGTATTTGTTTTCACACGGAAACTTATTTCGCAACAACAGTCGCTCTTTTGGAATTACTTTCAGAGTAGTCGTGTTTATAATCCTGTTTTCAATTTAAGTTTTTACTGTAACATTAATACGACGATAGATACGTTCTCCTGATGGTAACAGATAACGCCTGCCCATGACTATTGCAGCGATAACCAGGGGCCTATTCTATTTTATTCTTATTCCAAACAATATCATAACAATAATATCGAAGGTCAGCTCCGTTCGCATGCGCTACTCTAATCTTGCGTACGATTGTTTACGATTGTACGAAATGTTTCACACTTTGGATTTTTCTATGTTGACCCAGAGTCAGTTCAACCCAGAGATTGCTCGTATGCAGGTTTGAGTCCTGCCAGAGGTCATAATTTTTCTTACTGTTTAAGCTTTAAAAACACAGAATCAATGTGCTAAGCTATAATATTGTAGAAAAGTTTATTACAGTGAATTTAACACACATGGAGGGTCTCAATACTACTCTCGGCATTGTGGAATTGGCAGTAACGTGCTACTTACGAATATTTCGGATCAAAAGATACAAGCCATAAACGAGGTCGGTACGAGGTACTCCTGCGACCCCGGTAAAGCTGTAACGTGAATGCGCCGTTAGTGCTGGTTGCGCATTTAATTCTGCCGTAGGTGAACGGTAAGTTTGGCAAAGTTTGCGCCGTATTGTTGCTAACTTCACTCGACTAGATAGAGGTTTGAGGTGAGATTTTCACGACGTAATACTGAATGTAGAAATTTTAATTTGTAGCGGTACATTTAAGGACTTATTATTCAGTAGCGTCGGCAGTCTTTTGTCTTTTTTTTTCTTTCTTATGTGAACTTAGTGGATAAAGACAAAAGACGGATTTATTAATCCGAAGCTACTCTATGCCTTTTAATAATAAGAACTAGTCAAGTAAACTCGGTGGTGCTAAAGAGTAGATGCCAGAGGCAAAAATACTTAGAGTATATAGTAATTAAAAAGTAGGCAAGGTTCAAATTACTTTTTGGAGAAATTAAATGTGGTCGTCATAAAATTGTGTGCCTCCGAATCAGCCACAACAAATTTTTTTTTTGTTATGTATTTTTTTATATTATTCAATGATACTTAGTAGGCTGTCTGAATAAAAGTGAAAGATCAGAGGGTAGCGGATAACATTGAATGAAGTATCGAACTTAATAATTATACGTGAGTAGTCTCGTAACAAAACAAAAATACTTATAATTTATCTTCAACGGAGATAGAGCTATGTATACCATACACCTCCTGTGTACAATTGTAAAGTACCTGAATTAATTAAGATGAAACCGTAAACCGTATGTTGGTTAATAGTCCAAATAAAAAGGTATTTCCCAGTAAAGTTGCCAAATTAAAAACGGTCCCGTGATTAACATTCGCCATCGTAAAGTTGGCAGTGCCCGTTAAATGGCTGCCATCATTATTCTGGGTTTTAAAAAATAAGCGCACACTCTGCGACGGTGGCTCCCTAGATTTACAATTATTGGGATTGTAAAATGTGAACCACGGCGTTGTTTTCAGTTATTTGTCTGTGCTGTTTTCCTGTGGTTTTCCACTGAGTTTTAAATTTCCTGATAATCTTGTTCTTTTTGTTCAGAACAAATAAATACAGAGATAAAAAAGTTTTAATAGCTATCTGACGTAACTTGTCCTATAGAACAAATGGGAGTTATCGTTAGTTTTTAGGACTCCGTAAATTCGTACACAAAAGTACGTCTTTTTTGCCTGATGTCTTCGGTCAATCACATAATTATTATTTTGTTATATTTTAATTATTCTAAATTCGTATGTTTGATAAAAATGTGTGTGTTTGTTACTCCTTCACGCTGAAAAGTTGAACGGTATTGGATGAAATTTGGTAAAGACGTAGCTTATACCTTGAAATAGAACAGGCTATTTTTTATCCCAACAAGGCTCAGGTAGTAAACCTATAATGCAATATTGACTAGTTGCTCTGATCTGATGATATTTATTAAGTGGGCCTGGGTATTTCCTAAAACTGCATTCAGAACGACTGGAGGACGGGCAGCAGCGTCTTCTGGGTTAACGATGGTTAGTATTCTGAGATCCCTGAGCCGCCTGCCAAGTGTGGGGATAATGCCAACCCTATTAAGGAGAAGGCCTTCGTCCAGCAGTGGACGTCTTTCGGGCTGACGGTGACGACGATGATGAATTAGTTTCTCAAAGATCTATGGGCTGGCAATGGATATGCTCGGGGCTACTTTCTTTGAAATATAAATACAGAAACGAAATTTAAAAAATAATTAAACATTACAAAACATAAAAGTTAACAATATAGCTCAAAAAATTAGCAAGCTGAAGTGTCAGTGGGCTGGTCATTTTTGTACAAGAACCGATAACTGTTGGGGTAAACGAGCTCTTGAGAGGAGTCGTATCGGCAAACATAGAGTAATTTGAGGCAAGTCGAGGTAGAGTTTCGAAGCGACTATCTAGCCAACTGGAGCTACTGGGCCTATCTCTCTCTCCCACGCTAAACTGGTGGGGAAAAGCTTGGAATCCTCAATAAGTAAAAAAAACCTGTCATTGCCATTACAGTTATTTGTTTAAATACCTATTCCCACAAAAAGGGTGTACAACGGAGTTCCCACGTCCTGAACCTTAGTTTTATCTTTACCTTTGTAGCCCCATTCGAACTAGTAAATAATATTCCGGTGAAATAAAGGGGTTAGTATGAATAATTTAGCTCTTAATGCTTTATTTGTCTACGTTTTTTATATGTTTGTCGGTGGAAAGCGCCATGAAGACTTGTGATTGAATGACTTTATTAAGGCCCGAAGTATTATTAACGTTTACTGGCTATATTAAAGCCGTAAATGGGGCGTAGAGAGGGAGTATATGAAATCGTTGATCGTCTCTTTTTATGTTTTGTGGTAACTTCTTAATATTTTTTAGAATAAGCTTACGAGAATTGCAATCAGAAATCAGAAATCATGTTGTTTTTAAAAATATACCTTTTTCATAATAGGTTTGCGTTTGGCTGCTAACTCGCCAGATTATAGCGAAGATACGATCTACGATGGAGCACACTTGCCTAGAAGTAGGACTGCCATTATTGGCACGGACCAAAATTTGATCTTAAAATTATCGCGCTCTCTTTGATACGATTATCAGTTCTCAATGTCTTCACTACGGGGATGTTAATGGGGATGTTGGGAATATGTCAAATTGAATATGATCCAGCGGGTATCAGAACACAATGACGTTTCGCTACTGATTTGTATCATATACTGGCATTCACATTAACTCATGGTATTCTCCTGATAGCTCCTAACAAATATATTATCCAATATCTTACATCGCAGCCTTTATCTTTCGTTACCCGTATAATAATATAATAAAAATAAAATAGAATGGGACTTAACTCGGAGGCATTTATATTTCCGGCCTGAAATATTTATCATCATGGCTAATTTCTTTTTAGATAAAAGTTTTTCTTTGTTGTTATCTTTCTTAATGCTGATTACGGAATATTTAGATGATTTGCGTGCTTTCTCATAGATGATTACGAATTAGATTTTTCTATTGGCGCAGTATGATCCGTTGCTAGTGATTTATTACAGAGCTTAAGGCCGGGTATTTCACGTTTCAAGCACATTTTTTAATGAGTTCAATAATTAGTCTAAAGCTGTATCAGTTAGGGTCACATTTAGCGGAGCAAAAATATGGCGGTTACGCAGATTCGTGCGTGTCAAACTTCGATTTTTGAAGATTTTCTCAGATTACTTGAAAAGTATAGAAATTAATAACTTTTGAATCACAGCATGCTCTCCAAAATACTATTAACTTATAATACATATTTTTTTAATGTGACTATGTGCTGTAATTAGGACATAAAAACTGAAAATGGTTTAAAAATAGACACTGCTTCGGTATTTTTTTCTATCGAGCGAGTTGTTATCAATCATGTTTCTAAATTCACAATTGTCTAAATAATATGTTCATCTATGATATTACACTAACTCCGTATTTTTTTTCAAATTAGAAGTATGCGAACTTATGTATCAAAAGTTGCAAAAACTCGCGAAGTTCCTAAATAAGCCCGTCTTAAGTCCGTTGCAATAGAGAATCAGTATCGATCCTCCTTAGTCCACTTCTTGACTTTCCGATCGGCTTTTTACAGCCTATATGCCTGATAAGTTACTAACGCATATTTAAGCCTATTGTATCTCGACTGATCTGTCAGTCATTGCATCCTACGCTGCGTTTGGCGATTCGTGTAGTCTCCACTCTAGAACACGTCTACCTCAGCGGTTATCGGTTCTGCGACAATCATCACCAGCCCAATGCCACTTCAACTTGTTTTTAATATGCTATGTCGCTAAATGTCGCTATTGTCTATTGTCTATTGTCTATTGTAAATATAGTTCTCTAGCGAATCACTTCGTTCCAGATACGGTGCCTTAGAGAAACACCGAGCATAGCTCATTCTTTAGGTCGCTGAACGAGTGAACTTGTAAAAGGGTAGATGACTGATGTTTATATCGTTGAAACCAATAGCTTTGATGAAGAATTTAAGTAAATATAGTAATGTTTATTGAAAAATTAATTAAAATCGGTTAATAATGTTCTGATATATGAGCATTTAAAGTTTTCGTTAGAGACAACTCTGTCCCTTTCCCACAAAACAAAAAATGACGTCACGCCTTACTTGTCAGAATAGAATTTATATGGCATACTGAGAAGTGACGTCACGATTTGCTGTTTCGCCTCTCTGTCTAGCATGATATTAAAATGCTTATAAGTTGCTTATTTTTGTTCTGATTTTCATTTTCTTTTATTAACCAGCTATATTTATGGGCCACATTTTAATAGGACAATAAAAAAACCAAACATCTAGCCTATTTTGAGTGTCCACGTTTTGGCATCGTGGGTCATAATGGGAATGACGCACTGATTGAAGGTTTTCCGGAGTGGGTGATGAAAAGACTTGACGTAGTTTTCTAACCTCAACGGTTATGTACAGATATAAATAACCAGGAAACTGCCAAGTAGAAAAGTCTTTTTACTGTCAGGGCACTGTTATAAATTCAATAGTTCTCTATTAGAAACTAAGCCAGCCAGGAGTTTCAATAAGCGTCGCCCGAGGAACAAAATATTTTTAACACACTTCTTTTCGCCCATCTAGAAAATAAAAGATAAGAACAATTCTACTATGAAAACTGACGTGGTTTAGACACATTTTTGTTTTATTTATGAGGAATTACTTAAACTGAACTTGATAAAAACAAAAGACTCAAAAGTTAAGCAATAACGGAAGCCGTATTTCTACTATCAACTCCAATCAAAACAAACCTAAACAAGCCTCAATCCATCCCCTTCATTTTCAATTTACCCCATTCAAAATCATATAAAACATTCACACACGCGAGATGAGGAAGGACTCCCGCAACTGTTGCGAAGTTCGGAAGATTGCTCGACGCACTGCCGTCGTACTTTAACCAGATTTATGGCAGCCCCAGTGGGTCTGGAGTCCGGGGGCCCTCCGGAGATGATAAACTGGGCCAGCTATGACTTCACAAAAGTAAAGTTTGCTTCAACTTTTGACACTTGACCCTACCCTTGTATAGTGATTAGTGTGCGTCACGACGTCTCGAGACGTGTTTGCATATTAGATAGCAACCTCATAGTACGTCCAAGAGGTGTTTGGATTGACTGACTGATTCACTGATTGAATCCTCAGTAGAGAGAAAAAAAACTGCTTTCACACTTTTTAGACAAAAAGGTTCAAGAATACTGAAGGGTATGTATGTACTCATCAATAAGAACAACTTTTACTATGGGTCAACCCCGAAATCACGAAAAAAATATCAGCTTTTCCTTACATTTTGTCCAAGGTCAGTGAACTTTTTGTATGGAACAGCTGTTTTTTTAAAATATGTTTATCACCGGGACTTAAACATAATTATGTGTCCCGGTGATAAACATAATTATGTGTTCAAATCGCGAAAGGTTAAAAGTTTCTTCAGCTGCTTTTAAAAGTTTTTTTTTCGCGATTTAATTTTAATTATTATATTAACGTCCTTAGGGTCATGCAGATGTGAGTACTCTTGACCGAAGCAAATCGAAGTTCTTCGAGTCTAAGTCAGCGTTTGTATGTATATTTGTCCGACCGACGATAACTTGCGAACTGTTGATTCGATCTTTATGAAATTTCGCAAACATTTTGTGAAAATACAATGATCAAATTCGATTATTAGCCAAATTGATAAGGATTTCGGAACATATGGAGGTCGCAAGGTTCAATTTACGAACTACTAGTCAATAACACTGAGAATACTTGATGACTGTAGCTAGCTGCCTTATAAATTCACCAACTTCCTATACCTACACACACATACAATCGCTCAGCATTTAGCTTTGCCTACAAATTAATTCCGGATAGAGCTGTGATTTGTGTCCGACACTGCCGTAGATCAGTGTCGGGGGGATATCAACAGCCGCCTGGAGGAATGTCCGTGCTGTATCTATACATACGTCGCCACTCAAGTGTAGTACCTACATGGCGCATAAGTGTCGAGACACATCAGACTTAAGATTTATAAACTGAATAATCTCGTAATTCATAGGCTAATTATCTGCCTAAATCTTCTCTAACTACGTCCCATAGCTCTTTGGAATGACGACTGGCCATCAGCGATGTCGGCGTGAGACTGAGTTCACATTGGAGAGAGGACACTTGTTCTCAACACTGATTATTATCGGCTATAAACAAAGACATCACACACCTAAGGTCGCGTCATGTAAAAAGAACGCTGGAACTAGGTAGAGGGGGTGTGTTTGCGCATGTGTACACTTGCGCACAAAAGTACTAGGCCTATTGTTTTAAATAATTATTAATTAGCCTTTTGCTCGCAGCTTCGTATATTGGTTATAGCTAGGTACCACCTCATACCACCAAATAGACCGATAAATCGCCTACTGCGCAGCTTAACCGCCAGCGTTCTTTTTACATGACGCGACCAGTACCAGGTTTCTTGGAGAATTTATCTATTTAGCATTTCTCTACCTGGTTTGGTATCGGATCTAACTGCCGATATCTAGAGTAATATTATGCTAATAATTCATTAGTATAATTTCTACCCATGGCGAGAAATTGACTATTTTTGGATTGATATGGTTTTGATTAGAGGACGGTAGCTAGCCAGTTATCTCTGTAAATCTATGATCGCTAGCCATTGAGAAACAGCTAAGCACTAAAAAAAAAGCTATATTGTTATGGTTTCACACAATGTTTTCATTTACCAGCCGCGCAAGCCACAGCCATTGTAGAATTCGAATATGCAAATCACTGAGCTATCATCTAATTTGAAGTGTACACTACTAAGGTAACCAGGTTACTGTAAATTAGTCACAATTCACCTGATTTTACTCTTGGCTAGTTTCAGCTTGAAACTAAATTATAATTTCAACATTTTAATTGTTTAACTGAAGACCAAAATATCTAGGGATTTCGCTTTTCTGTGACCTTCTTACTAACTAGGGTCAGTCCTCTAGAAATGTCCATTGTTCCTAACGGAGCGTGGTGTGCATCTGGTTTAACCGAGTCGCCCGAGAATATGCTCGGATTAATAGCCCGTTGGAGTTATATGAAGCGTGTTATGGCAACACTGAGACGCTGGACAAAGGAGTTTAGGGTAATTTCGGGCAAGTAGCACTGAAGGTCGCAGTGTGGCCTCAAGCGTGCCATCACTTACGTGGTAACAGAATAAATTCTAAAGAAAGGCAAAAGCATACAAGGGTCAAAATACACTAACTTAGAATACTTTCGAAGTCACAGACTGTCAACCGTCAGCCATGTCAGAGGCCTTCGAGCGGCACATTAACTCTGACACTTGGGCTGGCCACTCAGCCTATACGAACTTACTTACTTACTGTTAGCTCTCACACTGCCAGCAATGTTCAAAACTTGCCGAGTGCAGCAGGCTCTGACCATTATGATACCAGTGGAAGTCACAATCAGTGACCACTTTCAGAGTACACCTTCGCTATGTGTGCGTTGTGAATTTGTTTTAGTGTGCGTTCATACGATCAGACATTTTTCATTAGTGTGTAAGTTCCAAGAAGTGTGTCTCCACAAATATTATAAGAAAATTATGTGGACATAACAGTTTTTTGAATGTAGGTAATAATAGCACTACAAGATTATCGTCATTTGCAGATCCAATGGCATTATGCTCTAAAAAAACAAGACACAACTGTCGTACGCGGCCCCGACTTGCTATGTGTGGTCCGACGTAAAGTACAAAATCGTTAAATAGTAACGCAAAAATAGAACTTTGTTTCGAAATTTTTGTGAAACTGGGTTCATATGATGCAAACAGTTTTGGTATTGCTTGGTGTACTTTTAGGGTAGGTAGGTATTTTAATGGAAACAAATTAAAAGTGCGCACTTTTTATCTCTTTTTATCAAAACACGTAGCTTAGATTTAAGGAATATTCATTTCAAACCCACCCACAAATTTCGAGTTAACTCTTCAAAGCTGTGCCTCCAAACCAAAAAGCTGTCACGTAACTAAAACTTTCTTTAATGCAATGGAGTGACGAGACGAGCAATAAATTCGCGTGGTGGTAACAGTAGCAGTGCCAAAAATCCAAAATGATGAACTAGCGAACAAAATCCTGCACCGCACTGCACTGAGATGTGCCATGCCCACTCTTTGCCCGTATTCCGGCCGAGGTGTCTGGTCAACCGGACTAGGAAAATAAAACCGTACTACAGTTACCGGACTATGGGTTTTTTTTCTTTCGCAGTCCGGTTGACCCACAGAAAAGCGAAAGCCCTACCTACTTCTTAGGTGACCGGACCACGGAACCCATTAACTCTACCGTAAAAGAAACTTTATGTTTATCTTTTTACCTATTTTCTAAATCTTTAAGAAGATTTAATTCACATTTAGTGACACAAAGCTTTAAAGAAAACTCAAAAAGAAAGAAAGAAAGATTTCAAATTTTGATCTTCATCTTCTAAACGTATGTCAAACATCAAATTAATATCGATTTCATTCTGCGAAAAATACTTACTTTATGAAAGTGAAAGTTAATTTATAGTAATAGGTAGTGTATGTGGATTATTTTTTAATTATATGAGAACAAGAGGAAAATAAAAATTCTGCAACATGTTGTAAGTGAATCTGTCGCATGTACTTGTAACTTTGTAATTATGATTTTATTTTGTATACAAACATCGATAATAAACAGTCGGTACACCTAATGGTAAAACGCAATCATCTATAAGCAGACGCGGTAACACTAGAGGCGTCTTTGATGCGGGGAAGGTGTTTTTACATAATTAAAAAAAATGTAATGCTCTATGTTGTAAATCAAAATAAATTCTACTTAATGTACTTATTTATTAAATACAACACATTATAACAGTACGGTTCTGAAAAAGAGTTGTAAAACTGAAATAAAGCTGGGCATTACATGTTGCTAGGCGTAGTGATGGTATGGGACCTGGGTATGTCCTAAAACTGCATCCAGCACCACCGGAGGACGGGCAGCAGCGTCCTCTTAGTTAACGGTGGTAACACTCTGCGATCCCCAAGCCGCCTGCCAAGCGTGGGGATTATGGCAACCCCTCCCTATTATGGGAGAGGCTTTCGTCCAGTAGTGGACGTCTAACAGGCTGATGAAGAGGCGTAGTGATGGCCTAATAGCAAGTAGAATAAGGTTGTGACAGAGTGGAGGCCCAGGAATGGTAAGCGGAGTGTTGGTAGTCCAGCTGCAAGACGAGTCGGCTATATAGTCACCATCGCGGGTCAAACCTGGCTTAGATTAGAAGGACCGATACGAACAGCGGGGTAAATAAGGCTGAGGAAGATGACGATTTAGGAAAAATAACTGGTTTGGTGATGGGCTCAGTTGAAGTAGAGCTAGATAAGTTCCTGAGTTTTTTTACGTAGTCAAACGTGTTTTTAAGGTTTCATGCCCGAAAGGTGTCCACCTAAGCTATTAAATTTGTACAGGCTCGTACTAGTGCCACTAAAATTTGAAGCCAGAACTATTAACCAGACTAAGGTTGCCTGGAAAAAATTGATTTTAGCAATAAGGTCGCCAGTGGTTGCGCTAGTAGTTACACTATTTATTTATGTGTGTTATTTTTGGTGTGAACAATAAAAAGTTAATCTATTATGTATCTAAGTTCGTACAGGCTATACCTAGGCAGTACCTGTCATTTAGTGCACCGCTCTAAGCGTGGCCAGACCGTGTCTAGCTACATAGCTAGGCTTGCCACAGCCTAGTGTCGGTTACTGCACCGCCCTAAGCGTGGCCGGACCGTACCCACATCGATATAGAATGTCTTATGTTTGTTTTCAGCTCTAGAAAAGAAGAGCCGAACATGACAATAGGTCAAAAATTCAAGATATTTATGGCAGCGCATTGGCGAGGAGTAATTATACTGTTTCTGCCGCTTTTACTGTTCCTCGTAGTTATCCCTTTCCCAGGAACGGTAAGGAAACTTCATTCGTGATTTTACTGCCTTTTATTTCTACCAGTATTATCTAAGCTTTCGACGTCTGTCTGTCCGTCTTTCCAATCATCCGACCTATACGGTCAGAATCAAATTTATCCTTCAACATGGCCTAAATTTGTTGTCTTTGTAGTGGTATGACTCTACTGCAGAGTCCGCCTGGGGAATTACCACACCTTTGCCAGTTATTCAACCGCCACGCAGTAGTGTGCAAGCTTTACTGTGTTCCGGTTTGAAGGGCAATGTTACCAGAGAAATTACTGGGTATAAGAGATTTAACATCTAATATCTCAGGGTGACGAGCGCAGTGCAGTGCAGCGCAGGATTGTGTTCGCAAGTTCACAATTCTAGCACTGCTACTGTTAGTGGCAGGCGTGACGCTTACCACCACGCAAACGTCTTGCTCGTCTCGTGACTTGATTGTAAAAAATAAAAATAATAAAAAATAAAAATTGTGTTTTAACATCTATGATATGAATTATTTTTTTGGCTGGCCACTCAGCCTATACGAATACTTACTTACTTATTAGTTTTTGCAACTATTTTCACAACTTTGTTAAACCTTAATTGAATAGTATAGTTGTATTTTTATTTCATAAGCTTCCTTATATAATATGTATCATCTATCTACAAAGAGGAAGAAGAATACCGTAACTGAAGGCTCCAAACAAGTTTCTCCGTTTCAGAAATGGCAGTGGTGTGCATACACGCTCCTGAACATGGCGATATTCTGGGTCACAGAGGTGATCCCTCTACCGGTGACTGGGTTCCTGCCTATTTTTACGTTTCCTTTGACAAATGTATCGGACACTTTTACGGTGTGCACATCCTATATCAATGTAAGTGTTACAAATAGAGTTGTCTTCGCCGAGACACTGCGAGTTCCTTTCACTATGAAAGGAACGGAGGAAAGAAGGGTAGTTTCTGTCGGTAGTCGGAGAAACAATCTTGACGTCTGCTGTTATATTGGTAGCCTTAAAGAAGCGGGAATTTCAAGCCGCGACAAGAGTTAATGGTGGATTTACATACGCCATTGGATTTTCTTCTCGGGACGCAGGATCCTGACGATGAAAACACCCGACTTCACCGGCGGTATAAAAATCCTTAATCGGGCCAGCGTGATGGATATGGCCCGATCACCTTTCTAGTAGGCCTGTTTCCAGCAGCGGACTATTAACAGGGCTGATAATACTGTGCCGAAGAAGCTGTGCCTAATCGGTAGATGGCTGGAATTGTAATCGTGAGGTCGCGGGTTCAAACCCAGGCCCGACACTATGAGCTCTTTGGAGTTTATGTACGGATACTCATACCACTGGGTTTTTGGTGAAGGAAAACATCGTGAGAAAACCGTACTGCAGAAGAAATTTAATAGCGTATGTGAACTGGGCCAGCGTGGTGCATATGGCCCATTCGCCTTTCAAGGGTTGGCTTAAAATTAAATTAAATAATCATTTATTTCAAGTATCATAGACTCATATTATAAATCATCAATTTAAGTCCAGCAGTGGACATTTAAAAATTGGCTGTTAATGCTAATACTGTGCCATGCAGTATTTATGCTAGAAGATAATGAAGTATGAGTGTAATGATTTGTTATTTTGCAGGACTCGGTAGTGATGTTTTTGGGAAGCTTAATTATGGCAGCTTCCATCGAGCAGTCAGGATATCACAAACGTCTTGCTTACTTTGCGATTCGGACAATTGGTTACTCCCATATAAAGTAAGTACCTACATATCGTTGTTGTGAAACAAGCGTTTAAAAAAAACAACTGACTTTAATTTCGTTTACTTGGATGAAATATTTTTTCCAGTTGTTTTGATTAAAAATCAAACCACTGAACCGATTTTGATGAATTTTCTATTAGACCAATCTGAAAGTATAATTGGTATTGGAAAGGACCTGGGTATGTCCTTAAACTGCAACCAGACTCACCGGAGGACGGGCAGCAGCGTCCTCTTGGTTAACGGTGGTGAGCATTCTGCGATCCCCAAGCCGCCTGCCAAGCGTGGGAATTATGGCAACATCCCTCTATTGGGAGGCCTTCATCTAGCAGTGGACGTCTTATGGCTGACGACGAAAGTATAATTATATGTTATTATCCTTAAAAGTATAAAAAATATTTTTCCAAATCGGTTCATAAATGACAGTGTTCTGTAACAAAAAAAAACAACCGAATTGAGAACCGCCTACTTTTTAAAGTCGGTTAATGATGCGCTAACAAAACGCTAACGTAACGATTCGTAGAGATTGTAGTTCAGGGATTAGCGCCATTAGTTCGCACGCGTCAGGTTTGCATTCGACTGCAAACCTGACGCGATGTTAAGCAAAGGAGGAGCACGCTTGCCTAGAGGAAACCGAGTCACTCGTGACTGCTATTAGATACCCAGATTGTAAAACACTAACAGTTTTATGATTATTTGCGGGATTTAAAACAATAACAATAGACAATATTTTATTTGTAGAAAAAACACATTTGTACACAAGACAAGACAATATAAACTCATAACAAATTTAAACAGTACAAAATAGTTTTTCGCCACAAACCGGTTCCAACTCAGCATAATGCTGGCTGCGAACAGCCAGCGCTGGTCTTCCGTTGGAACCATTGGTGACGTCCCCCACGCATACCACACGGCAGGTTAGACCGTGATAATGTTGTGAAACGAGCTCCTGATATTTCGTCGCAGTTGCATGGACCATTTTCGCGGGCAGATTGAATTCATAAACTGGAACTGGTTGTGAAAAAGTTCGATAACATCAAGGGCATTCATAACGAACTACCCTTTTCTTAGTCTTTCGTTTCACAACATAATCACGATAAAAAAGGTTTAAAGGGTATTCTGGCTAGTGCAATCAGAGATGCTAATAAAACTAAGCCTGATGCATTGAGCTAATACCTATAGAGTCACAATCGTGCAAAAAAAATGTCCAAGCCAAAACTCAGTATGCAGTGCGCCGACTTTTTGAACGATTTGAACTACGATAAGATACTAGCGCTCAAGCATACATAAAACACTATACAAGCGACATAACATCTAAGTTGTAACAATTGTGAGCTATATAATGCACTTATAGCTATGTACAACGGCACTTGGACGTTTTTTTACTGTTTTCACTTGGAGATTGTGACTCTTTATATATTAGCTCAATGGCCTGATGATATTAATTTCAGGTTGCTACTGGCAATGTGCATCGTCACAACTTTTGTATCGATGTGGATAACAAATACTGCAGCAACTTCCATGATGGTCCCGATTCTGTTTGCTCTACTAAAAGTATTTGAAAGGGTAAGTGGAAACACCTGGACCTGGGTGTGTCCTAAAACTTCACCCAGAACCACTGGAGGATGGGCAGCAGCTCTCTCGGGTGACGGTGGCGAGCATATTGAGCATTTATATATACCCCAAGCCGCTTGCCAAGCGTAAAGATTATTATTATTATGGCATATAATAGTAGATTCTATTATAATAGGGGATTCTATTATATGCCATAATAATAATTATCCTGCACTATAAAATATAAAAATATGCACTAAGGGAATAAAGCAGTGAACATTGTCGAGCAGGTGGTGTGAAAAGCTTATTTTTTACTTCTTCTACCCACTCTGGCATCGCATTCCACTTTTTAGCAGTTCGCACAATGAATAATAAATAAATAAATATAAATAATAGAATCAAACCGTTTTGTTCGAGTCTTTGAAGCATCGACCATGAACGATGAGATGACTTTCTAGAGAGACGCGAATTACTTCTAGTAGTCGGCTGCTACCACCCTTGTGTTGAAAAGAACTTTAGCCCCGCTATGCGAAGCGAAATCAACCACTTCCTCCCCGCAGCGGCACGTAAAATTGTATACACACCACGGGAGCAAGTAAAGAAGCCTCAGATCTCATGTTTGTTATCCCCGGCTTCGCCTCGGGAGACAATACATGAGATCTGAGACATTCTTTACTTTTGCTCCCTAGGTGAGTAATCTACTATTTCAATTGCAGGAAGGCATAATAAAAATGTACAACAAAGATGTAGAAGGTAACAACGTTGCGAGTGATGTCACCAGTGTCTATTTTTGCGGAGCAACATTTTCTGCTACTATTGGTACGTATATTTAAGGTCCAGAGTACTGCGCGCCGCTATCTGCTCGCGCATTCCAATATTATTTTTTATACTATCTGTAACAATAAGGTTCAACAATACTGACGGGTATGTGTGTATTGTACTCTTAATTATAAACAAATTTAACTTTTTAATTTGTTTTAGGACATAGCTTACCTATTTTAAAATAAGAGACTATTTATCGTATTTTTATAATTTCATTTTATTAAGTTATTACGGTTCAGTATTGTTGAACCTTTTTGTTACACATTGTTTAAAACTACAGAATATTATGTATGAAAAATAATAATTAATCCATGAATGTACCTAAAATTGTATCTATTTTAAGTTTTGCCCTCTTTCATTAGTGAAAATTGACTCTTTTTTTTTTTTTAATACTTTGGTAATGTTATTCCGGTAAAGTGAGTGAGTGTGGTCACCCGTGTAATGCCTGCTTAAGTAATTATTAAAACAAATGACAAATTTTCTTTTTTTTTAGGTGGAATCGGCACGTTGGTTGGTACGGGAACAAACTTGGTGTTCAAAGCCTTGATGACGACGTAATTTTTAAGTTTATTTTTTTGTTAGTTTGCCGTGGTGTTACGGACATGCTTTTCACCCAGGGTCGGATGCCACGTTATAATATAATCGGTCACTATACAACGTGTAACAAAAAGGTTCAACAATACTGAAGGGTATGTATGTACTCATCATTAGGAACAACTTTTACTATGGGGCCAACGAAAAACGAAATCGCGAAAAAAAAAACAGCTGTTCCATACATTTTGTACAACTTTTTGTATGGAACAGCTGATTTTTATTTCGCGATTTCAAGGTTGGCCCCATAGTAAAAGTTATTCATAATGATGAGTACATACCTACCCTTCAGTATTGTTGAACCTTTTTGTTACACATTGTATATAGGGTGAATTGAATCAGGTTCCACAGGCAAAACTTGTCAGAGATGGCGCCAGCGGCGGTCCGGGTGTGGCAAAATTAGATTTTCTTGTTATTTGTTGCTCATATCTATGTGCTCTTGATGAGGGCGTTGACGATAATCTAGTCCCAGGAAATATACTGGGTACTGTGCCTTGTTTTAAGAATCTATGAAGATATGACGGCCTGAAAATAGATTTGTAGGTTAGATAGTTGTTTACATGTTATGTTGGACAGAGCTTTAATTAGCAAGGCAAGGGATTGATGTACAAATATATGATCTCTCTGGTAATTCGAGTCTGATATGAGTAAAACCATTAAATTGTAAAAAAAATACAACAAAATGTATGAGATTGACAGTTGACAATGGCCGCATCGACGATGCGCCACCTAGCGGAAATACATCGCAGTGTAGATACCCATTCATTGGTAATAGTATCTTAGGTGGTCATTAAACACAATATCATAATGGACAACTTGATGTTTTCACCCTAAAAACTGAAAACTTCGAAAACATCGGCTGTCCCATATAAAAAATGAATACGCACGACAAAATATATGGAGCAGCTGATTTTCGATTCCGCATTGATTTCGAAGTAAAAGTTGTTCATTACGTTTTTTGTAGTGGTAGGACTCCACTGCAGAGTCCGACTGGGGAAGTACCACACCTCTGTCAGTTATTCAACCGGCAAGCAGTAGTGTGCAAGCATTACTGTGGTCCCGTTTGAAGGGCAATGTTACCAGAGAAATTACTGGGTATGATGAGATTTAACATCTAATATCTCAGGGTGACGAGCGCAGTGCAGTCCGGCGCAGGATTGTGTTCGCAAGTTCATAATTGTGGCACTGCTACTGTTAGTGGCAGGCGTGACGCTTACCTCCAGGCGAACGTCTTGTTCGCCTCGTCACTTGAATGTATAAAAAAAAAGTTACCCCCTAAGAGTATGCTAATGAATTTAATTTCACACTGTTTATTTAGATAAGATTCTTATTCTTAACAATTATTTTTTTGTTACAGTGAATATCCTGAAGCCCCGGAGTATTTGTCATTTCCGATGTTTAGTGCGTTTGCTGTACCTTACATGATACTTTTAGAAATATGCTGCTACTTATATTTGGCGTTTGTGTATTTTGGATTGTTTAGGTAAATATATATTTTTACAACCGACCACAAAGCAAAACACGCAATTTCGTTTACCTGGATGACATATTTTTCCAGCTATTTTAATTTAACAACCAAAAAACTGAATCGATTTTGATGAAAGTTCTACGGGACGTACCTGTAAGCATGTCCTATCAAATGACAAATATAAAATATTTTCCAAATTGTTTTATAAATGACGGAGTTCTGAGGGAACAGACATAAAAATACAACCGAATTGAGAACCTCGTCTTTTTTTGGTGTGTTAATTAACGTCAAGCATTTGACAATTGCGATTTGTGACAAAATAAGTCAGAATTAGAGTTTAGGGTGGATTTTCAATATTCCTAATATTATCGATTTACGGATAACAGGATAATCTAAATTATTATTTGGAACAGTCAAATAACAGTATCGTAGGTATAATGACTGGTCTCGAAACAGTTCTCACTATTCTCGCGTGGTAACACAGAATAAATAATAGTACTACGTACAGAAAGTTAACTCCGCAAAGAAATTTAAATAAATAAGGAGTCTTATCTACTAGGCAATAAAGTAGCAATTCAACTCGCACAGCGCTGGATACCGCTCGCTATATTCACCTAGATATACCGCTCTTTTTCTATCACGTATGCTTAGTTACGTGCGACGAGGCTAGCGTGCGGGCGGCGAATGACTTCTGCCTTGCATTGTCCACCCGGACGGAGCGCCGGCCGAACATACCTAAACTACGGAGTGACACCTCCCTGGTGGTAGTGAGTGAAAATACTAAAGGCAGTGATATTTTGTCCTAGCTCATACATGAAGCTCCTAGGAAGTATGGACAAAACCACTAGAAATGTCATATGCTTTTAATTCATGTGTTTATAAATAAAGAAAAAAAACATATCTTAGATATAAATTTTCGAGCTAATTTTACTTTTTTTGTCGCGTTTTTTTTCGTAAACTTGTTTTCAAATCAATGACCTAACAATAAAATACGATCGATATTTACTTATATCAATTTCTTAGTGCAGTCGATTATGTAACTACAGATACTTAATATTTAGCAAAAATTCACCAGACTTTGGGTGTAGTACACATCTCTCAGGCACATTCTGCGCATTCAAGGTCAGGCTTCATCCGTGCCTATGCTTTAGTAAACATAATTGTTGGGATTGATATTTCAGGCCAAAGAGCGCTGTCGCCCAACGCGGTAAAATAACTGATAAAGCCCAAAAAGCTGCGCGTAGAACAATCGAAGACGAATCAAAAAAGCTTGGAAAGCTTAGCTACTGGGAAGTTGTAAGCATCGCTTCAAATCACAAATCATAATACTGTTAGTCAGTAGCTTGTAGTCCATGGCAATAGCCACTATATTGAAATCAATTATGTCGAACTCAGAAACGACTGGGCAAGTAGTTAAATCGATATACATAATAATTTTATAATATTATCAAGACCTTAGAATAATGACACTTTGAGTGATAGTTTCATTCTAATATCCGTTAACTCGTGAAGCCGAAAGACAATCAATGTGTGCGTGAATGTTACCTTACTACTTTTCATCACACTTGCACGTAAAGTGGATCTTATTACATCGGTTCCTTTTCCTCGCAAGTGTGATGAAAAACGCGTATGGAACGCGTGTGCATTTGGTAATTACACGCAGCACACAGGCGTTCTTAAAATGTAGTAAATATATAAGTTTCGTTTTGACGTTTTCGCCATAAGTTGGGGAATTAAACAGAAGGGAGTAAAGAAAGTACCTATTGTCATCGTGAGAAAAACAGGTCGAGTTCCGTACTAGGCATTTAAAGCCTACTTGAAATTGCTTCACTTAACAAGGGCCGACTCGGGTTCTAATCCTATATTATTTCTATGATCACGGCTATCATGTAAAGAATAATCACAGGCTACCGCACACATTAAGATCATTTACAATACTTAGTTGCCAGCTTACCAGGTATAGCTCCAGGGACGAAAAAACTAGAAGAAAGTTGCTAAAAACTATTAGAAATAAAAAAAACCCGCCACGACTGGAACGATGATCCATAAAAAAACATGCAACTTTAATTATGTGAATAGTGTACATTTATGTGTTTTTGTGTGTTTATACGGGAATACTCACGTTTAATTAAATCGGATACTCCGACTATAGTTTCGGTCACATCCGGTGACCTTTTTCAAAGAGTGAAAACAGAGCCCGACGCGCGTGCAGCTGCGTCCTGCTTAGCACGGCGGGCCGCAAAAAAAATATGTGTCAAAACCACGTCAGTTTTCATAATATAATTGTGTCTACTTAATCTAATAGTTTAATGAATTATATTATTATTATAATTTCTTAATGTAACGGCCAGTTCAGTGAAAAAAAATATATGATTATGATATATAATTTTGAGTGATTCCGATTTTATTTCAGATGGTGATATTGCTATTTGGTGGTGCCATAATAGCATTCTTTTGTCGGTCACCACAGATATTTACAGGCTGGGGAGACGCAATCGTAAATTATTTTGGAATACCAGAAAAAAAATTGTTAGTATATACGATATTATTATTCCACATAACCATAACATTATTATTGTGAAATTTAGAAAGCTGCACACTTGGTCCAAAAAATATTTTGGGAGTGAAGAAGAAGTTTGCTAATCTCAAATATTTTGGTAAAGTTTACTAGATGGTATTAAGAATTGTCTTATAGCTCAGTTGGTCTGCCTTCCTTGTCTGCATGTCTGCCTTCAGAGCTGTAGGGTGTGGGTTCGATCCCCACCCAGAACAAACATTTATGTGACGAACATAGATGTTTGTTTTGTGTCTGAGTGTAGTATGTATTTACAACAAACAAAAAATAGAAGTATTCTATCAGCTATCTGGTTTCCATATTACAAGCTTTGCTTAGTTTAGGGCTAGATGGCGCTGTGTGAAAAATGACCACCGTTATTTATTTATTTATGGCGCAGCCGAATTGTAAAATGCGCCGTATTACATAATGGCTAGCCATTTTACAAAACTGAGCCGTTTCGTATTACGGGCGATCATCGTTTAGCCGGGATGTCATTATACTCGTACTATACCATAGCCGGGTTGTCTTTGCTATAGCCGCATTGTATTTAAGTTGCCTACAATGCATTTAGCATTACCTTACTAACAAAATAATGTAGGTTTGAACAATAATAAAATTTAATAATAATAAAGGTCACTGGTAATTTTGTAGAAATACTGCAAAAGCGGCGGATCGCGACCCCTCAATGAGATTCCACATGCAAAACTTTTCGCAGATGGCGCCAGCGGAGGTCCGGATGTGGCAAAATCAAGTTTTCTTGTTAATCGTTGGTTATATCTATCTGCTCTTGATGAGCGAGTTGCCGATAAGCTAGTCCAAGGAAAAATATTGGGTACTGGGCCTTGTATTAAGTATTCAATTTTTTAAGTTTTATGAAAAGGTGTTGACGGCATGAAAATTGATTTGTAGCTTAGTTAATTGTTTACATTTTATGCTGGCCAGAGCTTTAATTATCAAGGCAAAGGATTTCTGTACAAACCAGTAAATGCAGATACCACCCTGAAATAGCGAAAAAATATCAGCTAATACATGCGAAAAGTTCATTGAACTTCGACAAAATGTGTGGAACAGCTGTTTTTTTCCCCGGTTTCAGGGTTGGCCCTATAGTAAAAGATGTTCATAATGATGAGTAGTACATAAATACAAATACATACCCTTCAGTATTGTTGAACCTTTTTGTTACATATTCTACCTATATTATAGTGTTCATGTGTCAAACTGTGAGTCCCAGGGACGTTGAGAAAAAATGTTCACACCGCTTTAAGACTGGGGCGAAACGAACCTTTTTGTTGTTTTTTTTGTGAGTATAGTTGTGATCCTCGCTGTCCGACACACGTTTTTTAATAATATCACTTATTACTTTGTTTCAGTGTTAAAGATTCTGCCTTAGCTATGTTGGCATCATTTTTGATGTTATTGTTGCCGTCATCCTTACTTATATTGAAGAACTTTACAGCGAAATGTGAGTCAGTCGACGAGAATGGTAGAAAAGTCTGTCTGCAATAATAAGCTATTATTATTTGATATTACTTTTTGTTGCTAACTACGCGCTGCGGTTTCTCCCGCGGCGATAAATTTTTTTTGGTTAATTTATTAGCCTTCGTACGTCGCTCTCGGACTTTTAATCATATCAAATATTACATCACTCCGTTGTTCCGTTGCGGAGCGGACTCCTCATCCAGACTAATAACTTAATTCCTAATGTATTCTTAATAAATAATAAATCCTACTAAAAACAAATCACACAAACAATAAACACACCGTCAAACGCACGCATTTATAACATTAGTAGGGAAACAGGAAACTCCAAAGACGTTTCGTGCTAAGTATGGTTTTCAGCTTTCTTGAAATGTAGTCGTATAAAATCTTCCTGAATCATTATACTTAGTAGTGGTAGGGCTCTACTGTAGAGTCCGCCTGGAGAAGTACCTCACCTTTGCCGGTAATTCAACCGCCAAGCAGTAGTGTGCAAGCATTACTGTGTTTCGGTATGAAGGGCAATGTTACCAGAGAAATTACTGGGTATGAAGAGATTTAACGTCTATTATCTCAGAGTGAGGACCGCAGTACAGTGCGGCGCAGGGTTGTATTTGCAAGTTCACAATTTTGGTAATGCTATTGTTATGGGCAGGTATGGCGCTTACCACTAGGCAAACTACCCGATCGCCTAGACACTCGCTTTAAAAAAAATGGTTAATTAGCTATTACAATATTGTTCTCTTGCGATTTAGTTCACGAAGATTTGCCAAAGACTTCTGTGAGATCAGTCCTTGATTGGAAGCTTATGAACACTACGCTGCCCTACAGCTTCATGTTTTTACTCGGTAACTATGTACAGTATTATATAATATGTAGTTACACAATTGGCTCCTAACTGTATCTTAACAGGGCTAGCTTAAACTGGTATTGGATTATCATAGATTTATACATTGACATTTCTAGTTAAGATTTTAAATTTTTTTGAAACGTTTTTTATTGTCATGCTTTTTTGTGTTATTGTTTGTCTAACAAAGTACTTACCCAGGGTATTCCGTATGCTTTTGTTCTTCCAAAACACAAATTAGTAAGTGCAGATTAGTCATTAGTAGTGTGTTTGCTTTTTCATTAAGCAAATGCGAAAAAAAGATAATCATGTCTCGTCAGCGCTAGCCATCCCTTGGCTGCTGTTGCTGGCTACGTTCTGACAGCTATCAGAAAACTTCCCATTACAACGAATCTTTTATCTTCCATGTTTACATACCTATGATAAAATTAAAAATCAATTGCCATTAGTCTAGCAAAAACTCGAAAACGGCTAACCCCGATTTGATTTTGAATTTGTACTCAGTACCCTATAAGGGTTCCTTTTTTCCTTTTGAGTTACGGTCGCATCGACGATGCGCCACCTAGCGGGAAAAAATGCAGTTTGGATCCCCATTACAACGGATATCACACCAAATGTTCGGTTCGCGTGTGGAACTCAGACTTGATGGCTTTAAATAATTTGCAGGTGGCGGTGTCGCGCTGTCAAAAGGTGCAAAATCAAGCGGCTTAAATGACAAACTGGGAGAATTCATGTCTGGCCTTAAGAGTCTACCCAATGCTCTCATACTTCTAATTATAATCATTTTAGTGGTTTTCGTCACTAACTTTGCTTCAAACGTGGCCGTTTGTAACGTTTTCACACCAATTGCAATGACATTGGTAAGCTTTTGATTTCTTATATTAGGTATTATCCATATTTTAAGATCATGGACACAAATTACTCCTGTAGCGCTCGTGGCGTAGCTTGTCTAGGTGATTCTAAACGATCACCGATGTTAAGCAACGGACGGTCTTCGGATGGGTGAAAGTGAGTGGCATTTATTTCTGAGCGCTACCGTGGGTCGGATGACACGTTAAATTGTTGGTCCCGGTTGTTTGTTCTAGTTGTTGACGGTTGTTGTAGTAACAACAACCGTCAGCCATGTCAGAGCCCTTCGGGCGACACATTAACTCTGACACTGGGGCTGGCCACTCAGCCTATACGAACTTACTTACTCCTGTGTTGTGGAAATATTAATTGTATTTACTTAAATACGCGATAAAATCCGGAACGAGGATATTTGCCAAAGAACCAGAGTCACCGACATAGATCGCAGGATTTGTAAGTTGAAGTGGCAATGGGCAGGCCACATGGATAGAAGAACTAATAACCGTTGGATAAGAAAGGTTTTTGAGTGGCAACTGTGAACTGGAACACGCAGCGAAGGAAGGCCTCCCACTAAGGGGACCGACGACATTTTGAAAGTCGCGGGCAACCGGTGGGTGCAAATGGCAGTTTGTCGTAAAGTGTGGCGGTCTGCTTTGTTCAGTAGTGGACGTCTCCGGTCTGATGATGATGATGATGGTGATAATGCACCATATTCACGGTCAGACTAAATAATGCGGGTGATTTATCAAAAAACTTCGGAATCATCAAGGGTTTTGATGTTTCAAAACCTTGTTGTTGATTCAAACCTTTGATGTTTTCGAAGTTTTTAAATCACGAACTACCCTATTTCTTAAACTTTGACTACTGTATTACTGGAACTCTTCATATCTATTACCCCGTAAATAATAATAGAAGTATAATGATCAACGGCGATAGTTTGTCTTAAACTATTAACATAGTTTTAATGTTTTGCTTTAGGCTAAAAAGATAAAGGTGAATCCGTTGTGGTACAACGTCGCGTCCGGTTTTTCCGCTTCCTACTGTTTCATGCTCGCTGTTGGTACTCCGGGCAACCTGATCGTCAAGAGTGTAGCATTTATACCAATGAATAAAATGGTAAGCTACTCACTACTACTATAGCACATTTTTCCGCGCTAAAGACATCATAATATTTACAAATATTCATAAAAACTCTGCTATAAATTGTAAATGCAGTTTTTTTTTCTTGCAAAGGTGCGGTACTTCCCCAGGTGGACTCTGCATTAGAGTCCTACCACTACAAAAAAGGCAGTTAGGGTCCCAATTCATAAAGATCGTATATTCTATTTTTTTTTTAATTTACGTTATAACTGAATTATACAATTTGTAACAAAAATGACTTCTACTATGGGGCCAGCCCTAAAACCTCAAAAAAATAAATCAGCTGTTCCATTCATTTTGTCCAAGGCAATGAACTTTTTGTATGAAACAGCTGTTTTTTTTAGCGATTTCAAGGTTAGTAATTTTTTTTATAATGATGAGTCTACAAAAATCCTATCACGAATAAAAAAAAACATCGAGTACAACATAGTACAACCGTTTAGTATTGTTGAACTTTTTTGTTACACATTGTATATCCATCACTACGGTTTTTTAGCTGGCAGCATTATTTTTTAAAGTTATCTGTCAGTTTAGTCAGTCTAATCGGTGGTTTTCTGACAGCGAATAAAAAAAAGTTTGTAAATAACCGTTAGATGGCGTTGACGAGACATAATTCTGAATAGTAGTTTTTAATGAATGAAACAACGTCAAAAGGTCATAAAATAAAAAACATTTATATCAAGAGGGGGGGTATTTACAACTCAATCGGAAAAGTTTGCGTTCGAATCCACATTCTCCGTCTCTATCATCCTGAATGTAGATGACTCCCCGATGTATTGTCATACTTTCCTTGGTGGTTTTTGCTTGTCTAACAAAGTACTTGCCTATGGTATTTCCTATGCTTTTTTTTCTTCCACTTCTAATTGCGGTTTAGTAATTAGTACTGTGTTTGCCTTTTCAATAAACAAATGCGAAAAAAAGGTAATCATGTCTCGTCAGCGCCATCTATCCTTTGGCTGTAAAACTACGTTATGTCAGCTGCAGTTTAAGTATTCGTTATTTGATATTGTTTCAGGCGAAGGCCGGTTTGGGACCAACGATCTCTACAATATTAATAACTTGGGTTGCAATGGTTTTCTGGGCGCCGGTCATTTGGCCGGATGTCAAGTCTAACAGCCTTGACTGGATTAAACTATAGATATTAAAGTTAAAGGTTAGAAAACAAAAACACGATTATTTCCATAAGCTGCGCTGAGTATTTGGTTGCAAGTATTTTTTTATATGATAGTGTGCCAAACAAGCATGCGGCTTGCCTGATGGTAAGCTCACCGCTGCCTATGGACAACTGCAACATTAGCAATGTTGTCGATGCGTTGCCAACCCAGAGTGAAGTTATTGAAGAACTAGTTGAACCCCGCAGTTTCACATGCGTACACAATTTTTTTGGTATGAAAAAGTCACCAATGACACTTTCCAAGATAGCGTAGTGATCATAGCGAGATAAGTGATTAGCTAGGTCGGATCATACGCTGCAAGGCGCGGGCTCAATTCCTGACGATGAGCTTGAGCTGCGTGTGAAAGAAATCATCGTTAGAAAGCCATGCAAAGCGTGGTAGTATAGTAGCCTGCTTTCTAGTACTTGGCTATGACCCTCAATTTCAATACAAGCGTCAAGCAACTAACGACATGTTTTGGCAACCTCACTTGAGAGCCAGTTCCCATTCCAGGCTAGATGGCATTACCATCGACATCGACCACAATGTCAATTTACATCAATCGATGCCGTAACGCAGCACTATTGTCCTGTCCCTTTTCGCCTTTCGTCTCGTTTTTGGCCTGATCCTTAAGCCTTCTTTAAGCCTATTCGGGAGACTGCTCGACTTGAAATTGTTGAGATAGTGGGTTCAAAACTTGGACCTGTTAGATTGAACCCACGACGTGTAAAAATATAACCACGCACCAAATTTAAAGCCTGTTACATTTACTATTGCAACATATAACTACAACTGTTTAGTAATAAAGAGACTATTAATAATTAATAGTCTCTTTATTATTAAACAGCCAATTTCTTTTCCACGATTTTAGGGTTGGTCCCATAGTAAAAGCTATGCACGATGATGAGTGCAATGGCATTCTTTCAGATTAGTAATACCATTGGCTGCGACACTCATGAGGGTTCGACGCAAAGTACCAAGAACGCAACCGACCAAAGCACGCATTTTTGGTAATTTGCGTATTTCAATGCTGAAATACGCGAATGACCAAATCAGTTAAGTACCATATTCGCGAAAGACCAAAGGTAAAATGTTTGGTCAGATGCATATTTAAATGATTCATAGGCGAATGATCAAACCATAACTATAACCCAATATTTTTCTTCGAAAACATTTTTTTTTACATGTTGTAATAATAATTTCGTTCTTATTGAAATAATAAAAAAGCAAGTTTTTTTTTTAGTTTAATAAAGAGAGTATAATATTGTAATGTCAATGTTTTTTTTTTGCTAATACTGAGGGCTATGTTTTGCCGGTACCTACTTATAAAACAAAAGACCAAGCAAACGCAGCCTTCCCATTTATGTCCAAATTTTTGCCATTTGCGTGATAAGGTTTTGGCCATTCGCGTTTATGGCGCAATGCGTGTTAGGGGTTTGGCCATTTGCGTTCAATTCAATTCAATTCAATTCTTTATTTTATCTTTTGACATCATCACAATGCTCTTAGATACGTCATTTTGTGTACACTTTAGTTAGATATAATAAAAACAGACAGGTTTTTTACCAAAATAATCTTAACGTTGTGGCATAACACGTTATAAAGGTTTGGCAAATAGCTTATGTGGTACTTTACGTATTTGGCCTTATGCGTTTTTGGTCATATGCGTCGAACCCGAATAAATTATTTTTGCTCTTTATAATTCGAAAGATTAAAAATAGAATCAACAATGCCAATTCTGGCACTGCCACTGTTAGTGGCAGGCGTGACGTTTACCACCAGGCGAACGTCTTGCTCGTCGCGTATGGAAAAAAAAAGGATTAGTGCACGGGTGCTGCAGATTTACTTAACACATTTTTGTTTCTTTTCAGGACGACGGTGGTGAATATCTTCTATCGTTTCGACTGTTTTTAAGTTTCACGTCTATTTACGTGTTGATTTAAGTTCGATAACATAATAATTAATTTTGTTTAAATTTTTAGCTTTAATATCTTAACATTAACCTAGTAGCTAGATATACCTGTAGAAATTTAATGATAAAATAGAGATTAACTACTCAATAAATATAACTATATCTTAACGGAAAAGCGATAATTTTTTGCAATCATCTCCT
This sequence comes from Erannis defoliaria, assembly GCA_905404285.2. NCBI lineage: Eukaryota > Metazoa > Arthropoda > Insecta > Lepidoptera > Geometridae > Erannis > Erannis defoliaria. The sequence goes on from FR990075.1 coordinate 1,190,998, forward strand.
AGACTACTCGATTTACTGTAGAGATATGAAATTTGGACCCAATATTTCGCAAATAAGTATTCTAGATGAAAAAAGAAGATTTTTCATGACAAAAATATTAGGAAAATTGAACACAAACTTATTTAGATCATGGTGATGGTTTTGCTGAACCTTTCTAATGTTACTTTATCAAATTCACCGATTGCGGTTTTTTAAACCGATATACTTAATGTTCCATATAATGTTCAAAAATGTTGAAATGCAAGAACAAAGAGTTACACTGTGTAACGGTTCCATGAACAGGAAATCCATCTACGACTAAAACACACGTAATAAAAGTACCTTGATATTAGAAAGCGCTGAGGGAAATCGCATTACTGCCGGGCACGGCGCGGCGGCGGCGCCGTCTTGACCGCGCCACATCCGATTTCCCCAGGGAACCTATGTAATTACGTCGCCACCGGCTTTTGTTTAAAGAATCATTTCATTTTTCTAGCCGACTCGGAATAAAGGTGATTGAATAGTTTCCTTTGGGCCTGACTTTCTCCTACGCTGATAGCAGCCGATAGAAACAAACGAGACGTCGTGGTCATACTAGTTTGTTATTCCAGTATGACCAGTATCCTCGTGGCCAGTATGACCACGAGGATAATACATGTTCTCGTGGTCGTCTCTTATTTCTGCACATCCTCTGAGGAAACAAATGCTAGACTTGTCAAAGAAACAAATGCTAGATTTGTCAAACCAGTATGACCACGAAGATATATCTACCTACATGTCTCTCGTCATACTGTAGCATCATCCAAACTACTACTAATAAAACTTTACGAGGCTTCGGTCCAACTACTCTATCCAACCAGTTGGACTACAGGTCTTCGGTAGGGGCACTTGTTTGATCATTATTTTTAGTTGGTCAATGGCCCCATAACTAGACCCGGTCGTCTAACTAATTTATTATAATTTTAATTATTTATATATCAAAAAAGAAAAACCGTTCTCAGTAAATGAAAACCATAAAAAAATTTACTACCATATCATGGAAAAAACAATTTGTCTACTGGTAGAAACACAGAAAAATAAAAAAAACCTTGATCTTGGAAATAAAGCCACGGGCGATCAATGTAATGTTGAATGTATTTATACTCTATGGGCCCATTTGTTTTAAGTAATTCCTGTTGCCTGAAATAAACTATCAATATTATTATTATTTTAATTTGAGCATGCTCTTAAATGATCTAATCGGTTCTAGCATGCTAAAAAGCGTGTGCCAGTGAGTTTTTCCGCAGCGCACTTCGATGCACATTGCTCACGCGCAATGCTTTCTTGCTAATAATGGTAATGTCTGTCCGTACCTTAAGGCTTTTTTTTCAAAACAAGCTTAAAATCAATAACACAAAAAGCCTAATACTTTGATAAGGTTTGTCACGTTCCATATTTGGAAGCGTGTCACGTCTCACTCCTTCGTCAAACATGGTCGCCGTACACATAAATAATTTACAGCGAGAAGAAAAGGAAATAGGGAAGAAAATTAACTCTTTGTTACTGTACATGCATACGAAAACAGAACTGCGGTTATTTAATAAACATCTCTGTGAGCAGAGCCGTACCTAAGGAAGATCCGACGTTTATTTAACTCTAGGGACAAGAACTAATTATTTTAAAAAGGACTGCGTCATTAGGGCTACCCACAAGCTTGAGAAGCGTCCGGGGTCCATCCAGGTGAACTAAGCAGGTGGCCAGCGGCCTCAGACAGGATATTTCTCAGGATATTCCCTATTAACCATTTACGTATAGCTATAAACAGCTTTGTCGCCAGTCACTCACAAAAGCTTTTTAGACAATACATAAGATAAGACGCCTACAAAGCTTGAAGTGAGTTGTCACGGCGATTTGGCGTCAGAAACTATCTCCGTACGATATTAAAAATAAATTAATATTGGTGGACATTTTTCACACAGCGCCATCTAGCCCCAAACTAAGTAAAGCTTGTAATATGGAAACTAAGATAGCTGATATACTTATAATATATAAATATATTTTTTATAGTTTCTTATAATACATACTACACCCAGACACAGAACAAACATTTATGTTCGTCACATAACTGTTTTGCCCTGGGTGGGGATCGAACCCACGCTCTACAGCTCTGAAGGCAGAAATGCTACCAAATGAGCTATAAGGCAGTCAAGCAGTATTAGGAATAGAATTAGATTGATAGATTTAGAAATTGTCATCATATGACTTCTTATAGACGGGAGATACACGATCACGGATAAATATATGCATACAGATTATTTGCCCCTGTCTCGTTAGCCCCTTGTAACATAGTCCTGGTTGCGCCCATCTGTACCAACACAAAGCTGTTGGTACAAAGAAAATGTATTATTCTAATTACGTTTGTGGCGACAGTGAGCGACCCCGACTGGGGTCGGAATTAATTTTTAAGTGTGTGTAATTTCGTAAAAATTTAAATTTGTATTGTAACACGGTCCTGGGTAAATAGTTGGTTAGGGTTAATTGTTTTTTTTTGGATCTAGTTCCAAACCGATACTTCCGCTACCCTTTCCATGTTTTTGCTTGATCTAAGGCTACTCCCGTGGTGTAATACATTACTATACATTGATTACTCCCGTGGTGTAATTAATCTCACATAGTAGTATTGTGTAAGGCTGAATTAATTGTGGTGAGTCGCGTTTATTGCGTTGTGTAATTTACCTTGCTTTTGGTTTCATACAAAAGCCCTGTTTATGTGCCAAAACAACGCAATATGAGTTGTTGGTTTTATACAAAAGCCCTGTTTATGTGCCAAAACAACGCATTATGAGTTGTTGGTTTCATACAAAAGCCCTGATTATGTGCCACAACAACGCAATATGAGTTGTTGGTTTCATACAAAAGCCCTGATTATGTGCCACAACAACGCAATATGAGTTGTTGGTTTCATACAAAAGCCCTGTTTATGTGCCAAAACAACGCAATATGAGTTGTTGGTTTCATACAAAAGCCCTGTTTATGTGCCAAAACAACGCAATATAAGTTGTTGGTTTCATACAAGAGCCATGACTATGTGCCACAACAACGCAATATGAGTTGTCTCCTTCATCGAATCGACTACTAATCAACGTAAAAACACGACGCACAAGTCAACTCTTACAAAACTACGGTCGTTTGACCTCAGTCCAGTACTCCCTTACCTAGTGGTTTTCCGTTTCGTACAACCAAGCAAACGAACACTCTTTTTAGGGTTCCACACCTAAAGTTTGTCCGACGGTTCTTTTTTACCAAGTCTACCGTGTCTGTCTGTTAGTCCGTTCGTCCAACCTTTTTATTATAATCTGTAGATTTTACCAAACTTGTCACTCACAGAATACGCGTTACTTTGACGGATTTCCTATAGTCATACTTCGCTTAGATTCCATTAAGCTCTAAATAATAAGCCCTGGGTATTTACATGAGTGCGGGTCGCTTGCAGCATGACTGTGTATATACGTTGCAGTCAAAACTCTTAACCAGTCAAAAGTACTTTTAACTGAAAAAAACAGGCTAAAGTAATTTTGACTGGACAAGTTGGTCAAAAGTAGTTTTGTCTGAAAATCATTGGTCAATAGTGCTTTTGACTACAAATTTACGGTTATTTTGTTGCATGGTCACTGACAGCCTATCGAACCTATCGAGTTCTATGTAGTAGTCAGACTTCAAATAGTAGTGTGCTTTCTCTATGCACTACTTTTGACTGTTATTTCAGTCAACCCTACTTTTGACCAAGTTAGTCAAAAGTCTACTTTTGGCTGATTTTGCTAGTTAAATGTACTTTTGACTGGTTAAGAGTTTTGACTGCGACATATACACCCCGTTCGGATTAGCAAAGTTTGGAATGGCGTTATCATGTATAACCGACTCTGTCGGATCAGCAGAGTTCGGCTTTGAACAGCCTTTGTTCATTAGTGGAATTTGTTTAGACTTGAGCTTCGATTTTAGCTCAGACGCTTACCGCTTGAGTATTCGTATCTCTGTTTACTGGAATCGTTACTTATTAAACATGTTCTGTGGGGTTTTGAGAATGTTTTTGTGTTTGCCCGTCAGTAGGAATGTCACTGCGAAATTACTCTGTTTCTCTAGAATCTAAGATTTGGCGCGATTTGAAACAATAAATCAACCAAAACCTCATCCATTCAGCTGTGGTAAAAATAAGTGGTGAATTTTGGGAGCAGGCCGAATATTTTCCTTACGCGTACGAAATCGCGGGCGACATTTTGCCGTTTTTATAAACCGAGAACCGTGACCATATAGAACTGTAATAAGCAACCTTGATAGTTTAAAACGAGTGTTTTTCTAATTATACCCCGAACTTGGGGCTGTAATTCTAAAGTGAAGTAATTATTGGCTATCTTTCTGTCGTCAGTGCAACGGCCGATCTCGACTCTTTTTAATGAAAAAATACCATTATTCAAAATTCAAATTCAAATTCAAATTTTATTTATTCAGATAACTGGGATCCCGGGGTTAGTAACAAAAGGTTTAAAACTTACAAAACTATTTTGTTACTATACATATAAAAAATACAAAATAAAAGATAATAGATATACCCCTGTGCAGAGCAGAGGCACTGCGCCGGGACGAAGCCAGAATAACATAAAGATCTTATCTGATCATCACTCCGACGAAATGCCTCAGCACAGGCGCACGCAGGTCTTCAGCAACAATTTGCAGGATGCTGTGATTGATTATTATTACCCAAAAAGTATACTTACTTAACTATTTCTCCACACCTGTCGTGTACATACTACTGAATTACTGAATCCTAAATTCGTTCCACATACACATCACATCAACAGCCGGAAGACGTCCACTGCTGGACGAAGGCCTCTCCCTTAAAGGGAGGTGTTGCCATAATCCCCACGCTTGGCAGCCGGCTTTTGGATCGTAGAATGGTTGAATTCTTTCCATCTCTTGATTATCTCTGGCTGGTACAGATCATTTTTAGCAACAATGGCCGCCACATTGAGTCTCACAAGTTTCCTTGTATTTATAAGGGCAGTAAAAAGCTTACGTACCACGACTGTCACTATTAATGTCTGCTATCATATTCATAAGTTTGTAGGTTAATGTCGTTGTGGAGACTGGAGAGTACGGATGTGTAACTTTCGTTTCGTTTGTGTGATGTTAACGCTGTTAGTGTACTTATGGCACAGAAAAACTTTTAAAAGAAAGTGAATACGAAAAGCCGTTAGATAAAACAATATATTACAAAACAGCTACAGACATAAAAATAAATAAAATTTTAAGCAATATTAATATCAACAAAGCTCCAGGATCTGATGGAATTAGAGCCATAGATATAAAAAGAATGTCTGGAAAAATTGTTAGTGTCATTGCACGACTTATAAATGCATGTGTTGCTACTGGTACTTACCCTAAAGAGCTCAAATCCGGCATCGTGAGACCAATTCACAAGGGCGGTAAAATCAATGACTATAGTAAGTACCGTCCAATTACGATACTTCCTGTAATCGATAAAGTAGTTGAAAAATATATTGGTGGTATGATACAGGAATTCTACCAAGCACACGACGTTTTATCATCTAATCAATTCGGATTTCAGCCAAAAAAAAGTACGACGCTACTGCTGTCACGACTCACAGATGACGTAAATTCATTCCTTAATGATAAAATGCACGTACTACTGGTGTTTATTGATTACAGTAAGGCATTCGACACACTAAGGCATGATCTGCTTATAAGAAAGTTAGACAACAGCGGGGTAAGAGGGAACATTCTAGACTGGTGTCAAGACTATCTGGAAGGACGTAGCTATCAAGTGAAGGTGGGGGAATCGTTTAGCGATAGCATCCACGTAACTGAAGGCACGGCTCAGGGCTCCGTCGTAGGTCCCTTGCATTACTTGGCGTATGTCAATGATATCACTAATGTGGTTAAGCACTGTGCCGTGTATCAGTTTGCAGACGATACCTGTTTAGTAGCAGCCGACAGAGATGTTACAAAGGCACAAAAACAGATTCAAGATGATTTTACAGCTATTTGTGGGTGGTCTCATGACTCGGGGCTGGTCTTAAACGCCGAAAAAACAAAATTTCTACACATCCGTTCAAGCCATAATCTATGTCCAAAAACTGTTAGAGTATTGGCTCATTCACACGACTGCTTACATAAATCTATGTCGAACAAAGCTAATATATGTGCCAATAATTGTCACGAACTACAACGAGTGACTGAGCAAACATACCTAGGTTTAGTCATAGACGATAGGTTCAAATGGTCAAAGCATGTGGATAGAGTGTGTGATAGAATTCGGGCGATAATGGCAAAATTTCATGTCATTAGATCTCGTGTTCCTTTTGCTGTCTTGCTTACTATGTACAAAGCACTAGTGGATAGCATAGTATCATACGGGTTGAGCAGTTACGGCCGTACCTTTAAAACCTACCTTGAACACATATATAAATTACAATATAGAATCCTCAAATTAATTGTTCCTCGTAAAATAAAAGAAAAGTATAAAGATAACCCTAGTGGGCTATTTAAATATTGTGAGGTATTGCCAATACAGAATCAAATCGAATACAACTTGCTATGTGAACAATTCTTTAGGAAAGACATACAGCACAAAATAGAACATTCTATGACGACTCGAAGTATTGCAAACAATAAACTTGCTGTGCCCAAATTCAATAACTTATACGGCAAACGCACCTCACAATATTTAATATCTGATTTAATCAACAACTTACCGAAAGAAATTTGTGATAAATTAACACCAATCAATATCAAACGAATTTTAAGAAAATATTTCCTGGACCAAACTTAATACGGAGCAGCCTTTATGTGAACTGAGCGATCGGCCGAACGCTCGGTTGTGCGTCGGGCGTCGTCGGGTCGGGTTTTGTACCTGGCTTGGAAGTAGGTACGAGCGATAAGCAAGGCGAGCGCCAGTGGACGGCCGCGCGCTCAGTTCATATTAACATATTCATTGTAATCATGCTTATAATTATAATTGTATTGTGTTTACTTATATTATATGCTTTTTGTTTACTAGCAGAGGGCCTAGCCCTAAGACAAACCTCTGCGAGGTTTAGTAGGTGCTAGTTACCGAAACATTCATTGTAATGTAACTGAGAATATAAAATAAAAAAAAAAAAAAAAAAAAAAAACATCAGTATCTGATACACAATAAAATAAATTAATACCCTTTTCATTTTTGAAGGAGCTTTTTTGCTTAATGAATCGTCGCATTTTGTCGTTTGTTCACATTGGTTCGTTAGTAAGTAGGGTCAGTAAAATAAACGTAGAAGTAATTTACGGTTTTATTGTTCGGGATTAATTTGATACATTTATTTACATAATTGTCAAATACTGCATAATATTACATTTATTTATTTTATTTTATTATTTATTTATTTTATTATTATAGCAGTTCTACGTGAGAGTGAAGAACGTTCGAGCGACGCACGTTATTCAGTAAAAAAATATATTTAACTTCTTACTGCGAAAACTCAACGTAGAAGTAGACGTTCGAAGCACGAAGTTTTCCCAATTTTCACGATATTTTTAGGTACTTCATTGAACCTTATTTTAGAATTAAACATTACTTTTTTGTGTAATTTTGTGCGTTAATTAAGGAGTCGGAAGCAGTTATAAAAATTTTATGAACTTAAGTTCATCGAGAGGTAGATAAACGTATTTTTTCTTAATGTGTTAAGTAGGCTTTATGTAAGTTTTCCTACAATTAATAAATATCTTTTTTTTTATTGAACCTATACGGTCCCAATACAAAGGTCTCTCCCCCAATTTCTTTCACTATCTTCTTTCTTGCGCCAAAGAAAAAAATAAAATTATTGAAAAATCTATAAAGAAATAAAGCTACCTTTTCACGGCAATCAAGATGAGAAATTTGTTCATTATAAGTATACTTAGATATATACATATATTTCATCAATTCAATATAACCCTCTCGGGTCAGCATGCCCATTCATAAAGGCTCTGTTTACAGGTTATATGATAATTTATTTACGGGACGTACCTATTTGTTTGCCGACCGTACCACGATGGTCAAACATTCGCAATCAGTGGAAATTCGTGTGTTTGCCACCCACGTACGTCCCAATTGAGCATCAGGTGCCACACGAACTTCGCATTCAAGCCTTTATCACAAGTAAACAAGCTTTAGTTTCGCTTGTCAGGCTTTCTGATAATCAGCAGAATGTAAAAGTAGATGTGCATAGTAGATAATGTTGATGCAGCAAAAAATACTAAGAACTAGCACCGACCCGCAGTTTCACGCGCTACCGGATGAAATGTCAGCCCATTTATTACCACAAAGTTTTGAATCTTGTATAAAAAACAATCACCCCACGTATGACGGAAATCACTTGAGAACGTCTAGGTCGATTTGGTTGATTTCTTATTCGTTGTATTCGTCAGGACAAAGTTTGTATAGAAAGAAAAGTACTCAAACTCATTAGTAAATTGCACCCGTGCGAAGCGCCTGGACAGGATAGGCACCACCGCCGTCGCCTACTTATAACCTACAAACATTGTCAGTGCGTCGCCTAATAGCTTTCAGGCCCGTATCTATCATTTATTCTGTGCCCGTATCCACTTCTTTAAACGAGTTTGATTTGAATTAATTCTGGTTTAGTCGGTGAAACTAATTTCGGTGGAGCCTAGCCTTGTCGGTTTAGATCAGAAAAATATTGTTTTTTTTTTCTGTACTTTTGTAATATTATTCACAGCAATCATTTATTGCAATTTTTCAACGACAATCAGGGATTTAATATTTTCAAAAATGATGCGCGAGCGAGATAGCTGCGCCGAGTATTCTGAACCTGCATTTGTATAGACAAGCTCAGCTACATGCAGCCGGTGGCACAAAAGTACACTCACTAAGAAAACTGTCTCAAAAATAAACTCCCCAACAGAGCGTTAAATATTCACCAGTTTCACCACGTACAACGTAAACCTGAAACGGCTTGGAGTTGTATAATATACGATGTCTAAACATCTAGG